>JAVJGG010000002.1:27278808-27297704 GCA_035590195.1 Aviceda cuculoides
GGAATTGCATAATGTCAGAGAAAACATGCATGGGAGTCCCACTCGCTTGGTAGTAATGAAGCTAAGTGCCGAGTAATCTGGTTCCCTGTCTGTAAGAGCCAGACTATTTCCCACCTTTTTCAGACTGCTTAAAGATCTACAAATGATGCACTCTACATGGCTGGCAGAATTTATTCTTGTGGTTCTAGGACAGTGAAAAGCAGAGGCAACTCAGCATTTTCTATTCCCCCAGGATCTGGCCTGCAGTCAGGAATAGGCAATCCTCACCACTTTTTACTCTGAGCACTCAGGAAAGTTTCCATCTTTTGGGAAAGAGTTGCCTGTAGCTCAAAAAAGAGCTCACAGGAAAACATTAAGAATTTTGCTTTAGGCTTTGTAACTATCTGTAAGACAAACAAAACTGCCATGATTTGCAAAAAGGAGGGTTAAATACATTCCCAATTTCACAGATGTTTCAAGGCTTCCCTGCTAGAAATGTCTGGCAGGGTCACACAGAAATGCAATGGTACAATACACATTACCTTCAGGGTCCCAAAAACATAAGGATTTGGGGAACCTTCCCCTACCCCCAACAGAGGGAAATGGGACACAGAACATGTATTTTCCTGATGAGAAATCAAGGTCTCACAGAGAATTAGTAAACATGCTTATGCTTCCCACCCGTTTTCTATTTAGAGCAAAAAAAGCAATTAATATGACTTTTTAAACAACGGTTAATAGAAGAAAAGTATGAAACAGAGATTTCTAATTGAAAATGTCTTTGCTCACATGAGGCAGAGGATCAAAATATGACAAGACCACTAAGCATAGTTTCTCGCAGCTGCACAAACCATTTCTTAACAACCTTAGGATTAATAAACAAAGACATATTCTAGGCATTTCATATCCCTCCTGGATTTAGCCATGTATGCAAGGTAAACATGAGAAAGCCTTCCCCCTTACTTCACTCTCAGTTGGAACGGAGCTCCCAAGTAGTACTTCGTGTTATGTGATTGTTAATATGGGAACTCCCTCACTCTGAACAGACATGCAGAGAAATACAAGGGAAAAAAAAATATAGGTCCAGGAAGAAGCCGATTTAAGCATATCATTTATTAGCAAGTAAAAGGACATTTACCTTCTCAGCAGTTAAGTACAACAGAACCCAAGGATAAACCATATGGCTCAAGCCTTTGTGCAAGGGAGAAAGCTGGCAGGGTTCCAAGGCTTTAATTGAACTATTACCATATTGTAAGAGATGAAAAAGTCAGAAAGACTGGAGGATCTGCTCTCCTAGGGACAGTTTATGTCACGTGAACAATTAAGTGAGTAACAAAGCATATTTAACAGGAGAGCAATTCCATCATTTGGATACTGCTTCATTTTAAAGAAAATAGGTACTCTTCTAGTTCAATATTGCACTTAATTTGATCTACATTCAATGCCATGAAACCTTCAAAATCCAAATCATTTGTAGCAAACAATACAACGCTTCTCCTTTAATTGCTGGCTCAAGACTTTTCCATTTAGTTAATAAGGAAAGACACAGAATAAGAATGCTCAAGTGATACCCAGCAACACATAAAAGCTTACCAGAAAAACTGTCATAAAACTGAAAAATGCAAAAGATCAAGTACAAAATTCATTTTGTACTTTGTACAAATAATCACCAATCTTTTCTTTCAAAAGGCAGGCTTGACAAAAATATACCAAGTGTTATACATTGTACATGCTCAACAAGTTATGTAGTGAAACACAATAAAACCACCAGGTCATAAACAGATAGAATCTGTGGTGGTTGTTCATACATAAACATTTACATTATTGTCTTGCTACTTTGTGGGCAAAAAGCAGTGTAGTTGTATGAAGAGTGAAAAAAAATAAATCACAATCTTACATAAAAATGAGGCAAAATGAGTCTCTCTGAGTCTTATTCTTACCATTCTGTTCATCCAGCTCATTCCCAATTTCCTGGCCCATTTGCTTTTGCCGGGATATGATTGAAGAAAGAGCATCGAGTCCAGCATCTTGCTCTGCACCAGAAAAATATATAAAATTACATGAAAAATATTGCTGATATGCCAGGCTATGTACCATAAAAGATGTAGAAGTGAAGAAAAATATGTACTCTGCACTTAAAGAGTTAAAATCTATTAAGAAAAATACACCAACACAACATGAAAATGAATCCTTGTGGCAACAGCACTCTTAAAATAATATGAATGAAGGGTAATTAATTTGTCTGCTCTGTCTGGGACATTTAGCTGAGGGTCACCCCCCCCCCCCCCCCAAATATGCAAGAATTCAACAGTCAGCTGTTACTCAATCATAAATGCAGGAGATTTTCTGGCACACACATAAAGATCTCTGATTAGCCTTTTTAAATTTTCCAAGAAACTTTTAACATGAAAAAAAGACAAACAGGTGATGCAAACACCAAAGAATTCAGATAGATTTTTAAAGCTGCAAGAGGATACAGAGTGCATGGAAGAGAGCCTGAGACAGAGGGGACACGAGGGGGCAGCTAAAATTTGATGTGCTCCCACCAGCTCTGCAGACACTCCTTTATTAAGATCCATGTCACATCTGCTATTCCAGTTTGCAGGTACCACGCAGTCCTTAGTAAGCACCTTAACCAAAATGGGCAGCTCTCCTTGCCCGAAGTCATCAAGTAGAATGAGAAGAGATGCTGGAGGCTGGACTGCCAGTGGTCTGAAACTGCAAGAGCAGCGATGTTGCACAGAGCAAGACTGCCAGCTGGCTGCAGTCCAGCAGCCAGAAATTGTACAGGATGACCAAAAACCCTTCCCTTCAACGGGATGAAGGTCTGGCACCCAATACCTCTTTCAGCCTGTGCATGGGATACCTATAGTGTCAACAAAAACTGGAGCTTGAGGTTTCACCTGAACCATCCAAACAAAGTTCGTGCCATTCTCCTGAACCGTAACTATAAATGTTGTTTCACATGCAGACTGAAGCAGGCCTTATCTGGAGACTGACTTCATTTGATCACTGCCAATACTTCAATGGCATAGAAATTACCTCATTAACCACCTGACATACGCTGAGGTTTTCCAACACTTCCAAAGTTAGAGATTCCTCACGGATGCTGAGGGCCAAAATCTAAAGACCCTTTTTAGATTAGTTAATTCTTACCTTGTTGCAATTCAACAATACATTTAACGCACCCCAGCCTGAAGCACAGCAGTAATATCATTACACTTAGAGCTACTAACGAGATCTCCACTGCAAACCAAAACCATGAATATGGTCAAAATCAGGGATGCCCTGTAAGGTCTTTGAAAATTTGATTTAAGAAGATGCTTGCAGTTAAGAACACTGCAAACACAATACTGCTCCTGCAAATATGGAAAACAACTGCCTGAAACTATTATGTTTGACGTCTCCAGATAATAAAACTTCAGCACAGGTTATTGTATTGGCTTTCTATAAGGGTTCCTCTCAGAGTCCTAGCAATGCTTATAAATAACAGAAAAACTCTTGTACCTTCTATGATCCGCTGCTGCTGCTGCCTGAGATCATCAAAGCCAAGCCCTCTGGTTTCCTCAGATTCTTCCAAGAGCCATGGGTTGGTTACACCTCGTTTGACCCCTCCCGTCATTAGGCTAGATCTGAAAATAATTTCAGTAAATAATTTTCAACACAAAACCCACTCATTGTATAATTTGCGCTTGCAAGACTGGCTGACAGAAATGGAAGCGTATGTATTTGTTGTACTCCATGTGATTCTCTGCAATCACGGAAGAAATTAACCAAAAAGAATCTGACAATCTCCAATAACAAATACATTTTGCAGGCTCCATAACACTGCCTAGAAGTGGTAAAGCAGGGAGAGAATTAATTTTGCAGTGAACAATTAAACTACAAGGTGAAACGTATACCATACATTATATAATATGTTCATATTAGATATTGTTTGCATGTAGAACACACAGCATTCAGAACTGCTAGAAAAAGAATAGGGTTTCTGGGAATACACATATTATTCATGTATTTGCTATGTGATCAAAACATGAACTTATAAAAACACTGAGGTACATCCTGAAAACTTCCAACAGTAAAAGTATCAACCCATTAATACAGATGCAAATCAGATGAGACTACTAATTTTCTGCAATCCTGACCAAACCTAAAAGGGAACATATCTGCATTTCAAAAAATGTAGATGGAAGTCACACAGTTACTCTCCTGCATATTTCCTAGTCTGGCATCAACATGAACAAGAAGCCAGGCACACATGCTCTTAAATGAAAGAGTAATCAAGTTATGGGTTTTCTTTTAAAAGAATTATGACTTCAGGTTGTTTGCGTTATAGACACTTCCCTGCTTACAATGGAAAACAAGTTTTTCATGTCCAGGGCACATAAATTCAAGTAGGAAAATGAAATGCCACTTAAATATTTTTCTCAATAGCAGATTCCTAGTTTCTGTCTTTCAGCTTCTCATTGGTTTCTCCTACAAGAAAAATATATGACAGATGTGAGCCACTTGAACCCAAAACTGCAACTCAGACTTGGGTAAGAGTCATCATAAGATCGGTTCCTCAATACCAGTACTAGAAGTAAGAGGTTTTGCTTTCTGCTTTGCATTTTTTAAACTCTCTATTTTATTCTCATTTTACCTTTGCCCTGTTCTTTCCCAATGCACTTCCACAAACAAAACAAGAACACTGAGCCTTTTTAAGTTCTCTCAAATTCTCAAAACATTTTAATTACACTAAGACCTAAATTTTTTTAATTGTTTTTTTGTTTGTTTGTTTTTTTAATTCAGTCCATATCCCTTCTCTGTGAGATATGCTGAAATGCTGTATGGTACACATATATATGCTCGAAATCATTTTGTGGTTAAAACCCTGTATCAAAAGAAGTTAACTCTGAACAATATTAGTGGAGCTAGAAGGAGTTCATGCACTCTGCCAATACGGGGTTTAGCTCTGTGGAAGGATGACCGAAGTCTTACAGCAAGGGTATTCAAGCAAAATCCAGAACTTGTGCTTAGGAGTTCCTTGAGGAATTATGGTGAACTAGAGACATCTCCTGGCCATGAGATGAATCAACACTGCTGAAAAATGATTCATCACCACATGAGTTTTGGGCCATCCATAAATTACAGGCACATACGCCCTCATCTGTGTACAGTGCACTACACACTTCATATTGCATTCACAGCCAGTTAAATTCAAGAACAGTTAACCTCTTCTCACTTAAAATTTTAACATGTTCACTCAACTTCATCTCAAGGTAATGGATTTTTCAGAATCAAAGGAAATATTTATTTTTTTTGCTACAGGAGTCAAAAGCGCTTAGTGTAAATCACAACATCTCACTTAACCATCCTGACAATGCTGGAACACCACTCCAGAGCAGAACCCAGACAGCCCCACTGTGCCAATGGACCAGCTGGCCATCACGGGCAACATCTGAGAGCGAGGAGCTGGGATTCTTCTGTCTGCCAGTCCTTTGCACCTCCATCAAAACTTACGTGTATTTATCGAGGTAGGGAACTGGGCTTGATTAGACAAAAATACACACACCTGAACTACAGTTTGACACATTACCTAGCTTTCTTCATTGCTTTGAGAGATTAAACACACTCTCATATTTCCTAGCCCCACAACAACTGCTACCAGGCTTACAAACCTAAACACAATGGAAGCATTGCACTTAAGATCATTACAGTTCACCCAGTTCAGCAGTTCAATTAGCAAGCACACAAAATCTAGGCTTAACAACATCTGACAAAATTACTTAAATAAAGCAAATGGAACATAAAGCTCTTTACTTGCTAAAAAGAGCACAACTATTTCTGCCTGTTAAAAAACAAGCCAAGGCAAGCAAATTTGAAATAATTTGCACCCCTCACTCTCTCCCTCCCCCCTAATAATCTGCCCTATTCTTGTAGGTTGGGTCATGACAACTGGTCTGCTCGTTACAATAATCTTTTTGACATGTTTGGTAACTACCTTCCCACACAACACAGCATAACTTCCTACTTCCTCTGATCTTACCATGTTTCGCTTTGGTAGTGTGAAGATTAAAGCTTATCCAATTAGCCACCCACTGTCTCCGCCAAGTTAATCACATAAATCTTTGAAACCGTCACAGAGCAGTGGAGTGTGCGGATAGCTTTTGATTATAGGAGCAGATTTAACTAATTATGAGGCTTAGCAATGCGCCCAAGTATAAAAGATGATGGGGTTTAAAATCAGGGAGCTATGTCACTGCTTAACAAGGGAGGGCTTATCTTCCAGAAGGCATTGTTTCACTGATAATTCTTATAAAACTTTCCAAGTAACTTAGATTAGTCAACCAGCACTTACTTTAGACCAAGGCCACACATCAAGGCTTACAGCTTTAGAAGACTGATCAGCAAGACTGAATTTTAAACAAAACCTGGGTCATATGACAATTGGTTGGATGATCACTTGAACATTCCCTTAACGATACAGTTATACAGTGGGGCTCTTTGAAGTGCCCAGGGCACCTCAGCTTGCTTCACAGGTCAATCTCCGCAGCAATGGCGAAGAAGCAGGGGTATTCTCTCACTTACGATTTAACTGCTCACACCGGCAGGCAGTGCATTTTAGGAAGCTCCAAGCTAGTAAATAAAACAAGTATAATTTTACCATACAAAATATAAGTTCTCTCCCCCTCCAAAAACCCTAGGAGAAGCCACATGAGCACAAGCACTTCCAAATCCCCTTCAGGTACCTTCCCAGGTGGAGACTTCCCCACAAGAACTGCTCCCAACAGGAAGCCTACAGAAGGGGCAGCATTCCCTGCAGCTGGCAGAGGACTTCCCTAGCTCCACCAGCACAAGAACCAAGAGCAGCATATATGTTCCAAGGAAATGCCATGTTGCTCTTGACACCATTTACCTGTGGTTTGGTTAACCGGTCCCACTGGCTTCAATGACTGGAAGCTGCACAAGCCAGCTGCCACACAGGATGCTGGACAGCTGATTTGCAGAACACGGCTACTTTACAGCACCTCCAGGACCACTAAATCCTGTCCACAACATAGGCACAGCAGCTTTGCACCACAGAACAAGCAGCTCCCAACGACCTCGTGCTTGTACAGGACAGCAGGTGCCCGTGGAGGAGCAACACAAGGCAAGCAACAAGCTGGAAGTGTGTTTGCACAGTTGTACTGGTGCACTTGGATTAACACGTCCATTCAAAATGCTGAGTGTCTGGGTGGAGGGGTAGTGGCAAGAAACTATGCAGAGGAGGTACCCCTAAAGCACGGTAAGCATCCCCAGGGAAGGTTATCTTTATAACAACATTTACACTCACATTTCACAGCAGCCTCACTTTCCTATGCAAACCCTCAAAATATACACACAATAAACATTTCCATCAGAGATTAATCTTGCTGTTAAATATTACCATCTTCTCTCTACACCATCCCTTATGTTCTATGCAAGACTGGACATAGCATAATACTAAATATATTATAAAATAGCTTATATAGTCCTCATCGAAACAGTCTCACCTCTACAGCCCACTTGCGCTCCTCAGGAGTGAGAGAATTACAGAAGAGAATTCTTTCTAGAAAGAAGCTGCATCTTGTAAAATTCCATTCCAGAGAAAAGGTGAAGGGACAAATCTACTCCAGTGAGACTATCTGTCCCGTTCACAAAATGATCAACAACTCCATCACCTGCAACTCGCATCTCTGCACCCGAGGCAATGGACTCCCCCTCAGTGCCATTCAGAGGGCTACTTTCAGGACAAGATGCAGCACTAAGTTCATACCTGAACCTTTGGTCTCTGTGCAGCAGCTGAATTTTGCGTGACCACAAGCAACAGGAAGGAACATGAGCCTCCAAGCAGGTCTCAGCTTGGCATTTGGTCTCACTACAGACCCAGCACGCCCTTAAGGAACCTCTGGTATGCTCTGAAAGAAGAGAGACACAAACTGTCCCTTGAACACAGACCAGAGACTTCACTATCTTACTGGAATTCTTCTTAAAATTTGGGGTGGGCTCAACAACCCTTGGGTTTTGCAGTAAGCCGAACAGGCGCTGTACCTGCTGCTTGCATGAGGACACACTCACGTCTGCACATGCTGTGACCTACGGAGTTCTTCCAGGTGACAAGAGGTACGACGGGAGACAACCCGCGTACAGAGACACACTTTAGTGGATGAGGTGTTGAGACAATTACGACCATGTTGGCTCATGACTACACGGCCAAAGGCACATTAACCCTGGAAAAATCCTGCCCCAGCCCCTAGGTCTGATCTTATGACTCAAGCCTCAGATGTTCTCAAGCATGGGTTTCTGGATGGACAATTTACCTCTTTTTCCACCCTTTCCATCGATCTCCTAGACACAAGGCTAATCGCATCCCATATCAGAACGCTGTAGCTGCAGCTGGGAGGGGTTCCAACACTAACTGGTAGGGAGGAAGGAAATCAGGAAGGAGTTTTAAAGGCACCTAAACAACTATTTTTAATCTTGTTTTCCAAAGAGCATTTGCTTTTCCATAAACAAAAGCCAGGTTCACATAAGCAGTTAAGCACCTAATGGCTTATTGATTAAAGTTGGGCACTCAATGCCTATTTGGCATTAGGCAAAATGCCTGTTTGGAATAACACCTAAACGCCCTACATCTGACAGAAAAGTATGTAAGCAGAAAAAAAGGTAACCCACATTAAAAAAAAAAAAAAAGAAAAAAAAAAAAAGAAAGAATATGGACTCTTCTAAAAGTTATCCAGGGTAGCTATTACTTAAGGTATTTTGTGTCCCACAGCTATCAAAAGTTTTCTGTATTTTTGAGAAATTAAAAGAGAAACCAAGAAAGGCACGTTAAAGGACACACAATTTATTTATTCACTGGTGATCGACATATACTTCTACATACTGACTACCTGGTCAGGCAGTCAGGAAGAGGAATATTCTTGATTCCTTTGCCTCCACAAATGTTTAAAGACTCACAAACTTTGATACTGTGATTTCCAGAAAGTCAACGTTTCTAGTTGCTTTTTTCACTTCTTGCTTTCAAATAGTGTGAAACCATATGGATTTCTACTCCATTAAAGCCTCTGTTAGAATAACCTGCACAGATCTCTTTCCAAGGAGAAAAGAGGGGAGAAGATACTAAAATTGCCTACTGAAAACCAATTAAAGAAAATTTAACTGACCCTAGTCAAGCAGAGTCACGTAAACAGCACAACCTTTCCCCTGGAAAATTCCAGTTGCATCTTAATTAAGGCCGACAACGCCGGAAGGTAAACTAATGCTATACCAAAGTAACATAGCGTCCTGCCCTGTGTTCTGGCCCAAGTTGTCAGTTAGGATAAATACTAAGAGCATTAAGGCCACTGTACTTCACAATCAGAAATAGCTTTACAGCAGTTTTCAAAGGATGTAAAACTCACTGAATGGTGACCAAATATAAACGAAGATTAATTCTAGTGAAACCCTCACAGTTATAGGCCATGGGGACAACAAATATGTGATCAGTGGTGCAAGAAGGTTAATGAAAGGAATAACTGCTGGAAAGAAAAAGACTTCTGAAAATGTGTGCTGTCACATCAGGGATGGATTAGATACGGAAAACCAATACAAAACCAGAGAAAAGTGTCACTGCTAGAACTTAATCAAACAACATGTGCTGATTTTTCTAATGCAGTGGGAAAAGCTGACTTTCAGACTTCAGACACACTGAAGAGAGGTCTTTGCCACCTACTGAAATGCAAAGCAGGCTGTTCCAGAAGTCTGCAACAATTTTAGAGAAACCCAGTGCTGTAAATAGCAGCTTAACCCTACCAGAAGCTGTCATCTTCTGTCCCTACAAGTAGTATGGCAGGCTAGCAAGACAAGATCCTTCCCTACTGACCAACATGCAGGCCAGGCTCAGGCAAGAGAGAAAGGTTTGACTTACTGGAACAAGATTCAGGCCCTGGCTATGTCTCTGCCCACACCACTGAAAACAAGACCTACAAGGGAGAGTATGGAAGGGGTGTGAATTCACCAGGCAGAGAATAGTTGGCATAGTTTTATCCATTTTTAATTAAAGAAGTTAAAAGAGAACTATAAAACTTCAAGCCTTGCAACACCAGCAAATAAATACTGTCTCTGATGTTATCTTGTGCTGGAAAATACTGTTTTCCCTGATCATTTCTAAGGGAGCTTGAAATTATCAAGGGATTTTGGTATTTTCCTCCCATCTGCCTCGACACCTTTACACCAGGGCAGCTCTAAGTTGAATCCTTGCCCTCTGTCTGCTCCACAGCAGTAGCATGCCAACACTGCCCTGCCACAGCAGGGATGGCCATGCTTCAGAACGTCAGATCAGTTTATGGACTGCTCAGAGCAGGTGACATGCAAGAGCTTTCTCACATCATCAGTACCCAGACATTTTGCCTACTTGCTATTTTACGTGTTTTGGTTGACTCAGTGATAGATGTAAAAGCCAGCACCAATGCATGAACTGGATTTGCACTGCACTCTGGAGAATGGCAAACCTAGAACAATTAATGGATTCGATCAAAGTCTACAGTTTTACTATCTGCAGCATGTGTTGCATTGACAACATCTAGTGACGCAAAGACGAGAAACCATAAAGTGAAACATGTGCTTTGGCTGTACCGAACACTGCACCAGAGAACAAAAGAAAGCAGAAACCAACCTCTACACCATGTTACTGAACAGACCCCCACAAAATGCAAATATACATCTGAACACAAAAATCTATCAGTTAAACTTTGAGTAACTCTTGAATCTGCTCCAAGATACACAAAGTAAACAAGTCAGGAAAAAAAAAAAAAAAAAAATCTTATTTTCAACAGCTATGGTAGGACACAACGCTCACATTGGTACCCAATTTTTTACTATACAATAGCTTCAAAACTGTCTGCCTTTTTCAAGAGCACAGCGCTGAGAAAGGACTGGTTCTCAAAGAACATCAGCAAAAGGCTCACCTATTTCTTCAAAAGTGTGAGGAGTTAAAAGTATATGAAGTTTTGTTCTGTTCTAAGACTGAGGGCTGACATACTGCAAAAAGGTGAGAAACTTTCTCAGGGGGCTCTAACGCTCTCCCTCCCACAAGTAACCTTACATGTCCATGTATAAAACACAACACTGTATTTGCTACAGAAAAGGTCCAGTGAATATAGTGCATTAGAAAACCTCTGCCACTTAGAAGCACAAGTTAAAAATTTTTAAAAATATGTATTTCTATCGCATGTCCATATCAGAGAAGTACAGTTGCACTCTTCAGAGGCAGACCTTGCTACACCACGGGTCAGCAGAGGTGAGGAAGCTCTGCTCAGCCACATCGTATGACCCAGACCACACATGCAGCATTGTGCAGTGCTTACAGGGCACCGCACAGCCCCTTGCGTGACCCACAACCAGCCTAAGTCTGTGCCTGCTGCATTAAAGCTTCCCGTACATCAACAAAATAGGTGCTGGGCCCAAGAGACATGATTCATATGGAACTTCCAAGAATCTGTGTTCACTTCTTTCAAAATATGAGGCTTTAAACCAGTTTTACCAATTACAGTCTACACTTGAGAGTCATTTCATTGACCGTGGAAATACAGCAAGCTCTGTAGACTCAGAGACTGCAGCTCTGCTTCTCTTCTGCACTATTTTGCAGAACAGATTACCTGAATCTGCAAAGCTAAAATGAGGAAGAGCAAATGCAATTACCTGTGCTGAAATTTAGCCAAAATGGTAACTCCCACACAGAGCAGTATTTAGTGACCCATGTGGGGTCAGGGGACAGGTAATTCATACTCTCTGATAGAGGGGCTTTTCATTTTTTGTATGAGTGTTGGCTCAGGGCTAATACAGATCAAAGCATATCATCCAGTGAATCATAAGAATGGTTCCGAAGTTGTCCCTTAACACATGCCACTTCAGTTCTGACATCCACAGCCCTAATCCTGTGCTAAGGCGGTAGGCCTACTACCCATTTGCTTGCAGAGGAAGGAAGAAATGACAGCCTGGCTACCAGCTTAGGAACAAGGCTTATTTACTGCTACTCCTTTCCTCCTCTCTCTCCTCCATCAATTCATTCACTGGGCAGTTTAAGCACACTGAAAGAAAAAGGAGTCTCAAAGAAAAAACAACTTTTACAACACAGATGAAGAGGCTGAAGAGACAGAACCTTGTTAGCAGAGCCTTTAGACCTTCTGTAGCACACACAGAGCTCGAGGTTAGACCCAGGATACTCACTCTCGACCAGTGGGGATGTCGCTAAAAACACACTGGGAAAGAGGAGGAACAAGGAGAAAAGTGAGGGTGGGTTATGCTACTTGAATTGAGAAAGGAAAGAGAAGTGTAACAAATTCAAAGGAATCTCTCAATTCTGCTGCTCAGCAAGCATTTTTAACTTGGTATTTTAGTGAGACATAAAAGCTTCTGGATGTAAAGGAGCTGCAAGGAGTTCCTCAACATGACGCATGCTTGTGCAGGAACTGAAGGTACCAAAAGCTCTGAAGCACAGCCAAGGGGAGCAAATACTCGCAAGTGGAATTCCACGGGCAAAAGCTGGTACTGACCTAACCAGAAACGGGTAAAATTCAAAAGGCCGTTAACAAAGCACTAGAAACAACCCATCCTTCATTACTGCACTGCACATTGAGCTTGCAGGACTGCAACATCTGCAGTAAAAGCTGTCTTTTTATATAGTTATACCAAGTCTATGCCCAACATGGTTTATATGTTATGGACACAGCTCCTGTGTGACTCCCACCAAACTAAACTTACACACTGCTAATTAAACTCGGGCTAGAGGCCTGAATTTCACACTTCAAGAAAAGGCTCTACCTTACTTCCTGATCAGACAGAGACTACCAGGGATCAATTCTTTCCAAGAACCTATTAGAGATGACAGATATAACTCCTTCCACTAGAAAGGGGCTATATGAGAACTGCATAAGGAGAGCACAACTTGAGGGCTATTAACCATAATTATTTTTCCCAGCTGTGAAGGACACACCAAAATGGAAATTAAAATGTATTCTATCTGAAGGCCCCCACTGACTGCTACACAATACGATCACTGGGGACTGTTTGAAGCTTAAGCCTCATCTTGACAGTTTTTCTTTCCAACAATTCATGCAGACCTTGTACGGTGGCACCCACCAGTCCAACTCAGTGACTGACTCTACTGGGTCACTTAGTCAGCTACTACCTCTTCCAAGCAACTCCCCACTCCCTTGTCCTCCCCAGCTTTGTAGACATACATGATACTGTCCCTAAAGAAAGCACGTGATTTCTAAGCAAATGAAACCACAGCTTGCTACATGTAGAGGCAAATGAGTTCAATGAAAGCATTTAACATTATCTTCAGACACACTCAAAGCACAAACCACATTGTTCATTTGAGGTGACAGCGCCATACCTTATCACATCTGGTTCCGTGCCTTCATTCTTGTAAGATGCCTGAAGTTGTTTCTGTCGTGTGAGAAGGTCATCCACCAAATTCTGCCTCCTGTCTCCCTCCAGCTGTGTGCTGATGATACTTGGTTAAGGACCAAACTTAAAAACACTGAAAAACTTTAATTTTAGTAAATAAAATAATACTTGTTATACAGTCTTAAAATAAATCAGACCTCCTGATCATCAAAATTAACTAGAGTAACTATTTCAACTCAAGGAAAGGCTGTAACATCTAAGAGAACAGGTCACAGATTTCTGAATGAAATCTGCTGTTATTCTAAACGTGTTTCTGAAGTTTACGTATCTCAAAGAAAAAGTTTCACACAGTGACCACAGAGTGTCCTTCAGGTCATCATCTCAAACTAATAAGAGAATTCCAAGGCTATTCACTGCCAAATTAGCATAAGTATTAAGAATAGCATTTCCCTCTCCAAAATCCAACATAATTCTTCTTTCATTTATTACTAAGAAGTCCTATGCAGTTGATCTCTTCTGTAACACAGACAATGTAAAACAGTACTGCACAGGTTAAGTTCAGGGAAGGATGAGTCTTTAGAAGAGCTCCAACTTACACCGTTATGACATAAATGAGGCAAGCCCAAGCAGAATAGAGCTTTTAAAATCAGCAGGGTACTTCACATCTTATTTCACTGGAGTGTCATAACGCTGACCAGGTGAGTACCTCCCAGCCAAGTGATGGGCAAACAACCAAAAATTTACTTTGAGCATGTTTCCATTTGCAATTCATCAGCAGAACACCTCGACAGCCACTGATGCAGCACAAAAACAATTCATACAGTATCTCTGAAGGACAAGATGCCCTGAAGTGCTGAGGCATTGACAGGGGATGTGTGCTTGCTTTTTTTAATTAATCTTTGTGACACTTTGAAGGACTACTAACTCTCTTCCAAGTACTGTTCAGTAGATTATGCAATAGCTGAACTGATTTGTGTATGTTTTCTGCCACAGTTGTAGCATTCGTCTCCTCTCAGGCACTCGCTGGACAGGAAAGTTTCACCCGTGGCCATCAGCACAGCACTCAGGAAGCCCATGCTTTGAAGGGATTTCTGCTATAGTAAGCTTGGAATTAAACATTCATTCATTAAATCAGATTGCTGCTGGATATCTTCAGGCAGATGGACGTACTTAACTCCCTAAGCCTGACTATCCCAGCATATGGAAGGAGCAGCAAATTCAAGCCAGGCCACAGGGTAATGTTCTTAGAAGAAAACCTGGGATTTTTTTTCCTAAGGCATATTTTAAAGCGTTTTGACATCATTCTGAAGATGCAGTTCCATTGCTGCTTAAGTTGGTCCAAGTCAGAGCTGTCACATCCCTGCCCACACCCTGAACACACCTTCATCCTTCCTTTTTGCAAGCACAGGCACTCCTGCAGCCAGTGACTGAGCCAAGAGAAAATAACAGATTAGCGAGTTCTCTGCCAGATGAGTTATCTTAGCTCACAAACCAGCCACTCAGTCAGTACTGTTGGCACAGTGCACAGGCAAGACAATGGCAGCTCTGAGATTATTCAGACCATCTTGTTAAGCTTCCCTACGATGCAATCGTAACCAAAGCCCACCATACCAGAGGTGCCCAGGCTCCCAAATCTTCCTACACTACAGCTGGAATGAAAATATTAAACAGCAGGATGGACAAAGTTCTAGTGACAAAGTCTTCTAAAAATGGAATGAGGGAAAAACCCTAACTGTGTGGCAGAGCAATTATAGCATGTTTTTCCACCCTCTATCACAATACAGAAAAGTCAGTGAGTTGATGTTTACACAGATACATCTGGTGTGTTGACACAGCCCGAAGCAGTAAGTCCTTCAGCTGATCGATCTTCTCTCTGAGATTCTGTAACAATGATCTGATAATCACATTGAGCTGAAGGGGAAGAAAAGAGTTTTTTGGGTTTTTTTGGTCTGAGTTATATTTGCATAAAATTTAATACTACTATATGCAGGTGACAATTTATTTAACTTCAGCTATACTGGTGTGAAGGATTCCATTCTAAAGCAAGAAAGCCTGCCTCAGAACCACAAACGGAACAATACACTGGTTTGGACTGCTTACAAAATAATGAGATAAATAGTACTAGTTTTGCAAACACAATTCTAATGCATTAATGCTGTTTAATAGAGAGCTTTATTTTGAGTCTTTATAAACACACTCCTTTATATGAGTAAAACATTTCAGCACATTTTAATACTTTCCAATTAGTTTTCCAGTTCTTTCCTCTGATCTTTAATACAAATACAGGCGCCAGCTTCTTCTGCCACCAGGTTTCTTTCCCAGCTCCCAGGATTAGAAAGAAGGAAGGTTGCTACAGGTTCAGACATTCCCTCCATTGAACTCCAGACTTTAAACTAAAGATCCCAGAGAAATTCAGGTTTCCTCCATTTCCCTTCTCAGCAGCACCTATAATTCCCGACCCTTTCTTACAACTGAGCTGCTCAAGATTCAGATGTGTCTGTTCTTACTAAAAATGTAGTTAAGTTGTCCACATTCTTCCCTGCTGCAAGCAAGCCCGAGGCTTGCATGAATCCCTCTCCTCTATCCCCACCCCTTCCCAAGTTAGGCTGATATTATCCTCTGGGATTTTCGTCCTTAAATGTTATTTCTTTTCATTCCAGTTATGTAGAACATACTAGGAAAAAACACTGTAACTGCAATTAACTATGCAAGTTATCCTAATTAAGACATCATGTGCTTCTTGTTTAAAAGATACTAGCACCGCTGTGGGTTATAATGATTAGCAACCTCAGATGCTCTGTGTGATGAACTAGTAACAGAGAAAGAATTATTTGCTTTGACTCTCATTCCCGTATTCTTGAAGACAGAGGCAGCAGCCAGACACCAACATCTCACTAGCAGTCACCATGCTGCAAGGATCCTGCCTAGAGCTAAACTGCACTTGATATCTGCACAGGATGGAGCAGGAGTTCTCAAAAAATCCCGATAGCTTCAGAAGTTTAAGTCTCTGAATCAGCGAAACTTGTTCTCAAACACTACCAAAACACAACAACGGAAAGCAGATGCAACCACGCTGAGGCAGCCTTGAGAGCATGCAACCAAAATCCACCTTCAGACCCAAAGCCGCCGAACACTACAGCAACATTTCCAAAGCCAGGATGGGATATAAAAGCTTTTAGGAAAGTTCAAGCTGCTACATATCCTCTAGCTCTGCAATCAGGTAATAAAAGGTCTTTTCGTTTCACATGTACTCATGTGCAGGTGGAGAATGCTGCATTTAATTGACCCAGAACAGCAAGGTAACAAAAAGGTACACACATCCAAGAAAGTCATCTAACATAGATACCCTCTGCTACTCTGGCTAGGAATTGCAGTGCTATAACAAAAGATTTCACTTCCATTAAAAAAAAAAAAAGAAAAGGAAAAAAAAGAAGCCAATGGAAGTTTTAAGATCAGCTCAATAGAGCAGAGTTCACAGACGGTAAGCGCTGGCTTGAAATCTTTCCCTACAGGGTTGTTTTGGTTTTCTTTTTTTTTTTTTCATTTTAAAATTTATGTTCTATTTTTTGCTCAGCAGTAAGTTTTTTTAGCCATGCTAATGGCAAAATACTATAAAAATAAAAACTTGTTTACATTCTCCCTACCAAGCAAATATTGTACAAAGATGTTTTCCTCTGTTAAAATGTTCAGGAGTCACAGAATATATGACTGCTCAGCCGTGGATTTCTCAACATGCATTTCTGTTATGAAAACAACTCTCTCATTGTTGGAAACTTGTTTATAGTGGAATCAAACACTGCCAAATATTCATCTTTAACTGTTAATGGATTAAAGGGAAACTGCGCTTGGAAAACACAGGGCATGGAACAAATGATTTTATGAAGAAATAAGTCAACTGTGTCATGTTTCCATAAAACACAACCTAGGAGAGTTACAGTACAAGAAAGGCTTCAAACAACACCAATACAACAGTTTGTTGGGGTTTTTTGGAACACATCACAGATAGCGATGATGCAAATAGAGAACTTTGTCCTCTATAAATACAGATGGATTAAGCAGCAATCTTTTTATAAGTCTTCTATTGCTTGAGCATATCTGTGCAATTTCTAACACTTCATCATCTTGAAAGCAGGGAGTTTAATCACCACCTCTAAACACTCCTCTCAACTCTACAGCTAGAGAAAATATTTCTCTCAAATCCTACTTATTTGGGCCTTCTGAAACCTCTTTTCAATTCATGCCAAATTTGAGTCATTCATTAAAAAGCACTGATCATTGTACAAAGCCTACACAGTTTTCTTCAACATTTCTTCAAAGGAAACATTTCCAAAATGACATTTTATTTTAAAAGCTATCAGCAAAGAGACTTGCAAAGAAGATTCAGTGATTGCACGCCACATTACAAGCCTGCTATAAAGAGGGGCAGAGTCTACAAAATGAAACAATGAGGCTTTAATTATGCAAATTATTATAAAGATTAACTCAACAGCTTGCAGGCATTTTCTTAACGCGATCGAGGGAGAAGTTAATGGCACGATCCCTAGGGTGTGCTATCAAGCAGACTCCTACACTTTTCTGAAGCAAAGGACAAGGCTTTTAGTCCTAAAAAAAGCAGACTCCTGAGAAACTTTTTTATTTTATTTTTTAAACAAGAAGTGTGAAAAGGTGGAGAACATAATACCCTGGGTAAGCTCTAACTTCTGCTTCTCATTCATATTTAACTCTGGTCTTGTATTTTGGTAGAAACGTAGCTAAAACAGGCTGCAAAATTCATTATTTCATCCAACCCACAGCCACTGCAGAAAGGAAGCCAGCCAGCCTCATGGGGAAAAAATGTCTAACCAATATTTATGCAAAAAGGAGCATGCAGAAGCTGACGTGTGACCCAACATCTCTTAGATTCAGGATCTCCAAAAGCAGTTCTGTTCCCTGCAGTGACAGCCCTGAGCGGGCAGCAGCGTGCGCCCAACACCCCCACGGCTTCTCCTTTTCTATTTTTGTAAAGCCAGGGTTATTGCAGGCATAGAAGGTTCCTTACTGCTAAATCCAAGGTTATTTCTGTGACACTGAAAAGCTGACGTTAATTTAGAAACCGTATTCTTCTTCTCTTTACGGGAATCTTAAAGAACAGTGATGTTTCGAATGCTTAAAAGCAAAACCTAGCCCCAGAAGCCCACGCTCCCAAAGCCCGGAGCTGCTGGCAGAGAGGTACCTTGGCCGAACTCTCCCCGTTCCTTTGGCAGCGGTTACGCTCCTGGATTTTCTCCGCGATCTCCTGGGCGATCTGGCCGGCGGCACCGTACAGCGAGAGCCTGCGGGGGAGAGGCGCAGCTAGCCCCGCCGCCGCCGCACCCTGGCCCCGGCGCCCCGCGCCGCCTACCCCCGGGCCCTTCCGACGGCAGCTCGGCCCCGCTTCGTCCCGGTGTGTGGAAAAGCCAGCAGCGCGTAAACGACCGCTTTTTAGGATTACCCGAAAGTGGCTTTTTTTGGGGGGGGGGGGGGGGGGCGGCGGGGCGGCGCGG
>JAVJGG010000002.1:27300591-27313961 GCA_035590195.1 Aviceda cuculoides
TGTCCCCCCCAGGCAGGGCTGCTCCAGCCCCACGGGCTCGCTGTGGCCTTTTCTCCCAGCTCCTGCCTTTCCCTTCCTCGAGGCAGCGGCCGTTTCCCTTCTCCAAATCCTCAGCCCCATCCCCTCGCCCTGCCCGTCTCCAGATGAGAGTTGCTGCCTCCCCCTGCCCTCCCCTGTCCCCCCCGTCCCAGTCCCCCTGCCAGCAGCCGCAGGCAGGGCCAGGCTGCTGGGAAGCCATCGTGATGCTGGACAGTGTTGTCACTGTCAATATTTTGGCTGTGAAGGCTGCAAAGGGCTCTGCGGTAACCGGCCAGCAGGTGCAGGCCCTCGGTTTTGCAGCAGCCTCCATCCAAGCCCGAAGAGCCTTTCCCACAGCTGATCCGCCAGGATTTGGCCTCTCCTCTTTTTTTGGGGCGTGATTGGTGACGCAAATCAACGCAGATACAAACACCGGTACGGGCGCCTGAAAAGCAGCAGCAAGGCACGGATAGCAATGTTTTATTGCCCTCGTAACATGGGGCTGCTACCGCACTGCTGAGGCGTACCGCGGTAATGAGCACATCCTCGTCAGCCTATTTACAGGCTGGGGTGGGGAGCAGGGACGCATCCCCCTCCTGCTGCGGGACAGGGCTGTCGCGGAGGGGCTGAGACCGATGCTCTCGAGATGGGTGCTCGGGACTGTGAAGCTGCAGCTGAGGACGACCCATGAGCCAGAAGTGTGCTGGGCACCAAGCGAAGCAGCACGGGGCAGCCCCCTGGTGTGGGCTCCATCCCTGGAGCGAAGCTTTTCTCGTCATCCCTCTTTGCAAATCCGAATTGAGCTGGCTTTTCTCGCAGGCAGTTAACATGAAACATTGATGGCCTTCAGCTGTGTGGCTCATCCGGAGCCTGTGCGGCCTCTACATATTTAATTTTTTCACCACTAAAAACATATGAAGCAATGATCCCTTTTGCACCGTCCCTAATTCACTTCCATCTCCCATCTCGGTGTGGAGCGGAGCATCTGCTGGGGAGCAGGCAGGCGGATGGGGGGGCTGCGGGAGGTTTCAGAGCTGCTTCAGTCTGGCAGGGAGAGGCATCCACTGTCCTAGAAAAAGCAAATGAGGAGAAGGTGCCTGACAGGGTCCTTGGGGAAAAGCAGCAGGACCCACTGCTGTAAGAGCCTGGGCAAAAGGCTTTGAGTTGGAGAGAGGATAAATGACCCCTCAGCACTGAGAATGGGAGCAGGGTGAGGCATGGGGACCCCCGACAGCCCCAGGAGCAAAGCTGGGTGCCATCACCTGCCCTTTCGGATGCAGCATGCAGAGCAGAGCCACCCATCCAGCGCACAGTGCGACTCTGGGTGTGGGGTAGGAGCCTCCCACTGGGAAACAGCCCCTCACCTCCCTACCACCCAGCGCAGCGCCCTGGGGGGGCCTTCACTGACGCAGACCCTCGCCCCCACTTCCTTGGGCTCCCAGCTTGCCAGGAGCAAAGGAAGGAGAGGAATGACAGGACAGCCGTGCCGCTCCCATCAGATTTTGGCATATCATGGAGGAGGTGCTTCATCCAGAAAGGAGAGTGTCTGCAGAGGGACCACTCTTGCTCGGCAGATGCCCTGAGATCAGCAGTGCCGGCGGATGCTCAGGGATGCGCTGCAGGTGCAGGCAGACCCTGCAGACCTGCAGGCAGGGAGGCAAGGCAGGAATGACCTGTAGTTGCTGTTATCACAAAGAAAAAATCGGATATTTTAAGGAAAAAAAAACTTTTAGAATTTTAAGATGCCTATAAAAATGCCCACTTTTAAGTGCAGCCTGAACCATGTGTTCTCCAGGTAGCAAAGTCAGATCAGTGTGGTGCTGCTGGGAGCATCTCTCAGCTGTTGGAGAGTACTTTTCCTCCAACTTGGCTCTTTGCCTGTAAGTACAACGTATGGTTTGTAATTCTGCAATACATTTTCAGGCTAAAAGTCAATCAATAACAACCATTTCAAAGGGGGACAGATTGGAAATGCTGAAGCACCACAACTGTGCCTGCAACAATCACATTTTGTGCTCCTGCTGTGCAACCGTGTACATAGGAGGCATGAAGTGCTATGGGGTGCAAGTCTGCACCACCCCAAATTTCTCTCACCAGTTTTGCCGGCCGGTGCTAAAAAAGTGCCGCATACACGACCGGCACAGCCCTGGCACACCCATCCCCAAAAAGCGTCCCTAAGGGCACATGAGATGGTTGCAGAAGGGCATCATTTACTCCTCGTGGCCCCAATCTCTCCATTGTCACCCGGTTGCTGGCACTTGCTGCTCATGTGCTTGTCTTTCCAACTCCCCTGGGACTATCCAGCAGGAAGCGGTTGCAAACTCACTTGCTGTGTTGATGTTTCCTTCGTTCAAGGACAGGTGACTGCAGCGGCAGCCCCAGCCCCAGCCCTCCCTCACCCCCGCAGCACCCTCCTTGCCTCGTGACGCTGGCGAAGGGCGTGAACCCCAGAGTGGGAAAATGAAGGTTACTCTTGGGAAAAATAAATTATTAAGTTTAATGGTCGTGTTGCTGGTTTGATGGCTATCTCCTCCCATGGGGTGTTTACGTCCTCCTCCCTGGTCTCGGCACAGAATTGGGGCAGGAAGGGGCGACGCAGGCACAGGAGCTGCTCCACCCCTCGCCCTATTTACACCAAATAAACCTCCTGTGCCCACAGATTGGCACTCCCCTTAAAAGTCAGGGCAAGTGACAGGGGCAGAAGGGACCCAGCTGCGGGGTGCACCGGAGCCCGGGCACATGCTGCAGGTGGGGCTCAGCCTGCCCCGCTCCCCCGGGGGGGCGGCCGGCAGCTTCCCCATGGCTGAGCCGGCCGAGGGCGATAACACGGGCACTGGGCAAGGTGAGTGAGCTGCAGCCGGGGACAGCCACACATCTCGCGCTGGGGAAGATGCAGGAGGCTCTCGCTGGACCCGCTCGTGCCAGGGCCGCATCCAGCAGAGGAGAGGGGCTGGAGCAGACCCACATTTCCTTCCCCAGCAGCCCCGACATGTCCGGGGGCAGGCAGAGGTGGTGCCACCAGCCCCTGCCCTGGGCCAGGGCACTGGCAGCCGGGTGGGCTCGGGTCGATGCTCCTCAGTACTTCAGGCAGGGCAGCACGCAAGGTGAATTTGCGGACCATGGCGGTGCAAACAGCCCCGCTTCAACCCCAGTGTTCGTTTCAGCCTGGTTTCTGTGGCTAGAAGCCTGCATGACTGTACTCGGGGTCTGTCTGTCTTCAATGCAGAGTCAGGCTGAGCGGCAACCAGTTAAAACTGCTGCCCTTTCCCTGAACCAGAACTGAACCTGATCTGCTGGTTTTGCTGAACTTGAGCAGGGGCCAAACTGAACTGGAGAGCAGGAGCCAGAGCCAGAGCCAGCCTGGGAGCAGCCTGGGTGCCCGGACCCCCTCAGCGTGCCACCACGCGCTGCCATGCACACAGCACACGGTACTGGGACCATGCTGTCCCCCCCGTGTCCCCTTGGGGCCTGAGCAGAGAGGTTTGGCTCAGTGCAAATCCATCCTAGACTCCCCCAATCCAACTGAGCACATCCAAGATAAATACATCAGAGAATTAATGTGTGCGCTAATCGACTTTATCCTTGCCAATTAATCACCGCCCAGCAGAACTCACCTATGCGGAGACAACTCCTGTCTTGCTTGTACAGAGTTTGGAGCCGAGCTCTCTTCCAACCCCAGGGAAAATGCCGCTTGCTTCTCTCTAGGAGGAGCTCAAACTCTGCTCTTCCCAGCACAGAGCTGGCGGCTGCCACAGCCCTGCCACAGTGCTGAATGCGGGAGCTTCCCCCGAGGGTCTCCCAGGGACCTTCTGTCTCCAAGGGGCTTCCCAGATGCTCGCCAGCCTCTGCGTGTGGTCCCTGGGATGGGGTGTCTCCAGGTGCATGGGGGCACGCAGGAAACAGGGACCCTTTGGCACCCCGCAGGCCATCCCTGCACCCTTGGCAAGCCCCTTTTGCTGCAGCACCTTCTCCTTGCACCTTCTCTCTGGCACCTGTGCGGCCGGAGGGGTCAGGAGACTTTGGCAGGAGGCAGTACGAGGGAGGGCAAACACCTGAGGCCAGCTTTGCTTGCTCTGTCTGGGCTCATAGCAGCCTGGTCCTGGGCTGCCAGACCCAGACAGGACATTGCCTCCTGCCTCGCTCTGTCCTTGGGAGGGGACATGATGCAAATGGTCCCTCTCGGCCTCAGCATCGCTTGGGCCCCCACTGCCCCTGAGGTCCCCCCCTGCCCCGCAGAGCTGGGCTGGAACTGAGCTGCTTGTTATCCTCGGTGGTGTAACGCTGCTGTCCTATGGTCATCCCTGGGGGACAGGCCCGTGCCCCTGCTCTCTGCACCTCCCTCTCAGCAGGTCACAGGCTGGGAAGTCAGGAGCTTTTTGAGCGGTACAAAGCCCCTCATGGTGTGGAGAAGCAGCCCTGACACCCAGCTGGTACCTGGCCCCACACCGCCCTGAGCCCCTGGACAGGAGTTTCACCAGGGCCCTGAGCCGATGTCAGCAGTTGAGGGCAAAGTGAGCAGCTCCAGCCAGGCAAAGCCTTCTGAAAACCCTCCCTTTGCAGGGGGGGGAGAATAACTATTGAAATACAAGATGTTGCTGTAAGACTTCAAAGCGTCATCAACCAGGGTGAAACGCTGTCAGCTGGGGCGGTGAAGCGTGTTGAATAAAAGGTCTTTGTCCTACAGAGATGTTTGTCTCATCTGCAGTCACCATCGTGATCACATCTGAGGCTGACACCTGGGACATTGATGCCTCCTCTTGTCTGGGCTGCGGACAGTTCGTGGATTGGGACAGGATGCCAGACCCGGAGCAACAGGCACATATCCCCCAAGACATCCTCAGCAAGCCCCTAAAGGAGCTGAAGAAGCTGGCAAGAGAAGGCTACTGGGCAGCGAGCCGTGCTCTGAGAGCTCAGGTCTACCACCAGCTCATCCAGCAGGTCACCTGCCGGCTCGTCACCCCAGATGCTCTTGTCTACAGGGATGTGGCTGGTCGGCTTTTTGGGAAGCTGAGTGTGAGCTCCCACCCTTTGCCCGAGTTCCTGGAAGGATGCTCCATGCCCACGTACTGCCTCAGTGTGGAAGGGGTCACCGCTTTGAAGAAGATCCTCATCTGCATTGGCAACCTTTTCCCTGACATAACCTACAGCCCAATCCTCCCCTCTCTGGTGGCTCTGCTGCTGCACTACAGTGAAGATGAAGCTCAGTGCTTCGAGAACATCTGTCGCCTCATCGCCAGTAATGCTCCCCACACCAGCTACATTGACCAGTCCTTCCTGGCCCACCAGGCCTCCTGCATGACTTTTGGGGATCTGGCCAACAAGCACTGCCCAGCAGCTCACAAACTCATAGCCAGCACCTCTGAGAACGTCTTTGAGGTCTACTCCGAATGGTTATCGTGGCTTTTTCATGACCTCCCCTTCAATTACGCCATCCGCGTCTTTGATGTCTATCTGCTGGAGGGGCAGAAGGTTCTCTACCGCATTGCTCTGGCCTTGCTGAAGCAGTACAAGCTGTCAGTGACCTCCACCAAGCTGGAGGAGACTAACATCAAGGCAGACCTGCAGGCTTTTGTGCAAAACATTGCTGAGCATGTGACTGTCGAAAAACTCCTAGAGAGAGCCTTTGGCATCCGGCTGTTCTCCCGCAAGGAAATCTGGCTTCTCCAGATGGCCAACAGGAAGGCGTTAATGGAGAGGGGCATAACCATGGTGCAGAGCAGGTAAGGGGACCTCTTTGTTTGCCAGCTCTTGGGGATAAGCAGACAAAATATGAGTTACAGTGGAGATACAACATGGGGGGAGCTTCAGGTATCTCCCGCAGCTGTGGCTATGCTGGGTGCCTCACTGCTTCTCACAAGGGACCCTGTTAGGAGGCACTGTGCAGCTAGAGCTAGCAATGTTAAAAAAAGCTCATGATGCAAAAGACATGACAAAACCTGATGCACAGGGGCTGCACCCCTAAAAGCAGATGGGCACCCCGACTTGGCAGTAATGGACGTCCTCCCTCGCGCAGGCAGTCCTTCCACCTGGCCGTGGACATGCAGAACTTCAGCTCCAGCATTGTAACGGCTCAGGAGATGCGCATCATCTGGTCGTGGATCCCTGAGCGCTTCTCCCTCTTCCCCCCACTGCTGCTCTTCTCCACCTCAGAAGATGGGTGCAGCCTGCAGAGGTAAAGATTCATCTGCTCGTCAGGTCAGGTCAGGTCAGGTGGGCCAGATGTAAAACTGGGGAGAGGTTGGTTGTGTAGATGTCCATGGGGTATATCCGAGATCTTCTGGGGACTCTCCTGGACTCAGTTCAAGATCTTGAGTGTGGTCTGGGCCCATGCTGGGTGTAGGGGAGAGCACTGAGGCTCAGTCAGGTGGCAATCTGAAGAGAAGGTGACTTGGCACTTCATGGGGAACATAGAGCCCGGCGGATGTGCTGTGCAGGTGTATGTCCCCGTGTGCCACGCCGTGCTGGGCATGCTACAATTGGCCAGGTCCAGCCAGCATGCCATCCCCAGGACTCCAGCTCCATCCCAGCAGTACGGAGCACAGGGCAGCTGCTGGACGCTGCAGTTAGTGCTCTAGCTCAAAACAGATGGAAAATGCATTTGCCATTGACTTCCCAAGACGTGAAGCAGCAAAAGCCTTCCAGTGGGCTGAGGCTGCCTTTGCATGAGTGTTTTCAGGCAAGAAACCCAAACCTGCTCCTCTGTAGGAGCACGTTAAGCTGAGAAGTTGCACTCAGAGAGCAGGCAGAGCTCAGGGCAGGGGCAGACAACATGTGGGTACATCCTGTGATAGGGAAGACCTAAACCTTCTAAACACAAGTTAAGAGAGACTTACAACTGTCATGGCCAAAATTGCAATAGGAAGACTGGTGTCAGCACTGGAGACAACCAAGGGCCCACTGACACCCACTGCCACGGCCATGGAGCGAAGGGTGCAGTGGGAAGCAGGGACATCCCTGCAACACTCAGTGCCAGGGTGTTTCTCTACCGAGAGACTGGGAAGGGATGCCGGACTGTTCAGGGACTGGATGCTGCCCGTGCCGCCCTGGTTCTCAGAGCAGTGTTTAAAGGTGGGGCTGTGATGGTAGTCCCTCCGTTAGCACCACGAGCATGCTCCCCCAGCCCGTGAGAGGTGAGCAGGCACCCCACGGCACAGTGGTGCAGCCCCATCCTGGGAAGCACAGCCCTGCACCTTTCCAAGGCAGCAACAGGGTGCAGAGCCCCGATTATGAAACACATTCAGATTAAAAGCAAGCTTGTTTGGTAAACTCCCCCCATGAAGCATGCCTCCCAGCCTGGTGCCTGAGGGTAGAGTGGGAGGATTTAGAGTTCGGATTTATCTGAGCTATTACCTGCTTCACCAAGCAAAAATGATGACTTGAGAAGTCCCATAAGCCAACTCCCCCTGTTCCTGCACACTGAAGCTGCTCAAGCTACATGATTATGAGTCTCTGCTGCTGTCCTTCCACAAGCTCCCTTGGGCCAGCTGCTGGCACAGCAATAGGCTGAGAAGAGCCACCACCACCCTCCACTGTCCTTCGCAGCCTCGTGCTCACCACGCGCCCGGGCTGTCTGCATGGTATGATGCTTCTGGGTCTCAGACCACCACCGACCCAGCCTCCTTGTTCATCTCTGCAGGTTTTACACATGCTGCGAAGGCTACGAACCGACGGTGCTGCTCATAAAAACAACAGAAGGGGAGGTAAGTATTTCCCAAGCAGACAAGTGGGCTGTGTTGGTGCCGATGTGGGGAAGGGGACAGGGTGGCTGACGCCACTAGCACTTCTTGGAGCAGCCACAGGGCTGCATGCTCCCTCTCCTGCCCTGCCCTGGGGTCTGTCCCAGTTCTCATCAGAGAACAAGCTGCACCTCCGGCACCATGAGCCACCTTAGACACAGGCTGGTCTAAAGGGTTCTGCTGGGGGGAAACAGAGGAAGAGTCAGTGAGCTGGAAAGGCCATGAATGATACTCTTTTATTGCAAATACAGACTAAATCCAGTCCTTGCTAGGCAGATTTCCCTGAAGTCAGCAGATGCTTTGCCTGAGCCAGGCCTTGCTTTCAATGCATTAAATGCAATGATCTCTCTCTGATTGCAAGAGCAGCCACACAAGCGAAATGGAGGAGAAATAAGGACAGCTTCTACAATATTTTTAAGTTGTGAAATTACTGCAAAAAACCCTGAGCCATACCTCTTCCTGGGGACTCTGAGAGTGGCTCATAAACCTGTATTTTATCTCTCCACTCTTCATCAAACAGCGGAGGCAAGTTCTGCAAATTGTTCAGGCATCCCAAAGATTTATTGACCTACCAGTCCTGATTTCCCAAGCCTGACACTTCAGTATGGTGTGGAGATAAACGCCCTGCCACCCCTAAGGGCCTTGTGCAGACAAGAGAAGGTGACTTATAAAACCTTGCTTCCTACATGTTTTAGCTCATTTCATTCCTTAGCTAGTACCAAGGACAGGCACAAGTTCCCACCTCTCAGCAGGTCCCCTCCAGCCATGGTCAAGGCAAGGACATCCACACCAGGGTCAGCCTGACTGCAGGTGGAAGAACCCCTGGGACTGGTTAAAAGCCTTGTAGGTAAAAAAAAGCGTTACGTGAGTCTTTGCCATTTTAAACCATATTTTCTCTAAAGACTCATAAAACAGGTGACCACCTTGCCACTGTCCAAGGACCAGCTGAGGACAGAGGACTCCTAGACCCCCAACAGCATGTTGAAATACTGTTCATATAATGCTTTGAGCCACACAGTTATTCCTTTCCACTGCCGGGAGACAGAGTGCCCTCGGGGGTCGAGGCATAGCTCCTACTCCCAAGCCCGGGCCACGGAACACACCAGCACAGCCGAACTGGCCCTGCTCAATCAACCAGCATGCAGGTCACTGCAATCGCCTCTGCTGCAAAAGAGCAACCCCCCAAATCTCCCAGAGTCCCCCCTTAGGTACTGAAGCTGAGTGGACTCATATCCAGAGCACCAGGGACTTGCCAGTGCAGAATTTAGCTGGCATAGCAGAATTTCGGTCTCTAATTCCCGCAAGGGACCTCACAGAGCCCTTGCCCTCCTGAACACACATGTGATAGCCAGTGTTTCTGGGGCTTCCCCTCGCCCCAGCCATCTCCCCTGCTGACAGCTCCCTGTGCTCTCTCCCAAAGGTGTGCGGGGCGTTTCTCTCCTCTGACTGGAGTGAAAGGAAAAAGAGCGGGACAACATCAGGCTTTTTTGGGACAGGAGAATGCTTTGTGTTCACTGTAAGTCACATTTTACTTCTGGGTTTACGCTTATTGGTTTGTCTGTTACTTTTTCCTTTACCTCTCTGACGACTCAGGGCATGGTGGCACAAACCATGTGCCACTGCTGCCGCTTAGCTCTGGAAGGAGGAAGCAGCACAGAAACTGCTGTGCTGGATCAGAGCAAATGGAGAATGAAGTCCTGCCTTGGGTGAGCTGGCTTGCCCCAAGCCCCCGAGGCAACATGGAATAACCCGTGTGGGTCTTGGAGCATTCTCCTGGGATGACAGCAGGGCAGCATATGCGGCAGGGAGGATTTCTGCCCTGTTTGCTTGGGGCAGCTCTTGCATGGAGCATTCCCAAATCAGTCCCAGCATCCCTGCAGAAGGAGCAGGCTGAGCTGGTCCAAGAGATCCTGGGGCAAAGTCCAGCATCCATCCAGTATCCCACCGGCGTCCATCCAGCATCCACCTGGCAATGTGGGCAGTGCAGGTTTGCCCATCTCCGGCAGCGCCTGGCAAACACAAAACCAACTTCTCAGCCACAGCCACCTCCAGAGCAGCCATGGCACTGCCAGATGCCTTGTCCCTTCCCTGCCCCAGGTCCAGACCTGGCACAGAGCATTTGGCCCCTGACCCATCTGGCCAGGCAGCACCAACTTCCCCCAGCAATGGAGAGATGCTCCAAAGGACAGAGCTCACCACGTGTCTCCTGCTTTCCAGATGCGCCCAGAGACAGAGAGGTACGAGTGGGTGTTCATCAAGAAGCCGGAGCTGGCCAAAGCAGTGCCGCGCTCACGCCAGCGGTCGCCTTCCCCCTCTCCTGCATCCCTCCTCGGCTCCTCCCCAGACAGCCGCAGCACCAGCTCGAACCATCTCACTGTGCCCACACCGCAGAGGAAAGGCCGTCTCTCCCCGTTTCTGGCCATCAGGCATTTCCTTCTGCCTTCCAAAACAGCCTCCATGTTCATGTCTGGGTCACGGGAAGGGATCATTATTGGTAATTACCAAATGGTACCTCGCCCCCCACCAACACACGGCTGCTTTGGCTGAAAAGGGCTCTACTCCAGATTAAAATCTGAGCTGCCTGTAGAGGCAAAGACCTCCTGGTTTAGGATATCAATTTAAAGTCAGAGGAGTCAGCCCCCTCTTCCTCAAATTAGCAGGAGAGTGCAAAGCTGCACAAGGGCAAGGATGCTCTTTCTGAGAGCCTCAGCAGGACTCTGCCAGCCAAGGGGGAGCACCATAGTCCAAACTTCTTGGTGAGGTTTGCACCCTTGGGGCTGGCATTTCCTTTCCCAGTCCCTCCCTCCACTTTGTGAAGGATGGAGAGGAGATTTAGGTGGGGATCAGCCCAAGGAAGGGCCAGGCATGGTCCCCCGGAGCAGACATGCCAGCTGTCTGCCAGCTCAGGCTTGGGCATGGGGGTTGAATCTTTGTGCCACTGCCGGGGTGGGTTCAGCAGAGGACCGCAGCAAGTCAGAAATGCCTGCAGCACTAACAGCTGCCACTGCCTCCCTTCCAGCCCTCGGGAGCCGGATCAGGGCAAGCCTGGCTGCAGGGATGCGAGGAGCTTTCCTTGTTTTCCAAGTCTCCAAGCAGTTTAATAATTCAGATTGTGCTACCAGGGCAACCTCTCGTGCTGGCTGCCCTGCAGATAGCTCTCCGGGAGCTCTGCCTCCACACTGACATCCTGATTAGCAGAGAAGGCAGCTCAGGGCAGCCCCAGCCCAGCTCTGTACTGTGGCCACAGGACAGAAAGCTGGGAGATGGGCGCAATCCTGAGAGACGTTGGCTGGGCCAGTGTCCCTGCTTGGGCGGCAAGGTGGGGAGACCAGATCCCAACTGTCTTGCTTTTGCAGGTGGAGGAGGAGGCCAAGCTCTGTCCCTTGACGCCAACCTGCTCTGGGGGCACACGGAGCACTGTGAGACCTTCGACAACCCTCCGCTCTGCCAGGAGAACTTCAAGGTGCAGCTCTTGGAAGTGTGGGGCTTTCAAAACACCTAGGTCTTGTGGGGGACAGCCTCTCACCGTGCCGCCCACAGAGATGGGGACCCCTTGCTGCATGGGCCACCACCCTGGCCTGCCTGCTGCGGTCTCTGCCGGCACAGCCCCAGGCACCTCCACTTTCCATCCTCCCCTCCATGGTCAGCCGTCATGGTGGTGTGGAGGGAGGGCAATGCAGTGCCAGGAACAGGACTGTGGGCGCCGCCTCCGGGGACATTTGAGGTCCTCGCCCGCAGTTTAGACCTGGCCCACTCCACCCAGTCCGTCACAGTTTAGGATGCTGGAGGGGAGATGAGCCAGTCCAGCGTTTCTCACACGTCCCTGGCCTGTTTGCGGCTTGGGGCAACAGCAAACCAGCGGTACTGCAGCACAGGCAGATTTTATAGGAATTTTGAGCCTAGGCAAAAACAAACACTGAGGTGCAAAGCTCACCAGAAACACTCTCAGACCTTGCTTCCCCTTGGTCCCAAGCCCAGCACCACCCTTCAAGCCATACACAGAATTTTGTGGCCTCTGTGGGTTACCAGGACTCCCCTGGGATCACGCACTGATCACCATCCGGCACAGTGCAAGAGACCCTTTTTGTCCATGGTTGAAACTGCTGACCAGTGACTAGCAAAGTCCTACCTGGTGTTTATACACCGGCAGCCAACAAGACGCCCCCAGCTGTGTACCTGCCTTGTCATTTTTGTATTAAACTAAAGATCTATATTCACCACAAAGGGCTGATGTAATACTGCGAGCAGTGAATACATATGAGCCTTAACCAACGTGCCCTGACTACCCAGGGTCAGGACAACGGGAGACGTGCCATTTGAAAACATGAAATATGAATATGTACGTGTAGCTCAGTCAGACAAGGCAACCCTCGCGTGAGGGTTGTAGACCATAGAGATATCATTCCGGCTGCAGGATGAGAACGTCCCTCACATCCAAATATACTTTCCACTTGTGGTTTTATGTTTCGTATATTCCACTTCTCAAGCTATTCAGAGCAGGAGCTACCGCTGCCTCGGTGCCTGCTTCCAGCGATGGCAGGAGGACAGGGGCAGGAGCAAGGCGATGGCAGCAAGCTCACACAGTAGCAGTCATGCAGCAGACCTCGGAATTAATTGCTTGTAGCCTTCAAAGGGTGTGCAGGTAAGGTGAGGAGGTGAGACACAGCCGTCTGCACCCTCATGCCTGGCCTTCGCCAGCAGAGCTCAAATGAAAGAACACTGCCCAGTTACCCTTTCCCTTCAATTATAAAGCTCTGCTAGGCTGTCCTCAGTATTTCTTTCTTGCTGTGATCACATACTGTACTTTCTGTCCAGCTGAAAGTTTCTCATGGGAGTCCCTCTCCCTTCCCAAGAGGCTGTTTCACCTCTCCACCCAGAGATGCACAGGATGCACGACCTGCCTGGCAATGCAAAGCCCTTCGTTAGCAACCTGGCCTGGCCTCCTCTCAGCAGCCTTCAGAGTATTTTCTTGTAAAGGGCAAGCAGGGCCCATCTAATGTATTAAAATACCAGGGGCTGGGGTGGCATTGTGCAGGCCATGGGTGTCTCAGATGCAGTGGCAGAGCCTGCGAGTCCCTTTGAAGCTCTACACGCTGTGCACCTACGCTCCCCGCCGATTACAGCCGTAAATCACAATGGATGTCAGTGCGCTTATTGCATTCACTGCCTGTAATCTGATGAGCGCCTTTGCCATTTCTGAAAGGGACACTGCAGCCCTTTTTCTTCTTACGCTTTATTCCATTACTGAATAAAGTTCAAAACTCTTGGAGAATAAAAAGAACCTCGAAACTGCACCGGGGAAGCAGAGGGGCCGGGAGGCTGAGGGGACGCATAACGGGATATAAAGAGACCTTTCATCTTGCCGTTGACTGCAGCGGGGTCAGCAGAGACCAAACCGCTGCTCTCCAACGGCTCTCGGCGGTCCAGGCCAAAGGGGGCCGGCCGGGAGAGGGGCGAAGGGCAGCACCGCGACGGCCGCCGCTCCGGCCCGGCCTCACCCCCCGCCCCGGCTGCCCAGGCGGGCGGCGGCCGAGCGCCTCTGCCCCGCAGCCCCACGGCAGCCGAGCCCGCCCGCCCCTTCTTCTCTAGAAGGAGCGGGGCTGCCGGCCCGCGCCA
>JAVJGG010000002.1:27315688-27345030 GCA_035590195.1 Aviceda cuculoides
ATTGCCCCCCCATGTGCAGGACCTTGCACTTGGCCTTGTTGACCTTCCTGAGGTTTGTACAGGCCTACCTCTCAAGTCTGTCAAGGTCCCTCTGGATGGCATCCCTTCCCTCCAGCGTGTCGACCGCACCACACAGCTTGGCATTGTCGACAAACTTGCTGAGGGTGCACTCAATCAAGCTGTCCATGTTGCCGACAAAGATGTTAAACAGCGCCGGTCCCAAGACCGACCCCTGAGGAACACCACGTGTCACTGCGCTCCACTTGGACATCAAGCAGTTGACCACAGCTCTGTGAGTGTGACCATCCAGCCAATTCCTTATCCACTGAGGGGTCCATCTGTCAAATCCACGTCTCTCCAATTTAGAGACAAGGATGTCATGTGGGACAGCATCAGATGGTTTGCACAAGTCCAGGTAGATGACATCAGCTGCTCTTCCCTTATCCACCAATGCTGTAACCCTGTCGTAGAAGGCCACCAAGTTTGTCAGGCATGATTTGCCCTTAGTGAAGTGATGTTGGCTGTCACCAATCACCTCCTTATTTCCCATGTGCCTTAGTGTAGTTTCCAGGAGGATCTGCTCCATGATCTTGCTAGGTTCTGCTGAATGGTTTTGGAGGAAACTGGAAAGCTCTTGGTTTTGCCCTCCTTGGGAGATAAACTTTGGGGAACAAGCGATTTCCCCTTAGGGAGGGCAATAAGCAAGGCCACCGGTGCAGAGGTGTTGGGGACAGGTCAGCCTGCTCTTGGGACTGCGTGCTTCAGGCAGAGTAAGAGAATTTGCCTGCAGGCGCCAGAACTGTTAGCCAGCAGATCTTTCACTCCTTTCTCTTGCAGGGCATATACCCTGTGGCCTGATCTGCCACCCTGATAAGGAGCACATTCTCTATCCCCTGGGATGTACTGTGGTTATTCAAGAGCTGGACAGTAAGAAACAGACTTTCTTGCATGGCCACACCAATAATGTCTCCTGCATCGTCGTGTCCAGGAATGGGATGTACGTTGCTTCTGGACAAGTCACTTTCATGGGCTTCAAGGTGGATAATGCTCTATTTCTAACTGTGTAATATTGACCAAAGAAATTGGAGTCAGCTTGCCAGCAGAGGGAACACCTTTTGTTTATTTTTCGTTTTGTTGGAAAACAAATGCCTACAGTGGGAGGGTGTTGCAGGGAATGGGAAATCGTGGCTAGTCCACTTCTGGATGTGCCTTCATGTTTTTGTAAAGTCTTAAACCTTCCCCCTAGGATCAGGATAACTAGATTGAGAGGTCTCTTAATTCCATTCCTTTTTATCCAAAGTGTTACGTGCGTATGGCAGCCTAAATCTCATTAAACATTAATTAATAAATGGTGTTGTATTTAAAGTGGTACCTGATTTTCAGAGCTGCTTAGGACTTTCAAAAGCCCTTGACAGGTACCTACCTGCCTTTTTAGACCCCTAAAGTTCTTTATGGTTTAATTTTTGCCCATTTGAAAAGACTCTGAGACACCTGGAAGGAATCAAGCATTAGTGTTTTCAGTATTTTAAAATCTATGTCAAATACCCAGTGTCTCAGGGTAAATTTTGGTTCTGAAATGAAGTAAAGCTACTCAACCGGTAAGCTGGAATAATGCTTCTTACAGCACCTGATCTAAAGCGTTTTTGTGTCAGTGGAGCCCTGGGCTAGATAGAAGCTAACCTTGGGCTGGGCTGCTTCTAATACCTTTTCTGCCAGAGAAAGTTTTCATACCTAATCCTGTGTGTTATATCTAATGCTCCGGCTTTGACCCCTTCTCCTTTGCACCTCAGGCAGACATCATTCTGTGGGATTTCCAGAGGAAGGAGTTACTTGCTCGGCTGTCACTTCATAAGGGTAGAATTGAAGGACTAGCATTTTCTCCAAACAGCCTTTATCTCATATCACTGGGAGGCCAGGATGACGGCAGGTAACAATTTCCGCTTCTTGGCATACCATTTCTGACAAGTTGTAGGGCGTCTAAGACTGCTCTTAGGGAGTACTCACCCCTCCCTCTTCTGGCAGTCTGACTCTTTCCCCTGTTGGTGTCTCTCCTCAGTGATCCAGCTCTGTCCGATGGGAAGCCAGGTGGGTACCGTGGGCAGAGCGCAGGGTATGGGGAAAGATGAAGGGAGCAGCTAATTCTTAAGCTGGCGTCATCGCCCAGAAATCTTACAGAGCCTGCACAGTTAGCTGGCTTAATGCACTGCCCTGAAGAAGTATAAATTTCACTGAGAGCTTGCTTTAACAGAGAGACAACTAAGAGTGGAATAAAAAGTTATTTTACGAGTGGCCTAAGATATGATTTGAGTCTTGCTCAGCAGAAGGAATCTGACAAATACACATACTCTTGCTTTAGGAGCAGGGGATGTAAACTGCATTTCCACACATTTGTGATAAAGCTTTTCTTGGGTAAAATCTTTACAAAGTGACTTTTATTGTGTATCCAGGTGGGAACAGGCTACAGGAAAATAGGTTTTGTCTTGGTTTTGTTTCTAAGTAATGTCAAAAAGTGAAGCTATTTAAAGCCCCTCCTTCTCTTGCAGCGTGGTTGTGTGGCAAGTTGGTAAGAGAGAGGCTGTCTGTGGGAGCCCTGCCTCGGCACGCTGCGCAGGGAGTGCGACCATCGTGGTGTGCTCCAGCTGCAGAGACGAGATATTTGTTACCGCTGGAAAGTAAGGTTTTATTTAGATGAAAGAAATGAAGGAAAAAACCCATGGACCCATTTCCTTTTACAAAGAGTCTTTACTTAAATACAAGGAAACATAAGCAACTGTGTGCTTGTGTTTTTTCTTTTGTTCTGAATGGACCCTCTAATATCCGTCAGCTTGTCCCTTTAAGGCATTGCTGCTTGTTCTACATATAAAAATACGTTTTCAAAGCAGCACACAGGGACCTGCATGCGTCACTTCTGTTCCTGATAGCAGGATTTTGTACTCAGCATTCCCCATGCAGTGTTTAAAATATTTAGTTGCTAGTGTTTACACGAGAAAAGCAGTCAATGAGTGGCTCTGAACAATGGTTAATTAATGTAGGAACAATGATATCTTGCAAGTTGTTGGATCACCTCCTATCCTCACCAGATATGATATACAATTGGTCACTGGCTTGTAACAAAAGTTGGTACAAAAAGTCACATTTTGCATGGATTTGAGACAGCCCCCATATATGTAGCCTGACATTTAAACTTGTTGAGGACCTGAACCTCCCTTTAAATCAGGGAAAGCTTTGGATGCTCTTGGCTGCAGTTGGACTTATGAGTGCTGGTCTTTGCAATTTTAGCACTTTGTTAAATGTAAGGGCAACTGTGTGTAAAGATTTTATATTGGCTCCTATGTTGTCAATTAAATTGTGCTAGAAGATAGCTGAAAGTGTCCCATACTGTTCATTTCCCATTCTAAGAACTAAGATTGCCACAGTGCATATCTCTTTGGGAAATGAAGTGTCAAGGTTGTTACATACTCCTCCATAATCCTCGTATGGTTTTGCTGAACCTTTAAGATTTTTGATTTACCTGGAAAAAGTTACTGTAAGAGACAGCAGAACAGACAGACACTTACTTCTGGCCTCTCTGCTACTGTTCTTTTCCTCATTAAAATTTCAGAACAATGTAGCCTTGTAAAGGCTTCTTAATTCTTCTAGTAGTGAAAAAACTTGGATGTTTCTGGTTGCATAGATTTAATCCCACTATATTCGTTCTTGTAGTGGGACCATTCGAGTATGGGAACTGGATCTAGCAAATAGGAAAATCTGCCCAACTGAATGCCAGACAGGGCAACTGAGAAGGGTGATCACGTGTGGTAAGGTAAGTTTCAGCCAAAATTATTTGGCTAAACTAAGAAACTCTCTACAGACTAGAGAAAAGTTATGAACTTCTATAGTAATGCTAGAAATGCCAATTACAACTGCATGATGGCAGTGAAGTTACTAAGTGTTGGCTCATGGCAGATGGTCTCCCACAGTTTCTTTACCCTGGGAAAGAGTGTTTTGAATGCTTCTGAAAGGAAGCAGCATGTATTTTAGTCACAGGCTCTAGCACCCAGAGAATCCCACTTTTGCTTCAAAATATTATCTAGATTTGGTTAGAAAATGTCTTGCGTTCAGCAGTGTTATGGATCTTTGTAGTGTGACAGGATGAAAACATTGGCTGTATACCCTCAGATTAAATCTTGGCAATATAATGAAATGAAGCTATTTATGCAGCCCTGTGCTAGGCGTGGGACAAGTGTCTCGCTATCTGGACCGTGATCTCTTTTTTTTTTATGCTTTCCTATAGATGGCAGATGATGATAATTATTTTTACGTTGGCACATCAAGTGGTGATGTCCTGAAAGTGAATACAAACAACAAGCTGATGACTGACTATGGGCCCCAGAAGGAGAAGTTTAGCTCAGTGAGTAGCAGCTCTGTGACTTAAATTTTTTCCTTATCCTCCTCTTTCTCAGTAACTGAAAGTAGGGCAACCTCCAAGAGAATCATTATAAAGTTGATTCACAGACTAACCCTTTTTCTGTGCTATTAGTTCTTTGTGAGCATCTCAGTCTTAATCCTGAAGTCTGAGACTGTTAGCTTGGCTTTGTTCAGCTTCATTTGGCTCAGAATTTGTGTTTTACCCGAATCTCACGTGTCATCCCACAGACTCTCTCTTATACTAAATCTGGAAAAAGTCATAAAAAGTTAAAAATAAGCATAAAAATGGAGTAGTTCCTGAGTTGGGAGTTTTTAGGGAGATACTAGCTGCAGTGAGACAGAGGACATTCCTAGGAAGAGTGGTAGAAGTGCTAATTTGAGAGGCTTTCCTGCACTTGCTGCTATAAGGTTCTATGTTCAGATCTTACAGATTTGTTAAATTGTCTGGTCTGAAATTTTCCAAGCCCACTGTTTGCCACAGGAATAGTATTTTCGAAAAACTTCAAAACACTACAGTTTCTCTTAAAAAAACCCCAACCCCCAGATACTTGTGCTTGTTCCACGTACCATTCCTCCCCCTTCCCTTCAGGAGGTTGTCTTTTTGAATTTCTGACTCTGCCACTGATGAGGCAGAGGTCTTACTGAAAAAGGTAGTATAGATAATATAGTTAAAGAGTTTATTATAATACATATGCACAATTGGGACAAAACAAGGTTGCACAGGGCACATTGATTCTATTGCTTTTTAATTTCTGAGTGCTTGACTTCATAACATCAAATTTCTTTTAACTTAGCTTTTTTTGTCTATAATTGTGACTCATGGATCTTAGCATGAGGATCCTGAGACAGGAGTATCTCCTGAATAAGGAGCTTTTGGCCTTTCATTGTACAGGAATTCTGCATGCAGGGAGCTGTAATGATAAACGATCAGCACCAGCTAGTACACTTGCTCTTGACTTCTCTTTATTTGTTGCTGTAGAAGATTTCCTGTAGCTTCTCAGGTTATACCCAGCGGAGGGCATAATACCTAAGGAATTCAAACAGTTCCCTGAAAAACTTCCTTGCATAAGGTTGAATGTATTTTGTGATTCTGTTAGCAATCATGAAAATAAGTGAGCAGCAAGGGATGCAATGCAGATGTAAGTACCAAAAGTACTTACTGTTAGGGATGCCATGGGGAAGCTGTCCTAGAAAGAAGCAAATCTTGTTTGAGAGTAAACACGAGACTAACAAGAACTGTAAGAAAAAAATCAGCAGTAAACACCAAAGAAAAAGCTACTATGGACTTGTTTCTCCAAACCTCCTGAACTTTGCTTGTACCAACAAATGTACATACAAACCACATACATGCCCATTCAAACTGTAGCTTCTTCCATTACAAATGCATGCCCACATCTCTGGGATAACTTGGAGCCACTGGGTTCTTTGAAATATATTTCAGTGTTTATCTATTTCAGAAGGTTGGAGAAGTTATTACATGTTTTTCCCACTTACATTGTAGGAATGTAAGTAATTTAATTCTGTGTGTGTATTAAGTGACAAGACTGTATGTATTTTGTTTTCCTGACAGAAATCATAAGTTTGCTTAACATGCATTAGATCTCTTGTGGGTATACCTGTACTGTACGCTGTTAAGTCAGTCTTCTAGCCATCATCCTGCAGGGTTTTGCATCCACACAGAACCCATGTCCTGGCTGATCTCTGATGTCTCTTATGCCAAGGTCCTGATGATTGAATATCACCTCCCCTTTTAAATGCTTGCATGCTTTCGAGTCCTTCTACATCTAGCAGTATATGTACCTTGTATATGTATAGAGTACCTGGTTGAAGCCACACAAGGTCCTGAACTCCTTACCTTCAGGGATGAGGGACAGGTGACAAATAGATTTGAAACAGAACTTCACAAAAAATAGACTTCTGAGACCATTGCTAAAGAAGCAATCAAATAGGGTCATTAGCAGGATGCCGTGCAATTTGGGGGTTGAAAGAGGGCCTAGGACCTCTTAGAGAAAAGCAGAGGCTCAAAGCCAGACCACAGTCCAATCCATACTGTGAGGGGTTTTATTATAAGGCAAATCCACAGGAATAGCAGTTTGTGGCAGAGGCCTTTGGAGTGTCATGAGTTTCAGCTGACATTGCTTCTGACAATGAAAGATGAAGAAAAACAGGACCTTTGGCTGTGCAAGAGACTGACAAGATGCTAGGGAGAAGATTTATTAGTGTTATGTAATGGCAGCTACGTAAGATATACCACTGGTCATGTTGGGAGAAGGGAAAGAAAAGGAGACATTCACATTGGATGGAAATAAAAAGTAGTCCTTCCAGTCTCCTCCTTTATCCTGTTGCTTAAAATGGACGTTTCTGTTCAGAGACAGGCTTTTCAATCAGACACATGCTCAACCCTATCACCCTTTCTCCTCTTGCTTACTTCCTCTCTGCTCTCTTCCCTCATTCTTACCAATCAGTTTCCAAATGCCCGAAATGGGAAAACCCGTATTGTTGCAGTCAGTGAGAAGGTACTTGTACATTTTTATCTTCAGCTACTGTCAGATCCACTTTCATACTTTCCATTTCTCCCTTCCTAGCTCTGTACTGTGATTCCCTTTCCACTCACCCACATTTCTGCTTACAAATAATACCTTGTCACTGGACCGTCAACAAGTCCTTGCTGAACACACATAGGATCTTATGTTTTATGGCAGAAATTTCCAATTGTATCATAGCCTTCAGTGCCTGAAGAGGTATTTTGCACATGTTTTTTTCAAGTCAAAACCACAGCATTTATCAAAACAAAGGTATTTGCATCCTTGTTTCTACACATTTTAGTACATCATACTGGCAACCTGAGGAGAAGTGTTGATTTTTATTCCCCCCGCAGACCTGTGTGTCTTTCACAGCACATCTTTTGTCTCTTTCTTGAAGATTTACCATGTATCAGTACTTGTAAGAAAAATTCTTACCTCTCTAGCCATAGCTTGTTTCAGAAGTGAGCCATGCTGTTTCAAGGTAGGCATGACTACTGCAAAGCATGGCTTTTGGGACATGCCCTGCCTTTCCTAACCAGGTATTTCCCCGCTCCCTGGCAGGGAGGTTGGCCACACAGCCTCCAGTGGTGGAACTGTCACAGCCTCCCTCCCCACGGCATCGTTTTCATCACTGCATTGCAATTCTACTGAAGAGATGCATATTTGTGAACGAGCATTATCCTGTATGTCTGAAAACCTTGTTTACCAGTCACACTGGGGAATTATGAGCCAGTGACATACCATGAAACTCTCAACCTGGAATCTACAGCCACCCCACGACGAGCATATATTTAAAGAAAGAGTTTAGACACTTCTTGGGTGAGGAGAAGATATTTATTGAAAATAAGTTTGGTCAACCTTAAAGGAACTTTGCCTTTAGACATATAAGAATGTGTTTATTATGTAGACATGATCTGAAGATTTCTCTGTTTCTGTTTTGAAGAGGAGTGGCAGAATAGCTCACTGGTATGATGAAGCAACTTGTTTTCCATCTACATGGAATTAAGTTTAAGTGCATTTCTATAATGTCTATAAATACTGGAATAAACAGCAAAATTAATTTTTATCCTTGTTGCAGGCTTGAGGAGCTATAAGGCACCCGTTCAGATGCAAAGTGGCATGTATAATTGCAAATGCATTTTCAGAAATAGTTGGAGTGATTTGCATTGCAAAAAAAAAAAAAATATTTAAAGGAGGTGCACTGGAAGAGTTCATAGGGCACTCAAGAACTTTGCAAGAGATGAGAACGGGACAAAGAGCAAGTATCCCTGCAGGGAAGGGATTGGGCAGGTGGGATTTTTGCTGGCATTTTTATTTGTAATCATACTTCAAAGCAGTGGTTTCTTTTTGTAAGAAGTAAATAATGGATGGTGATATTTTTAACCTCCTACATTAGACTCTGCATTTCATCTACAAGAGGTCTGGCAGTATATAAAATAGAGTATTCATTGCATCATTAACGTGAACTGCTGGATTCCATGAATAACAAGTGCAATTTATAAAGCTATCTGTTTACTCGTGGTGATTCAGAGAACAGACTGGACAAGAAAGAAGACAATTACCAAGTCAAGGTTGAAATCAAACTGATGATTTTGAGAGCCTAGCAATGAATCCTAGCCGCTTTAAGGTTGGGGTTTTTTCTCTCTTAATAATACCTGCTTCCCTCTCAAATTGAAGAACTGAAGAGAATACCCTGGAAAAATCAAAGCAGTCTTGGCAGTGCTGCAAAAACTCTAATTTATTAGCAAGTAGCAGGGAGCTGTAATCAGATAAACTATGTAGTCATAGGTTTGATTTCTAATGCCGCCACCTGCCATAATGCTAAACCCAAAGGGCATTTGAGGTGGAAGTCTTTTACAGGAAAAACTGCAAAACAGTAGATCAAAAGACAGTTGATGGGCCTGTGATAACAGAGGACTTGCAAAATGCTGCCAACACCTCATAGGAAATTTTTTAAAACGTTGTTCAGAAAGAGTTCTGCTTATGGATCATATTTCTAATTAAAAAAAAAGCCTTTGTTCTCATGCTTTTGCAAAGAATATTTGCATGAAACCTGGCTTCCTGCCTGGTAGTGTTGTGATAGTATGGCATAAAATCCTCTCTGGAGGTTGTGTTTTTCACGGTGATCAGTCCTGATATTACAGGATATTGTGGATATGCTACTGGTGGAGACAGACTAATGAAGAAATCCAGTGCAATTAAATTACAAATTGGGATTTTTTTTTAAATTTTTTTTTTCTGCAATCCACATTTATTTGATACTGAAGTTAAATAGTCCTTAAACTGATGTGTAGGTGGGTACAAGGCTGTTTGGAATGCCCAGTTACGTATATGGTGATTTTTTTTTTCTTCAAAAAGTATAAGCAAGTCTTTAAAAACAATCAGTTGCTTCTATTTCATTGGATAACTGAACGGAAGTAATTTTTCCAAATTCACCAGGCCTTGTCTGTGACTTTTGCAACATCCTTTCCGGGTCTAAATAGCTCAAGTGTCCATTTTTATTTTCTCTTTTTTCTTCACTTCCCCTCTTGTCTTCCTTAGAGCTTCAGTCCTTTCCACACAGAAAATCAGCACTTTCTGGCTTTCATTCTTTTAAACACTCTGAAAGTGTTTAGTCCTGAAAATTTACTGAGGTTAGGCCAGATTAATGCTTGAAAAGAACAGGAATGCTGGGTGGTACTGCTTAGATGTCAGACTTTATCATAAAGTGCTGACACCTGTATTTGTTCAAAAATCACAAACCAAGCACATGACAGTGATGTCTTCCTAAAGAATAAATGCAGAATTATTCTGATTTGCCTCTTGGTTATTATTCTTTGAGAATTCACTTCTTCATGCTTTCACAACACTAAATGCTAGAGGTGTTTTCTTTTTTCAAGAAAAAACTCCACCAAACAGAAATTGTTGTTTTCACATAATGGCACTACAAGCTCAAGCTTAGAGAAATCATAATACTGTGAACATACTATCACAACAGTTGGCAATACTGCTTATTAACCTAAGTAGTAGCAAATGTTGCTGGAGTCTATACTGCAACTTCAAATGTCAGGCTCAACAGACTCCTTACAAGTCACGGGGAGCCTGGAGCCGCTACCAGCTGGCCTGTGCCTCTTGTACATGCTTGCTTCGTGACAGAGCTTAGTTTTCAATCCAAGTTTTGATGGCATAAAACTCCTTTATTTCCTTTTATTTTTTCCTTTCCATTTCACCCATGTGTATGTTCCCCGAGCTAGTAGGGATATTTTTCTGAGTAAGAATATCAGGATTTAACCCCACAGAAGTAGTTTCACCCCTCTTGCGGCCTATTTTGGGAGTCTCTCAGATTTTCAAGAATTAATCTGTTGTCTTGTATACAGAAGAGTAACATTACTTCACAGGTAGCAGAACCGAAGCAGAGACTGACTTTTCTTATACTTGAAATTTTGTGGCTTGGCTAAGGACTGTTTTTGTTTGTTTGCTGGTTTTGTTTGGTTGGTTGGGTTTTTTACTGTAGTCTGCTGCTTTATCCACTGAAAAGCATTTCTTCTTTTTCTAATGGTTGACCTCCTGTTGATCTACTCATCTTAGTAAATAGCAGAAACCTGTGTTGATGATTTCTGACTAATTTTCAAAGCTCTTCTGTGACAAATGTCTTTTATTTCTAGTAGGTGGGAGATGGGATTGCATCTTTCAGACAGGGAGAGGGGCCTGGGACATGGAGGATCTGTCCTAAAAGCAGCTATAGGAAAGGATGCTTAGGCTGAGCTTTATCTTCTGTTGTTTTCATGTCTGATGATAGATGAAAAACCAATGGAAGGAAAAGTGGAGGCACTAATACAAAATGTGCATATTGCTTGCTGGAATGAGGTAAGGATGTGTAGGCTCATGCGGTCCCGGCTGCTCTTAAGGATTCATGATGGTGCTACTTACTTGATCTTTAAAGACTCATACTGGAGTACTTAATATACACCTGTAATTAATAATTCTTTTCTCCCTTCTCCTTCTAGAGAGTCACTCTTTAGCCTAGGTCAATCAAAGAATACCGATAAAGTCATATTTGAGTGACATGAGCACCGCCATCAGGAGCATGATAGAGACTCTGTTGTGCTATTCAGCGTGGCTGCAGCAATAGACTCTGCTTCCATCCAATTGTGTTTTAATCCTGTTTTCTCCTAGGGAGTCACAGCTTTGCTTTTGCTGAAGACAGGAGATTTAATAGTCGGCACCGGAGGAGGGATTGTAGCTCTCTGTAAAGGCTCAAACTACAAAGTAATGAAGTGAGTTTATAGATGGGAGAATCAGGAGGGCAGAGATGATGGTTGCCCCAAAGGGTCACAGTATAAGAACCAATCATTTCTACGTAAAGGCGTAATCCAAATAAATCTGTTTTTCAATCCTGCAGACAAAATAGACAGTATAGTTCCAGTGTAATGAAATTGAAGCAGACTGAAAATTACTGGATGTGTTTGCACAGAAGTGAATTGCCCTACTCATTTTTCATTTTAAGTGACCGTTGTTTCCTTTTAGGCATTAGGAGTCAGATTCTAAATTGATGCAAAGTGAGACAGGTCTGTTGAAGTCAGTAAAATTATGCTTATTTACACCAGCTGAGAAAGAGCAGTATTTGCCATCTAAAAAAGGGTTGTTGGAGGACATGGGATTGCAAAGGAGGGCTCCACTAATTTTACAGGCACATGTCTGGAAGCGGCTGGAGTACATGCAAGGCTTTTTCCTGCATACAAAATAGAAAGCTGCAGGCATCATTTCCCCGTATGTGATTTGAAAATTGGGCTTGCACATACTCATTTTGCATTGTTTGAATAGCCAACTTAAGCGTACAGTTCTGCAAGCTTAGCTTTGTACAATTGAAACTATTCCCAGAAGATCTAAACTGTCTGGAAATATTATTGAATATGGGCTATCTAAGTGCACTTGAGCAAGAATATCAACAAAGACACTGTTACCTTAGGCCCTGGTCCAGAAAACAAAGTCTCCAAAGCACTGCCTTTGCAAGCCCTGGCAGAGCCCTGGCAGAGTAGTAGGTGGGACAGGCAAGATCATATGAAGTATTAACATAAGACTGGGAATGAAATTTTAGTCCTGACCACATTCTTGCATATTGATATCACAGCCTAGTATGGAGCTTTTTGGGGAAGCAGGGAAAGTCAAGATTCTATAAAGTCAGGGGGAAAAGGAAGTTGGAAAATAAGTACCTCAAGGTCAATGTCAGGCCAAACCTCTGCTTTCTCTTAACAGGAAAATTCAAGTTCAAGGTGCTGTCACTTCCCTGATATGTAGAGGTCAGGGTCACCAGTTCTTTGTGGGGACAAATGAGTGCCAGATTTATCAAATTAACTACACTGCATTTAAAGAGGAGCTGATCACTGCCTGTCATAAGGAAGCTGTCCACGACATCATCTTTCCTTTGTGAGTATAACCGGCTGGGATGCTTTTGGCTGGTGAAGAAGTTTGAGTAAGCTGCCAGTAAGGTCAGGATACCTATGTAAACACCTTTTAACCAACAGGAACCCAAAGCCTGTTAACATCCTTACAGGATGATTTATACAGCAAATGCTGTCACCTACCAGTGAAATGCAAGGGTGATGGTGAGCGGCTGCTTGAAAGCAGAAGGCAGCAGTTCAGTTTGAGAATTGGAAAAATAATTGATCTACAGAAAGAATTCTAAATAAAAAGACTAGAATTCTTTATGTTTGGGTCACAGCAGCAATGGCAACCTCCCCCTTTTCTCCTAAGGTTGGCGCTGTGAGACTCAGGCCACTGTCTGCCAGCAGTGTGAATCCTGGAAGTCTGCTTTTGTGTACCCTGTTGCAGCTAGAGCTTGTAGAAGTGTGCTGCCTGTAACATCAGCTGAAACCTGACTAACAGAGCTGTTCAAAGAGGCTTTTGGGGTCTCTCAGCCTCAATTATGATTTCATGTTTGACAATATGGCATGTTATATTAAATTCTAGGCTTGCGATGAGAGATGCTGAGTATACTGGTCTGTCTTCTGTCTGCTTTTGTCTTGTGAACAGACGGCAAACGTTCCCTCTTCCTGTACAGTAGGATCATGACACTTTATTTAAAAAAACCCCACAATGGATTGGTTGTTTCCTCTCCAAATAGAGAATGGGATTTTGATCCCAATGAAAGTTTTTATTTTTGTCATGTTATTATTGTATTGCTTCTTGACATGGCACAAAGGATCAAATCTTACCAAGGTACAGCAAAGTGCACAATGCAAGATGCCCTCCTAACTGCTTGTCACCAGCCTGAAAATCCACATCCTTCTAATTTAATGAGTAAATAATTTGGAGCTTTAGGGTAATCTGGTGCTAATATAGGTGACTGGCACATCTGTGTCACAGAGGTAGCTGGATGAGCTGGGTTTAGTGATGATTGTAAGGACTACATGACTACATCCTTGCATACATGTTTAAACTTTTTATCTGCCAACTGCTCTTGAACAGAGCATATCACTGATTGGGAAATGCAGGCATAATTTCCCTGTTCTGGCTTATTTCAGAATACTAGAATTGCTGTTACCCTGCTTTATAAAGCACCCACACAAGCTGGGCTTGAAAGGGGCCACACTTTTGTTGTGCCAGTTTTCTCTGTCCTGGTTCATCTTTCCAGGCGTTGATGGTGAAGTTGAACAAAAGCTTGTGGTACCTTTCTAGATTTCACTTTCTGTCATATCCCTAGGATGTATGGTTTAGAGCTTATTTCAAAGCATTGAGTCCTATGGCTTTTGAAATGCTGCAGGTCTTTTTTTATTCAAACATGTATAACAAGTATATTACGAACAGGCTTTTGCCATCGTTTCTATTGCCTTCAGCGATGTTGAATAGGAATCATCCAGTAAGCAAGATAAAAAATGACATCTTTACAATATGAGGCTGCTGTTAGTCCCTGATGTTAAATCTGGGCAGTCAGCACCTCTACACTCACTTTTGTGTCTATTATATACAACACGTGAAGTTCTTTAGAGATTGAATATGGGAAATAAATGTCACAACTTCACCTGAAGTAGAAAGAATTATTTTCCTTTCACTTTAACTGTTTCTTAAAATGAATCTCTGAATAGAAACCAAACCAGGGGAATTTTATATGAGAAAGGTGATCCTACGAAAAAGGCTTTTGTCTTAACCATGGTGATCCCTACTGGGAAGATTGCAGTTGCACATTAGAAACAGCTAAGTTTTGAAAAATTATTTAAGATCTGACAAAGAAAGAAGCATTTTCTGAATGTCCCTCCTCATTATCTCTCCTCTCTGAATTTTCCAGGGGAACTTCTGACTTGTTTGCTACCTGCTCCAAAAATGATATTCGGGTGTGGCACACCCCAAAAAACAGGGAGCTCCTACGAATTGTCATCCCCAACATGACCTGCCATGCCATAGAGTTTATGAGGGATGGCAAAAGCATCATCTCAGGTAATGATCAGTCCAGACCCATAGTTGAGTCCAGTCTCTAAGTGTTGCCAAACTAATAAACATCAGTATGTTAGAATGAAGAGAGGTTTAAATTGGGAATGGGTTTAAATTCAGTTCATTGCTTGACCCAAAGGCCTCTTTGCTTGCAGCTGGTCCAATGAACTTTGCTTACAGTCCCCAGCATCCTGGTGCAGGCAAGGTTTTGAGACCTCGCTTTGGATGTGAATTCCAGCAATTCAGAACTCAGTTCAGTCTTATTCAAAAGACCTAATTCTAAAATATTAACCTTGTTGTATGCAGCAGATTAACCTGTGATGCATGTAGACCACCTTTTACATAAACCTTGCTACCCATCGCCATATGCAAATTGCTTACACAGGAACTACTGCAGTACTAAAGCAGCAATGCAGTCCCCCCATTGTTACCAAACCAATTTGCCCATAGCCAGAACCAAAAAGGAATTAAATTTCAATAGTTTATTTGGGGCTATAACTCTGTGGGTTCATCTACAGTACAGTGGTTTTCACATGTATACTGGTGAGCTAACAGAGTGGGCCTTATAAAGAAACTTAATAAAAAAAGGGGGTTCATCTAGAAAAGAAAGAGAGACAATAATATGACAAAAGTCTGTGCGCCTGGGTAATCTGTTTCTTTTTATCCATCAGCTTGGGATGACGGGAAAATCCGTGCCTTCATGCCAGAGACTGGACGGCTAATGTATGTCATTAACCATGCCCACAACTTGGGAGTGACCGCAATTGCTGCTACAAGTGACTGCAGACGAATCATTAGTGGAGGAGGTGAAGGGCAGGTAATTTTTGCTTAAAAACCTGGAGCAGCTCTGGGCTTTCATCACAGGGCCTGCGAATTGTCTGTAACTGCTTAGTCAGAAAGTGAGCTATTCTTAGCTTTCACTTGAGCAAAGGACTGAGTTCAAAAATATTATCCTTTGATAAATGCAAATCTCCTGCTCTCAGAGGGCATAATGTAAAACAATGCCCCGATTTCTTCTGGCATGGTACTCTTGGAAATCCTTCTAATGCAGAATATGCTCTTAATCCTTTTTGTTTATTTGTCTCTCCCCTATATTTGGCTTATCTGCATTAGTCATTGTTTGCAAGCCTCCGTCTAATTGTGCTCTAGCAGAGATTTTCTTTCTGCCATTGCTTTGGAAGTCCTAGTCCTGTCCAAATGGACCTGTATGAATTCATTTAATAGCACAAAGTTCACTTTATATCGCTCTAGTGTCTATGGGGTAATTTCCTAATTTTCTGGAATGGTACTATCTGGTTGAGGTGATGGTCTTAATAAAAGACTCTAATAATAACAACTCAGTTTCTAATACAATTATGGAAACATTCCATACAAATAACAATAAAAATCAGAAAATATGTCGTAGTCATCATACCTGTGTGGTTCAACAATTTTTTTCTGGACGTAGAAAACAAACACCATGTACTTTGGCTACTCCATGCACTTCATATAATTGTGGCCCTTTTCAATCTGTCAAAGTGACACTTCTCTCCTAATGTTTAAATATTAAAAATAAATAATTAGTCTTGGAAGGCTCATGTTCATTTTCTTGCCTTGCTTTGGACTTCCTCTCTGCAGCCTGGCAAGCACTCAGAACCAGTCATTTAATTGTGCGTGGATTTCTGACTGTGATTTAACTGCTCTGTGCTTTGTTTGTGTACCCTGATCTCAAGTGTTCAGTGTGCCATGCTGGAGATTGTAAGGGAAGTCTTGAAGATTGAGGAGTTGAACTTAGGTCTTCCAAATCTCAGGCTAATATCCTAATCATTGAACCATCTTTCTGAATCATTCTGCACCTCAGCTCTGCTGTAGAGCAGTAACGGCAGCGCTGCCTTGTCTCACTGCATAAAGACATTAGAGATGATGAGCCACTTCAACCCTTCACTAGTAAAAGAAAGTTAAGTACCTTAGAAGATTAGTGCTAGAGGATACAAAAGACAGAGAACCTAGATTCTATATCACACACAGAATGGCACAGGCTCTGATTAGTTCATCTCTGAACTGAAAAAGACAGCTGAGACAGAATTAAAGCTAAAGGTTGGTTAAGTAGAAATGAGAACTGCAGGGAAGCACTTGCAATATTCATTTGGAACACAAAAAAAGGTGTTCTGAAATGCTAATGGTTCTGTCAAAATCGATCATCTGAAAGCTGTGACTTTAAGGGACCTGGATCCTCTGATCATTTAGCAAGTGGGAATTGGACATCCAGATCCCATAGATAACTCAGCATCAGACTTGAAAATGTGGAAGGTCATCTCTCTCTGCTTTTGATGTCAGTGTCTAAATTTCTAAATTTTCACTAGGATTTGACCTTAGTGGAATGTAAAAGCGATTATGTATCATGAAGTTTGGCACTAGTGGGACAGTAAATGCAAGGTGTGAAGGATCAGGTCCTCAGAGCAGAAAGATTTTTGCTGTTACCACCACTGGGAAAAGAGGTGCTTTCAGGCACATATTTCACATCAAAGATTTAAAGACCTGTTTTGTATTTACTTACTGGCATTATATGTAGCACAAATAGAAGGTAGCTTTTTTATATTCCATTTTAGCAGCCTTGCTCTTTGATCTTTAAAGCACCACTGGAAATATATCATGGACTAGATGCTTTTTCCTGATCGAGAGATGAGTAAACTGAAGCATGGGAGAGTGGGAACCTGGCAAAAATAAGGTTTGGGGTTAATGGTCAGGAATTCCTGAACCAAGTGTATTACACTCTCAAGAACTCAGTTCAGTTTTGAGTCGGCTGCATGAATAACCCACAGGAAAATAGAGACAGTCTGTTGAGATTGAGTTGCTGTATGTGTTATAAGAAAAAAGAAGAGTTCAGGAAAGCCTTAGACACCCTCCTGAGCTCAGTCAGGACCGGGTGGTACAAGAGCAGATGTTTGTTGCTGATTTTCAGGTGAGGGTCTGGGAGATTGGTGAGAGGACTCACAAACTGGGGGAAGTTCTGAAGGAGCACACGTCTGCTGTGTCCTGCATTAAGATTAAGAAGGACGACCGAGAATGTGTCACAGCTAGCCTTGATGGAACGTGCATCATCTGGGACATTTTGTAAGGAGACAGATAAGTATTGCAAGGCACTTAAAGTGCTGGTAATGTCTCTGTTGGGTCACTGTGCCCTATTTGTGACACCATATAGTGAGGAGGAGGGGAAAGAGAGCATTAGGAAATAAAAATTACTAGAAAGAACAATCAGGTCAGGGAATGTAGAACCTCCAATGCTAGAAACTTTTCAGAAAAGTTTAGACAAACATTTGCTTCAAGTTGTTTTCCTGTATTGGATCCTGCTTGGCTGAGGGAGTGGAGCAGGTGGTTTCCTAAGTTCCCCACCAGTTCTGTTTTCCAGCACTTTATGACTTGTCAAGCTATTGCAGATCTGCAGGTAAGGTTAAGGAAATTTTTGCATAGTGAATAGCACCTAGAAAGCATTCTGTATTAAAAAATTTCATTTCATGTGACAGCAGATCAAAACTCTTACAAGGCAGCTGTGATGGGGAACAGAACTGATGACTAATAGGCTTCATGAAACCCTGAACTCAGACCAACACCTGAAAATATCCAAGTAGAAAGAGAGAACTGATGTATAGCACAGGCAGATATAGTTCAGGCAGTCAAAGTCTGGGTTTTGACCCTATTGCTCTATCCTGTTTTGGGGGTATTTTGCAGACGTTTTGTAAGAAAACAGATGATTCTAGCCAACACGTTGTTCAAATGTGTGTGTTACCATCCTGAAGAGTACCAGATAATCACCAGTGGAACAGACAGAAGGGTAAGCAAAGCTGCAGCAATTCTTTTTGGAGTAATTCCAAAACACAGAGTCTGGGGCTTGTTATGTGGTAAAGCTCCTGAACCTCCACAGAAGGTTGTGTTACAGGGCGGTGCTGAAATCTGTGTGCTATTCACGCACAACTGAGCTCTCCTCTCTGGTCTGATCTCTAGATTGGATACTGGGAAGTGTTTGATGGCTCTGCAATCAGAGAAGTGGAAGGGTCTGTATCGGGTTCCATCAATGGGATGGACATCACATCAGATGGGGCATACTTTGTCACAGGTGAGTGGGTGGATGAAACTAGAAAAGAGGAAGTCATATTAAGAGCAGGAAAAGAAAGGCAGTGAACCAAGGATCTCAGAAAAGTATGAAAAAACTGAAAGGAGGGGTCATCTAAAGGGGAAAACAAAATGAATCACTGAAGAAAAATACTTAGAAAAAGGTGTAGTTCAGACTTGGAAGATACTGTGGTTCAGTCTTGCAAGATGTAATTTAAAGGTGAAGACAAGGTTCAGATGTCTCCAAGGGAAGAATACAGGGTTTCACCTTGCCCTGCACCTAATTTAGTTCAGTAGTGTTCACAGTGCACTTGAATGATTTGTTCAAGTGCTCTACTCCAGAAGGCTGGCAGTCTCTGTTGGTCTGCAAGTGGGAATGACTCCAGGCTCCATCCAGCCTCAGGCTCACATGTTCCCCACCATCATGACATCTCTTCTGGGAGCCTAGCACTAGCACAGAGGAGCCATGGTATTGTGTATCTCGGCTATAGTTAAAAACCACAAATTTGGTGTCAGTACCAGTTGTTTTAGATTAACCTGGTTAAACAAATGTTGGTTAAGAGCCTTTTGAAGATGCTCGATATTATTGGTACCAATTGCTGGCTATAGCTCACTGTGATCTGCTGGTGCAGGTCCTGAGCACTCTACTGGACACTGACTCTCAGCTGAAAAGAAGTAGTTTTTGCCATAATGCCCAAGACAATGTATCCCACCCTTTCTAAATCAGATGAATGCCTAAGTATTCCCCTGCCTGTGTTCTGGGAACAAAAAGCAGCAGAACTCCATGTAATCATTTGTTCTTCCTTTGTGCCCAATGCAGGTGGTGATGACCATCTGGTGAAACTGTGGGACTATAACGAGGGTGCAGTGACTCATGTTGGAGTGGGCCACAGTGGCAACATCACCCGTCTCAAGGTCTGCCCTGGGAACAAGTACATTGTGAGTGTGAGTGCAGATGGTGCCATCCTGCTGTGGCAATACCCAGATGTGCACTAACAGCTGGCCCACGAGCTGCTGGGCTGCTACTTTCTCGGCCAGTCCTAGTGATCCTTTCCTCTTACAGCTGAGGTTGTTTCAAAGCATTTGTACTATTAGAGGAGATACTATTTTTATATTCTCTGGTATGCGTTTACCAGATCCTTCAGATATCCTTTCTAGCACTGAATAAATAGGTCTGATTTTTTTCCAGGGGGCTAGGAATCTGCTGTTCCTTTTAGATTAGTGTGAAAGGATTCATCACTTCCTAAAATCATCTTGGCTGTTGTTATAACACTTGCAAGTTGTTACTGCCACCTTTCCTGATAGTCTCCTTAGCACAGTCTATTTTTGTGGGCTCTCTCTTGCTTCCACGTGGTCTCTCTTTCTCTTCCCTACCCCCTTCTGTCCCTTCCTTTAATGAATAACTTGTTGTGTAAATTCAGTCTTCTGTGTTCATTTTAATTTGTCTGGTCCTGATTAAGGAAAAAGCCCTCAGCTCCAACTCAGGCATTTAACTGGGAAGCTCTTTTGAGTCAAGCTTTTAAATAAATGTTCTCAAAGGAATACAAGGATGTTGGGGCTTCTTCATTTGTGGTGTCCAATTTAAAACTCTTTTCAAGGGCCTGGTTTTCAAGAGTGAGAGTGCAGTAATTTCTAAAAATGCCTGGATGTTTCCAGCTAGACACACTCAAATTCCTGGTCATTGGCCTAATTTTTCAAATGGGCTGCAAATTTGCATGAAATATGTATTTAGTCTGAGAATGACTACCTGGTATCATATCTAGTACCAAAACCAGCAGCTCTCAAGATGCTGTTTGTTTAAAGATCAGTGTAGGCAGCCAGCCTGTGAAGTGGTGCAAGTGAAGTAAATATTTCTTTTGCAGGCATTGAAGGCCTGTGAGAATCCTGTCATAAATTAAAATGGTAGCAAAAGGTTGCATTCCTTAATGTTAAGGCTTACAGATGTTTTAGTTAACTAAGATGATGATTTAAAGGCAGTGTCAGCTAGATACTGTCATACCTGTATTGGTAGTATTAGCTGTTCTGGTAGGCAACGGGGGATAGGAATTTAAAGGTATGATTGCTTATTTTCCTTTATATGCCACTAAAAATGTTTGCTGCTCATAGCACAATAAGGGTGGATCCTTTTGGACTGGCTCAGTGGGTATCTGTGTACCTATGCTGTCCATCAAACACTATGCAAGTCATATTCCTTCTAGTTGAAATATCTCTGCTCTTATTAATGGAGTCTTTAGAAAAGGAATTAAGTCATTCCTTCCTCTTTTTCTTTGGAGTCAAGACTTGATGCTATACAGTGATAAACACTCCAGCAGGTTTTACAAGCTCTGCAGCAATGCTCACTGTGGTTTGGAAGGCAGGATCAAACCACTGGAATGTGGGACAGACAGGCAAAACATTTGTGCTTATGCTAGGAGAATGAAAACAGAAGTGGAGCCTGTGAGAGCTAACCAGGCAGTCCCAAAAACCCATGTCACTGCCAGCTCCCCATGCCTCTGAAGTGTGGGGTTTTGAGATGCAAATAGCTGTCCGGCAGAGTCCCACATCAGCAGCGATTCCATTCCCATCAGATCACACCAAACATGTCATTACAGGTGGGAGGAGAATCCAAGTACCCATTGGGTAGCCAAAGTCCTGTTTCTGTGTGGCTGTTCCTGGGGTGTAAAGACCAAAGCCCTGCACACTCCTCCTGCACTAGCTGGTTCTTCATGGCTCGGAGGCAGCAAAGTGAGACAGGCTTTCCTGACTCACCTGGCCACCATCACCCACTGACTCTGTGGAGGACAGGAGTTGGCACACTGAGAGTACAGGCTGGTAAACCACACTTTCTGTTTGTTACAGCCAGCCAGAAGGCTCGGGCCCTGTGTCTGTCACCTTACAGATTTGAAAACTGAGAGCGCAGATTCTTTGGAGAAGTCCTGTCCTGCCCATGCTTCTTTTCAGTGTGAAGCAGCATCACTTTATTGAAACCAGCCTGAACTGTAAGCATGGACACTGCCTGAATTCGCTTGCTCCAGCGCAGCCAGCCAATGTAGGTCACTGCCCAGGGTGGCGGTTGGTACGCTGTAGCAGCAGCAGCACAGCACCTCCGCGGCCCTACGGCACAGCATGCACACTGTGCTCCGTTACACCCTCCACCCTAGTGTCCGCGCACAAAGCTGTGCCATCGTATCCTTGCTGCTGCAGGGGTAGGTGATTTGGGGCACTGCCCCACATACTGTATAGGAAATAGAGGCAATAACCAACATAGGCTGTGACTGCAAACAGCTGTGTGACCTTTCAGTCTGTTAGTGCATTTGGAAAAGATGGGCCCCCATGGCTGAGCCAAGTGCTGGCTAGCTCATCTACTTTCCAAGCAGTGCTCAGCTACGCAGCAGCTTGGCAGCGCTCATTCCCCCAGCACAACCTTGCCCCTCCCGGCACATCTCACACAGGCGCTAAGAGCTGTACGCACTCCTCACCAGCACGGCCGGGCTCCCCAGGGAGCCCCCGGAGCTTTACAAATGGATGTGACCTACATGAATAACACCAAGAAGCAGACATGCAGAGCAACCTGTGCTGCTTTTCCGCCAGAAGTCCGGTTGTGTTTAGAAAACATGAACTGCAGTCACAAATTTCCCCATTATGCGTTTGCCAGACGAAAGGCACATTGTATTTTACAGCATGAATGTATTCATTACACTATCATTAGTCATGAAGAACAGCCTGGTTAATAGTGGAGATCTATAACACTTGTACACAGAATCAGCCATAACGAATGCGCTATTACCATAAAGCACTGGGGAGTTTCAGTGCCACCCTCTTCGCTGAGGCAACGGGAGCTAATGTCGCTCCAGTCATACCAGCAAAAGCAAAGAGGTGTCACCAGCAGAAGGCATGTTTCCATACCCGTTGCATACCTCTGCCCCTCTATCTAACTGAATTTTCATCAGGAGTAGGAGTGGCCAGGGGCAGGACAGACATGCACTGGCACTGTGGTTGCGCCAAGCTCCCTTACGCTGTCTTGATCGGCTCCAGCGATGTTAAACTGGAGTTAAATTCTGGTCCCTGTGGGCCTGGGGGAGGGGATGAAGGGAATGTCAGTGAAAATCAGGCATGTACTGGGTTTCAGAAATGGCTTTATAACCTTTATTGTTAGGGGGAAAAAAAGAAAGCTATGTTAAACAGACTTCAGTGATGTCTGACTCTTGGTGAAAGCAGTCATCAGCTTTACAGCACTGGGCCATGAGATGGGAGACCCAGGTTTCTTAGCTGTACCATCAATTCACAGCACAGTGCTCGGATCAGAGCCTCTTACCACCAGGAATTTGGCTTCCAACCCCCTGGCTGCCATCCCCCCTCTGCAAGCTGCTTTCTCCTGAGCTCAGGCCATGGACACTGCTGACGTACAGCCCTGCAGAAAGGCTTGCATCACCTTGCCTTCCTGCCCTCAGCCCAAAAGCTTCATAGTAAGGCTTTTTAACACACTAGCATCTGAAGTTAAATTTTTTTGTTGTTGATTTGCACATCCCTCAGCACCTTGGGCCATCTGCTTGTGTGGGAATGGATGCCCCGGTGCTCATCCCAGCAGGTGCCCAAACGTATGGCAGGGCTGGGCTGCTGCACCGGGAGAGGGGGAGCCCAGCCCTGGGCTCAGCGTGGGCAACAAGTCCCTGGGGAATTTGGCTTACACAGACCTTGCCAAGAAAGGTCACAGCACAGACATCTTGCTGGAGATTGCAGGGCAAAGCCATCATAGTGCCACAGCTCTAAACAACGGGATTTGGGGCAAAGGTTAGCAGGAGACAGCCCCTTGATCTGTTGGCGATGAGCAAGGCATCTCCGCTCGCTCTCTGGGGCTTTGACCGCTGCCCTGTGCTATTTCCAATCAGTCTGGACTTTGCAGGTCCTTTAAGGGCTTGTTCATGTGCATCCTGACCGCTTCCCCCAGTTACCTGGGCTTTCCTCTCTGCCAGGTAGCGAGGCAGTAAGGGAGTGATAGCATTTGGCTCGGCTCTCCTCCAGCAGCTTCCAGACCAGCCGGGCTAGGAGCTGAAGGTTGGCAGAGCCTGAGGCAGAACGGTGTTTGCCAAACCTCCAGAGAAGGCACTCCTTTTCTGGCACGTCTCAGCATCTCCAGCCAGCCAGGCCGTGGATCTGCTGGGAGACCTGTGAGGAATTCCAGCAGCGCCTGGCCACAGGTGATGGCTTTATGGAGATCCTTGCTGAGCGCTGTGTCCGTACCCTGCCCCGTGCGGGTGGCTGGGGTCCCGGATTGAATGAGCTCCCCTGGGAAAGGGGGAAACTGCCGCAACCTGCTACAACCTCGAGCACCTACAGCTTCCTCGCCCAGCTGGACGTACCTTCCCTGGCCACTGGCCCTTAGCTGAGTTCCTGGAGACCCGTTTAACATCAGACCTGAAGCAGGTCCCCATCCTTCTTCACAAACATATGTGCATCAAGCTGGGTTTCTGCTGGTGCTCCCTGCGCTGCCCTGTCCCCTGGAGCCGTGCCGCTTGCTAGAGGGGTGAGATGAGCAGAGGAGTCCTGCCTCCCAGCACCAAACTGGTGCTTTCCCAGTCCCCCAGCAAAAAACGAGGCTCCTGGTTGAGCAAACATAGGGTGTAATGTATGTAGCTCTGTGAGCTGGTTTTGTTTATCCTGGAGATACCCAAGACGCGAAGCTGGTTCCCACCCAAATCCTCTGAGCACCCCCAGCCTGGCTGTGACACCTGGGAGAGCCCCGGGCGGTTTCCGCAGCACAAGCCCGGGTGGGGTTGGGAGAGCCCTGCTCGCCGCTGGTGTACTGGGGCTCGGCTCTCCCTCACCACCCCCAGTTTCAGTGCCTGCTGCAGAGATCACATCATCTTAGTTCAGAGGGGATAATGGGTGAAAATAGCCCGGAGATACCTGCTCAGTGAAGCAGCCAGGGACCATACATATGCATTAAAAACAAAGCAAAATTGCTGCAAACAAAGTGCAGAAGTTCCTGCAGCTCAGGGTTATCTGCTGGCCTTTCATGTTCAAAACCGATGGAGCATGTTCATCGCTATTCATCAGCACGGTGCGAGATCCCTGGAAAAGCAGCATTTACCTGCCTCGATGCTGTTCCTCCTCAAACATACTCCAAAGAAATGCAGGACCAATGCATCTTTAATGGGGGTACTAAATAACTTAGTTTGCTATCTATAATTTAATTATAGGAGAGGGTGAATAAGGAGGTATCTTCTGCAGGGAGAAGCTATCTGCTTCTGCCTTAAGCCAAAAATTGGATGTCACCATTAGATGGGGGTTGCTGGTGATTCTGTAATCCTCCCCCCAATAACCATGCGATCAGATTATCAGCCCTATTTTGCCAGCAGACCAGCATTACGAATTTCCTTGGGACTTAAAGAATCCCTTAAAAACCACCTCAGGCTTTGATTGCCCTTGCTTGCACCCAGAAAGTGCTTGCCATTACCTAAGCCTGCAAAGCCCTGCCCCAGCGTCACGGCCCTGATCTGCCCGGTGCTCAGGCGGTGCTGCAGGCAGCGAGATGGGCAGCAGCTAGACCATGCTGGCTCTCCCAGACCCACCTCATCTACCTCCCAGCTCACGCTCACCTGCCTGCGGGGTGCGAGCCCCAGCAGCAGGCTGGGGGTTGTTGAAAGCACATTTCCACTTGGCCGCACAGATGTTGCCAGCCCCTGCCAAGAGAGCAGGAGAGGCTTAAATAAAGAAAACATTGTCCTATGGCAAAGCCCAGCGAGCATGTACAAAGATTTCTCTTTTTTATTATTATTATTGTGATTTGGCAGCATGAAAATGGATCTCTGCCGGGCCTGAATCAGCTCAGCTCAGATCTATTCAGGATTTTTTCTTGTGCTCATCCTAATATCCAAGTGCCTTCCTGGTGTAAGAACTCTTGCCCAGCCAGAGGAGATGTTTCTAACACCGTCCAGTTACCACGTCTCCCTAATCAAACCAATGCCATCTGTGTTTTTATATTCATCCCAGCCGTCTGGTGTCCAAGGCACCAGGACAGTTCATGCCACAACAACAAGGAATTTTCCATAGTAGTGAGCAAGCATTTCTCCCCCTCTCTTTGCATTTGACATTTATATTTTCCCCACACCAAATTTGCTCCAAAGTCTAAGCCTGGTATGCGGAAAATGGCAGCTTGAAAGGCAGAAGCTGGAGATATCCAGGAGCTCCCAAAAAAGGCATTTTTAGAGAGAAAGTGCTGACGCAACCCAGCACTGCCAGCCTGCTGCAGCGCCGATAAATATTTGATTTAGCCTGAATAGGAAGGCATCGTGTTCAGAATGATTTGAAGAAGAGGGAAGATGGCAAATATGATATTATTGAGAGGAAGATTAGGGTAGTGAGCATTCCTGGCGCTCACTCCAGTGTGCGAATTGCTTTGGATTGGAATAAACTGGTGTTACCTGTCGGAAAGGTATTGGAATAAACTGGTGTTACCTGTCGGAAAGGTATCGCTGCCTGCTGCCCGCCTGCTCCGGGAGCCGGGTGGGCTGCGCTGCCGGCTCGCAGGATGCCTGCACCCTAGGGCTGGGAAAGACACTGTTAAATAAAAATCTGAGCAGAGTTTTAAGTCGTTGGCTGACATGTGCTGCTAATATTCCCCACGTTAGCATTGCAGGGGGCAGCTGGGAATCAGAGAGACTCTCGGTGCTATTTATCTCGGCACTTTGTTGCAGGTTGCCAAGGTCCCCAGGAGAGGCACTTCATTATCTAATACTTTCTAATTCTGGCAGGTCTGGCTTTTTTTTACTTGACTCAGTTTCACTGTCGCATTTTAGACTATTTCCCTTCCACATGTTCATCAGCTCTCACTTTCTGTCCATCCTCTTCTAACAAATGCCGGTTTCTGATCTGACTCTTTCAATCTGGCTCCTGCCTCTGACTTTCTGGCCTCCCTCACTTTTTCTTTAGGCTTTTCCTTGCTTTCATTACGAAGTTGCATTGGATTTCTGGTTCCACTTAATTCAGCATTAAGCCCTACTTGTGTTCCGTCTCTTGCTCCCACCACTGCTGTTTTGGCTCGCATGGGATGCTGCCGGGCTTGAATGTCCAGCCAAAAACAACTGGAGAGAAACAACAAGTACTTTTATTTTCAATAAGCCAGGGACTTTCTAGATTTGATAAACTCCATTCTTCCCACACTGCATGAAGCACAACCTGCCTTTGTTAAATAATTCAGATAGAAAATATCCCCGTATCCTCATGCAAACGCGCCAGTGGATTCCAGTTTCTGTCTCCTAGGGTTTTGCAGCAGGACAGTGCTGTAAGCAGGGCCATGAAGCTGCCAGGAGTCCTAGGGAGTGCTTGGGGCTTTGCTTTATGGATTGTGACCTTTGCGTAGGAGAAGGAACCTAATTTTAAGGACGGCTTTCCAAAAGGACCGTTTTATATATTGGCTTTGTAAAGAGGATTTCACAGCTCTCTAGCTAGGAGGATGCTGAGAAATGAGCTTTAACCATGGGTGCAGAGCCAGTTTCAGAGTCAAACCTCTGAGCTTGGAGGCGTTTGTAGCCGGAGTTTCAGCTCAGCCTTGATGCTCTTCCTTGACTGCCCGAGACAGAGAGACCCTCCCGCAGTGCCAGCAGCTTCCCTTAGCCAGGCTGGGGGCAGCGAGCCAACATGGTGCAAATGGGTTTCTCCAAGGCCAGATCCTGCACGGAGCCACTGCACTGCATCCCACCAGCCTGCCCAGTCCGAGTGCTGCTGAGCCCAGGAGCTGGTCCCCCAGGTCACAGGAGGGTCGGCTCTGTCCCACCAGACAGGGCTGCTTCCTGCCTTCATTCCCATCTCACCGGGAGGAGAGAAAAGACCGAGTGCCCAGGATGGCCCCAGGCTGGCAGCCCCCCGGGATGGAGATCTGGACAGAAGGGGGCTGCTTCCCTGAGGGACCTGGCAGGGGGTGCCCCCCACCAGCGCCAGGCTCTCGGGGGACATCCCGTACCCATCAGGGCTGGTTGTGGTGAGGAGGAAAACTTCAGCTGGGCTCAGTCCTCTTTCCTCTCTGGATAAGCAGCTCCTGAGCCTGCCGGCACACTGGGGCCACTTGTGGTAGAGCCGTCCCTGGAGGATCCACAGGCAGCTGATCCCCCTCCATCCGCTCAGCATTGCCAGGCCGTGATGTATTTTGTCTGAGATCACGTCTGGCCCCGGCAGCAGCGCACAGCCCTCTGCCCTCCTCCATGCCCAACACACTGACGGCCGCCAGTCTGGCGTCCGCCGGGGAGGTCACTGTCTCCCTGCCACCGCCTCGCCTGAACTTACACCCACGGCGCAGGGACACCCTGTCCCACGGGGAGGAGGGATCGTGACATCCAACAGCACCTCCTGGCCCTTCCTCCGTCATTTTGCCCCATCTCTTCTGAACCAGCATCACCTCCAGCTGCCTCCCGGGCAGGGCTTGCAGCACATCCCCATGCCTGGGGTGCTCGTGGGGCAGGGAAGGCGGCGGGACAGCTACCTGGCACAGCAGACCCTTCCCCGGGGGAAGGGGAGATGCTGCTGAGACCTGCAGCGATGGAAGAGAGCCCGCAGCACCCACAGCTGAGCTCAGTCCCCCAGGGACCCCCTCCGCAGCTCAACATCAGCCTCGGCAGCTCCCCAGGGAGAGAAGAGGCACGAGCCTGCAATGGAGCCACTGCCAGCACCCCTGCTCTGCAGCCAGATGACACTTAGTGGCACCCCTGCCTGGCAGAGGGGCGACCCTCCCCAGCCCCTTGGCCCTGGTTAAGGGCAGCAGCTGCCCAAGACATGCCCGGGATCCTCGGCACACGGGGCAGCCCTGTCCTCTCTCGTCTCCGCTTGGGGCTGTTACCTCAGCGGTTTGGTGGGAGCTGCCAAAGCAGTCCCGGCCCAGAGTTAATCCCAGGGCTGTTGGCAAAGGCGAGCGGGTCTCGGCCTCACGTGGCCGGACTGGGTTGGGGGATCTGAGTCTCCCGCAGCTGTTTGAAGAGCAACGTGCAGCCGCTGGGTTGCAGTTGAGTGGAGGTTGAGTTGCTGCAGAAACAGCCAGTCCTGCTGCAGTCCCCTTCCCTGTGCCGGTGTGGTGCCGTGGGACAGATCCAGCTGGACCAGGGTACTGATCTGGCTGAAAGGTGCCTGTCAAAACCACAGTGGGTTTCCTCTGCTGGTGGTGCTGCAGGTGGAGAGCAGGGAGGTGACCCGGTGGCCTCGGCCATCCTGTGTCCCCCCCCCGCCCCGGCTGCACAGGGAAGGCTCGGGTGCTGATCCCCGTGGCTGGGGGAAGGTGGCACCGTCCCTCCCCAGCCAGGCTCTGCTGGACCCCAAACGAGCACCCACATGTGGTGCCAGCCGGTGCGAGGTGGGCAGGAGGTGGCCAAAGCCTGCGGGCTCTGCCAGTGCTGGGTTGGTGACCTCGGTTTTGTGGCTCTGTGTGTGGGGAGCCCCATCGGGCCCCTAAACCTCAGTGTGGTGGGCGCAGAGGTGACCATTGTCCGACTGTCCCAGCTAAAAGGTGGTAGGACTGGGGCAGCTCACAGTGATGCTGTGACAAGCTGGGGTGATGCTGGGGGCAGCAGGGCAGCGCCGGCAGGGCACGGCTGGGACTCCCAGGAAAAGCCTGGGGTGATGCTGGGGGCGGTGGGGGATGCCGGAGAGGACATGGCCGGGGCTCCCGGGAAAGCCCTGAGGCCACGGAGGGGACAGCGGGCTGGGGTGCCCGGGGCTGATGCTGGGGGACGCCGGGGCAGCCGGGGCTCGGCCGCCGATGCCGCCTGCCGCCAGCGGCAGCAGCGGCAGCAGCAGCTCCCCGCGCCGCCTCCTCCACCTCCTCCTCCTCCTCCTCCCGGCTCCCGTCCCGCTCCCTTCTCCCAGAGCCAGCCCGGCCGGGGGAGGAGCCGGCCGCGCACAAACCCTCCCGCCCGGCCCCTCCGGCCCCCGCACCGGCACCGGCACCGG
>JAVJGG010000002.1:27369688-27395475 GCA_035590195.1 Aviceda cuculoides
GCCGGGGTGAAGGGCGAGCAGCGAGGAGGAGGAGGAGGAGGGGGGAGGAAGGCTCCGGCTGCAGCCCGGCCAGAGGGGCTGCACCCAGGGGTGGGGACAGAGCCAGGAGCCGGGGAACGAGGGGACCCGCTCGCTCTCGGGGCGGGGGGGGCTGGAGCCGCCATTCGGCCAGGCACACGCCAGGTCACCCCTGCTGCAAAATGTCCACAAACACCGTAAAAAAGCCAAAAAAAAGTGTAAAACGGAGGAAAAAAATAATAAAAGAGCAGAAGCGTTGGCGGGGGCGTGACAGGGGCGAGCGGCGGGGGAGCCCTCGTCGTGCCGAAGCCCCCCCCGGCCTCGTCCCACCGCACCGGGATCTGGCCCCACGGCATGACCCACCCGGGGCTGCCACTCCCACCCATGGGTGCACTCCGGGGCAGGGCATGGCTCACAGGTGGCTGCAAAGCTCAGCTCCCCTTTTTGGGGCAGAAAAGTGGCATTTAGGTGCTTTCTCCCACCTGGCCCATCCAAACTAAAGCCGGACACAGACCTCGGGCAGAGAAAGGGCTCGGGGGACGCTGGGCTCCTTTAAGCTTTTCCTTGCACCGTCCTTGCATCACCAGCCCATATTTCACTACAGCCCAGCGACACCCATTGCAAGCCGGCAAGGGACCCGCAGGAAAAATCCCCGAAGGCCGCACAGTTCCCACGGGGCTGGCAGGATGGGGATGTTGCCGTGGCCATAGGGATGCTGAGCATCCTCGCCTCCCGCTGCTCCCAGGATGCCACTCCTCTCCCAGGGATGCGGAGCATCCTCTCCTCCCGCTGACCCGCAATACTGCTCCTCTCCCAGGGATGCGGAGCATCCTCTCCTCCCGCTGCCTCTGGCACTGCCGTGGGGTTGTTTTGCTGCTGGATTCACGCATGGGGATGATGCCCAGGTTGGGGACACGGGGGTGCCGGTGGCCTTACCTTGTCCGCTCGGCTCCCGGGGGGAAGCCGAAGCCGGTGGGAGGTGGCGAAGGGGTAGCTGAAATATCCGGCGATTGCTCGGGAATGGGTGAGTGGGGGGTGGCGGGGAGCTCGGCGGGCGGTGCGGGGGGCTGAGCGGCCGGCGGGGTGGAAGACGTCTTGCGCACCACCGAGGTGCCTCGGCGAGCCACCCACGAGGTGTCCATCACCCTGACGCCCATGCTGGGGGGACACAGAGACAGGCTCTTAGCACCCGCCCAGCGGGAGGGGACCGCTGGCACCGCGTCGCGGCACCTTTGGGGTGCCTGGTCCCTAAAAATGCCTTTTCCATCGGGAAGCTGCTGGGAATGAACCTCCACGGCAGTAGGGCAGGAGTGGCTGTGGGACATGCTTGTGTCACCCACCGGCCACCTCTCCCTTCCCCAGGTACCAGCAGGCACCAGCACCCTCCCAGGAACCTCCCAGCAACCACCCAGCATCCTCCCAGCACCGCTGCAGAGGATACAGTACCTTTGGATTTTCCTAAGGCTGCATGGGCAGAAACACATGATTATTAGTGCAAAAAACCCCTAAAACTCAACAGTGCACAGGGTGCAGCGCCTGCTGCTCAAAAAAGGAGCTGTGAGGTTAAGGGCTTCGAAAGAGGGGGCAAGGAGGGGCATGGCGGGGACCAGGCTACACTGTGATGGGGAGAGCTTGGGATGATTTTTGGAGATGGGGAGAGCCCCGGGGACATTTTGGGGGGCTGGGGAAAGCCCTGGGGATGTTTTCTGGAGCCGACCTGACTGGCTGCGGTCCCTGTGAGGTGGCACTGGGGGAGAGGCATGCACAGGCTGGGAGTGGGGAGCTTTCCCCTGGAGCAGAGCCCGCACGCATTGGGGACACCCGGGCACCTGACCCCATCACGGTACAGCCCCCGTGCCATGCCATGGGCCACCCCGCTCCCATCTCCAGCAGGCTGGGGGAACGCATCAAACCCCAGGCTCACCCAAGCACCCCCAAGAGCCCAGCATGGAGAGCAGGGGTTCACTCAACCTCCACCAGCTCAGTGGCACCAACCCCTGCAGGATGATGGCAATGCCACCACCTCCCTCTCCCCAAACCCTGGCACTGCAAAGACCCTACCCATCCTTCTTGTAAAACTCCAGCATCATGTTGTCCGTGGCCACACTGAGGGGCCGCCGTGCCTGGTCGTGCTGCCGGCGGTCCGCGTGGTCCATGTCCGGGGAGGGCATGGAGCTGTAGTTGGCGTTGTGGTTGACGTGCATGGGGCTGCCGTAGTTGCCCGTCACATTGAACTCGATGTCTGGGACGGAGGGGAAGGAGAAGGGGGAGGATGTGGGGTTGTGTGTCCTCAGCGAGGGGTGGGATGGGGCATTGTCACTGCAGGAATGCTCAGAGGGTCCCAGAGTGGCTGGGTTGGGCTCACTGCTGTGATGAGTCTTGCCAGATCTCTGCCTGAGCTCCCCTGCCCTAGTCCAAGCCAAGGCAAGCGGAGGAGGCCAGCACAATAAATATGGGAGCTCAGCACCCCATTCCCGAGGGAGGGCCAGGAGGTCCCACAAAGCCCATCCCGCCCCGCCATGGCTGTGGGGCACAGCCTACCTCCAGGGAAGAACCAGTCGGCATGCTGGATGAGCGGCTCGATGATGCCCACAATCTGCAGCGAGACAGTCGTCATCATCTCTGTCATGTTCCTGCAAGGCGGCGGGCAGCGGCTCAGCAACCCCACCGCCACCTGGCCTTATTCCTGGAGGGATTTTGGCCCTGGACCCCTCCCCCGCCCCTTCCCCAGCATCCCTCTGGCACGCTCGCTTTCCACCCGGATACCTTACCCATCTGCCTGAGGCCAGAGGAGGTTGGGCCCCAGCACGATGGCCACATTGCTTGGCGTCATTTTATTCGTGTCCTGGTACTCAGTCAGCTTAGCCAGGAATTTAATCAGGTACCTGGAAAGCAGAGCCAGGCCGTGTCGGTGTATCAGGATCCCAGCGTCTCTGTCCCCTCCCCGGGTCCCGCTGGCCCCAGGCTCACCTGATGTTGTTGTAGTTGGCTTTGGGCAGCTTCTCGCAGGCGCTCCAGAGAGCCTGCAGCCGCTTCTCCTGCTCCGGGATGCTGAGGGGAGACGGGCAAGAGGGTTATCCCCCCTCCCCACCCAGGGCTTTCCACCCCGCCAGCCCTGCCCTTGGGGACCCTGTGAGGCCCTCGGGCTGCTGCCAGTATTATATAAGTAAATTAACCCAAAAAGCCTGTCCAAAATGAGAAGGAAACCTTTTGGCCGCAGGTTGGACGCCAGTCCCCTCCCCACCTCTGTGCAGCCCCTCCGAGGTTTGTGTTTTGGGGGTGCGTTTGCTTTGGAAAGGGAAATTACTGCAAACAGCCTCCCAAAACAACAGCTCGCTCCCCCCCGTGCCACCCTTGGGGACCATCCCCTCCAGCAAGCCACCGCCATGTCCCTGCCACGCTCCAACATTCCCAGGGCAGGTAGGGGATGTGGTCAGACCTTTATTCAGGCACCACTGAGGTGGTTCCCACCCCAAAAGGAGATGCTCCTTCTCCCACCTCCCTCTGCCTGACATCCCCCTACCCCAAACACCTCCCGCGGTGGAGCAGGCATGCTGGTGCCACCTCAGCTGGCCCAATCCTGCTGGGTTTGGGTTCCACGGTGCAGAGCACACCAACAACGCAGGTGGCAGCTCCCCTCCCTCAGTCAGCTGTTCCCCTGGGGTTTGCACACCCATCCAGAAATGGAACAAGTGCCTGGAGCCCAAGGGCTTGTTGAAAGATGCTGGGTGCTCTGGACCATGCTGGAGACATCAGGGTCAGGGGACATCAGGGCTACCCTCACGCCTGGGACCCATGATGCTCAAGGAGCATCACAGGAACTCTCCTGGCTCTCAGATCCTGGAGGCAACATCCCAAACGCTGTGATCCACGTCAGAAATAACTCACGACCCCCTAACCATCCATGGGGACCCAAGATGCCACCATCTGTGCCACGGAGGAATGGGGGGGATGACCCAAACTCACTTGGAGGCCTGGATCCACTCCTCGTACAGCTCGAACGTCATGAGCGGCTCCGGCAGCTCTCGCAGGTAGGACTTGAGGGCTCCTGCGGCACACAAGGGACACGGGGCTCAGCACTGCAGGAGGTGCCACAGGTGGCACCAGCCACCAGGCACAGAGCCATTTCCCTCCTCGACATTTTGACTCGCATCCCTCCCAACCTCCCCACTGATGCACCCCAAAGCACTCATTTGTCCCTCCAGCTTGGTGAAGCTTGTACCATCCCCTGACCTCCAGCAACCACCTTGCCACGTCCACCTAGACCCTCCTAGCACCTCCCCAATTCCTTCCACCATTTTTGCCTCCATCAGGCGTTCACCTAGCTCTCCATCACTCGTTTTTGCCTAGGACGTTCACAGCTCCTTGTGCTGGGAAAAGGTTCCCATTGCAGTCAATAGGAAACCAGGATCCAATCCTGCGCTGCCAGAGAGCCCAGCCCAGAAGGGGAGCACCTGGTGGGCATTTAAACCCAATTAATTCTTAATAGCGGCCCCACAGGTTTGGATCTGTGCTTGGAGAGGATCTTCACCCCAGAAGAGGTAGAGAGATGATGGGAAGCTTGATGCTAACATGTGTGAATCTTCCTGACTGCTCCCTGCTCCTGCAGAGCCTCTCCTGATCGGCATCACCCTTGTTAGTGTCACCAGGGCCCTGCCACCGCCTTGGATTATGATTGCATCCCTGTTTTCTTCCTCGCCTGTGACCAAAAGTGCTGCTCAAGCCTTTGGCTGGGGAGGGGACATGTGGGTCAGGGTTTGTGCTCCTTGCAACTCCTAAATGCCCCCACTTCCACCAAACGCTGTATTTCTGCACCTGCATTTGTCACCCTGTATATTCTGTCTTTGCTGTTCAAAGGCTTTGGGGCAAATCACAGAAGGGTTGAGGTTGGAAGGGACCTCCAGAGGTCATCTGTTCCAACTCCTGCTCCAGCAGGACCACCAGAGCTGGTTGCCCATGACTGTGTCCTCATGACTTTTGAGTATCTCCAGGGATGGAGACTTCACCACCTCCTTGGCCAACCTGTGCCAGTGCTTGGTCACCCACACAGTGACAAAGTGTCTCCTGATGTTCAGAGGGAACCTCCTGTGTTCCAGTTTGTGCCCATTGCCTCCGGTCCTGACACTGGCCACCACTTGAAAGAGCTCTGTCTTCTTTGCACCCTCCCTGCAGGTATTTATATCCATTGATGATGAGATCTCCCTGAACCCTCTCCTCTCCAGGCTGAAAAGTCACAGCTCCTTCAGCCTTTCCTCATAGGACAGATGCTCCAGGCCCTTCATCATCTTCACAGCCCTTCACTGTGCTCTCTCCAGTATGTCCATGTCTCCCTTGTAGTGCCCAGGACTGGAAGTATCACCTCCCACGACCTGCTGGCATCACTCCTCCCAGTGCAGCTCAGGGCACCATTTGCCTTCAGCGTGCCACAAAGGCACCTTGCTGGTTCATGGTCAGCCTGGTGGCTATCAGGACCCCCAGGGCCATCTCTGCCAAGCTGCTTTCCAGCTGGGTGGCCCCAGCACGTCCTGGTGCCTGGGGCTGTTCCTCCCCAGGGACAGGACTTGGCCCTTCTTCCCGTCACTGAACTTCACGAGGTCTCTCTCAGCCCATTTCTCCAGCCTGCCCAGGTCCCTCTGGATGGCAGCACGACCCTCTGGTGCACCAGCCACTGCTCCCAGTTTGGTGTCCTCTGCCGACTTGCTGAGGGTGCACCCTGCCCCATCGTCCAGGTCATTAATGAAGGTCTTAATCAGGATCGGACCCAGTATCGACCCCTGGACTACGCCACTAGTTACTGGCCTCCAGCTAGACTTCATGCCACTGATGGCCACCCTCCGGGTGCCCATGGTTGGTGCTTGGGGCTGGATGGGCCATCCCACACACCACCAACCCCCCCACCCCCAGGCAGCCCCTACCTGCGATGGCGTGCGGGTCGGCCGAGTACTCCTGCACGTCCACCACGCAGCAGTCCAGGGCGGCCTTGAGCTTCTTCAGCTTGGAGGCTGAGGGAGCCACTCGGAAGAGACCCTTCACAGAGGACATGGGAGAGTGTCAGACAAGCTTTGGGGCCGGCGATGTGCCCAAAGCCCCCCCGGTTCCTCGTCCCTGTCCTGGAGGCACCCATGTCCCCTTCCATCACGCCCAACCAGGGGTGGCAGGACATGGGACCCACCTCCTCCTGCATGCCGCACTCCAGCAGCATCGTCACGCACGCCTCCATGGGGAAGGCGATCTCCCGCCCGCTGACGGCCAGGTGCTCCTCCAAAGGCTTCCCGAAGGAGGGCTTCTCCATCCACGCCTCTGTGACGGGCAGAGGGGGTGAGAGGAGGGGGAGGACATGGCAGGGACGGTGCCGGATCCGGCAGCCCCTCCCTGAAAGGCCCTTGTTTCACGTTTTGGCAGCAAAATATTCCGTTTGGGTGTTGCTAAAATAACAGAACCCCGCACCTCTGTCCTGGGCAGCTCAGGAAGTGCTTTTTAAAGATGAAATCCAAACAAAATGTTTTCCAATCATCACACAGGACATTTCAAAGGGGCTGGATAACGTTTTCCGGGGGGAGCAATCACAGGCAAACCTTTGCAATATATTCCCCCTTCTTCCATCACAGTTTGAGGCAGGAATATTTTGTGGGATCAAGAGAAAAAAATAAAATACAAATCACTCCCTGCCCCGCTGCAGCAACGGCAGCACCCCGAGCCCTGCCCCGGGGAATGCGCTGCTCTCGGGGCCATCGTGTGGGGCTTTCCCCCACCTCGGTCTCCCAGCCCAGCTCCTACGGAGGTTGCACACCGCAAAGCGAAGCCCCAAGACCGCCCCCGCCCCCCCCGCCTTGGTGCTGGGTTCCCACTCCTGGTGCTGCACTCAGTGGGGATATTTGGGCAGGTTCCCCCGCCTCCTCCAAGAAGCTGGCCAGATCCTGCCCCCCGTGACCAAGTGGGATGGGGATGCCCTCCCCAGTGCCGGGGCAGGAGGAATGCAGACGGGGTGAGCAAAGGGAGGATGCTCAGCCGCAAACCCAGCACCACGCCACGCTGCGGGGTCACGCCAGAGCCGGCTCATTGCCGTGGCAAAGCCCCGCATGGCTCCGGCGTGACGCAGAGCCCTCGGCGTCGCATGCAGGAGCGGGACAGACCCTGCGGGCACTTACCCTGCTGGGCTTTAATTTGAGGCAGGATGTTCTGCAAAAGCGCTAAGGATTTCCGATGGTACTCTGCCTGCACCTCGATCAGCTGGTAGGGAGAGACGGCACCGGCTGTCACCCCTACAGACGGGGACAGGGATGGAGGAGTCCCGTGGGGACGGGTGGCACTTACGGTTTGAAAATAGTTTGCATAGTCTACTTCTTTGGCCACAAAATTGTACATGTCAGCCGAGAGCTGGTCCTGTGGAGAGCGGAGAATTAGTCACCATCCCACTCGTGCTGCCCTGATGCCACCATGATGGCCCTTTCGGAGGCCATGGGGAGGGACCAGCTTGGTCACACCAGGAGCCAACATGCAACGTGGCACATCGCAGCACTCGCTTGAGATGTGCCTAGGATGTCAAATATACGGCAGCACCGCGGGGGTTTGCTCTCTGCTGCCATGCAAATGGCTCCACCCTCGCCCCCTCCTCCTTCCAGAGCCCACAATTAGCTGGCACCTTGCAACGAGCTCTCTGGAAGCGAGAGTTACTTGGAAACAACCTGTCAGCCAAAGGCTGCACATCCCAGCGGGCTGAACGGCACAAATCCAGGCCAAATTAAACCCCAAGTTTGCCTGTCCCTGCCCCATGCTGCATTGCAAGTGGCTCATTAACCACAGGGCAGCAAAGCAGCGCGCACGGCTCGGCTGCCGCGAGTAGCATCCCAACCGCTCGGTGGGGACCAGGCTGACAGAGTATCGGGTGCTTCTTGCTCTGAATTGGAACGAGCCCCTCGGCACCAGGACACATGTCTCTCTGTCCTCACGCTCACAAAACAGACTTTGCTGCTTCCCCAATTGCTCCTTCCGGAAAATCCCCTTGGATAACTCAACTGGAGGAAAACCAGCAGGGTTTTAAAACATTGAGAGCATGTCCCGGTTGCAACATCCATGATCAGTGTGGTGAATATACTGGGGGGCAGCTCCTGGCCCAGCTGGTTTGCTGGGAATTGCTGGGTGTGTGGGGCTGCCATGCTCTAAGATGGGTGGAGACAGCACAAGTTTGAGACCGGATTTTAAAGGCTACACGGGTTCTGGTTGGGCCCCTGGAGAAAAGAGCCAGGATTTGAGACACAGACCCAGCTCCAGCTCCTGCCCAAAACCTACAGCGCAAAGCTCGCCCAGCCCTTTGCATTTTCTGCCTCTGGGGAATTTAAAGCCATGCAAAATTGCCTGCAGATTTCATCACTGAATCCTGCAGCCCATGACGAAGGTTCTGGCAGCAGAACCCCCTCACTCAGACGCTTTTCCCACCCAACATGACCAGCTGGGTGGGTTGTGCTCCTGAGGGATGGTGGGGGGTGACATGGCTGGGTGGTACGCAAGGGTTTGGCATGTGCCGGCGCTTCCCGCAGGTCTCTGTCCCAGGGATGGGTTTACTTGGTGCTGAGCTCGCTGGCTCCTGCCAGGATGGGTCCCCTGGGAATGGGATGCTCTCCAGCTCCAGTGGGGATATGGAGGATGGGGATAGAGGAACTGGGGATGTCCTGCTTGGCTGGTGAGCATCACCCACTGCCACCAGGCTGCGTTTGGGCATGGGGACCAGCCGAAGGAGGGTTTATCACAGGCAATGGGGTAAGAAGAGGGTGAAGAACAGGGTAAGAGGAAAGGCTGCAGGTTTTCCATGGTGTCTGGGATGCCAAGGTCCCCCCGCCCCAGCGATCCCCCCGGGACCCCCGGGTACCCTGCAGATCTCCACTCTGTTGGCCGCCTCCTCCATCTCCTCCCTGAGAGCATCGGCTTTGGCGCCCGAGGGCTGCAGGTTGCTGGCCAAACCCGAGGACTTCGCGGACTGCTGCCACCTGCGGAGAGAGGGCAGAGCTGTCACGGGGAGGGACGGGGACCCGCACAGAGCAGTGGCTGGATCCCAGTGGACTTGGAGGGCAGCCCAGGGACTTCCCTCAGCCAAACCCACCATGGTCCCCAGGGCTGAGCACTATGGAGATGGTCCCAACCCACGCTGGGATGCAGCATCCACTCCAAACCCTGAACATCCCCAGTCCCCACAATCGGCTGCACACACTAGACTCTAATTAAGCAATTATTTTCAGCAGGAGAATGAGCCTCATCCAGGTGACAGGAGAGAGGAAGGCGATGGGAGAGCCTGGATATGACGCTGGGGACTACAGACACCTGCCAAACCTCTCCCCAGGGCACGCTGCGAAGTGTGGGGCTTGGCCAACTCAACGGCCCCAGGCAAAACCCAAACTGCAGCCTGCGGGGTCCCACCTGGGACACAGGACAATCCCCAGGGTCATCCCAGCTCCACCACAGCACTACTCTGCAGCGGCAGGAGCACCTGGCTCTTTGCAATCACATAAGAACTCAGAAAGATAGAGAAAAGAGGAAAACAATAAAGATTTGTGCCAGGAAAAAATACTCCTTTCTGCAGAGGGCAAGCAAGGAAAAGGGCTCTACAGATTCTGCAGACAAACAGAAACTGTGGCTCATTGCAGAGCTTGACTTCAAGGCACACAGTAACATGGCTGAGACTTACTGTCTCAAGGGAGCTGCAGTACCAGGGCTATGGGACGTGCCTTTCACGGTGCTACCCACCACTTGGGAAGTTTTATTTTTTACAAAGCAGCTTTGAAGCCGCTCCCTACCGTGTCCTGGAGGAGTCCATGTCCAGCACGAGCTTCGCCAAGTGCTTCCTCTGCTTTTGGATATTCGGGATTTCCACCTGCAAGCCAGGCAGATAAGGATGCAACTCTTTATTTTAACATCATTAGGGAGATGGGACGGCCTGTCCTTCCTCTGTGTCCCCACTTGGGCTGTGCCACCCCCCACCAGCTCTGACTGCAGAACCTGCATCCCTGAGAGGAGCATCCTTGGGGGATCAAAGCTCCCTGCATTGGGGAGCTGGATGAAGGCAGGAAAAGGGCTTTTGGGGATGGCAATGCAAAGCCTCCCACACATGGGCACCTTTTGCCAAAGGATTTGGTGGCAACCGAAAGCCCCAAACACCAGCAGTGTGATAAGGCTCTTGTTTCTGCTGGGGAAGATAAAATCAGAACCAAGGCCAGGACATTTTGCTAGATGTAAAAGTGGGGGGGGGCGGGAAATGGGTAAAATTGAAAACCAAAGTTGGCAGCAGTGGGGAAAAGGAGGAAAAAAAAATCCCAAACAACAATGGTATGTGTTTGGAGCTTGGAAAAATGGGTCAGAAATGAGCATGTTAACACCTCTGCATTCAGGAAAGGCAGAAAAGAGCAAGAGCAGCGAGAGCAGGCAAAGGAGCCTGGCATGACCACAGCCCCAGCAGCCAGCCCAGCTGAACGTGCAAATATCGCCTGCCAATTAAAGGAATTAGCAAACATCTCAAAGACGGAAGGTCCCTCGCAGGGGCCGGGAACCAAATATGCTGCCAAAGTGGTGAAGCCCTGCTTTCCTCCAGGGCTTGTTTCAGATGTGAGTCCCCGGCACGGTGACACTCCGATGTCCCCGCTCACCTCAGCCAGCACGAAGAGGGGCTCGATGACATCCCTCTCCACCTGCAGCTCGAAGTGGATGAGCTCCTGAGCCAGCTTGTCCTCTGCCTCTCCGCACAGCCGCAGCATCTTCCTGCAAGGGTACCGGCAGGGCTGGGCACCGGGGGGGCCGGGGGGGAGCCACGGGCAGCTATCCTGCACCCACGGGGGTGGGTGATGGTCATGCAAAGCGCGCGAGGGTCTCGGCAGCGGTGTGGGGCAGCCCTTCTCTGGCAGAGGGCTGGAGGGAGGGCGGCAGCCCGGGGACTGTGGGCACTCCGCAGTGTTTTTCTGTTTTTCTGTTAGGAAAATCTCATTCCCTAACTATTGTACCAATTATAGTCTGAAATTGTACGGACTTTCTTAAGAGAGGGATATAGTTTACATTGTACACTGCGTGACTGAAGGACCCCAGCTCATCACAAGGAGAATAATAAGGGAAACCCCTGGACTACCAACATCACATGAGCGTCCCAGCCCTTCCGACACCACTGAGAACCCCGCCGCATCATCTGGCATCAGAGATAAAGAACTGCAGCAATTCCCGGCAGCGGCATCCTGGCATCCTGGCAGCATCCCGGCAGTGGCAGAGCACCCGGGGAGACCCGGGCCCCCCTTACCCCAGCAGGGAGTCATCCCCCAGCACAGCCGATCCCTCCATCAAGCACTGCGCCAGCGTCGTCAGCGGCAGCTTCTTCTGCAAAGAGAGGGCTGCGTTTCCCACCCCGCCGCTGCCGGCAGCCCGCCCGGCAGCCCCAGAGCCCTGCCAAAGCCTCACCGAGCGCTTGTCGGCGTCCACGCCTTGCTGGCCCTGCAGACATGCCGTCAGCTTCTTGTGGGTGCTGTGGGAGACCTGCTTCACCAGCTCCAGGCGCTTCTCTACCTGCGGATGCGGTGGTGCCCATCACCAGGGTATCCCGCCCGGTCCCGCACCCACCGTGCAGGGACCTAAGGGACTTCTCGCTTTTCAGTCAAAGCAAGTGTAATTGCCGCTGCACAGGATGCAACAGCCCCGGAGCCCAACCCCTTCCCAGGGCAGGGATGTGTGAAGAAGAGAAGGTTTCATCAGACCGATGCTGCCCCATCTTAAGCCCCTGAGCAAGGCTGAGGGCCAGATCCAGACCAGCCTCCAAAGCCCTTGTGTCCCCGGGTGAGGGCAGGAGGTGTCTGGCCCCAGCTGAGCCCTGCCACAAACCAAAGTGACCGATACTCTAACCTGGGGCTGAAAATTCCCTTACTTGCCTCTGCATTGATTAAATTAAGCAGTTCATCCCAAAACTCAGTGAGATGAGTCATTAAACGTAAGCAACCAAGATCTGCTGAAAACCAAAGCTCAAAGATGCAGGGAAAACATGGACATCTCAAGATTTGGGGAAATAATCTGGAAAAAGAGAAATATTCCCTAAAGCTGAAAATCTTGGGAAATTATCTGGGGAAAAAAAAGAAATACTCCCTGCCTGGGTGAAGCACCAAGCCTGCAGCAAGCCTGTGAGGCAGGAGGCATCTCAAGGGAGCCTGGCACTCAAGCTGAGCTGCCCTTCACCACTATAATAATATATATATTACTAATAATAGACATATATATGTCTATTTAAAAAAAAATAGATCTCCATGATGCTTGGCTGAGGTAGAGCAGCCTCTGCCATCCCTGCAACATATATATGTTCCTTTCAACATATACACAGACATGTGTGTGTATCTATATTAGTTATATATATAAAAATTATACAAATTATATATATAACTAATATAAATACACACACATGTCTGTGTATATGTTGCAAGGAAGGGGTACGATGTTCAGAAGGGCAGGTGTGTGGGTGCACACCCATCTAGATGAGCCAAACTAGAGGCAATTAGATACAACACCGGGAGGGGTTTGGGTTCCCCACCATCCCTGGAGACAGACCCCCATGAACTTGACTGACTCTATGGGAGACACACACACGAGGTGGCACCAACCACCCTTCCCACTGCATTATCTCCAAAAGGTGTAAAAATCCCCCGTGCAACGCCAGGTGTGCCCTCAATGGTGCTGGCACAGATGCTACCCAGTGCCGGGATGTCACCGGTTGGCTCTAAGAACAGGGTCTCAGTCTCAGTGTCAAGGGACCATGAAGACCTCACAGCAAAAGTTAAAATAGAAAGAAAAAAGGTTCATTATTGATGTTCTCTCTGGCTGCTGGTGGCAGGGAGCCCTCAGCTCCCCTCTGCCCCATCCTACCGGGGCTGCCCATCCCTGGGGACAGTGGAGCACGTCACCGCCGCACCCTGCCCATCCCTGCCACCAGCACTGGCAGTGAAAAAAGGGGAAAAAAACCCAAATCCCAAAGACTGGAGACCGACTCACAGGGGTGCATACTGCGAGCACGGCACTGTCAAGCAGCAAACCAACCCACCAACACTCCAGGAGCCTGCATGGCCACTTCCACCAGCGATTTCTCACTGGTGCCGGTGCAAAAGGATTAACTGATGTGGGCAGCTGCTCTCTGTGCCTGGCTGGGATGTTTGCAAACAGCTTCATTTCACTCTCTTCCACCGCAGGTTCCTTACTCCCTCACTCAAATCCTGCTCCAATTTTTCGCTAACACATGGCTCTTGCTAAAGCCTGATGTGTGCAGGGAGCAGCATCATTAGGGGCAAGTGAGGGCAACGCTTAGGCAGGACACAGTGGCCATAAAGAGCTAAAGGTCACTCTGCAGCCACTGTCACCTGCAGGTTGTTGCCTCCTGCCACCAGCATCCTTGCACACCAGTTCTCTGGCTGTTTCTGCAGAATCTGCTACCTGATAGCAATGGCACAGACCAAATTCCCAAGCTGGAAGGTATAAATACATCAGCTTACACCCGAAAGAGGTTTTGAAGCACCTCCAACAGCAGCCGGACTGGCTGACGCCAGGGGATGCCCGCACTGTGATGGAGGAGGAGCTGGGCAGCTGCTTTGCTCCTCGGTGCCCAAGTGTGTCGATTTAGAGAATGTGTGAGTTAGAAACCTTACAAATTCAGTGATGGATTTGTGAATTTACGTCCCTTTGCTGGCAATTCCTCAGCCGCTTCCCTCCCTGGGGCATGTAGGAAGCCCTGCTCTGGGAGCAAAAACCACCAAGATGAGATGTCCCCGAGAGACTGTGACCCGAGCATCGCAGCCGATGCTCCAAGGCACCACGTGAGGTTTTTGGCTCGGGACTCTTTTGCTGAAGTTGCCCAACCCATCAGCTTTGGGGACTGTCCCCTGCTGTCACGTGGCCTGTCCCCAGGGCAAATTTTGCAGCAGAGAGGGGAGACACAGGTGTCCGCAATCCGGCTGGCTGTATCAGGTTGCCATCCTGGCGGAGACAAGACTGGATCCGATTCCAGCTGACCTTAAAACCAGGCTGGGAAAGGGCTGGGAGGGTGCGTGGGAGGGAGACGATGCCGCTTCCCACGCTCCCAACCCCCTCCTCCTCCTCCCAGCTCGCCTCATCACCGCAGGACACCGCGGCACCCGACCGGCACGGAGCTGCTGCTGCCACATCCAGCACCCACGGGTGGGTTCCTGGGCACCCACAGGCACCCTGGGTGTGGATCAGACCAGCTGCAGAGGACCTCACCTGCAGGAGATCTTCACTCAAAACCTCCGTCTTCTCAGCCCTGCAAGACAAGAAAGAACATAAAGTGTTGGCGAAGGGTCCGTCACATGTGGCCGTGACGGGGCTGCACGCCGTGGTACTGGGCACGGCTGAACATGCTTTTCCATCGGGATGCAGCTGGTGATTTAAGGCTCCCTGGTCCCATCAGCCATTGCCTCATCTCCTAAATAAGCAAAGGATGGAGCATCTTCACGGCTCACTGTGAGCATGCCATGTCCCACACCAATTTAGGGTCCTCCCCTGGTCTCCCCTTTATTTCTCCATTATCCACAGCAAAACAGGGATGCTAAATTCCCAGGAGGATGCGGGCAGTGCTGCGCAGGGAGGCGGTGCGTCTATGCAAGAAAGCATCTCCCTGGGACATGCTGGACTCCAGCATACCCTCAGTGCTGTGGATTTCAAGGACACGACCCGTCCGCACGACTGAGCCTCCTCGGTCCGACGCAGCCGACTGAATCTGCAGCGGCAGCTGCTGCCCGCGGCTTCGCTGTAACCCTCCTCGCTGCTCGTCGGAGCCGGATTTACCGCTCCAGAGCGCATGTCATCTGCTGTCTTTCCTAGCGAGAAGTGCCGGGGATGCAGGAGACACAAACCCGCTGCAAGACCCTCCTCAGCCGCGCACGGACCCGCAGCATCCCTGCCTGCAAAGCCCCTGCAGCTGCTCCTCACCAGATCTGCTCAGGCTTATTTAAACCATCACACTCTGGATCATTTATTAATTTTCTTCGGGGTTTTTTACAACTTCACTGCATCATCTCTCTTTGAAAAATGACCTCCTTCAAGATGCGCATGGGCAGAGTTGTGATTTAGCCAATTAGTCCCTAAAGGTTTGTTAACAACAAAAGCTCAGTGCCCTTATCCTTCTTAAAAAAACACCTTTATTGCCTGAGCCCTGGTTGCTTTCTGCTATCCAAGCTGGTTTCTCATCTTTGAGAGACTGAGTGAAGTATTGAAAAAGCAGAAATAAGGAATAAGCACCGGCAGAGCAAGGTTCAAAGAGCGAGCACGGCATGGCAGCAGCACCAGCTAGGGCAGGGCTTGGTCTATGGGCTCATCTGCAAATACACCACGTCCAAAGACTTTTAAAAAGTGCAAATTAACTGCATTAAATCTGGTTTGTGTATGAAAGTTGTCCCAGTGTCTGATTTAAGTTGGTTTTAAAAACAAAAAAACCCCCCAACTCTACCTATTTTAATTTTAAAAAAAGGGGTTTAAAATGAACGCATTATAATATCTTCTATATGAAATGCAAGCGATGCGCTGGTCACCCGGGAGCAAGGGCTGCTCAGGTTCTCCTCCTCTTCTCTAAATCACCTTCGCTATCATTTATGGACAGGGTTGGAAAGGCTGCAGAATTAGCACAAACAGGGAAGAAAGCAGCAAATATCCACCGGCACAGACACAACAGCCATCCCCACTTCCCCGCCCTGGCTCAGGATATATTTAGCATCCCAAGGAGAAGGAGGTGGCAGGGATGCAGGCGAGCATCACGCACTCACATGCAGGCACCGCCGGTGCACATCCCTGCCACTCACTGTGCACCCCAGAAATCATCTCCAAACTTTAAAAAAAGATTGGGGCAGAAAGAAGTCCCTCCTGTCCTTGTACCACTGGGAAAATGCTCCCCCCAAAGTGATGTTTTTAGGGTGTTTCTCCTCTTCCAGCCAGGCTGATGGGTGAGTTTTGCACACCCCATTATCCCATGCTGGCAGGTCTTTCCCAGCAGCCACAAACCAATGCATGCTATGCTCTGACGTGCATTTGGGAAGCAGAAAACGATGTTTCAAACAGGATAACAAAAATCTGGCCTTGCTCTGCTTTTAAGTATAGCCTCAGCGCAAGAAACTTCAGTGGCTTTAATGGAGAGCATCCCCCAGCCACAGCTCCGGCACAGACACCCGTGTCAGCCCTGCCAGATCCGGGGATGCTTAAGCAGGCAGGGGACCCCGCCAGTGACTAATTTGGCTTTAAAAAGGAGGGGGGGAAAAGGCTGCAGCGTTTTATGGATAGGAATAAGCAAAGAGGCTGTTGGAGCCACTCGACACAGCTGCCCAGGGATGCACCAGAGTGATGGGCATGCCATGGGCTTCCCCGCCTGGCATTGGCATCTGTGGGAGCTGGGATGCCTTCTCCTCCCTTCTGGCTTGCAATGGGGATGGGGGTCTCTGTGTAGCCTTGAGGACACGCTGCAGCCACCGATGGTGGCACAGGCATGTGGCAGGGCTGCGGCAGACCAGTGTCATTTGTGGTGGTAGGAACCAGGTACCACCACGTCCTGCCAGCGCCAAGTGCCAGAACCCTGCTCCCACACCTTGGCTTGCAGAATGGGGCAAAACGTGGCCCCAGAAGCCACCATGGGGTGTTTTTGCAAAGCCAAAGCAGGGGACAAGTCTCCTGCCTCGGGACACCTGGACTCTATGAGTGATGCCACCAGCAGCCGCAGCAAAGAGCTCCCACAGGAGAGCCCGGCCCTGTGGATGTACCGGGGCAGCAACCCGGCTGCAGCTCCGTTGAATGCAGTTTATCAGCTGCAAGTGGGACAGATCCTGCTCCTGTACATATGCACAGTCCTGCTCACAATGTGGCTCTGCTGTTGTCCTGCCACCCCACCTAAAGCTCCTTATTAATTTTCCAGAATGCACTAAAAAAATAAAAATAATTCCCCTTGTCTCTGTACTTGCTCCCACTGGCAAATTATATCCAGGAGCACGAGCACCAAGCGGTGCCTCCAAACCCACAGAAAGCCCAGCTCAAGCTGCTCCGCGTGGCCATTTTATGTGTAAAGACTGAAAAATAACATCATCCTACTCCACTGACATCGCAATGCATTACAGCTCTGTGCTGCTAATGCCACCAGGAAAAATCCCATTATATCCGTTATGTTTCTAAAGTCTTAGCCTAAAGTTAATACGGTTTTACAGGAGCTTATATGGTTTTATGAGCCATCCTGTGAACCTGCAGCAAGAAATGCTTCATGGCAAAATGCACATCCTCCCAGGGAGCAGCTGGGAAGACGGACACTTTCCTGTATGCCATCCTGCTCCATCCTGCCTGGGGGGTATTTTTTGGGTGCTGCGCCCTTGCCGGCACTCAGAGATGCTCAAGGAGACCCCGGTGCCCCAGTGCCACCTCCCCAGTACCCAGGGATTTCCCCAGGGCACCCAGCGGGGATGGAGAAATATTATCCTGCTGCCTTTTCTGGGAGTGGGATGGCAGCATCTGTCTGAGGATCTTGGCAAAGCATCTTCAGCGGGCTCAGCCCTGAGCATCTCCGCTCACCCTTTCCTCTTCAACAAACATTTTTGGTTTGTGCTTTCTTCTCCCTCCCCATATTGCACTGCAATTAGCATGCCACTCGAAGACGAGTGTGGGTCCCCGTGCCTCCCCAAGCTCTCTCGCTTTGGCTTCCCATCCCCAGAGAGAACCGCTTGCCAAAACCCCCTGGGATTCAGGAGCCCCAGCTCCCAGTTTCCTCTCAAGCGCTTAGTTCAGACCATGTGGAACTTTGGAGCCCAGACCATAAAGGTGCTTCCGAAACCACAACCCTACAGAAACACATTAACAGCATCAAGAGGAACCAGTTTGGATGCGACTGATGCTGGAAAACTTGTCTGGCTCCATCAGAGATGCTCTCCCTGTTCCAGCCTGGCATCTTGCTCCCACCCAAGCAATCCCCCAGCTCCTCCAGTCCATCCCCAGCACCCCCCAGTTCAGTCCCAGCACTGACCCCATCCATCCCCATCATCCCCCAACCCCTCCTGGCACCCCCAGTCCCCCTCCTTGCTCCACTGCTGGTTCCGTACAAGCAGTCAGAGCTGAGCGGGGATGAAGCTGCCTGGGGGGTCGCACAGACCCCGAATTCCACCTCTGCCATAGCAGTGACAGCCGCCCCAAGCCCAGAGGACCCTGGGACCTGCTCCCTGCCCCTGCTGCTCCAGCCGCATGTGGGAGGGCAGCCGAGCTTCCGCCTGCACAAACCCGTCTCCTTCCCAAATCACCATTGTGCCTGAAGGAATTCCTGGGGGTGCCAGGGCCCCCATGGTGGGGGGGCAGAGGGACACAGGCTCCCACGCCCTGGAGCAACTGGGGGGCTACATCATTCCCCCCTTCCTCACGCCCTGTCAGGGTTCAGGGCCCATCTGTGCTTAGCCCATAACCCCCGACACATGAACGATGCTCAAGGGTCTGACACGTGCAGCAGAGCCCCGGGAAGGGACTATCCAGTGGCTGGAGTATCCCATGGCCCAACCATCAGAGCAGGCAACTGGTGGCACCAGCAAAGTATCTCCTCTACGCACCAGTTTAAGCCAGTATCAGCTTTGGGCAATTCTCTTCACCTGTGAATTTTTACGTGTGTATTTCTATCCCCATGTCTCACAAAGTGGATGCAGCCAGGGTTCCCATGCTGGGACATGACCTGCCCCGGGGAACCAAAGACAGTGGTTTTTGCTCATGTAAGGTGGCCTCAGCAAACAACAGCACCCAAAAGAGGGGTGCAGGGACCCCCAGTTTCCCCAGCTTTTCCCTAATCCCCCCAAACTTCATGCCTTACAAGTTACATGCATCCTGTGGGAGCATCCCTTGGAGAGGCAGCCAGGATTACCGGCTTTCAACACTTTCTTTCATCTTTCCTTTAGGCAAATAAAAGCCCACTCCTCCCCTACCCCTCCAGATTTCCACTCCGGAGCTGATTTTCTCAGCACAAATCCAGGCAATCCTCAGCCTCAGTCAGCATCTAGACACTCGCATCCCTGCAAACAACTGGGAGAAAAGGCACAATTAATATGGAGAGTTAAAAGCAAATGAGCAGGAGATGCAGCTACAACTTGGTCGGGTGTTCGCTTCTGCAAAAACTAATTGCTGCCGGCAGAAATCAACACCAATCAAGCAAACCAAGTTGATTTCCAAATAAACCCTGTGGCTTCCAGTGCCTTGATATGAAGAGCTACAGCAAAGCTGGTGCTTCCCTGGAGCATCTCCTGATGACAGACATCTCTATCTGGCTGGACCATCCATCATCACCGCCTGCCCCATGTCCCCACCACTGTCCCCCTCTGATGCTCAGACCACCCAAGACAAGGAGCCCTTGGCCTTGCATTTGACCCTGCGCCAGCAAAACTCAAAGCACAACGATGATCTCGTGACAGTATTCTCTCTGAATGGGAAAACCATCACAACTGGCTGGCGGGCAGTGCTTCACCCAGTGTGCGGATGGGCAGGAGCGAGGATTCATCTCTGGAGGCAGAGCATGTCCGTGATGCCCCAAGGACCACCTTGCCCACACGTCCTACCCAAAATACCCCTTTCAACCCCATCCCTGGCCACCCCCTCGCTGCAGTATGCCCATAAATATTTCACCCCTGTTTAATTACTGACAGCGGCCGGTTCCCCTGATTTCTGTTTGCTCCAGCCTAAAAATAGCCTCACGGCCAAGCGCAGGCAGAGAGAGGCACAAATACCCAGCCAAGGCCATCCCGCGCCGGCAGTGTTAACTCCCACGGCTGGGTCTGCCTTGCCATCCCACACAGGCTCAGGGAAGGTGCCCAGCTCCATCCCGGTCCTGCCTGCATCTCCCTCCGGTGCTGCTGTGCGTGCCTGGAGGCTGGTACCCATGGGAAAATTCAAGGTCCTCGAGCCCCCAAAGCTCAAAGGTGAGGTCAATAAGGTGAGGTTCAACCATGCAACTCAGATAAGGTGCTGAGCATCCGTCATGTCTGCCAGAGGGAGGAGAAAGCCCCTTGGATCTCATCCAGACAACCCCTGGAAGCGCTGGGCATCGCGGTTCAGGCTGGATGCCGGTCCAAGGACCACGCCGGCCCCAGCTTCTGCCGTCACCTGAGCTCTCCTCGCCACCGCATCCCCAGGGACACACAGCCTGATGGCTTGTAACCAGGATCCAGCTGAGGCCAAACGGACCTGCGGATTTTTCCCAGTGCCTGTTTAGCAGGCAAGAAGCAAAACATCAAATATTTATATCCTCAAATCGCTGCTCAAATCCCCCAGGCAGATGACTCCGAGCTGCAACATCCAGTGAGATGCGGTGAGATGGCCCCGCTGGCACCTCCTCCAGCGCATCCTGGGCTCATCCTGCCCCGGTGGGTGACCCGGAGTGACGGTCCCCATGTCCCATACCCGCAGCTAAGGGCAGCAATGTCCACCCAGCGGGCCTGGAATCAGGGCTCAGGCCCCGGCAGCTCACCCGCCTTCAGCCCAGCCAGGCTGGAAAAGTGGGATGAAATGAGCGGGGAAGGCTGGTCCAGCTTTCCTCCGTCCTTCTGCCCACTGCTGGGAAAACCAAAGGAATCAAAGCAAAATGGGGGACAGAGTTTTAAAGACAGGAAAGGCTCTTTTCCTCATCTCCTACCCCTTTCCCGGTTGCGAGCTCTCTCCATCAGCATCCCTTCGGCAAGGGATGCACAGGGCCCTTTGCTCCTCATTCCCGGCACATCCCTATCAGAGGAACCCCCCCTGGGGTTGCATCCTGACCATGCTTCGGTCCTGATTTGAAAATCATGGAGAAGTCCCTGCCAAGCACAGGGCCCCGAGGCTGCTGGACGCGGGGACGAAACCTTCAGCCCGCTCCATGAATATTTCAGTTCGTCAGCGCTGCCGCCTTGCGAGGAGGATAAAAATATCCCCAGGGTTGCAGGGATGCTGCCGGCACCATCTGAGGGGCGCAGCATCGCTCAGCAAAGCCAAAATCCCAGGGGGGTCTGCCAACAGCGAGCCACCGGAACCTCAAAATGCAGACGTGGAACCCAGCTATTTAAAGCGTGTTGTTCCCTCCTGCAAATCCCATCAGAAAAATCCCAGGTGGTGCTTTTATTCCCTCCGTCCTTATTTCATACACACAGAATAAAACGTCCTTATTTCTTGCAGAATATTGTTGCTGCACAGAGAATAAACCCTTGGTGTTTAAAGGCTTTATATTTCTATATTGCAATTTTATATTGCAGACTTTCTGGTGCTTGGAAGAGCATCTGCCCTGAAAGCCACCGAAGTGATGTCCAGCCCAAAATGCCACCGCTGTCCCCCGGGATGGTGGATACATCTTGGGATGCTCAGAAAGGACCAGGAGGAAAAGAACAATCCCCCCAAGCTGACACTGTCCTCCCCAGAGTCCCCCCATCGCCTGCTGTGCCATTCGGGAACCCAGCCATGCCATTCTGCAGGTGGCTGCAAGCGGCTGTTTTATTCCCAATGGAGAAAAACCCATATTGAACCAATTCTGGAAAATTCACGGGGCTGTTTCGGCTGCCAGAGTGAGTGTTGTGGCATGCTCGTGCCCATCATCCTGTGATCTCGAGGTGAGGGCACGAGTTCCCACTGGCTCAGCCACTGATGAAATGGATAAATAAATAAAAATTAAAAAAAAAAGCACTTTGCAGAAAGCATCTTCAAAATGTTTTACAGCCACTTATTGATTTCTCTTCCCTTTTTCCACCCTGCAGAGATAAATATTATGGCCCCTTATAGACTGGGTGCAGTTATTCTCCTGAAGGTTGGGTACCAAGCGTGGGTCTGGGCTGGGATGAGCATCCCCAATTCTTTCTATCTGTCTAGTGAAATGACCTAAATAAAATAACTAAAGTAAATAAAATAAATAATAAAATAAAATAAAAATAAAAATAAAATAAAATAAAGCAAATAACGTGCTCAGGGCACAGCAGAGCATGGTCTGTGCTGGTTGGCCCTGTCACACTCACAGGCTGGGCATCCCAGTGCCTGCAGGTACTGCTGTCCTACCCAGGGAACCCAGCAAGTCCCCGCTTGCCCCCAGCATCACATGTAGAGCCGCAAAAGAATGTGTCAGCCCCAGAAAACGAAGCTGAAGATGGTTTTGGAAAGGTAAGGAAACGCACTCAGCATCCTCACCTAACCCCCGACCCTGACCCTAACCCTAATCCTGACCTTGACACTAACGTTGACCCTAACCCTGACCCTGACCCTAACCCTAACCCTAATGCTGACCCTAACCTTGACCCTGACCCGTCCCTGCCCGCTCCCCACGCGGGTCAGCCCCAGCCGCACGCTCCCCCCGCACAAGTGCCAGCTGCAGCCACCTCACAGGGACAAAGGGCTGCTCCTGCCTGTCCCCTGCCTGTCCCCTGCCTGTCCCCTGCCGGGGTACTTCTGGCAGCTGCTGGCAGACCCATGGATGGGGTCTTTCCCTTTGGCTGCCTTTTATCTTCCTTTTTTTTTACGGAAAACACACCACCAAAAGCAGGAAAAACCACCAGGGGCTGGGACCCCCCCACTGCACCTCCCTCTGCACACCCCGCAAGGTGGCTGAGGAGATGTCACCGCCATCACCGCTCTCCCCCCACAGTCCCACGGGATGCAGCCCCGGTCCAGCCCCCCGCTGTGTCGGTGGGGGGAGCGCAGCCACCCCCGCAGCAGCGGGATCTTCTGGGCCAGGTGCTGCTGGCAGGAGTAACACCAGCTGGAAGCCACCAATGCCACCGCCACATGCAAACTGTCCCCAGTGCCCCCGTCTCCCCCCAGAGGACAACCTCCACGTGCAGCGCAGACCCCAGCCCCGGGGCAGCATCTGGCCCAGCGGTCCCCAGCCCCGGACTTGGGGTTGCTGGCACTGCAGGGTGATGGTGGCCCACTGGGGCTTGGTGACGAGCGGGAGGGGACAGGCCTCAGACTGCAGAGGGTTACGGTGCCTAGACCCCGGTGAGCATCTTCCAGGGGAGACAAAACACCAGGTTTCTATTATTATTCCTTATTTCCACTTATTATTCCTTATTTCCATTAATTATTCCTTATTGCCATGTATTATTCTTAACTTCCATTTATTATTCCTTATTATTGCCATTAATATTCCTCATTTCCATGTACTATTCCCTATTTCCATTTATTATGCCCTATTTCCATTTATTATGCCCTATTTTCATCTTTTATTCCTTATTTCCATCTATGATTCCTTATTTCCAGCCAGCTGGAGAGGGCTGCTCAGGGCTCCACAGTGGAGAAGAGGGATAAAACATCAGCCCACGCTTGAGATGGGGGACCAATGGGGCCAGGTCGAGGAAGAGGATGGTCCCCAAGCTCCTGCCGAGCCCTGCAGAGGCTCCAGCCGCCCCGTCCCAGCGGTAAGCAAAGAGGGGGCCACGTATGCCCCCCCGTTAAACCCAAAGAGCCTGGCAGCACAGACAGCTCTGCAGGCAGCAGACGTGCTGGGGTACCGATGGAGCCTCCCAGCTGCCCATCACGAGCCGGTGTCGCAGCGAGCCCCTAAGAGGATTAGGGGTTTAGCAGCTCCAAGCCCCGCGGCCGCCATCCCCGCTTCCCAGGCTGCGAGTCGGATGCCGCGGGGAGCCCAGCATGGCCCCGCGCTCCCGGGGGATGTGGGAAGGAGGATGCTCGCCTTGTCAGCGGCACCATTTTGAAGCCGGGCGTGCGTGCGGTGCCTGGCTCACGTCTCCCACGCAGTGGTGGTGGGACCTGGGGACACCCGTCCCCTGCAGCCGCCCAGCCGCGGGTGGGAGATGTGTCAAACCTTCTCGGTGCATCCGGAGAGCAAACCCGGCCCGGCGCAGATGCAAGTAAATCACATGCTCTGTCCTCAAAACAGCCTCCTTCTGCTGCTTCCTCAACAGAGGCAAGCACCAGTCTCCCAGCCCTCCCGCACCACGTTCCTGCACCACATATCCCGTAGCATGCTCCCGCACCGCATCCCCGCACCACATTCCCTGTACCACACTCCCACACCACGCTCTTGTACCGCACTCCCACACTGCGCTCCCGTACCACGTTCCTGCACTGCATTCCTGCACCATGCTCCTGCACCGCGTTCCCGCACCGTGTTGCTGCACCATGCTCCTGCACTACGCTCTTGCAGCGTGCTCCCACACCGTGTTCCCACACCACACTCCTGTACCAGATTCCCACATCGTTCTCCCACACCACGCTCCTGCAGCACGCTCCCAAACCGCATTCCCGCACCGCATTCTTGCACCCCATTCCTGCCACTATGCTCCCACTTCGTGCTCCCGCACACCATTCCCACACCGCACTCGCTCCCGCACCACGTTCCTGCACCACGCTCCCACACCGCATTCCTGCAGCATGCTCCCAAACTGTGTTCCAGCATCGTATGCTTTCACCGCCTTCCTGCCACCACGTTCCCGCACCGGATTCCTGCAGCACGCTCCCAAACGGCGCTCCTGCACCACATTCCTACACCGCGATCCCGCACAGCCGCCACAGCCCCAAGACGGTGCCCTGCTGCCATCCCGGCCCTGTGCCCGCACGCCGGGGCAGCGCGGCAGCACCGCGGCCGAGGCAGGAGCCATCGCCACCGACCACCTCCAGCCCAGCCCAGGACCCAGAGCCAGTGGGGTGATCCCCATCGCCACGGGGGACACGGCGAGGGGGGACGTGGGGGATGCCAGTGGAAGTCCAAGCTCTCAGCTCTGGGAGGGGATGCTGAGCCCAGCACCCCGGCCGTGCCGGTGCCAGTGCCCCAGCACCGTGCTGGGAAGGAAAAAATAAATACACACCCCCCCCCCCAAGCTGCAAAATCTCGGGGAATTACACAACAGCCACCACCAAACCCCGGGCCTGGCCGTGCGTCGGTGCGCATGGGCATCCCTGCAGGCACGGCCCCTTCACCCGCACCCCGGCGTGTCCCCCTGCACCCTGCCTGCTCCCCTTCCCCACAGCCAGCCAGGGCCACCCACGGGTGCTGGGGGGAGCAGGCCAGTGGGGCGCCCCACAGCATCGGGGCTGGGGTGCCTGGACAGCAGGTGTGTGCGTGGCCCAGCCCTGGGACACAGGGAATAGGCAGGGGCAGTGGGGCAGGCAGGGTGAGGGCAGGGGCAGGCAGGGAAATAGTGGGCGAAGGGGACAGGGAGCGGGGCAGAGGAAAGGCGGGCAGTGGGGCAGGGTGCCTGCAGGGGAACGGGCAGGGGTTGACAAGCAGGGAGGGTGCAGGCTGGGGCTGCAGGCAGGGGAGGAGGCAGGGAATGGGCAGGGAGGAGGCAAGGTGTGGGCACTGGGGCAGGTAGGATGCAGGCACTGGGGCAGGCAGGGAGCAGGCACGGTGTGGGCAGAGGGGTGGTCAGGGCGCAGCCCTGGAACAGGCAGGATGCGGGCAGCAGGGCAAGGGGCATACGGGGAGCAAGGAAGGTTGCGGGCTGGGAGCACAGGCAGTGGGGCAGGCAGGCTGCAAGCTGGGGAGCCGGGACAGTGGGGTGGGCAGAGCGTGGGCAGGAACAGGGGCAAGAGGCAGAGGGCAGGGAGCACACAGGGTACAGGCAGGGTACAGGAAGGGAGCAGGAGCAGTGGGGCTGGCAGGAAGCAGCCAAGTAGGCGGGCAGGGGATGGGCAGGGGCAGCGGGGCAGGCAGGGCACGGACAAGGTACGGGATCAGAGCAGTGAGGCAGGGGAGCGGGGCAGGCAGGGGCAGTGGGGTGGCAGGGCACAGGCAGGGGAGCAGGCAAGGGGGGGGAGTAGGGGCTGCGGGGCACGCCGGGCTC
>JAVJGG010000002.1:27396281-27408283 GCA_035590195.1 Aviceda cuculoides
TCCCCCCGGCATCCCGCGGCATCCCTTGACACGGCCTCAGCATCACCTGGCATCCCCCCCGGCATCACTCGGGCATGCCCCAGCATCACCTGGCATCCCCCCGACATCACCCTGGCATCCTTTGGCGTGGCCCCAGCATCCCTCTGGCACCCGCTGGCATTCCTTGGCATCCCCCAGCATCCCCCTAGCATGCCCCTGACATTCCCCCAGGATCCCCTTGCCATGCCTCATCAAACACCCCCCCCCCAGCATCCTCCGTCTCTGCTCTCCAGACCCCCCGGGGATTTGGGGCACTCAGGGCTGTGGCAGGTTTAAACAACATCTTGATGCTGCGCATCCCTGGGCAGCGCCGGATGAGCCGGAATAGGAGCCTGCCTTGCAGCCTCCAGGCAGGGCAGCAGGAGCTGGTCCCCCAGCCAGGACAGGGACCTCGCTGCCTGGCTCCTCTGTGCCACCCAAGCTCTGCAGACTCCAGGGGAGATGGTGGGGTGATGCCCACCCCCGTACCATCACCCCAGCTGCCTGCCCAGGGCCTGCACGGGTGCTGAGCCCTGAAAGGGCTGCTCTGCCCATGCTGGCATCACTCCCGGTCTGAAGGACACTTGATTGATTTAACTGCTCTGTATCTTCTTGGTCTGCAATAAAAAAACTCTAAGGTACTGATCCCTGTGACAACATGAAACCTCCTTAGGAAAAGCCCCGGTGATGCTCTCTGAGCGCACCCACAGACTCCTCATCCAACTTTTCCCATCCTGCATCTGGATCCAACCCTTGGAGACATGCTCAGAGGGTAGAGCTGCCCGCAGGCTCAGCCCCGCACCAGCAGGGCTGGGCAAGCGTCCACTCTCTCCTGTGGCAGCAGCTGGGCTTGGGCAGCAGAACACTTGGGCAACCTCTGCACTGGACTGAGAGCTCCACTTTGAAACCCCATTACCCCCAGACCTCTTCCATATGTCCATGTTTCACTCTGCTAAAACAGCGTCAGGAAACCCACGCTCACTGTTGGATCCTGCAAAGCATCTGCTCTGACATAGCCTCATGGCCCTCAGCCTCAGTCTTCCCATCTGTAAAATGGGGCTAGAAAGGTGCTTCCAGGATTTTTACAGCCTCTTTTAGGACCAATGGGATTTTCCAGTAGTTGGCAGTTCCCATGAGCTTCTAGGTGCACTGTCGATCATCCCCCAAAATAAGACAAGGGGATGCTGCAGCTGCTGCTTCAGTCAGTCCAAACAAAACCCTGAAATAGCATTTCCCCTGCTGGCTCCAGGGTGATGCTCAGTGCAGGCAGGGTGTACTACCTGCCAGGCATACGGAGGGGAGACGATGCACGCTGGGCACGTGGGCATTCGAGGAGCACAATTCCTAAAAACAAAACAAAAAATCAAGCCCCAGCGGTGCTCCTTCCAGCTCTCTGAAAACCCAGGGAAAAAAATAAATCAATGCTCATCTAATGGAAAAAGCCAAGAAATTTTGCACTAACGGAGAGCAAAAGCTGCCCTGAGTGAACTGTGCTGGGGGTAGCGCTTGTTTGCTCCCCAGGTTGTGCTGTGTCGAGGGCCGCGCAGCAGCCCCTCTCCTCCCCCTCTTCTTGGTGCCATCTGAGGACATTCCGAGACTTTTTTGGTTTTTATATTACTTGTAAAATAATGGTCCTTCCACCCTGTTACCATTTTCTTGCAAAAGCCGTGCCCACTCCCTGTGCCCACAGGCAGCACCACACCACGGTGTTTGGGCAGCTGCCTGCGCTGCCTCTCTCACAAGATCCTCAAACCAGGCAGCTCCCAGGGATGTTTTACTGGGCATCTAATGCACCGGGCTTACAAAATCAGGGCATTCCTGGGCAAACCCATAACAATCCCCCTTGGGCTGTTTGGGGAAGAGCGAGGATGCTCTCAGTTAATATTAAGCACCGAGGAGCGATGATGGGCATCTAAAGTGACTGAAACCCGCCTGAGACTGCCAGGAGGTGACAAAGCAAGAGTAATATCGGTGAGAACAGCACTGCTCACAGTAGCCCCAGGCTTGAGCTCAAACCCAGCCCGATTTTGTGTCCCCGCTTTCCCCCGCCCTACAACACAGCTCCCTCCCCTGCACTGCACCCGCTGCGGGGTTGCACCAGGCTGCCCCAGGAGGTGAAGCCCCATCCCAGCGTCTCCCAGTCCAGGGGAGTTTGCAGCGCCCCAGAGCTGAGGTTTGTACCTGTCAACCCCTGTGCCTGGGCAGGTCACGCAGGGACCCCTTCGGTGCAGGAGGGCAAGGACCGATTTGGGGGCAGGCAGGCGGCTGGTGGGGGGTCTGGGCTGCTGGTAGGGAACCTGTGCTGGGGAGCCCTGGGACTGGCAGCAAGGACACTCCAGAACTCCCACATGCATCTGCCACTAAATTTAGCGGTTGTCGTGCAAAGGCTGAGATTGGGCACCGCAGGCTAGCTGTGATGGAGGGGAAGGCGGCTGAGCTCCCCAGCCAGGCTGGGACACACTAGGAGCAGTCCCAGTAGCAGCTCCAGCTCTGCTCAGCCACTCCTGAGCACCATCGTCCAGCAGGATAGGGGTGAGGGACTGGGGCCTCCACTGCAGCAACTCAAAGCCTCTGGCGGTGCCCCAGCATGGGGATTTCCCCTGGGACTGTGCCCACAGGAGCAGGGCGGGAGGCTGCACCCAGGGGTGCCTTTCCTCCCTGTGCTGCTCTGATGCTTTTGGTGCATCACAGGACACAACCTGTCTTAGGATCCAGGAACATTTTGCAGCCAGGGAGCTCTTGGCATCTCCCCTGGAATCAGCTGGTGCAGGCTCAGCACTTCCTCTCTATCTTTTTCCACTCTTAATTGCACGGTTACTGCAGGATGGCAAAAAGAGACATTTAATGGGGTGTCTGGGGGTGGATACAGGGAATTTTGGCTCCTTTGAAGAAGTATGGAGAGCTGCACAGTTCTGAGCTGTGGTTCCCACCATGTGATGTTTTGAGACATTGCTGGCGAGATGGTTTACAACCTTTCACTGGAGCAGGAAGGGTAAAACTCATGGACACAACCCTGGGAAAAACTCTGTAGGACTCAGTAATGGTGCCCACCTTCTCCTGGCCCAAAAGCAGCTTCAAAACACGGTCTCTGAGCAGATTATTCTTGTCTTCACCAATGCAGTGGTGACAATAAGGTCAATCTGACCACCCCAGCTTGCTTCTGGCTTTAACCCTCTTGCCTCATACACAGGGTGACTGAGCTGTCCCTGCCATTCACCCCCCCTTCATCTCAGCACTGTTGAACCTCCAAGATCAGATAGCATCGGCCCAGATGGGTCAAAGCAAATTAGCATCAAAGCAACCCATTTTAGTGGAAAACCATATGATAGTTAACAGCCCTGACATGAACCTGACACTGGCCCAGTTGCCCCTATTCGCAGGTCCAGCACAGGCTCCTCCTGACCCACATCCATCTCTCGGTGACCTGACCTACTCCCGAAACACCTCACAAGCAAATATCACATCCCACTGTGCCTCTTCTCAGACTTTGGTGGGTGCTGTGCTTGGGCTACGTGGTGTGAATATACCATGAGCAATAGCCCCTACTGTGTTGATGACACCGCTGTGAGCACCAAGGATGCTCTTTCCCAGCAGCAATGAAGCTAATGTCCTTTCTGCAGGCTGATAAATTTGCCTGTGAAAGGGCTTTAATCATATTTCCCTGGTTTCTGTTCCAGGAGGCAGAGGTAATGAAGAGTGTGATGGAAGTGGTGCCTGTGCAATCCCCACAGCAGGAAAGAGGGAGGAAAGGGAGACAGGGAGCAGGGGAGGTGGCTGGAGAGCTCGCGGTAAAGTCCCATCCCTTGTCATTTGGTTAGCGGGCACCTGTCTGCTGCGGGAGAGCCTGGCCAAACCCGGGTGGCACCCACTGTCCTGTGACTGCCACCAAATGCCTGCTCTGTTCTGGCCAAGCTGCTGCTGGAGCACAAGCCTTCATCCTCTGCAGGACACCATTCCCCCAAAACCAGGAGGTACCAGGCTCTCTGCTCTCTGTGCAAGTGTAAATAATCACTTAGGCACTAAGAAGCAACGAAGGAGTAAATTCCCAAGTAGCAGGGCTTTGCTGCAATGCCATGCCTGGGCAACTGTGCAGCATCCCTCTCCTCCCCACGCCAGCTCAGATTTGGCCGCTGCCACCTGGCACGCTGCTGTGCCCCCGAAGCCGCTCGCCCGGGGAAGGGCAGCTCTGCTCCACCTGCCATCTGCTTACCTGGCTCGGCCGTGCCTGTCCTGCCGCGTCGCATATGGCATCAGAGCTGCCCCTTTTTGGACGGATAACGAGGGATGTTGCTGCTCGGGGCTGTGCCGGTGGCTCCCGCAGAGGGTCCCGCTCCTGGCTCTCTCCTGCTTCCACTCTTCAGGGATCCCTCCCTGCCTCGCCTGTGGCCAGAGGGGACACACATGCCAGGGGTTAAATCCCCTGGGAGAGGGGAACTAGCCAGAGCCCCTTGTCCCCAACCCAAAGCCCTAAGGGCCAGTCCCACTGAGCCCCAGTCTGTCCTCCCTGGCTGGAGGGAAGGGGCAGGGAGCCCTGAGCCCAAAACCCAGGACCTGTTACCTATTACAGAAACACAGAGGACAGTGTTTGCACTTCCAGCCAGAAAGCCCCCAGCAGAATTTCTCCCTGTCCCCAGGGAACATGCTGTGCCATCTGCAGGGACACGGTGCCAGTGCCAGGTCACCAGCCTGGTTCCCAGGGTCCATCTCCCCCAGACGTGCTTGGGAGGGTGTGAGCATCGTGCTTAGTTGCATCAAGTGCAAGTGCTATTTTTTCCCCTTCTTGGAATTAACATATTTTAATGAGGTTTATAGATGTGGTAAATACATACACGTGCAGAGCAAAGGAACGGCGTGCCCTGGATAAGGACGTGGTGTGTTTGCAAGGTGGCAGAGGAGAAGAGGAGGGGGATTTTTTTCTCCTCTCCATAATTATTGCAGGAATGGTGAACAGCAGGATGGGAAGGTTTCAGGGCAGTGAAGTTGTTCTAAGAAATCCCATGTTATTTTACATCCTTTAAGTGATTTTCATAACAACTCACTAACATCCCTGTTGGGATCCCCACCTCACTAACAGGGAAAATGGGAGACGTAAGGCTCAGCTAGTTTTCCATGTGCACAGCGCAAGATTTGCCCTCTCCAAACATTGTTTAAAAATAGAGCCATTTTTACCGAGAACTGGGAGGGGGACCCTGGGTTCAGGGGGAGCAGCAGGCTCCTTTTCTGGAGTGATTCAGAGCACAGAATTGCATCCTTTGTCCAAAATCCAGACCCACTACAAGCAGCACAAACCAATCCCCTCTGCTGCAGCCAGCCTTGCTCTCCAGGGAATTACAGGGAGGGATTAACGTTGTGTAATTAAGCAAGCGGAGGCTGTATGGCAAGCGCCTGGTGCGGCTGTAAATCCACCACAGCCACCCCTCGCTCCTCGTGCCCAGCCGCGGCCGACACACGTTGGCCAGGCGGCATGGGGAAGCGGGGGGAAGATTAAAAATTAAAATGCTATAGGAAATTTTAATCATATTTTTTGGTTCAATCACAAATGTGGCGCTTGAGATCATTTCCCGCAGTGGTGATGAACTTCCACCCGTTGGTGATTCATGCGGCTGATTTGATTTATGGTGCGGCGGCAGGGGGGTACGTGTACTCACAGACCAGGACCACACTCTGTCAGTGCACGTCTCTGGCCAAATATTAATAGATATTTGGGCTGTCTTCACACCCGGCTCTCCCAGGCTGAGTGACCTTCAGGGCATGCCAGCCTTTGATGTGCATTGCTTTGGAGCAGAATTGATCCTGCAGGCACTTCAAACACAGTCTGCCTTCGTTTGCCTCCTGTGCAAACTCTGATTAACAACGGGCAAAATGTCTGTCTCTCTTTTTTTCCTGACCACTGAAGGAATCAAAACAAAGGCTGGCAGCCCCTGATTAACCATTACCCTTTCCACGGCCGTTCCCAACGCTAGGATCATGCTCTTCTCTCCTTTGCCACCGCCGTGCAGATAATCCGCTGTTGCCGCTCTGTTAAAATTAAAACCATGGTAGACTAGAAGCAAACTTTTGATGCCATTTATTGAAAGCAAATGGGAATTGCTTCATCATCCTGCTTGAATTATGTCTTCCTGCTTGGGAAGATGGGACACAGGACTACCTGCCTCCCCCACACACTTGCAGTAAGACCCATCCCCAGGGTCCCGGAGACCTGTGAGATGTTTCATGGACCAGGAGAAATGTGCTGGCACTGGAGAAAGCCTCGTCCTCCTCATGGGATGAGCAAGCCGTGGAAAACCAGACCAAGCTCTTTGCTTGGTTTAACTGCACCGTGTAGATGGATGAAGGAAGGACCCGATGCTGGGACGACCAGAGGGTGCAGGGTTGGGCCCGCAGGTATCTTAAAGCCCAACGCCCTGCACAGTGCCCGTGCTGCCAGGCTGATCACCAGGAGCTAAGGCCACAACATGCTGATGTTGTCCATCTCCAACGAGCATCCACCATGCCTCTCCCGCAGGCTGGGGCAGGTCTGGGTTGGTCAGTGGTGTAAAATTGGATTTTCTTGAGGCATCCCACAGCAAACCCCAGAAACAACCCCCCAGGAGTGTGAAAGGGGCTTTAGCATCATGCTGCTGTGGAGCTACATCCCAGATAGAGGAGATGACAGCGATGACAAATGTCACTTGCCCTATAATTACAGCCAGACTCCTATGCAGTGAGTACTGCTGCATTATTAAGAGCAACCAAAAATACTCCCAGCTTAGTCATTAGCTGGCCTAGGCTATGCAGCGAGCGGCTGCTGGGGCTGTCTCACCCCCGTGCTTGTAGAGGGGAAAGGGGGAGAGATTAAAATGGTTTGCAGCTATTTTTACACATCCTTTGTTCTGTGCGGTCGAGGTCCCGGGGTGAGCAGAGCACCTCCAGAGGCTTTGGGCTACTGATGGGGGGAAATTGCATTAGGATAATATTAATTGCCTTAGCGTAAGTGTAACAGCTTACTCTAAGCCAGCAGAGCTGAAGCAAAGCACGAGATCAGGGGAACCCGCAGGCGTAGCTTTGCTTCATACCCAAGGTGGGATCTTGAAATATTGCTTCATGTGAAGGGTGCGAGGAGGAGGGCAAGGAGGTAGGGTGGGCTTCGCAAAGCCCAGGTTGAAGCCCACATGGTGTAACAGCTACCCATCGGTGCTTCCACGAAGGCTGTGTTTGAAAGCCTGTGGACCAGTAGTCTCCAGAAATGCTGACATCTTCACTAACTAATGACCTGGACGATGGGGCAGGGTGCACTCTCAGCAAGTTGGCAGAAGACACCAAACTGGGAGCAGTGGCTGGTGCACCAGAGGGTCGTGCTGCCATCCAGAGGGACCTGGGCAGGCTGGAGAAATGGGCTGAGAGAGACCTCGTGAAGTTCAGTGACGGGAAGAAGGGCCAAGTCCTGTCCCTGGGGAGGAACAGCCCCAGGCACCAGGACATGCTGGGGCCACCCAGCTGGAAAGCAGCTTGACAGAGATGGCCCTGGGGGTCCTGGAGGAGACTGAGCTGACTGTGGGCCAGCAATGCACTCACTCGCACAGCAAAGAAGACCACCAGCCTCCTGAGCTGCATCAGGCAGAGCATTGCCAGCACTTCAAGGAGCAGATTCTGCCCCTCTGCTCAGCACTGGTGTGTCATGTATCACCTTGGGCTCCCCAGTACAAGAGAGAGATGGACACGCTGGAGTCAGTTCAGCAAAGGCTAAGGGCCTGGAGCATCTCTCTGATGAGGAGAGGCTGAGAGAGCTGGGATGGTTCAGCCTGGAAAGGAGAGGGTTCAGGGAGATCTTACCCATGTGGATAAATGCTTGATGGAGAGGGGCAAAGGAGACAGGGCCAGATGCTTCTCCAAGGTGACAAGAGGGAATGGGCATAAATTGAAATATAGGAAATTCTCCTTAAACACAAGAAAATACTACTTTCCTGTGAAGGTGCTCAAACATGGGAAGACATTGCTCAGAGAGGTTGTGGAGTCTTCGTCCTAGGAGATATTCAAAGCCCAACTAGACACAGCCTGGAGCAGCCTCCTCCCACTGGTCCTGCTGGACCAGGAAGTTGGAGGAGATGACCTCCAGAGGTGCCTCCAGCCCCGGCGACTCGGTGTTTCTGTGGCTGCGAGCCCCTAGTCAGACCCTATTCCCGGCCATGCCGTGCCATGGCTCTGCTCTCCATCCTCCTCCCCGTGACGTGGGACGTGTCCTGATCCTTGCCAAGGTTTTTTGACATCGACTACAGAGAAGCACTAGCTGAGAGACAGGAACAAGCATTATGATTTCCTCCGGCAGATCTTCCTAGATCTAATAACCCAGACAGTTTATTGACTTCTTTATTTAACTGGAGTAATCTTCTCTCACTTCTGCATTGCCATGTTTGCCTTGCAGCTTTTCCAAATACATGTCTACACTAAAAAATACCCCATGAGCATAATTTCTTCTAACTCCTTGAACATACCCCTCTGATATATTCTGGGTCTGATCCAGCAACATGGCCATTTAATTGAGCAATGCTTTTCCCCATCCCTTGCAGAGCCGCAGTGTGGCAGGTAGGAGACGGGTTCCATCCTGGCACTGGGACTGGACATGTGCCCTAGGAGCATCCAGACAATACGGGGCAGGCAGGGGCTGCTCTGCTCCCTGATTGCTTTTACATGTCATCTCTGCATGAGTTTAGTCCAAAAAAATGACTTTGAATTAAAATCCAAAGGCCGTGGCAATCTCTAAATGGATTTTTTTTTTAGAAGACAAAATATTTTCCCTTTTTTTTTGTTCATGTCCCATGGGTCCTTCCATGTGGGTTTTTAGTTGCCCCTTCCCTGCTATTTTAGTTTTTGGGGCAGAAAGGTCTGACCAACTGCTCCTGAAGGGATCTCAAAGCCTTGCAGCAGCTTGCTTCTCTACAGACCCTTGCTCTCCAAAAGCCCTCATAAGAAAATCAGCAGAAGGACGGACAAAGTACCGATGTTTTTGGGTCCATATGAAGCAGTTTGGGCTCACTTTAGGTCGCAGCCCCACAAAGTGCCAAAGCAGCTGCACCAAAGCCCATCTGTGCTCTTCCCTCCTGAGCTCTCTTCAGGCAAAGTGGCATTCAGCTACTAAAAGACTAGTCGACAGCTTCTACCTTTCCCTCTTTTTTCTGCACACTTGACAAGAGATACTACACGGAGACTACATTTTGGGTCTTTTGGTTTGATTTGTTCTCTAGATTATGAAGAGAAACTTAAAGCAAAGTTTCATCAAGCAGTTCAAGAAGACAAATGCAAAATTTTACCATCCTGGGAGTTATTTCTTGTTAAACTCCTTGTCTGGTGATGTGGACTCACAAATTCCAGGGTGATTAGTTTGTTTTCTCTATTTTGTTAATAAAATGTGATATAATAATGCTTTTTTGTTGCATTGGAGGCATTCACCTTTCAAAAAACCTGCTGTAGCAATGAGTGTTGCACTGAAATGCTATCGGTGTCCAGGCAGGCGGCCATGGGCTCTGCCTGAGCTCGCCTGCAGAAGAGGGAATTTTCCATCGGATTTAAACTTTGCAGCTCAAATTAATCCCCACGGCTGTTTCTTTTCCTGTTGTTTGAGTGATTCCTTTGTATTGTTTGTCTGCCATGGAAAAAAAACGGTGTCAGTCACCGAAGGGCTGTTCACCCCCCTGCCAAAATCCCAGTCACTACATCACCTCCCCAAGCAAAGTTCCCCACTTGCAAGCACCCAAGCCAAGAATTTAGAGCAAATTGTGGGAAAAGCAAGGATGGGAAGGGATGGGACAGGGTAAACAAGTGAGTGACAGCAGCCTCCTGGCCTCAGCCCCAGTGGGTTCCAGCTACGGGCTCCTGGCACTGCCATGGGGCTGCCCATTCAGCTGCCATGACCCTCTCCCCCCAAAACCCCTTTTGCTGAGTGCATTTGCAGTGTTGATCGAGGAAGGAGCCCCCTCCGGCCCCCAGCAGCATGGGGCATGTGGGAAAAAAATAAAAATATTGAAACAGAGCAGTCCCAGGGCTGCAAGAGGTTCATTGCCAGTCACTTTTTGGTGATTTGAGAGAGATTTGGTGCATATGTGTAAGGAATTGCACCGCAGCCACAAGAAAGCAACCCCCAGAGCCTGGCTGGGACGAGCCTGGCTGGCAGTGCTGAGCATTCCTGGCCCGACACCTGTGAACTTCCCTGCTACGTGGCCAAAAAAGGGTGCAAGTGCAAAGGTCCTGGCTGTTTCTATCAGCCCTGCCCAAACGCAATCCCGGCTCCCAGCCATTCATCCTGCGGCTGGATGCCGGGAGATGCTCTGCTCTGGGTGGGCGTTATAATTCAGGCTCCTCTCAGCAAATACCATTTAATGCCCTCTGCTGAGGGTCTCCTTCCACTGCAGAGACTAGCATGAAATCAAACCTCCTCTCTCTTTTCCTCCAGCCCTCTCCTCCAGGAGAAATATCATCCTTTGCTGGGAACTGGCTTGGGACCAGCTCTCTCAGCCAAGGGCTGAGAGTGCTCTTGACCAGAGGCGTGGTGCCTGAGGCAGTGCCAGATGTGCTCATGTGCAGCCAGATGTGCTGGTGCTCAGAGCGAGACACTCAAAAACATCGGAGGAGCCCTGAAGAGGCTGGAGGAGCCCAGGGAAGAATTAACGCTACACCTGCAACAACCACAACACCTTGGGCTGATGTTTCTTCAAAACCCAAGCAGAACATCAAATTATTTCAGAAAAAAAAATGTGGGTTTCCTATTTTCTGATCCATTTTCCATCAGAAAGGAGTTTGATCACCCAACAGGTACCTGATCAGCAGCGCATGCCCCACTCCCAGGCTCCCTCAGTTTCTGATTACAAGAATGTTCCCTCCTGGGTCACTGCACTGGTAAGCAAGGCAATAACAAAACAAGCAATGACCTGATGGTGACATGCAAGGTTTTGCCAGGATGGTGACAACTTCTTCCATTGCATACCACCAAAAGGGAGCACTGAGCAAAAAGTGACTTAGCAACATGGGGAGGGGAGAGCTGCTGTCTTCCCTGGCATGCCTGTGGGGGTTTGCAATGCTTCCAGCACCCCATGTCAGCTCTTTGAGAGCCGTGTTACAACATGCTGGGGCCAGGTGTGTGCTTGGCTGGGAGAAACCAGTGTTTGTGTCACTGACCGCCTGGGGATTGCGAGGGACTCAGAGGATGACCCTGGGGATGTGGGAAGGGCTCTGCCTGTATAAAGCACAAGGAAGGGCAGAAGCAGCACATTTCAGCTCCTCTCTGCTCACTGTTCAGTTGTGATTTTCTCCCTGGAGGAGGAAATTCTTGATTTTTTTCCCCTGCTTGGCAGCACGGGTGAGGATGGATCCTGGATCGACTGGGGTGCTCGTTATCCTCTTCCTCCTCTCCATCCTGTGGTTCCTGGTCTGGAAAAGCAATAAGAAGAGAAGCCAGCTGCCGGCTGGACCAGCCCCATGGCCCATTCTGGGCAACCTATGGCAAAAGGATGTGCTGCCCCTCTACAGGACCTACGAGAAGGTAAGAGAGGAGCTGGCGGTGCCAGACCCACTCCCAGCTCTGGCAGGAGAGAAAGCATGAATATCCCATGTCAAAATAAGAGGAGAATTGTGCAGGTGGCTCTTTTCCTACCTTTCTTTTATCTTTTTCCCCTCCCTCTTCTTTTGCTCTGTCAGAATTGCCTAAACCCCTGCTACTGGTAGCATAATCAATACTGTTATTGAAGTCTTTCTTCTCCTGTAATGGACCCATGGCAGTGACAGTAACCCCTCTCCAGGCTGCAGCACTGCTGCCATCCAGAGCTGCTTCCCGGAGAAGAGAAGACACTGCAGAGGTGCATGTAGGAAAGAGCAGCATGGTTTAAGTGAAGGCAGACATGCAGGCAGGCTGTATTAGGTTTAAGTGGCAAGTTTCTGGGACACACAGAAATGGCAGTCAGAGAGAGGAGTGAGAACGTGTAAGAGAAACAACCCTGCAGACCCCAAGGTCAGTG
>JAVJGG010000002.1:27422950-27438599 GCA_035590195.1 Aviceda cuculoides
CCCCATCCCACTGGGGGGGGGGGAGTGAGTGAGCGGCTGCGTGGTGCTTAGTTGCTGGCTGGGGTTAAACCACGACATCCTTCCATCACTTTCATTAGAGTAAAGAAGAAAGGACAGTAGATAAGGGAACACATCCCCCACTCACATAGGACAGCTTCTGTTTCCCAGTTTCACTCAGTACTGGGTGATAAAATAGGAAGATACAGTGATGCATGGGTTTTCATAAAGTACCTTAAAACACCAGATATGTTTCAAATAAGCACTTGCAGTGAGATTCTGGCCTTGCTAATGTTAGCATCAGGTTCAGGGAGGCTGGGTTTCTCTGTGACATTTTAGAAGGCCTGTTGTGCTAAGAAGGCTCAACACCCTGGTACCTGCTGTACAGCTGCTCCTTTCCAGGTACCGCACCCTGAAACAGGGGGTGGAGATGTTCAGCTCTCACATTTATCACTAAACCCCCAAAGTATCATGATAAGGGGTTGTCATGGTTTAACCCCAGCCAATAACTAAGGACCATGCAGCCGCTCACTCCCTCCCTCCCCACCCAGTGGGATGAGGGAGAGAAGCAAGGGGAAAAAAAAAAGGTAAAACTCATAGGTTGAGATAAGAACAGTTTAGCAGAACTGAAAGGAAGAAACTAATAATGATAATAATAACAATAATAAAATTACAATAATAATAAAAGGATTGGAATGTACAAAACAAGTGATGCACAATGCAATTGCTCACCACTTGCCGACCAACGCCCAGTTAGTTCCCAAGCTACCCCCCCAGCCCTACTCCCCCCAGTTTATATACTGGGCATGAAGTCTCATGGTATGGAATACCCCTTCGGCCAGTTGGGGTTAGCTGTCCTGGCTGTGTCCCCTCCCAACTTCTTGTGCCCCTCCAGCTTTCTTGCTGGCTGGGCATGAGAAAGTGAAAAATCCTTGATTTAGTCTAAACACTACCTAGCAACAACTGAAAACATCAGTGTGTTATCAACATCCTTCTCATACTGAACCCAAAACACAGCACTATACCAGCTGCTAGGAAGACAATTAACTCTATCCCAGCCAAAAGCAGGACAGGGGTGAAAAGGTAAGCAGCAGATTGTCTGGCTCTGGCATGGCCATTGCACAACTTCATCAAAGGCAGCATTTAACAACAAGGGGAAAGATTTCACATGGATTCAGGCTCTGTCTTCCCTGCTCCAAAAGGGCTGGTTTCTTAAGTGCAGGCTTGAGTTCTCTAGATAAAGTCAAAAGAAATCATCTTGGCACCAGCAAGTAAAGAAACAACCTTATCCTTTAAAGCTCTACATTTTAAGGTCAACTGAAGGTAACCATGCCAAAGGTAAAATCTAGCCACATGTTTCCAGGCAGTTTGGAGGCAGAACAAAGTATATGGGTAAAAATTTAATAGTAAGCCTGATTTGATCATTCCAAATCCTCTGACACCTTAGTGGAATGACTTCTCATTTTAACCCAGTGTGTATGGGAGAAGAGCTGGGCCCATTAAGTAGGAAATAACAAATAAGATGAATAAGCCATCAATTAAGTTAATCACTATTCCCTTTTTGGTTGGTCCTTTGTAGATGCTGGAATATATACAGTGGTGCTTGTATGAAAATCTTTAATGGTCACTGTGGGACAATCACCTGCTTGGATTTACATGAAGAGCAGCTTGTGTCAGGAGCCAGAGATGGGATGGTGAAAGGTGAGAGCCAATACCAGCAGCTTCCCAGCCAAAGGCAAACAGTAGTGAGCAATGGGCAGAGTATGTGGGAGTGGTGATGAGTGTGAGACAGGCAGCGTGTGAGCAGTAAAGTAAGTCTTTAAATTGGAAGGTGAATATTAGTGTCTCATACTTTTGCTTCCAGAATAGCCTAAGCCGACACATCCACACACAAGGGCTCTGATTGTGTCATTGAATAAATTCTCATTATTTCTGCTTTCATTTAGTTTTAATGGCTTTGTGGCTATAGGGCTAGACTAAGTCTTGGGAGAATAGTATCAACTTCCAGCTTTGCCAGAGACTTCCTTGTTAGCTTATTCTATAAGGATGAAAAGGATGTGCCGTTTTCTGGACTTCACATGTAAAAATTTTGCCATGCAATTACAATCTTTAAGCCAACACCTGCTCCATGCAGAGCTGCAGGTACAAGGCACAACTATAATTCCAATAGCCTCTTTTAAGTAAATCAGAAAAATTTGTTGTTGGGGCATACATATTTAATATTTCTCCCCTTTGCCCCTACCAGTGTGGAACCTGGAGAGTGGGAAATGTCTCAAGACTCTGAAGCACAACAGTGCTGTTTGCGTAGTTAAAATGGATGGCACCCATGTTGTCAGCGGGTGTGACCGAGGGCTGGTGAAAGTCTGGTGTGCTGATATGGGCACCCTGATCAAAGTAAGTTTCTTAGGTGGATAATTTTGTGCTAAACTGTCAAAAAATCTCCTGTGCTAGTTTTAGAGCTTTTTGCTTGTGCCAAAGACTTTGTTTAAACAAACAAAAATAATAATAATAAAAAAAAGCCATTTAAACTGATAAACTGCAGATTTATTGGTGAGCAAATAGTATAAAAACTGACTTGCAAACAACTGTCAATTTTAACCCAGGGTTTGACTTGCCTTGCTTAACCCCCATCATTACTTGTTCTCTGTAGATATATTCATCTCTGCTCCTGTAGAAACATTCAGAACCTGGAAAGAGGGTCAGAGGGCTTGACTAACATCTGGGTCAGATGTATCATGGGTTAGCCCAAAACATGAGCCTTGCTCTCAGAACCAGTTTATAAAGCTGGGGCAGCTGGGTAGCTGCTCTGCAACGTAAAGATTGAGGCCAGAGTCTGGTAATTACCTTAGCACATGTCCAGTATTAGTATTAGTCCACATCTGAGAGGAGTAAAGCTCTTTCTACCTGTGGGGAAGAGAGTTGCAAATTGAGATGCATCTCCGATGCAAGCTATCCCCGCTCCAGCTGAGCTACATTTGCAATTGCCCCTTTCCACTACGGTCAGGGCAGTCCACTCTCTTCTCTCCTGGGTGAACATTCACTAGATCACAAACATCTTCGTGCAGTAACATCTATTTAGTGCATGTAATAAGGATAGAAAATGGATGTTAATTCCACGCTAGTAGCTCATCATCAGCAACATGCCCAGAATATTTCTCATCAGCAACTACAAAACTAACACAGTAATCCACAGGGTGTATTCATATACTATAATAACACCCGATAAAACTACAACATAGTATGTAAGCCTGGAATTGTGAATGCCATAAGATATCTTGACAAATTTCCATCCAGATTGCTGACAGTGTTGCACCTATTTCTTTTACTTTGCAGACCTTAGAGGGGCACCAAGGCCCAGTTAAGTGCTTGTCCTTTGATCAGTGGCACCTAGTCACAGGAAGCACCGATGGATATGTCCTGGGATGGAGCATGTTGGGAAACCTTAAGAGATGCCTAATAGCTTTCCGCCACCCTAAGTAGGAATCAGATGTGTTTCAAGTTGTATTCAACAGTCCACTAAATCTGTAAAGAAAATGTCTCCCTTATAGGAACAGAAAATGCCTTAATTATCAGTCCTCATATTTGAAATATCCTCACTTTCAACAATCTTCATCTTAAAAACAGCACTACATCAGGCACTACGTGGTTGCAACCAGTGTTTGTCAGTTAAGACCTAGAACAACCTAACATGTAAATGCGCAACCACTTGTTCACAAACAGGGATAACTTAAGACTGATAGCACATAGTCCAATATTTCAAGGATCCCAACCTGTATGCAACAGGGTAACACACTACCTGGTCAAGAATAGACACTGTCTATGTTGGAGGTGGCTGAGTTACATGCTGAACCCTACCAACTGTATGTTATGCCATCTTCTAACACTTTAATTGTATATTAGAACTGTAAAAACTGTAACATCATATTTATTTCATTTACTTTCCTAGACATAAAAATGAAATTTAAAATGCAGCAGATTATCATAACCATACTCGTTGCTACGAGGATACACCGGGTGGGTGGGTTGGTTAGTTTGGATACTGAGTGATTATAAAGGATTTCACTATTAGACCTTTTAAATATCTTGATCACCTCCTCTGTTTAGCCTGTTGGTGGAGGCAGACCTTTGCATCTCCTCCAAGACAAAAGAGGTAGCTGATCATGTCTCCATGTGAAAGCGTGGTGAATGTACCAACACTTACGTGACGTGTTTTCAGGGAAGTTCTGTCTCTGGAGTTCCTGTACCTCAGGGTCATCAGCGGCTGTGCTGATGGAAAGATTCGCATATTTAACTACTTGACTGGAACCTGCCTGAAAGTGTTGATGGCCAACAGCAGAGGGGACCCCATATCTTCTTTCTATGTTGCAGGAAACAGGTTGGTGACAACAGCTGCCATCAGTCTCTGAACCAAATTAGGTAGATTACATTGTAATTTTAGGAATTGTGTATTTTTACTTTTACCATCCTTCTCACAGATAAGTTTTAAAGGGCTCTACTGCTTATTGACTGCTTTAATAATCTGGTTTTGTTGACAGGTGGCTGAAAAGATATATTCCTAGTCCTTTCAGCAATGTACAATTTCCTGTTTCTATACAACTTAAGGTACAGATCCAACTGTAAAGCTGAATTTAGAACCCAAATTTCTTAAGAGGTTGGAGAATCAAGCCAAGGCCTGACAAAACCTTTGCCTGTTCCCTGATCTACTGTCTCATTATAAAAGCCAATAATGGAAAATCTTTCCAGGTTCATTCACTTCTGTACCTCTAAACTAAAGGTAGTTCCCAGTTTCTGTGTAAGCAATAGCTAAAACACTGGTGTGTTACCAATGCTGTTTTTGTCACAGCTCTAAAACACAGCAATATATGGGCTGCTATGAAGAAAAGTAACTCCATCCCAACCAGACCTGGTACACTCCTCCAATTTAGGTTTAAATGTCCCTAATAATATGGTATCTCCAGTTTCTTTTGGCATTGCACTGATCTAGCTCCACTGTTGGCAATTTTCATCCTAATTAGTTTTAAAACTAATTTTGCCATTGAGCTGAATGAAAAGAGCCCCACAGAGCTCATACAGAGTATGAGTTAAAATGTACAGAGTCTGACTGATGGGACTAATTGCTACTGGTTCCTTAAACAAGTGATGGTTATCTTGGATCTGTTGAAGCACCCTCCAGTTTTGTACTGCACAGAAGCAAATGGGCCCCTTAGGCAGTAACTGCTGTGTTATTGATATTTGTGCTTTTATCAGCTTTACCTTCCCTTCTCCAGGATGGTGATCAATTTGCCAACTAGTCTGTTGATGTTCCAGTTTGAGGATGTCAGGTGGGACTATACCTTAGATGCTGACAGAGAGAAGGTGGGGAAGAAAAAACAGCACAAGGGGACTTCAAGCAGGACACGGCTTCACCTTCAGCGGCTGAAACGCCACGACCTCAGCCCGGTGCATCGGCTTGGTCTGGAGACACAAGATGCTGAGCAGCTCATGCTGTCTTGCTGGAGCTGCTGCCCGTCACTGAAAAGCTGTGGAGCATCTCAAAGTATTGTGTACAGCCTCTGCAATATGCTGGCATTTTCTAAAATGACTTTGAAATAATTTCAAGTACCCACTGCCTTCATCCTAATCAATACACAGACTCCCTGCTTTTTTTAAAGGGCAGTCTGGTAAATGCTGTTGCCTTTCAATGGTTCTGTCATTTTTAGGCTTTTGTAAAACCTTTGTACCTTTTCAGAAAGGTTTGGTATAAATTCAACACATTTGTCAAGACAGGCACTGTCATTTTCCAAATGAGTAATAGAGAAATCAGTAGTATTATTCATTCTTACAGCTGGCGTGCATGGAAACATGCTGCTGATTCAGTGCTTGAATTATTTATTTTAAAATACTCTAGAAAGTCATGGGACACCTGCGTTCAGGATCTACCATCACCAGGAAATGCAACTGCACATAAACAGGCACTATTAAATTGTAACACGGTGATGTTATTTTTTTAAAATCAGAGTTATTTAATACAATATGTATCACAACTCTTTCAGCTCTACTATCGAACTGTATATTGCAGATAAACTGATGGGCTAAGAAAATTTTAAAACTTTTAAGGCTATCAGATTCTAAATTCCTTGATGCAGCTCCTCTTGATGAAAGATGTACAGTTTGTAGAAATGGGAAACAAATGGGGAGTGCGCTATATTTTCATTTTAGTGGCAAAAAAAGTATGGGTTGTGTATACATAATATTTTTTTAAAAATCAACATTTGCTTTCATCTTTGAATTCTGTGAGGTTTTCTGTTAATCAAATATTTTTTTATTATTTCTAATACCTAGGCCTTTAGAAACTGTGATAAGAGGCAAAACAGTAACCAAAGACTTGTAATCCCATCAGTTATGAAGATTTTATTTAATCAAAAAAAAAAGTTTAGCAGCAACAAAGTTTAGAGATTACTTATTCTTCTGTTTTCTAGCTCTCTGCTATGAACTGATGAAATCAGCAGCTTGTCAGCAGCAGCAGCATTTTCTCAAGATTGAAAAGGCTTTTCGCATCCAGGCAGAGCAGCAGAAAAATCTTTTCATTCCCAGCACCACACAGCCCTGTGCCTTTGCCTTAGGAAAGTCAGCAAAAGCGCATTCTGCAAGAATCCTGGCACGTACTGGTAAGGACTTTTTGCAGCTAGGTAGGACAGTAATTCTTCAAACAAGTGCATCTAAGATAAATGAATGGATTAACAAAAGGTAAGGATCTCTAGAAGCCAGGCCCATTCGGGATGAAAGGTTTGCAGTGGTAAAATGGATCACTTGCAGAGCCTGTGATGGCTACAGAAGCTGCTTTAGATCAATCAAATAAACAGGACAAGTGCTCAGCTCTAGCTGTAAGGCTTAGTTCTCTGGTATTTAGGTTTCTCTATTGTACCCTTATTCTATTTTTTATTTCTTTAGCAGGTGTAGGAGAATTCCACACAAAATTTATTCAAATACTTGGTATTTAATCAATAGCAGTAGCTCAGAAAATATTTTTTAAAACATTGTATGTGAATTGTCTCAGCCAGCAAAGACGTGGCAACCTGAAACTTGAAAATGAGATAGTACTGAGATCACAAACATGCTCTGTGGCCATTTGGCATTTGTCTCCTTAAGTTAGTTTTTCTCAGGTTTTATATTCAGAATCTGTAGGGATCTTGAAGTTTAAGACATACTCTGACATCATACTTCAGAAGAGCTGTACCAATTGGAAGCGTCTAACCCCAAACTCCTACTGCTTGTAACTAAGATGCAGGGTTATATGTTATGTGCAGATTAAAACAGTTCTAAATTCTGTGAATGAGGAACAAGCAGTAATTTTCATCAGTTTGTTTTGCTGTATTCTGCCTTTCTGCACTGTAACTTAACGTTCTCCGAAATACATTTCTAGAGGGCAAAAGTTTCAGTTAACCAGTCTGGGAAAACAGAATTGTACTGCAAAGCAATGATACGTGAATGGCATGACATTACAAAGTGACAAATTAATTGCTATGGCAAGGCCATGGGACTGAGCGTCTTACACGGTCTGTATCGTAATCCCCATCTAGTTCTTAGTCAAGGTCATAATCACACAGTCCATCTTGATGTGTCTGTCACACAGAACAGGTCACTCCCTACGTCCCTTGAGGCAGCAAAGCTAGGCTATGAAGCATGTCTTGTCATTTCCATTTCCAATTCAAATGCAGCTCTGAGCAGTAATGGTTCAAAGTGGTTCTCGGGTGTTGGCTACTTCAAAGATTTCTACCAGGAACTGACTTGTCTTGAAGCCTTTTCCCAACACATAAACTGTAGGACAAGAAAGGGCTGCATGGGAAGAGGTGGTGGAGAACTTCCTTCCTTTTAGAAACCAAGCCATCCACACACAAATACAATGTATGTTACAGAATCTGACTTTAGTCTGACCTGTACAGGCTATGGCAAGAATGCTTCTCAGGCAACCAAGATAAGAGTTACCTCTGATGTTGGCAGCATCACTGGTGAGGCCAAGGATGAGCAAACTGAAATGGGCACCATTGGCTTGCAGCTTCCCACGCTGCCTGTTCTGTAGATAAACTCGGACTTTCCGTATGCCTGTCAATCCAGCACCCAACCTTGGTCTTACTCAGAGTACTACCCTGCCAACAATGATCACAAAAACTATCCTCGACTTCAGCTGTATTTTATTTTTGGAAACAGATGGCAAATCTGAACATGGTCCTTCTCTCTACGCATCTGCACATCGTGACAGGGCAGAAGCCACTTTGCAGCATGAAAAGAGAAGAGGTCCAAGTTGTCCAATGTCCCCTGACAAGCTCCTCTTAACCGTCAGCATGCTGCAGAACGCCTGCAAGGCAGCCCCAGTCAGCTCCACTATTAAGCACACTGCAAAAGTTAGGGAAGCATGGGAACATCCATGGGAACATCAGCAACACCGCCCTGAAAAGGTACAAATATACAAAACCCCTCTGCAACACAAAAAGGATCAGACAGTCCAGCTTCAACGTGTGAGACTGCACAGCGATTCTCTGACTATGAAAAGAATTTCTATACCTTTTGAAACCAAAATGCTGCAGCTCAAGCTGGAAAACTCTTTGTATGGACCCACTGTGAATTCCTCCATCCCTGCTCCCTCCGTTGTACGTCCCAAGACTTGTGGTTTGCCGCGAGAAGAGAAAGCTCACAGTCGTCACGGTGAAGTCATTCCTCTCCCTGAAGATGGGGTTCAGCTTACCGACTCCTTTACAGGTTCTTCTGAACTGATCAAATCAACACGTGTGATTGCACAAATGAGAAATGAAGTGATTTCCAGGAGAAAAAAGCCCTTTTGTCCATATGCTGCAGACCCTTCCCAGAGTGACAGTAGGTTCAGGCTTCTGACAGGAAAACAGAAGGAGGCGTATGAGGCGGCTACCATAGCTCAGTATCAGGCACAGCAGACAAAGCTCATGGAAGATCGGCAAAGAGCATGCAAGAAGGCCTGGTTAAAGAAAATTAAAGGCCTACCTATAGACTCTTTTACTGAGGTGAGGAAAATAGCTGCTCCTGAACTTGGGCTTAATACATTTATCTGAGGTAACCCCTTAGCCCAACAACCAGTATCTGAGGATTCCAGTGTCCAGCTGAGTCTGCCATGTCAAGATTCCTGTGGTTTCTAAGTATAAAAGACATCTCCACCGTAAGTTTTTCTAAGATATTTTTGGTGTATTCAGCTATTTCTCAAGGCAGTGAACGGACTGAGTCCTCTCCTGGATTTATCTTGCTGGACCTGCCGTTACTAGAGACACAGCACTATTTGATGCTAATATAGTTCAACATATGGCTCAACTGTGTGTGATTAATAAAAGACAAAAATCTTATTAGAGTTTGTGTGCATTGATTAGAGTAAGCCAAAGAAGTGTGGACCAAAAACTGGCTGAGCAGCTGAGCCCAGAGGGTGGCCATCGGTGGCATGAAGACTAGCTGGAGGCCAGTAACTAGTGATGTACCCACAGGTCAATACTGGGTCTGATCCTAATTAACACCTTCATTAATGACCTGGATGATGGGACAGGGTGCACCCTCAGCAAGTTGGCAGAGGACACCAAACTGGAAGCAGTGGCTGGTGCACCAGAGGGTCGTGCTGCCATCCAGAGGGACCTGGGCAGGCTGGAGAAATGGGCTGAGAGAGACCTCGTGAAGTTCAGTGACGGGAAGAAGGGCCAAGTCCTGTCCCTGGGGGGGAACAGCCCCAGGCACCAGGACGTGCTGGGGCCACCCAGCTGGAGAGCAGCTTAAAATTTAATTTGTATTAAAGAAAATATAAAGGTAGTGGTTTCTATTTCTATTTTTTTGTGGATAAAATGCCTAAATGTGCTTGATTTCCATTAACTCTCAGGACCTAAGTTGGCCTGAGTTGGGAAAGCAAAAACCTGTCTAATTGTCCAACTCTGAGTATCTGAGTGGTGTACCAGAAACATCTCCACTATTTTCTTGCATTAGAGGTTTGAGGCGGGACATTCCTGCCCACGGTCACATCAAGGGTCCTTCCAGCAGTAGTTTTGGTTTGAGACGAACATCTGTGAAACGCTCCATACAGTAGGGTGATGATTAGTTTTGGTTTGTTTATTTTTGATGATTAGTTTTGGTTTGTTTATTTTAATGTCATCTTCAACTTCCAAACCCCATGATTAAGCCAGACCTTGCTAACAGTGAAAAATAACAATAGCTGTCCCTCTAAGAACGATAATGAACAAGTGTAATAAAAACTAAGTGTCCATGTAAAACTATGAGGAAGCCAGAAACTAATGAAGATGTGGGAGCTGGACTGCTGTAGTTCAGATTTACTGCCAAAAGGCCGTGCAGGCTGGGGAGGAGCCAGGATGGGAGGTTGGCAACTGGCCTTACTGCAGCACATCCGTGCTATGGTACAGGGGTTATAGTTGTCTGAGGTGGCTTTGCCTGACGTTAGTTTTCAGACGCGAAGCAGCAAGGATTTCACACTTAGCCACGGGATGGCACTTTCTCACAAGAAATCAGGCATAAGCCCAGCACAGCTGCAGCCAGAGGCCCTTTGGCACACCCCCCCTGGAAAAAAGCATCCGACAGAGGAAGCCTGATGGAAAAACATCACGGAAAGGCTGATGCCTTTTTAGTCATGCCGAAGCGAGGAGGATTGCAGTGTTGTCTTCCTATTTGGGGCTGATAAATCAGCATCTTGCTGCAGGTGTGAGTGCTCAGGCACTTGCAAATTGCTACAGCCAACAGAGGTGGTGTGAAATCACCTACAAAGGCAGATCTGGACCAAGTCCTTCTGTGATCGGCTTTAGCTCAGCACACGGGATGCAAAGCTGGGAGCTGGGTGTCAGAGATGCATTGGAAGGGAATTAACCTGTGGGGAGATGTCGTATACAGCACATGAAGTCACTTATGAAGGTAAGTAAGAGGAGGTTGTTTTACTATCTTAACAATTCACTTCTGAATTAAATTGACCTTTCTGTGCACCTGGCTTTTGTGTGCAGAGGTGACAACCTGGGGGGGCTGTGGGCAGCACTGCTGTTGTGCAGGACATGAGGCACCTGCAAGCAAAGCCAGGCAGAGTGGTGGCAAGATAGTTTTGATACGAGTTTTGTTGTAGCTAGGTGCCATTAGTGTTGTACTTGTCAATAACAAAGTGTAGATAATATCATCCTGATATGATGATACTGTATTGATGTCACAGCAATTTTGTCTGTATAGCTCGACAGGCATTTCTGAACAAAATGTGCTTTTACCTGAGTGTTTGTTATAGCTGGAAGTGTTTGTATTTCAGCAGAGGAATGGTGCCAGATACTTCACACAGTGAATAGAAAAGGAGCGAGAGAGCATCAAAAAGAGGCAACAGCAAAGATATAAAAAGTAAATTAAGTTTTTATATAGTATTGTGTTTATCAGTAATAGCTTTGGAGTGCCTGTGAAATGGCATGCTGACTTAAGTGAGTATTGCAAGTGTACTTGTTAACATGGTAAACAAAATGGATTTTTTGATATTGTCTTTAAATTGATGTGAAAACAAAACTGTATGCAGGCAGTGTTGAAGCAAAAGGGCATTTTACTTGTTTGTGGCTGGATCACACACCATGAGATTAGATCATGTATATCAGACTTAAGATAGTGGTGATTCTAATAATTCTACACCCGCCCTTTCTAAATTAAAAAAAAAAAAATTAAAGATGTGTGAGAAAGACCATTGAACAGCCAAGTCTTTACATGATTAACATTGTCTGCTGACTTGCTGCATAATATGCTTATTTCTGTTGTGCTTCTCTGCTGTAGTTTTTCAGGTGTTATATAGAAATAAAGTGTTAATTTAAATTCAATACAGTTTTTGAGAAAGTCATGAGAGGGAGGGCTGTGTCACTTATGGCACTAGCAGATACCAGAGCTCTTTGTAAGTGAGTGGGGATATCAACCCTGGAACATGGGTGAATCTAAGCCCTGGGGTTACAGTCCGAATGTCTGGGGATATTCCCTGTAGCTGCAGCTCCATGCCTTGATCTTCCTCCTGGATGGCTCCAACTGTGGGGTCTGGGGCCCCAGCTGCATTTTGGGGCAGCGTACACAAGAGCCCGATGCTTTGCTGCCCCACTAGCAGGTACCTGGGTGGTGGGTGGAAATGGCCAGAGGGCTGAAGGCAGCTTTGTCCAACACCAATGCCTGAACCAGGTGAAAGCAGCAGAGACCTGCTCCCCAGCTCGGAGTGTGTCCTGTCCCGGCTATCGACCAGCACTTTGGGGTCATCTGGGAGGAAATGTTTTGTGTGAAAATGCTGTATTGATCACAAAATAATAAAGCATAAAGTACAATTAATATATCTTCTTTTGCTTTGTCCTCAAAGAAAATGTTTGGCCATATGCTTTTAAAAAAAGGACAAAAACCCCAAACAGGTGGCTGTTTCCTTCAGAAGTTTTTCAGCAGAATTTTTGGTTGTCTTTTTTTGGTTTGCTTTACTTCTTGATAGTTTAACATAAAGGTTAGGCAGGGGTGCTGTGTATCTTCAGGGGCCCCAATAAATTTATATTTCTCCAACAACAACAATTTTAACTATGTTGCAGCAACACTGATGATAATTTCTGCAATATCTCTTACGCTGCAGCGCCACCAGGTTTTAGATTTTTGCAGAGAAACCACAGGGGTTTTGGGTTTCTCTGGGAAGATTGTCCAACAAGAATATTTCATTGGTATGAGCACTTCATATGCTTCCACATTATTGCTTTAGAAGATGATATTTTTAACTAAGAACTAGGGACTATTGGTAGTGATGTGTGCTAGTGCTAAAGGAGAGCTCACATGGGGCCCCCTTGCTTGCTCTCCCCTCTCCCACCAGCGTGTGGGAGACGTGATGCAGATGAGGCACTATAACAGCTCAAAGCACTCCTGGGTCAGCCCAATTAGAGACTTTTTTGTCCTTAAAATCTGGATTTCTACATCTTTGCTTTGATATATGACTTGCTATAGTCTTACAGGTCTGAAATCTCTTTAAAGGCATACGAATATACCAGCAGATGACCTAGTCCCCCAAAAACCTAAATCTGAAATAAACATGTAGTCCTTCAAGAATACAGCAGCTGCCAGATCCACCCAGTAAGCAGTTATGGCCAGAACCAGCTATGGTAAGAGTGACCAAGACAGGGAGAGACCCTTTTTACTTCAAATAGGATCAAGCAGTGATCCTTCAAACAGGCAGCAAACGATAAAACAACACCGTGCCTCATTGCAAGGCAAACTGCTCCTTTGCACTCGCCAACATAGATGGAAGAACAACTGGAAGGAATAACAGTATAGTTAACTTTATTGTCTTCCTTTATAAACGAAGAGGAAATTTACTCATTTCTTCCCTAACGAAAGTTTTGTGACTTAATTGTTCATGTACAAAAAACGTTGGGCAGCGTGTTTCAGACGAGCTGTTTGCAGATGGTTTCCTTGGACCACGAGCGAGCTTGCATCTGCTGATGGGTCCTTGTGTTTTGTGCCTCGTGTACGCTCACACCGATGGCTGTCATGAGCAGTTTTAAAATCAGGGCACTGCCAACCTGTGCTTTTTTCCCTGCAAGCTCTGTGCCTGCCTGTAAACTTTGTAAAAGTCAAAGCTTAAAGTTTCCCCTTTCTTTTCAGCGCAGCTGCTGAGTCTTTATGTTCTAAAAATACTCATCTGAGGGTGTTACTCTATTTTGAGCTTTTTCTATCACATTTTCTAGACACTCATTTGGGGTTTTTTGGTGGGGTTTTTTGGCTTGTTTTTTTTACCCCTGCCAGGAGCAGATTTTTGTTGAGGCGCCCGGGAAGGGGCGCAGCGAAGCGAGAGCCGGGTGGTGCGCAGGGGCAGCGCGCCTTAGTCGACAGGAACGCTGCCCTGCCCCGTGCGAGGGAAGACGGTGGCTGAACACCCGAAACGCGGCCGTGGCACGGGCCGTGCTCCTCCGGGCGTTCTTCGGATACGCCCGCCGCGAGGAACGGCGAGGCTTCAGCGAAGCCGCTTTTCCTCCTGGAGCTCTCCCTCCGACTAGCTCCGCTCGACACCGACTCTGGGTATGACGTGTTCGCGGCTCATAAAGGGCCACCCCAGGGCTCCCGGCCGGCTCCCCAGCGCTGCAGGAGCCTCCTCCCCGGCAACGAGCTCGAGTCCCGGGGAGCGGCCGCGGCCCCCGCCGCCGAGCAGACCCGACCCTTCGCTGCGTACTCTCCTTTTCCGGAAGGCTACCTCACCGCTGTGCTTTGGGCTGTTTTTTTGTTGTTTGTTGTTGTTTTGTTTTTTTTTTTTTTTTTTTAAATTTGGGGGTTATTTTTGTTTCATTTTCAAATAGTCTTAGCTTCGTTTGGGGTTTTTCAGCCACGCCGGGACTTTCCTGCCAGGTTCAGAGCAAAGGTGCTAATTTTTCTTTAATATTCCCCACCCCATTTTGTTGCTCTGTTGATCTTTTATTTTTATTTTCTTCCACTCAAGGTCCCTCGGGAGTCACTGAGGTTTCTTATCTCCAGGATTTTTATCCTGGTTTTTTGTTTTTTTTTTTTAATTATTCTCTTTTATTTTGGTCCCACAACACCCGAGCCCGGGACCGCCTGGTGCTACAGCCTCCAAAGGCGCGATTCAGCTTGATTTATTTTAATTTCTCTCTATTTTGTTCCCTCCCCTGCCTCCTTCTTTGCTGCCCAGCTCAACTTGTGAATTTTCTAAAGGTGCTATTTATCCCCGCACCCATCCTGCAAGCAAATCCCGGAGCAAACGCAAGGTAGAACCAAAAAAATTAAAAGCTTCGAAAGGGAACAAGGACAATCCCGCTTTCCAGGTTAAGCAGGTGGATCTTCAGCTCCGCTCTCATCTTCCAGCAGCTTTTTCTCCATCCATCCATCCATCCATCCTTCCCTCCATCCATCCCTTCTTCCATCCCTCCCCGGGCACGGAGGGGCACGAACCCACCCCCGTTTGCCAGCCCATCTCCCGGCGGATGCTCCGGGCTCTCCCGGAGTCTGTACCTAGTTTGTATATGTATAATAATTTGAAATTGTTTTTTTGGTTTTTTTTTTTTTGGTTTTTTTTTTTTTTAATTATTATTATTTTTTTTTTGACTGCTGAAATAAAGCATGTGAAATGATCCGACAAACCTGAGGTGCTCTTCGCCGGCGGCTCTCGCTCTCGGGGGGGTCAGGGTGGGGGTCCTGGTGGGTGGGTGGGGGCGCGCTGGGGTTGGGAGCCCCTCGTCCACGGTCCCGCTCTCGTCCCGGCTGCTCCCGCTCTGCTCCCGCCGAGCTTCTGCGCTCCCGTCCTGTCCGTCCTCCCACCCCAGCACAGCCCCCGCCGGCCCCCCCAGCCCTCCTCCTCCTCGCTCAGCCCCCCACTGCCCTTGGGGGGGGGGGGGGGAGAGGAAGGAAGGGGGGATCCACCTTCCCAGTAAGGAGTGTTGGGCTGGATTTGGGGGGCGGGGGGGGGAGAAGAGCGGCTGGGCACCCATGGCGAAGGGGACTTTGCTGGGTGCCCCCTCCCCAAATGGGGGGGAGAAATGGGGACATGGGGTGGGGCAGCAAGAGGGGGCAGCACTCAGCCCAGGGTGCCCCCCCCAAAACGAAGAGTTGGGGAGCTGGAGGTGGGAGCGGGGGGGGACGGGACACACAGACATTGCAGCTGGGTGAGGGAGGGCCCAGAGAGATG
>JAVJGG010000002.1:27438699-27492109 GCA_035590195.1 Aviceda cuculoides
GTTGAGCGGCAGGCGGAAGTGAGGGGACTTCGACCATGGTAGGGCAGGTGAGGCGGCCCCCGCCGGGGCGGGGTCAGGGGTCAGCACCGGGACCGGGGTCGGGGCTGCTGCGGCAGCGCCCGGGCACCGGGGCGGGCCGGGGGCGGCGGGGGGGAAGGCAGGCGCTTTCCGCTGTCGTGGGTCTGCGGCCCCCGGCGGTTGTGCCGCCAGCCGGGCGGTTTGACGTTGTACAGGGCGGCGCGTACCTGTGGCGGCGGAGAGCCCCGAGGGGGCCGGGTGTCCGGGTGAGAGCGCTCGGCCGGTCCGGGGCGGCTGGTGCCGCGTTTCTGCGGGGCCTGCGAGAGAGGGGCAGGCTGTCTGTGGAAACAGCCAGTTCTCATTCCGTCACCCGTGTATTCACTGGAAGGCGGGAGGACGCGGGCCTGCTGCCTGACGTAGGAATAGCTTTTGTACGAGGGGCTGGGCTCTCCGAAAGAGGTTAAGAATAAAAGGCCCTAGACGAGGCTGTGAAGTTAACTGCCTGGGTGCAGAAAGGAGCCTTGGACTCGCACTGTGAGCTTACGTGGTCTTCACAAGGCACAGATCGAAACATTTAATGCTGCTTTTTTTGGTCTGGTTGCGGTTAAATTTTCACATTCTTCCCAAATTCATCTTGATCTTAAGGTGACACCATAATACTTCTGGGTAATCAAAACTGTCTCTGCTTGACATTGAAAACAGATTCTTTTTTCTCATGTGACTCTTTGTATCTGTTCCTGCTTTAGGACAGCAGTGATGACATTGAAGATGTGTCTCTCTTTGATGCAGATGATGATGCATCCAGGAGGTCAAAAAAGTCAAAAATAAGGTCGGTGGCCATAGAGAGAGTTTCTAGGTCAGTTCTAGGCAGAAGCACAAGGAAGGAAGGACTGCCATGTTACATCAAAATATGTAATGGCAAATACCTTCTTTATTTATTTGGAAGTAATGAAGAGTAATTTCTGGATAACTGAGACCACCAGTTAGTTCCAGAAGCTCAGCTGGAGTTTGTAGATCTGTGCCTTCATGCTTCTGGGTGCCCTCACATGTAGTATGTGCTTGTGTCCCTGTGTGTAAGGAATCTACACTGATGCAATGACTCTCTGTAACGGGAGGCTCTCACCATGTTTAGTGCTGGTTCTGGGCTAGTCCGCTATCTCTTCCCCAGTCTTTGTTCTTGAGTATGTTCACTGCTGCACTGCTGTCTTGTCACGTCCTGGTGTCATTGGTCCAGCCACCTCCTTCCTCGTTCTGCCCAAACTCCTGCCACAGAGCAGTGTCCACGCACAGGTGCTGTGGTGACCTCAGCTCTGTACTGCACGTTTCTGACCGGGAAGCTGCAGAAATCAGAAAGAAGGACAAGTCTGGCATATTGAGGAATCTGATCTTTCCTTCAGAGGTATTGCCTCTGTCAGAACCTTTTTAAATTTAACCCATAAAAATTGCCTTACATTGAACACTAGGTAGAACTCCCTGTCCCCTTCCACTCTAAATTCTGTCTGCACGTGGGATATCACTGCATGTAGAATGTGTTTTCCGCATGATAAGCTTCTAGTCAGTTTATTTCCCATATTTTCAGAAGTTGTTGCACACTGGGTTCATGTTATGATGCTGATCCTTATCCTGTCAGTTGATGGGAGATCACCTGGCAGTGTCATTTCTCTGAAATTACTTCAGTCTTGTCTGAAAGAGCTATGACTGTGCTGTACTTCATTCCAGGCATCCAGTGGCATCATTTTTCCACTTATTCTTCCGAGTCAGTGCGATAGTTGTCTATCTGCTCTGTGAGCTCTTAACTAGCAGCTTTATTGCCTGCATGGTGACAATTATCCTCCTCTTGTCCTGTGACTTTTGGGCTGTAAAGGTAAGTTCCTCTTATGCTTTTTGTTATCTTCATTCTTACTATATAAGAATAATTGAAGAGAGTGATATTCACATCACAAAAAAAGTAACTTTGTACCTTTCCCACAAAATGATACCCAAAGTACCCTCAAGTACTGTGATGTATCGCAAAGCGTAATGAAGTAATAACTCTCAATTCTCTGTATACCTGGTTTCTTTTTGAAAATCAAATGGAGAACATGTATTACATTTTCTTTTAAGGTAGCAGAGGTTTCATTATCAGATCACTTTCAAATCACCAGAAATATGCCTCGCAGTAATTTGGTATTGTACTGGACATATTAGAAAATAGATTGTTGTGGACATAAGAGCCACGTAATCTTGTTTTCCCAAATGTGAGGCAGATGAGCAGCATTGAAAATAGCAACCCAAACAGCTGAACTTTGGCAAATGGTTTCTTTTAGCAGAAGATATAAAGCTTATTGCTTTTCTTCTACTTCAGAATGTCACAGGGCGACTGATGGTTGGCCTTCGCTGGTGGAACCAAGTGGATGATGATGGTAGAAGTCACTGGATCTTTGAAGCCAGGAAGGTAAATTCCTTTTCTTCTTTTAGTTGTTTCTGTTTTATGAAACCCCTCTTAATTAGTGGTTATGCTTGTGATGGTAGACTGCACAGCATAGATATTTACTTCCAGCCAGAGATCTGTGACCAAGTGCTTGTTTCATGTAAGCTGCTGAGTGAGCTTTGTGATTGTTGAATTATTTAAAAATTCTCATGATGTATTCATCTGGCTTTATGTAAGTAATGTAAAAGTTCCACATCCACATAGAATGCAGTAAAGGTTCCCATGCCGTGTTAGTAACCTACAGGTTTTCTGGTGTGAACTTGGAACAGCTGACAGAGCTTTTACCTCCTGTAGAAAACTACTGGATGTAGGAAGAAACATGTATAGCATTTGTCATGGCTGTTACTGTGCCTTTGAGTTCTTGATGACTACTGCTAAGTCTGTAGTATCTCTGGTATCGAATCTGTCAGGCACCTCACAACCTTCCGGTATTTACCCTTTTGATCCCTATCTTTTATCTCTGTATGGAGGTAGTGACACTTCTGGCATGCAGATCTGGAGTGAGATAAAGATCATTTTGTGCTGTCACGTGTCTGCGGTGGTGTAGGGACTTGAACCTAAACCTTTCTCCAGCTGAGTTTGTGCCTTAACTACAGGCACATTCTTTCTCAAAACAGTGCAAGTTTAGAAAAGCTAGAAGATATTGGTGGAGGAGGGGGAAAGGTAGCCGAACTGCTGGTGATGCTGTAAATTCACCCCCGAGTTGTTAACCCAGTGCAGATTTTTTAAATGTTACAGGAAGGAAGAAGTGAGTACTTGCTTGGGATCTTCTGCTTCTGCTGTATAGACTTTATGAAATTAGTAGCGTGGTATGAATCAGACCTCTGTGTGTGGAAAGAAAAAAATTACCCTACTTTGATGTCTAAAAGTATCATTATTTAGTTCTGCCAGTGGTAGGATTAGTGAAATTCTGATTGGGCAGTGATTTGGAGGTAGAAAACATTACTGGTTTGGCTGTTTCTAAGCAGCGGTAACTGAACTATGCAGTAAATGTCATGTTTCCCAAATGTAACCTCTAATCCCCAAGGATTCCAAGAGGATTTGATGCTGCCACCTCCACTGTTTCTGATAGAAAACTCATAAAAGGGTCCCTTAAATGGAAACATCTGCTACTGCAGAAAGATTTTTAGGTGATGTAGAAAGTGATCTTGAAAGCACCCAGTACTGTTGTGTGAAGGTGAAAAATAAGGAGCTTGTAGATTCTGGACTGTTTTTAATGACAATGTGACCTATACAGTGGATCAGCCTGTTAATCTCGATTTCCTTTCTGTTTCTAGGTATCGGCGCAAGGGAGTAAAACCTCATCAGAAGCAGAGTCTCGAATTTTCTGGTTAGGTCTAATTACCTGTCCTATGATCTGGGTGATATTTGCTTTCAGCGCTCTCTTTTCTTTCAAAGTGAAATGGCTGGTGAGTGGACTCCCTCAACTCGGTAATAGATCCTGTATGTTACAGGCAAGGCAGTGTAAATCAATGACTGTATTTTCCTGTGTCTTAGGCAGTGGTTGTGATGGGAGTGGTGCTTCAGGGAGCCAACCTTTATGGTTATATCAGGTGTAAAGTCGGCAGTAGAAAGAACTTGACAAGCATGGCAACCAACTATCTTGGGAAGCAGTTCTTGCGGCAGGTAAGTTTTCCAGGGTTTTGGAAACCCTCCAGTCATATTTGTTTCTGTCCATTGGCTTCCTTACTGCCTGGGGCATGAAAAGAAACACTGAAAAAGTTGTTATTTGTAGTTCTGCAGAGGGAACCTTCACACCTTGCTGCCTTGTGAATTTGAGCCCACTTAGTAAAGTCACAGAGTAACTTGCTAATTATTGGCATCAAGTTCCATTTGCATGTCATGAGCTCATGTTATTTGCCGGTGTCATGGACAGGTGCCATAGAAGTTACTGGAATATGGCTGGTATATTGGAAATAAGGAACACAGTGAATGAAATATTTTTTGATGAACTACAGCTCTTGGATAATGTGTTGCTAAATTACTCCTTTCATTGCACTGCTTCCTCTTCAGGTTGTGCTAGCCACAAAACCATGCATCTGGAGGGATGTTTCGTTGTCCTTGTGCTTTAGTGCACAGCTGCAATGTGCATAGCTCTTAGCTGAAAGGGCTGCCATTGCCTTTTATGTTCTTTCTCACTTCCAACCAGCTCTTTTCAGGAGGTCCTTTTCTGCCCCAGCACTGAGTTTTCTTCCTTCCGTAGGTCCCTGCAGCAGTAGTCATAACCATCCCCTGTTCCACTTCTAGGCTGTCATTTAACTTCTGCTCTTACCATGTTTCCTCAGTGTGCTGTATTATGTGGACAACTCTGAGGACAAGTGGTTTGCCTGCCACAGGTTCACAAATGTTTGCTGGAATTACTCTCATTAGCGTGATCAGAAGTTCAAACACTGATAAACCTTTCTTGGCAGTCTGTGCTGGGATTGTGCTCTTCTGTAGCTGGATTTGCTTCTGAATGCTTTTACCACTGCAGTGGTTAACCAGAGGCCCAGACCATTCTCAGTCTCTGGCAGAAATTAGTGCCTTACCCCAGAATCATGGCAGTGAGTCACATAGTTCTCCTGTACTCCTTTTCTTCTTTTTTGCCTTCTGCAGACTGTGGCTAAAGAGGACCAAACAGCATCCTGAGTGTGGTAGAAGCCTCAAGCCAGACTGGATTCACAGTAGTGGACAACAGAGAATGTTGCTCTGACCATGAGATTTGGGAGCTGCATACATGAGGTGTGAATTAAAAGAAGTAAATAAATTGTGCAAGACTTCAGGTTAACACTCCTAGCAACTTATATTCGATTTTCCACTAGCGGTTTGTGTTTCAGTCCTTTCTTTAGTTTGATTAATTAAAATTAATTTGCCTAAACTTTAAATTAAAAAATATCCTAGATGGCTCTCAGACAGGTTCAGAACTACTGGATGAACTAAGAGAAAATTGCTGGACATTCTTCTTCAGAAAAAACATGCACAAGCCGAGCCTTCCGTTGTCCAAGAACTCCCCCAACTCCTCCAGCAGTTGGTGCCTCAAATAGTTTCAGTTGTGGCCGTTGCTGTGTTTTGTTCTTGGGGGTCATTTGAGGTCATTGCTGCTTCTGTTACGAAGTTTAGATAGTGCTCTTTCAGCTTCGCATCTCTCATTCTGTGATTTGAAGGGTGCTGAGGTGGTTGCAGTGAAGGGCATCTAAAGGAAATGTTGCTGTTGGCTTAGTAAAAAGATCATTGAAGTCTCGTGGAAACTGCAGAAAGGGACTTCTGAGCAGCTCCGGTCTTTTATTTATCTGAAGCATTCTTGGAGGTCTCAGTAACATCTTAAACCCCTGGATTTATGGGAAGTCCCACTGCTACCTGTAGGCCTGCGTCTGTATGGAGAGTATAGCAAGAGTAAAACCAGGTTACGAGGAAGGTTGCAGGGACAATTTCAGAGAGAGAGCGAATCTGAGAGCAGTCATCGTCTGACTAATGCTGTTAAAGTGATGCCATCTGGCGTCGTGTCGGCGCTGCGCAGTAGTGTACGTTTGGTGCTGTGGGTCTTTTCACTGGCCAGGAGGGTGTAGGGTGATGTGATCTGCAGTTTCCTCACTAGCCCCTCGGCACAGAGTCGCAGGGAACGGGGCTGACGGGGTTTTGCATTTCTTGAATCCATGCAGTATGCTGTCCTCAAGCCGTGCTCCCCAAGGAGTCTGTGGCTGGAAAAAAAAGCATTTTGTAGGATCGTGAAATGTTGGCTGGCAGCGTTCACTTAGATGGCAGAAAGTGGTGTGTTTTGCGTGAAAAGCTGTGTGAAAGGGATCAGTTCCTTCTCGTCATGTAATTCTGTTCAAGGCAGATTGTGCTTTTGCAACGGCGGATATTGTAAACTTTGGATGAGATATTTTAAATGAAGAATGTGGTTTCTTTTTGAATAATGGGTATTGTTAATTGTGGGATTGCGTTAACATGATTTCTCTCCCTGTACTGTAGCAATACTTGGGAGCTGTACATTTGTTTAACTCTTTGGATTGATACCTTCCTTTTGTAAATATGTATTTATAAAATCTTGAAATTAAAATAATGCTTTGTTTAACCAGACCAGATATCCCTTCTATGATTCATCCCTGAGCTCTTTTATACACCGTGTTTGTGTAATGTAGTTTTAACAGGGGTTACTTGTCAACTTAAACGGTGTTGTTTAGTGAGCTCTGGCACAGTTCCTGTCACCCAGGGGTCTCGGACAGTTTTCCCTGTGCAAACGCTTTTTTGTAAGAGTGCTGGAGTGGTTATTGTGCAGAGCTGAAGTAGTTGTCACTTTATAAGGCTCTGCTGGAGTGGCTGACAGGCTTCTTCTGAGGGCACTCAGAGGGCCTCTCTGCCCAGGTCCATGGCTCGCTCCTGGGAGGTGGCAGCGTGCTACCATAAAAGCTCGTGCCACCATGTAGCGGGAACTTCTAGTCCCCATTTACGTGGAAAGGATGATTTATTTCTAAGGAATGAATGTAAACAGGACAAATGAAGTCACTCACTGAAGTAAAGGTGCTTCTACAGCCACGTGGGGACATGCAAGTGCAGTACCTGGCCTGTACAGCACGATGGAATGGAAATCCTTTCTACTCCAGTTTAACAAGCTCCCAGTTTGCCACTGGTGTTGGAGGGATGGTACTGAGTCTGGCACAGCTCCAGCCAGGAGGTATTTGTTTTAAAATGGGTTGAAAGTTTTGGACTTAATGTTTATTCTCCTCCTGCCAAAGCTCCCCCCAAACTGCTGGAAAATAGAGAGTGCTTTTCTGGAAGTTGCAGTTTATTTAATCAAGGACAGAGGCATTTTTTAGTACGTGCCTTTAAATATAGCCCTCTCTGGGTTATTTTTAGCCTCTTGGCAAACATTCAGTCTTTTGGCTTCTGAGAAGCTGGCATTTTATTGCATTTCTCCACAGTATGGATCAGAACTGAATCTCTTATCTCTTCTCCTGTTGGGCATAAGTCTTGTTTGATTTTTACTCACTGTGTGCTGGGGTTTCCTGTGAAGCAGGAAGTGGGAGTTGCCGCAGAATGGGGAAATTCTCTGAATGTGCTTTTTTTGCCAAGCCTCAGGAATCCACACTAAGGCAGTTTCTTGAGCATTAGCTGTGTAATGGTGGCCCCACCTAAGACCTCCAGGCCTGGGTGGTGGCTGAACTTTCAGGGTTTACAGAAGAAGAAATACTCCAAGAGCAATAATAATAAAATACTATTTGCTCTGAAATAGCAAAGTATGCCTCAGATGTTGCAAGCACAGCTGAACGGTGGGCTTGAAGTCATCCTCATTTTACAGGCAGAGCCATTTTGAGTCCTTGGAGCATAGTGTCCTGGGCCAGCAGGGAGCTTGCTTGCAGAGCTGGGCACGGAATGGGCCCTGCGGGACATTTGCTGTCTGCTTTGGAGTGCGCGAGGCCTCATCCTTCCCCTGTGTCCTAGGGTTGAGCTGCTCTGTTGCTCTTTGGCCACAGCGGGGACCTGTCCCCTGCTGCTGCCGCAGACCAGCCTTGGTTTGTCACCCACTGTGGCACTGCTTTGCGCTGTGCAGCCACCTGGGTGCTGGAGCCCCCAGGATGGCAGCTGACTTCAGGGGCAGAAGCGATGCTTTTTCTGGCCCCGTGCATGCATTACCATGATGCTCCAAATATTCTCAAAACCCAAAAGCTTTAGAGGCAGTTTTGCCCCTGTTGGGTGCGTCTCCCCTCCCCTCTGTTCTACACCCCTGCCCTGAGGGAGAACGACAGGGAAGGGCAAAGGAGGGATGCTGAGTGCGCATGGGCTACCTGGCCCCAGGCACTTGGAACCTGTCTGTCTTTTGCTCCAGAGATTTCTTGGGAGTCTTGCCAGCCCCGAGGGCTGCAGGGAAAGGTCTATTGTAGTTACTTGGCAGAGGCCACGGTCAACCCTGCTCACGTGGGACAGGACATCCCAGCTGGTATTTCCTAAACAAAGAGCTGCAGTGTCTAATGGAGAGTGACCTTTGGGGAGACCAAAGGGAGCAGGGATGTGGGTGGGGAGGGTGGATGTTGGCCAGGACCCAGCGCCACTTCCAGGACTCCTGGCAGGAAGGTATTTCTCGCTTCCCTCCTGCCTTTCCATGCAAACAGCCCCAATTTGGGAGCAGGCATCCCTTCCCACCCTGCAAACCCAAGGCAAACCAAGAACCTCCCCACCGCCCTGATAAGACAGGCGAAGGGTAGAGAGAGAGGAAACACTATTTCTCTTTTACTGATAGCAGCATTTTTATACCACAGAGGACACGTGGCCCGTCATTATCTGCCTGTGTGTGCCGAAAGCAAACTGGGTGTGTTGAAGGCAATTCCAGTTCCTTCCTGTCGTCTCTGGTGCCAGCGCGTGGCTTGGGGCAGCTGACGTTGTGGATGTGCTGCGCTGGTTTCCGTTGCTCAGCCACAGGCTGCAGTGCTCGGCTGCTTGAATTTCACTCCTGTTTCTCAGGGGGAGGCAACGTCTTTGGGTGCTGCTGTGAGGACAGCCACTTCCTCAGCTTGCAGCAGGTATATGTGCTTCCAGCTGTTTCTTGCAGCTGCGAGAACAGTTCTCTGGGTCAGACCGAATCCATCCAACCCAAGATTTGTCTCAAGCAGTAGCTAATTCTGTGTGCCTAGCAAAGACTATATGGAAATCATAAACACACAGCCACACTTCCAGGAACACCTTTGGTACCTCCACAAGTTTGTGGCTCGCTCTGTGTCACCGGGTGGATTTTGCTGCCATTAATTGAACTGATTCCTTTCTGAGCCCATGCAGACTTTTAGTATCCGCAATGTCCTGCAGCAGAGAGCTCCACCGATTAACATGCCCTTTGTTTTGGATTCTTTCACAAAGTATAAATCTATAAATTATCCAATTAATGGCTATTAATGCCAGATCATCTCATCCCCTAGCTACTTGCTACACATTTCAAAGAGCTTCAGTATTTGCCAGGTGCGACTGCCCTCAGCAAAAGCCACGTCGGTGCTCTTCAGCTATTTCCTATCTCTGTGAATCCCAGTCTTTAGAAGTCTGAGCAGTTTGCTCAATATAGGAGTTGGATTTTCTGGTCTGTTATTCCTCATATTCCTCCCAGAATCCTTGAAAAAAAACCCCACACCCCCAGTATCACATTTGCCACCTTTCACCCATCTGGCACCAGGACAAGCAGTTGGTTTTTCAGGGTATTAGTGGCTTGGTGGGTTCATCCCTGAGCCCTTTGGATTCCTCCTGGAAACCTCCTTGGCCCGCTGAGTTATTCCTCTTCGTGGTGCTAGCTTGCGCAAACCGCCTATTTAGTTCATTTTGGGCGAGTTCTTTTAGATTTTTTTTCTCTCTTTTTTTTTTTTTCAATCACAAAGCAATGTGTAAACAACTCCATAGTAACCACTGGAGTACATGAGTCATTTAGCTTTTCTGCCACAGGACATACACACTTGCTCTTGCCGTTATGTTTTCAGATTAAAGGAGGGTTTAGTTTTTGAGACAGTTGCTCACCATTTCCTACTGAGTATACTGATGTTGAGGCTGGCTCTCTTTTGACAGTTTGTATGGCTTCCCCCCCATTAGATAGATCCTCTTACCCTGCGGGACTTTCCATGCTTGTCATCTGTCCTCCCTGCTGTAATGTTTAAAACTTCATTTAATTTTCTTTTAATAAGTAGCCAGACTGTATTTTGCTTTTGTTGGAACCCTCCCTTGCATCTGGACCCTGTTTCAGAAGGAATTTGAATTGCCCACCAAAACTGCCTCTGGTCTTGGGAACTTCCATACCCACTTCCCAGCATCCGATAGCCCACTGGGCTGGAGGTGCTTGAACCCACCTGTGGGCTGACGTCCCGACCCAAAACCTCACCTAAAATCTCTTTGGATGAGGAAAAAAGTAAACGCCCTTTTGCACAGCTCTTGGATATGTAAGCCCTTGATTTCTCATGTTTTAAGTTGCAGGGTCATGCCCAGAAGCTTGGTTTAATGAGGATCTGGACTGGAGAGAGGAGGGGATGGGGACTTTGCTTGGATCCTGCTCCGTCCCCAGCTCAGAGACCAGATCATCGCAGCTGGGGTCTGGCCGGTAGCTGGGGCAGGAGAGCAGTGCAGGTCTGGTTGCAGATTGGGGGATCTGGCACTGACACCTGGGGTGCGGTGCCTTCATCAGGCATCACGAGCCACGCTCGGGTTGATGCTCCAGAGCTCTTCTACAGCTGCTGTGAGCGGGACACCCCAAATCCCGCTGCTCCCAGCTGCTGTGAGAGCAGCCTCAACAGAACGGGATGAAAATGCAGGATCTGAAACATCCCTGTGGGTTTTTCTCTCTGTTTGTGGTGGGATGGGGAGTGCAGCATCTCCTGGGGCAGCCTTTAGGGGACATTAAACCAGCCTTTTCGGTAGCACCTGGCCAGTGATCTCCTGGACAAACCCTCTTAATCCCCCATGGCCCTTGTGTTTAAGGGCAGCATCAGCAAACAGCTGGAGCAGCACTGCTGGGCTGACCCTGCCGTTGGGTCCCTCCAGCCCAGACAGCCTCTGCATGGTGCAGACTTCAGTCCATCCCTCTCCTGGCTAAACCTGTACGGCAGCAGAGGGAGCTCTCATGCTTTTTTTTTTTAATTAATTAAATAAATATATTTTTTAAAAAATGGCGCAAAGAAAGTTTTCTGGAAGGGCCTGTTGGAAACGCCTCTAAGGATTAACCCTGCTATGTGAGAAGTGCCAGGAGCAACCTGCCAGTCTGGTGCGTCCCGTGCGAGCGTGGGACCGTGGTGGGAAGGGTGTCACCTCCCCGGGCGTCACCCCTGGCTGTGGCCGCCTGTCCTCCCGCGCCTCACAGAGGGGTGACAAAGAGGAAAACAATAACCAAAACCACCTCGCCTTCCGTTAATGTTCCCTCTGAGCTTTCTGGGGCTGAGCGGGGATATAACGGGAACATGATTTCACCGCCCTGATGTTACGGGGTGGTGTGAGCAACCACTTGGCTTGGAAAAAGTAAGTAAAAAGAAAATGTATTCCCAGTTGGGTGTGTGTGTGGGACCAGCCAGCTGAGTTGTCTCCTCAAACAGACCTTGGGACCATCCTGATATTGGGGAGTAAACTCTGATTCAAATAAATGCTTCCTAGGAAGTGATTCAGCCCTGTGCCCAGCAGCAGGTGCCCGTGTGTCAGGGGGCATGTTGCACCCTGCTGCACCCCCCTGGGTCCAGCACCCCTCCCCAGGGCATGGGCTGGGTGTTCCCTGGAGCAGTGCTGTGGCATGCACTGGCTTTTGGGGCGTAGGGATGGACATCCCTGCCAGCCCCCGCTCCTGGTTCGTTAGCTCAGAGCACAGCCTCTTGCCCCGGATCCTGGGGATTATCCTATTTGCAAGCACCTTGGCAAGGATTGAATTGGGGCCTGTAAAGCTGAGCAGAGCTGCTCCACATCCACCAGCGTTCAGCAGTCTGGTACCTGCCGAGGTTAACAAAACTAAACTTGTCTTGGCTTAGTTTTACTCCCAGAAACCAGAAGGGAATTTTAGTGTTGGTTTTAGTGGGAGCTGCCAGGTTTAATTGTTGGACACTACAATAAAAATTATGTCTACTGCTTCCAGGCTCAACCACCTATCGTCGATGCTTTGAAGCAGCAGCTAAATGCTTTACCTGCCATTCAAATGATGACATTTTGGGATGATAGGACACGGGGGACAGCACAACCTGGCACCAGTGGCTGCCAGGTCACAGCGCCCAGACCAGGAAAGTGCAGCAGTGTCGTGCGGGTGTGCTTAACCTGGTCCAGTATAAAGTAAAACAGATCAACCCCCATCTTTTTGGGGGTGGATTCAGCTTTACTTTGCATGTGCGGGGATGGGGAGGGTGATCCCGTGATCCATGAATGGGTGGTGAGGAGGGGTAGTGAAGAGCCGGGGCAGGACCCCTCACAGCCCATGCTGTGTGCCAGTCCCCTGCTGTGGTGATGCTGTGGGGTGCAACACTGCTCCCCAGCACGCCTGTCCCAGCTCACTGGCTTTTCTCTGCTGACAACTATGGGGCTGCAGTGCCTTTTTGCAGCACAGCCCTGAGCCCATAACCTCCCCCCCAGTGCCCTTGGGAAGGTCCCAGCTGCCTCAGTTCCTTCCCAAGCCTCCCACTCGCAGCACTGGGTCTGCTTGGTTTTGGTGGTGGGTGAGGAATAGCTGTCACCTGCTCAGTGACATTTCAGTGCAGAGCCACGCTTTCAAATCCCCCACCCCTCAACAGGTCTCGATATCCCCCTGCCACAACCGGTTCCTACCCATGAACTCCCAAATCCATCGTGACCTGGTTTTTCAGTTGCTCCTCATTGCTTGTGCTCCAGGCAAACGGTTCAGCCCCTCTACTCGGGTGGTCTCACCAAGAGACGTCAAGTACAAACATCCCCAGTGTAATTTTTGGCAACGTCAAAGTTTCTGGCTTCAGATATATCAACAGGACTTGTCATTACATTTAGCTGCTTTCCCCTACCTTCGCTCCCACAAGACCTTGAAGTGCTCTTATGTGATTTTAGGATATCCACAAAACAACCAACCTGTTATCCAGGCCTTGGATTTCATTTTTACGAGGCAGGACTGTAGCTTGCACTCCACAGCCTTGCCTGGCTGACATCCCCATCCATGCAGAGCCCTGCAGCACCCTCATCCTCATCCTCGTCCTCCACCAGCGTGGCAAACACCGTGACCCACGTGTGCCTCGTGGCTGCTGCTCGCTCAGGTCTCTCTGCAGGCGTGGGGCCACACGTAGATATGTGTGTGTGTAGCACGGGTTGGGCTTGGTTAAGGGTTTGGGCTTTTATATTTTTCTTAAAAGTAACAAGAAATCATTTCTTCTCCTATGTGACCTGTTGCTGTCATGGCACATGAGCGGCTGCGGATACCAGCACGGATGAAAACAGCAGTACCCTGCCCTCCTCCCACCACTACAGCAACTGGGGTGAACCCTGAATTCTTGGTCTTCAGCCCCAAATTTGAGGTCTCTTTATTTGGCAGGCATGACACTACATTAGTCGCAGAGGACTTTGCAAGCCTTCCACCCAATTTATGTCAGCACCACAGGCAGCTTGCTGCCTGTCCCGCACCTCGCTGGCCTTGCTGAGCATTAGCGATATTGGGTGTTTGCACTGATGTTACGTGGAGCCTTGAGTAAGGGACTGGAGCCACCCAGGAGACGTGGCGGGTGAGCAGGGAAGGAGTTGCAGTCTCTGGGCTGGCTGATGTGCTTACTGGCATCGATCTGAGGTTGGTGGACAGGAGCCTGGGACCTTCTGCGTCTGAAACCCCTGTGTGCTGGGATCCTCGCTGTCATGTCTTCACCAGCACCTTTACCACCAGGACATGACCATCAGGGACAGCCCCCAGCTTACAGCGGCTTTAGCTGCTGCAGACTCTGAGGTGGAAATTGCAGAGGGGTCTGAGACCTGGAGCACAACGGACATGTCCTACAGGGCAACCTGCAGGGCCATAGGACAACACTGGCAAAAGAAAGCAAATTACTTCCCATCTCAAAGCTAAAGGTAAGCTGGGCTGTGCCCAAATTTTCAGTGCTTATTGGCACCGTGGTAGTGCCTACCAGCCCCAGCCATAGCCCTGTACAGTGCACGTGGGCACCCCACAAACACTGTAAGTAAAGATGGCTCATGGCCAGAGCAGAAAGTGATTCTTGGTTATTTGGACAGAAGGAAGGAGCCCTGCAAGGACTGCAGTCCACAGGACTTTCTTTTTGCAGTATTGGTTTGTATCCACATTAAAAATTCAGACTCTCTTTCCTCCAGGTTGTTCTTCTTGGAAGTAGGTGATTTAATGGCTTGACAAAGATCAGGGGGGCTTTTTCTCTAAAAGAGGTGATGACTAGAGAACTCAGGCATGTCCCACCTGACTGCCTCCCCCAAAACACACAGCAGAAGCAGGTAGTCCCTGCTCGCAGCCTGATTGTCCCTGGGGAGGGAATAGTGCAGTGTCCAGTTATCCTGCTTTTTACCCTCAACTGCATGAGATCCTTTCATATGGGAAAATCAGTACCCCATACCAGAGCCAAATACACCATGTTATGGAGCCCTTGAAATTAAAAGTGTCTCAAGCATAAAAGTCACCTAGCTGAACAGTAAATCAAGCCTCTGCTTTCAGGCAAACCAAGCTTGCATACTTATGAATCACTCCCTCCTTGCTTAATCATTTTGTATTAGGGACATCTTAAAAAGAATGTACTCAAATCAAAAAGTCCATTAAAAATGAGAGTCCAAATGACTAAGGGAGGTTTTTACATCTGCATTCAAGTTTGCAAGCAAATATGGGCATTTGTAGGAAGAGCAGTCATCCTCCAAATATTTCTGCAAAAAAAAAAAGCCCAGGCAGGGAATGACTAATGGGAGCAGGCAGGAATGGGCTGATCTACTCAAGCGCTGGGGTGAGGAGCCTGCAAGGAGTTTGGCTGTAGCTGCCTGGCTCCACCTTGACCTATGCAAATCTGCTTGGGTAAAGGCAGATTTCTTTGGAAATAAAAATTTCCCAGCTTTCTGATGGCCCTTTGCCAACCGAAGACCTCGGAGAGGAAAGCGTGCAGCAACCCAGCACCGTGACAGTGCTTCGGCTCAAAGGGTTTGTGCCGTGCTGGGGACTGCGACAGTCAGTGGGATTGCAAACAGAGGGTGTCCTCTGCTTCTAAACCACTAAATCTGCCTTTTATTTCCTGCTGAGAAAGTCCTTACAAAATATTGGCTGTGCTCAGGAAACTCCAGCAGCAGTAAGGAAGACAAATTCAACTTTCTGCACTTTCTCTGCAGCAAGGTGTTCAGGGACTGGGATCTCTGTGGGGTTTGGGGACAGGGCAGCTGGCACCCCAGGGCAGTCCCATCAGGCACGCATGACCAGAGCGCATCCGACTGTACTCCTCCGTGAGAGCAGGACAGAGAGATTTCATGTCAGAGCAGCACAACATGCCTGCGGCTGAGCTGGTGGGTTGCAAAGCCCTTGATGTTTCGATGCACAGGAGGGACACATACCCAGTCCAGACAGAGATTTGCCAGCTCAGAACCTCCTCTTTGCAGGCAGTGCTTGGGTATACCCGCTGGTGGCAGAGGGCAGGGCTGCCCAGCGACTTGCTTGTGTCTTGTGGGTGCACCGTGCCAAAGCAGGCTGTGCCAACCACCAACCACGCTGACCGGCTGCCCCGCTCCGGCAGCAGCTCGGCCCCCTGCTCGCTCCCCTCCCTGCCCACGCACCCGCCCGGCTGGAGCTCGCTCCGTACATAGTTGCTCCCAGGGAAAGATGGTTTGGGAACAGGTCGACGTCTCTGCCTTGGATACTGACATTTAGAAGGTGGAGTACACGTTGCCCAGGGGATACGCGCCCGTTTGGGGCTTGGAGAGCCAGGCAGGGGGCACCCCACGGAACAGGGCTCTGGTGTTACTGTCCCCCTACAGCAGGAGCTTCCCAGTGGTGTGCAGACCCTAGCAGCACTTGATAAAAGCCACTTCATTCATCTCATGGCTTTTGTGACAACTGCAGTACCTGACACCCACGGATAGACACCCTCAGGCACGCAAGGACACAGCAGCAGCCCGGAGCACACCAGGACAGGGAAGCCCAAGCAGATGGCACAGGCGTCCGCACAGCACCCGCCGCCCAGGCGCCTGCTGTTGGACACGCACGGATGCACAGAGGCATGACTGGGCACTGAAAAGCATCACAGCGTGGATCCCTGCTGGGGTACAGGGCATGCACCCCACATCCAACACAGCCTCCACGCACCCACACACGCGTGCACACACACACACGCGTGTTCTCCACAGCAGCACAGTTATTTTTTCACTCAGCTGTGGCTGCTGTGAATTTTTGAACCAAAGGCAAGGTCTGGGCTCTGGGCTGTCAGTGGATCCTCGGGGAGGTGTAACAGCCTCCAGCTGCAGAGGATGAGCTCAGCACCAGCCGGGCCGAGGGAGCCTCCACCTTTTGCGAGCCCTGGAAGCTGGGATGGAGGTTGCTGCCATACTCATCAGGCAGTTTTTCAACTTCAAAGGACCTTCACCCGTTCAGTTGCTGGGCGCTGCCGAGTGAGAGGGGTTGTGTGGCCATGCCCTGTGCAGCTCTCGTGGATTCAGTACTGATTTCATGGATTTTTGAACTTCAGCAACTGCTTAACTTTGTCTCAGTGATAGCCAAAGATGCGGAGGCACCGGGATCTTATAAGCCCCAGCTGTGGTGGATAATTGCAGTGTGCAGGCACAGCCCACCTCTGCCTCCTCAGCATCCTCCTCCCGGCCTGGGAGCACCCTCAGACCCAGAAATGAACTCTGCGGCTCAGGTCTCTCCTAGTCTAAATATGTATTCGAAGGAAATTCCAGCTCAGGCCCCTCCTGGCAAAGCTCTCCGGCTCTGCTCTTGTGGTTTGAGCACGCAGGACCTCTGACTTACAGCTGCAAATATCTTGTAGTTATACAAGAGGAAGCAGCATAGCTAATGTGCATGGGAATTATCCCATGTTCTAAAACTTTGTCGGGCCTGGAAGCCATCTGTGTGACCCTTCCCAGGGTCAGAGGTGAGACATTCCGTTTTTCCTCTGTCATTCAGAATAAAAAGCAAAATATTGGCTGGTGCTTGCATCCCTGCGAGACATTAAGTACGTGTGTCAGGGTGCTGCGAGCTATTTTCTTTAAACGTGATTTAGCAATGTAAAAGTGTGTCCAGCGAGCAGCCGCTGAGTCCTGCAAACACATGGCTGGGGGATGTGTCACAGTCTTTCAAGGAAAGGGCAAAAGAAAATGAACACAACTGAAGGGCTGAAACCTTGCAAGTCTGTAGGACACAGCAGCTGCAAGGGGAAATAGTAACGATCTCAGTGTCTGGAGAGAATTTAAAATGCAGGATATGGATACAAAACTACTGAAGCACTGGCTGGACTCTTAACTACAGTAAGATATGCAATTTATTGCAATTCATGACATATATTCACTGGTAGTTGAACAGTATCAGTCATTAGCAACTGGAGCGTTCAGTTTAAATTAACCGATTTAAAATTTAATCATTTAATTTAAAACAACTCATTATAGGTGAAGTCAAGCCCACCTAATTTTGATCCCGTGAACATCTCTTGGGATGCCTACCCATGGAGGAGACCCGAGGAGTCACAGCACCCCAGGAGCAGATGGGCTTGAGATGTCCAACTCAGGGCAAGACAAACCACCTCCCAAAGAGCCTGTTTCTCCCCAGTTAGAATAAAATAGAACAGAATATTTTAATATTTAATTACTCCAGATGAAGCTGTGCATCTCCTCACTGCACCTCTCCTTCCTCCCAACACGAGCACACCCCAGGGATGTGCCAATAAACCACGGCACGTCCCGACTTTCCAAGAAGGGTCCTACCTCTGCTCCCTGCGGTGGGCTCTTTGGGGGAAGACCCTGGCTAGTTGTGTACTTCCACGACGAGGAAGGTCATCATGGGCTTGTTTTGTTCAAGGTCATCGTGGGCTTGTTGTGTTGGACACCAAGACACCGGGATGGAGCTTTTTATCCTGGGTGCTGCCCAAACGTGGGGTGAAAGCACAGACTTTGCCTTGATGTAGATGACAGAGGACGAGGGGCTTACATGGCCATGGGTGGAAGCAGTAATGCCATGCCAACCGTCACGGATGACAAAGCTCCTCGCCTGTGCCGGTGGGCGCTGGAGTCCTTGTTTAAGCCTCCCAGACCTTCTCCCAACCTGTCCTTTAGAGAAGATGCTGCCAGGAGAGGCGATGAGTCCCAGACTGGAGCTTTCCTCCCCCAAAGAAAAAAGTCCAAACCATGAATCAGGACAGGGGAGGTGGGCTGGCTCGCATTGGGATGTTTCCTACAGGGAGTAAATAAGGCAGTGCAAGGAGGAGGGGAGGAAATCATGCTGGAAAGGCAGCTTGTTTACTGCAGTGCACGTTGGTCCCAGACAGGAAAAATGGCCCTTGACTTCCCCCGTCCCCTGGCAAACCAGGAGGTTGTTTTGATGTGTCGGGAGAGGCGCTGGGGGCTGTCTGAAGCGCTCATTGAGAGACGTGCATTTCCATCGCTCCCATCCCACTGAACAGGCGGGGGTGACTCAGATTTCCCGGAGATGCTCTTATCTCGTCCTGCCCAGCGCTCGCTCGGCAGCTAGGGCGAAGCAGCAGCCCCTGGAAAAGCTGCCCTCTGCCCTTTCACAGGGTGCTGGAAGTTTCCTGGCTGTGCAGCTCCCACAGCCACCGAGAGCTTGAAAACCCTGGCAGCCGCTGTCAGAGCCCCGGCTCCTGGGAGGGCTGGGGGCTGCTGCAGTGCACCCAGGGCTGCACTGCCCGGTGGGTGCTCGGAGGGAGGCTCGGTGCAGGTCTGCATCCCCAGCTCAGCATCACCGAGCAAGGAAAGGTCACGCTGAGTTGGACGTGGCTAAATAATTCTGCACAGTCCTCAGCAAACCCCTCCGAAAGCTATGGGGCAATTATGTCTGTGCATCGTGACACACAATGACATGCTCTGGCATCACTTTTAATCAAAGTTAAATGAAGGCAGAGCTGGGTGTGCAGGGCAGGCACTGGGCAGCTGTTGCGGCTCTGGCAGGGACGTACTATTTTGCTATTTGCCTTTGCATTCATGGCATTAACCTGTCCTTAGTTCCTGATTCCAGGTTTCCACTCTTTGCTTTTTAATGGCCCAATTAGCAAAATACCTGCCTTGGAGCCCGCAGCTACCAGGCTCACCCGGCATCACTTCTTGTTGTGGCACAATGTGGCCATGGCCACCTGGCACCACTCTCGCCTGGACACCCCATTTGCTGTCTTTTCCTTTTGGAGGAAAAAAGCTGAAGGAAGAGAGAAAAAAAAATTAACTTCTTGTTCCAAACATCTGAAATGTGTTATTTTTCCCAGCAGTTTTGTTTGTTCTTCTGAACCTCAGTGTGGTTTGAAGAGACACGGGAGGGGAATTAGATAGTTTGGGTGGTTGATGAGAGGCAATTGGATGAGCGAGAACAAATTCAGGTCTCCAGTTACTACCTGGCAGCATTTGAAAGTCTTTCTTATCTGGTTTCTTATCTGAAATGCACTGGGGATCTCGATGCAGGCTCGACTCTCTGCATTACACAGCTGATGGGCTTCTTGGCCTCTGCGATGTATCCAAATCCCTCATCTTCTTCTTCCAGCCTCTAAACAATGTGTTTTCTCCTGTCTCTGTATTCTCACTTCAGTATCACCCTCCCACCCATATCTAGGTGCTGCTCTGCAAAGCTCATCTACAGTAAAATGTGGAAATCAATCCCTTGGCTGAGCCAAGCAGCATTTGCACACTCTTGTCAGAAAGTCTGGGCTTAGTGCATTTTCAGACAGACTTGTCCAGCTGCTGCGTGTGATGCACAACTGCTGGGATTTTGTCCTCTCAAGGTCCCCCATCTGCAGAGAGCTGTGATTTTGCCACAGAGAAGAGACACAGCAGGTAGAAGAAGAGACATACTTATTACAACCATATAAGAGATTTGTTTCCATAATTTTAGGGGGGGGGGGTTCCGTATATGCAAAAAAAAAAAAAAAAAGGCTTTTAATAATGCAGAAGTTACTGGAAATAACTTCATATTCACACACACATGCAGCACTTCCAAATGTAATGTTTGATACATCCACGAAGATCCTAGTCCCCACAGAAGTTCCAGTAGGGCAAGATATAGCTCAGTTTCATAAGAGGCAGGTTTGGGCCAGCTTTGGTTTGTCAAGCTGGAGAGGTCTCCAGATGCTCTCTGGATGGCCAGAGCACGGGGAGCTGGGTTCTCCAGAGATCTCCTGATGCTCTTGGACAGCAGGTGAGCATGAGGACTGTGTCTGGCTTGTCCATCAGATCCAGCCCACCTGGCTGCTCCTTCACTTCATGCTTAGAAACTATGAAGTCAACCTAGCCTGGAATCAAGGAAACTTTCCCATCTCTTTCTAATGAGATCTCACATAACTATCCTTCCAGTTAAGATGACTGAAGCTTAGGATGAAAGCTTATTTGGTCCTTCTCTTCCTCACCCAGTTGTCCCATGGGTGACTGGGGTCATGCCTCCTTCTCTTGCTGAATGGGGTGGCAGGAGGATTTGGAGCAAGGGAGGTGGGAGAGATGCTGCCCACATGGAGGGCAGGATGCTGCTAATGCTGCTCATCTCCTACATATCCCAGCTCCTCTTCAAAAGCTGAGGAACAGGTCGTGGTTTTTAAGCAGCACTCGAAGTATGTGGCTGGGGTTATCAGTGTAAACTGTCTGGCTGTAAGAGCAGAGAGTGTCCACCACTGCTGGGGGGAGCAGATCCATCCCACCTCATGGGCCTGCAGCTGGGAAGGTGTCTCGGGGCTATATTTTGGGGTCTGCTTTGAGGTTAGACCTGGCTTTTCCCTGCTTTTTTTCTCAAACCACTATTGCTGTCCTGCATCTCCCTTGCATGACCCAGGCTATCAGTGAGGTGCTGGTGGAGCTGTGGAGGGTTTCCAGGCCTCCACTGATAGGTAGTTGCCTCTAAAAGGTGGATCTTCCTTCCAGGTCTTCCATTTGCAGTCTGGAGTGCAGAAATGACTTCTGATACCTCCTCCTGCCTTGGAAAAATGTTTCCGTCACACTGTGCAAATCAAAGCTGAGGGTTTGCTGGAGCTCTGGGAAAGCCAGAGTCAGAAATGCAACAGTCAGGATCAGAAATGCAATATCCCCACCTTTGCTTCCTGCCCCGGGTGCCACAACTGCCCACCTCCCTGCTCCCCAGCTGCTCTCGTGTCACCAGTGCTCCCGGATGGGCAAAGGCTGGAGGGGGATCTGCACCTCCCCACAGCTCGCGCTTTGGCCCCACTGAGTAGAGAAGCCCTTTGCTCCTGCCTGCACATCTTCCTTCACTTAAACCACGCTGCTCTTTCCTACGTGCACCTCTGCAGTGTCTTCTCTTGGGCACAGGAGATGACGCTGGAGGTCCGAGATGGAGGTGCAACCACACAGTGAACACCACACTCCTTCCTGCAGCCTCCTTGCTCCCAGTTAATCAAAGTAGATACCCAAGACCATTATCATTATACTATTACCCATCATTTTCTCATTTTCTTGGATGTCAGGTTTGCTCTCGGTGTTAACAAATGAACAGAGGAGGATAGCAGGACCCTGGGCTGATAGGAGAGCTCAGGTTGTAGCTGGCCTCATTGTATGTCAAGATCTGTGGCAATTGCCAGAATTTTGCATTCTGCTTCATGGCTTTTTTAAAATCTGTGGCTAGTTCTTTTCTTTCCTCCCTGTAATGTGACCTGCATGACATTTGGGCTCTCTGTGCCATCACTTGTTGGCCTTCCCTGCCACCTGGAGCCCTGCCACAGTCTCCTCATTCTCTGGCCAGTGAGCTCCTGCCTGAGAAGGTGGGACGGTTTCTTACCAGTCACAAGGACATCAGGAAGTTATCCACTGTGTTGCTCCAAATACTCCCAGTGTGTTGGAGAAAAGCACCATCCAGACAGGGCGAGGCGTGTGACAAATGAGTAAAATGCACAAATTTAGGAGGGAAAAAACCCCACAAAAACCCCCCATACATGAAGTATCATCTTGACCTGGCAGCGTTACCAGCCGGGGGCAGCTCTGGTGTCTCTGACATCGTGTGTGCACGTTCCTGTGCTGGGGACACCTTCAAATGTGGGACTCCAGCCCTTTCCTGTGACTGGAGGCCGCCTTCTTTTTGTCAGCCCAGCTCAGACCCAGCTCTGGTCTTTTAACCAGACAGAGGAGGAGGAAGGTGGGTGATGGCTGGATGGAAAGGGATTTTTTAGGACTGTGGTTATCATCAACTGGACTCCTTTGACTTGCAGCTCTCTCTGATCATAAAACAAGATCTCCAGGTTTTAATTACAGCTTCACTATCGACCCTTTCTAAGGGACTAGGCTGCCTCAGCTCCCTGCCTCTGTTTCCCCAAACAGGGCTACCAGTGTATCTACCTCACATGAGTATTTTCACAAGCACAATGTCGTGCTGTACACATTGCCACAGTGCTTCCCCTCCACTCGGTAAGTCTGGACCACACCAGCATCCCACACACCCTTTTTGCTTGCCTGGTGGGACTGCTTGGATGTGATGCCGAGCCTGAGAAATGAGCAGGGACCCAGCCTGGGTGATGAATAATTCGAAGGCGCCTCTACAGGCATTTCCTTGCTGGATCCCTCTTGCTGTGCACAGAATTAGCACCTCTGACTATAAAAAATAAATTCTGGAAATTGTTACATCTCCTTTGCGCATCGCAAAGGCATCTGGAAAGGGCCACAGCCCAGGCGAGAAAGGTGGTGCCGGGTCAGCGCCGTACGTCAGGCTGCGTGATGGATCCAGCTTTGCAGGGACAGGGCTTTAGCATAACTGATGCGGCAGAGTTTGGCCAGGACGGGCCGGATCTGTGTCACACCAGCAATGGCTTTGGCTTCCTGCCCTGCCGGAGGCCAGCCCGGAGCTGTAACAGGTCAGACTGTCTTCTTGCTGCTTTTTTCAGACCAAGGCTGGAGTGTCTCTTCCCAGGGCAGGGGGGCTCCCAAAGGAAGCGATTATTCATTTCCAGGAGCATTTGAACCAGAGAAAGCTCCTGGAAGCCTCCTTCATACTTGATGTCAATGTGTTTCCTCGGTACTGCAACTCCTGCATCCGAAGGGGCCGGCGAGCCCTTCTGCATCGCTGCCTGGTGCCACTAGGGCTGCCTGGGCAGCTCTAGGCTAGGCTGATCCCTGGAATAGCATGGGATAATGGGACAACGTCACTCTCCAAAAGTGGCCAGAGGCAGGCAGTTGCAGATCCGCATGACACCACCTCTACAAGGATGGTCTCTCCCAGGGCAGGGACTGCTTGAGCTTGGATGGTTTCCAGGAGTGTGGATAAATAACCTTGATGGATACCTCTTCCCTGAACTCCTTGGCTCCCCCTTACACTGGCACGAACTTTTAGCATCTGCAGTACCTGTGCCAAGGCACGTCGCAGTATAACTACACACTGAAAAAAATCCCTGTTTTTTGCTTATGCTGAACATGCATCCTCCTACTTTCATTAATACATCCTTGCAGGACTGACAGCTGGTTTTGTTTGCCATCACATCTCACTTCCATGGCTCCCTTGGTTGCTCCTAATGAGAGCTGCTTCCTTCAGCCACCCCTCTGCTGTTGTGTCTCTGGGCTGGAGGACCAGTATCCATGGTGCAGGTGACTTGTGGATTTTTCAGGTGGAATAACATCGTCCTCAGCTCTCACCCCTTTTCCTCCCCTCTCCCTTTCTCCCCTGGTTTGGGGGGAGCTGGGTGCACCCACCAGCTCTCCTTCCCTCTGTCCCTGCTCCTCCCAGCACAAGGCTAGGACACACTGGGGCTGGGACGGCAGAAGTGACCTCAGCACTGAAACTCCTGGCTCTGCAGGCAGGGCTCTGCCTGTTGTGTGTTTGCCAAATGTCTCTTTATTTACAATGCTCCGTGAAAACAGTTACTGTCAGGAGCGCCCAGGTTCCCTGCTGCTGGCTGGGGAGAGGGATGGAGGTGCCAGAACATGCCCAGGTGCCGTCACCAGGGACAGAGAGAGCGACGGATCGCATAGCCCCAAAACACTGCCCGTCCCCGAGAGGGGCAGCTCTGGGGCGACGACTGGCCCTGATCCCCGCTCCCAGGGTTATTTTGGGTGGAATTTGTTGGTTTCTGCCTGCTGTCTTTTTGGGTGCATCCTCCCTGTCTTGCCCCACCTCCTACTTCGGTGCCTTCCAGTTCCCACCCTCTGCCTCCGCCGCGGGCGTTCCCCTCCTGCTATCTGACTGCGGTCCTCAATATTGTCATTATTAAAATCTGCTGCTAAATACGACAAAGATGTGCTCTCCCTCCTCCCCAGCCGGCCGAGCCTTCACCCTTCATTTGAGGACACAGAGGGGCCACACCGCTTCCTCCGGCAGCCCGGGGGTGACCCCACGGGAGGGGAGGCTGGCAGGGGGGAGGCAGGATCCCTGGGTTTCGGCACAGGATGCGCCCCGGTACCACCAGCTCCTGCCCCACGGGAGATCCCCAGGGCGGGCAGGGGGGAGCAGGCAATGCCTGCACAGCTCTGCCTGCGTGGGTGGTCAACCCACCGCTCCCCTTCGTGGACAGGCAGCCCTCTGAGACTCTTATGGCACGAGAGGCACCATTACACACTTCCCAAACTCGTCTGCTTCTTGCCAGAGGTATTACTCAACCCAGACATACAATGAGTGTCCAAATCCCTTTCCCATGCGCAATCGGGTAAGGAATTACACCCAGCTTCCTGCAGGGAGTCCTCACCCACCTGCTGCAGGTGAAAATCAACTGCCTTCTGTGTGAGCTCTGTGTTTCAGTTAGAAAACATTTATTTTGTGCCTAAAGGCACCTGTGGTGGGGGCTGACCTGGCGGGACATCACAGACAGTGTGTGAGGCTGCAGGGGGAAGCAGTCCCCTGGCTGTCCCCTCCCTGTCCCTTCCCAGTCCCCCCGTCCCCCACACAGGGATGAGCAGAGGGAAGCACAGCAGCTCTGGGCTCAGAGCACACAAAAACGTGGTACTGCAGTGGGGAAGGAGGATCAGGGACAGGCTGAAACCCCCATAACTCCCTGGTGATCAGGCTCTTGCCCAGCTTCCTCCAACAGTCTCTCTCTTCTTCTCCTGCAGTTTGTCCTAAGAAGCAAACTGGAAGCTCTGGGAGGAATCACAAGCTCCCCAAAGCTTTGTGTAGAAAATAATCTATGAAGTCAGCCTATTCTTCCTCCTGCTATTGCAAAAGTTTTTCCTCTGTGTCTCTTCAGTATAATGTGCAGATGCAGAATCTGTCATGAAATCTACCTCCTGCTTCAGCAGGCTGGAGCTCCTGGTGCCTGGCTGGATATTTTTGAAATATATGGAGGTAAAATCAGAATATTAAGAAGTCCTAAGGATCCGTCAGTTGATACACAGACGGCACCAAGCCATGTACGCAGGCGATGCTCTGCGGCTGTGCCGGGGCGTGGTGCTGCTCAGCACCCTCTGCAGGGATGTGCACACCAGTGCCCACTTTGCTGGGGCTGCAAAGACATATTAAAACCACCACCTGAGCTGTTATTTAATGGTTAAGACCAGTAGCCAGCTTTTACAGGACCTAGGATCAGCCCCCTGTGCCTACAGAATTAGTCTTGTCCCAGGGTCAAAATGTAGCAGGGAAGTGTTTCAGCTTTGCTTCTGTGTGGACGTTCTCCTGGTTATAGTGATTTTCCTACACCAGCATCAGCAAATTCCCTTGTGTACCCAACCCTTCCACCTTCTTCCACTACTTTGCCTGTCAGTAAAATAAAAATAATATCCCATTCTCTCACTTGCTCCTTAATACCTTTGCTTAGATTATAAATTCCCTGCATGGGAACTGCCTAGCTAATTTGATAAAAACCACGTGTGAATACAAAAGCCACAGGCAGCACCCACGCAGGTCCCTGTAGCACCCATCCCCAACCCTTCGGCTGTTGCAGGGGCTGAGCACGGGTGTCACAAAGCGGGTGCCAAACATCCAAACAGGCTGCCCAGGGAAGTGGTTGAGTCACCATCCCAAAGAAATGGAGATGTGGTGCTTAGAGAGATGGTTTAGTGGTGGAATTGGCAGTGTTATGACTCGATGACCTTAAAGGTCTTTTCCAGCCTAAATGAATTTATGATTCTATGATAAAACAAACAAACAAAAAAGCAAGACCCCCTCCCTTCCCTGGGGTTGGGCTCGGTGCAGCCCCTGGCTCTCACCTGCAGCAAGGGATGCTCAGCAGCCAACTCATCCCGGGGACAGTGGAGATGCCTGGCAGCATCCAGCAAGTGACAGCACGCCGTCCAAATCAAGCAGACATCAGCAGCTTTCATCAGCTGCCCATGAAGGGATTTTAGGCTGGGAGTCACAGCTTCTCTTCCTGGCACAGACACGACCCAAGACAATTCTGGAGATTTTAGCAACTGTAGTAGTGTTTTCCAGCAGCAATCCTTCCCCAGCTAAAGGCAGGCTTTGATGCTGCTGGTAACCAAGAGCCACTGGGAGGACAAGAAGGTATTTAAAGTGGTTTTCTTCCTATAAAAGAAATTTCTCTCCTTTCTCTCTCTCTTTTTTTTTCTTATTAAGTTCATGAAAATGACTGCCAGCCGAAGCACCTAGGATTCATGAAGTACCTGAGCCCAAAATTGCTTTTTATTCTGGTGTCTAATGAGCAGGTTCTGGTTAACACCGGGTTTAATGGGAATCCTACATTTCTGTGAGCAAAGGAATGAGCTGGGTCAGCGTCACGTAGGGCAGCATCAGTCCCTGGGCTCATAACAGGAGAACGTTTTGGGTTTTTTAGGGTTTCTTTTTTTGCCTCAAATCTCAGAGTTATTTCTGGATGCACCATATCTGATGAACCAAGCCTGTTTGGTTGGAATGGTTTAGCATATGTTCCTGCTATTAATTAAACTTCCCAATTTGTCAGCAAAATAGCGTGTTTGCTGGATGGAGCGAGGGATTAATTCCAGCTCTTTGGACACCCAGGTGGGTGTGATAACCACTGGATAGACTCGTCTGTGTTATCTGTGGGGCAATAAGTACCATAGGCTGGTGATCTGCTCAGGGTGTACATGGGTCCAGCTGTTGCTTTAAGCATTTAACTGGTGTTTCTTTCAGAGGGCTGGATGTGGGTATTTTGTTCATGCTGTGGGAAGGATGATATCAATTGAACTGTGTGTGCAATGTAGGCTACAGGGACAGAGTCACGGAGGGAGCAGCAGCAAAGTGACCAGGAGGACTTTTTCTAGCCAAGATATGTAGCTTCTGGAGAGCTGGTGTGGGAGGAGGATGGTGATATGGTACCACTACTGTCAGAGGAGTGCACATAGGACTTGTGTCAGCTGCCCAGAAAAATGCGTGCCCTTATGGGTAGGTAACAAGAGGACAAAGAAACATTTGGAGGGAGATATGAGGCTGTACAAGGGCCGCGCAGAGGACAACAGGAATGACTGGGGACATCTAGGCTGATTTTAGGTTTGTTTCCTAAAGAAATAAGCTCCATATAAGTAAGTGTACTGAGTGCCTGTCTCTCCCCCGGTAGCTTTTAAACCAGCTGGCTGATTCAGCTGAAACTCATCAAAGAAGGAGAAATTGCCCATGATATTAAAAAGCCCCTTAGCCTGAGGTAGGGCTCAGCTGGTAGCACTGATTGAGGACATGGCTTTGGGGGTTAAAAGCACCTCCAGCAGCTGGCCTGGCTTTTTATCTCTCATTTTAATGGGTACTTGAGGTGCTTTATGCTGTCACAAGCACCTAGTAACAGGCAAATCTGATTTTGAGTGTGTCCTGGCCTTGAGTGGCTGCCCCAACTCAAGCAGAAGCTGCCCTGCTCCTTGCTTGATTGCTGCCCAGGTACTGGGGGCTGGGAAAGTGGTAGCAGGGCAGGAGAGGCAGGGTTGGGGACTGGGAGCTATAAAAATGGCAGGGGGGGGAGGTTGGGACTGGAAGGAGAAAGTAGGAGTGGGAAATGAGGAAAGAGACCTAGAGAGGGGAATGATGAGCTGAGGCTGGGGGAATTGGCAGCACAGGGAGAGAGCAGGTACTGGAAGGGAAAAACAAGGACTGCCTCTGCAAGCCCTGCCTGTATCCACTGCCAAGTAGGTGAGGCTGGGCTCTTGCAAAGAAGTCCCGTGCTTTATGCACTTGAGGCTTTGGTGAAGCAAAAGCAAGTGCACCAGGTAAGGGATAGGATTGTGGAAAAGTGTGTGCAACAGGGTAATGAGAGCTCCGCTGTGCTGTGTATGCGCAACACGGGGAGGATGGGGACTTAAATTTATCTCCTCAACTCCAGTTCTGGTGTTTTCTTTAAAATGCATGACTTTGCAACCTGCTCAAAGCTATTCGAAAGCATCGAGCTCTATGTGAAGTGTCTGATACCCAAAGCCAGACTCAAATCCTTTCAGTTAGGCTCACACTGACTTCAGGGGCTTTCAGAGCAATCCCAAGCCGGATGGCGAGCGAGGCAGGAGAGAGCGGCTGTACAGTGGGATCTCTATAGTAACACAGTGTTTGTTGGCAACAGAGCAGCTTCCTGCAATCTGCTCCCGGCCTGGGTATCTGGGGAAAAAAAAGTGAAAAAAAAAAAAAAATTCTGGCCATATAGCATCATGTGATACTATTTTGTTTGTTTGTTTTGTACCCCTACCATATATTCAGTGAGAAAAATGAGTGCTTTTTTAAAGGAAATCCTGGAGCCTTCAGAGCAGGACACATTTGATGACTTGACACAGATGGAAATACCTTCTGTTGACACCTTCCGAAGCCTATGCACAGGTAAGGGCTGCCCGGGGCTGGGGGTGCCCTGTGCCAGGGTGATGGGCAGGGTTAAAGCAGAGAAAGCTGGAGGATGCCCGCTGTGTGCGCCTCCAGTATGGGCATTTCCCTTGTGCTGGCTTCCTGCAAAAACTTTGGAGTTTTTTTATTTATGAACTTAAATATCCACTGAGTTGAAATTTAAACTTGATTGCAGAAATACTAGTGAGGCTACACCTTGATGTCTGTAGCTGGACAAGCCGAGACGGCCACGTGCTGGAAACTTGTGGCTATGTTGTGCTAAATTTGAACCTTTAAGGTTATGTTTGAACATGTTGGTTGGGTGTGCTGGGGTCAGTGCTCCCTATGCATGTCCTCCAGGACTGGGGGAAACTTTCAGTTCACTCTGGCTCTTTGCAGTTCACAGTGAAGTCAGGCGTTACCTTCTTAGGGAAATGTGTGACGTGTTCCCTGAAATACCTGGAAATACTAGGGGTTTGTTACGGGCAGCTCAGCAGAAGTGAGACTCGAAGTTGCTTGTGGCAGGTTGCTTCCCCAGATGTAAGTTCCCTCCTCACTGATCCCCAGCAACTGAGTTTGATTAGTGGCTAATTACAGCCATTAGTGGCTCATTTCAGGCTGGCTCTTCAAGGCTTCACTGCCTGTGCAATGTCAAGCTGGGGGGAGGTAGGGAGTGTGTGTTTGTGGCAGGTAACGTAAAAATGATTTTCTGTGTAGCTTGGTGTGGTACATGTGGCATGAACACGGTGATCATTAAACTTGAGTTTGTGTGTTTTAACCAGCCACTGCAGAGGCATGAGAACATACCTGTGGTGTGTAATGTGCACACTTGCTTGTAGGAAGCAAACAAGTGATGATGGAGTCTATAGGATAATTCTTGTTGTTTTGCATTTCCCTGGATCTTTTCTACTTTCTTGCAGTTACATATTTATACGTACCTGGTACATCACTACCTGCCCTTGTGACCTACCTGGGGGTGAGAGTGTGCCTTAGCACAGGCTCCGTGTCTGCACGTTGGGCTGTAGGTTTTCATGTGCAGGTAGAGGAGAGGTGCTCTTATAGCTAAGAGGGTGCCTGATGCTGCAGGTGAACCCTCCCTGTGCCACAGCCTTGTAGTGCGGTCTCTGAAAGATCGGTGGCTCTCTCCAGCTCTCAAGACCTTCCTATAATTTTTTCTGCCACCTCTCTAGGTAATGAATCCTATCTGTGATCTTCCACTCCGTGTGTGCAGCCCCCACATGCCAAGTGCAAAAGCAGGACTGTTTTTCCAAGCAGGGGTTTGCAGCATGAGGGCATTTCCAGATGGAGAGGTTGATATATTGGATTAAAAAGCTAGGTGATGTTTTCTCTGCCTGCAGGCTAATGGGTATGTAGTTGCCCTACACAGCTCTCTAATTCACAAATAGCCAGATTTGTGTGGTTTGTTTGGGTGTTTTGGTTTTTTTTTAATGGGTCTTTGAAATAAAATTTCAAGATTATACAAACAAAAGAAAGTATGAAATAGCTGCCTAATGGTGCTTAGATGGCCCATGATTGTCATCTTGGCATCCAACAGGGAGCTGGCTCGATGTCTGTGTGTCTCGGGGCTGCAAGCTGCTCTGTGCCACCTCTGTCAAATGGGAGCAGTAGTATTTCTGCACCTGTGCCTTGTGTGGATAGATAAACCGTGGAAGGAAAAGACCTCAAGGAGCTGTAATCGGCTCTTGTGTTACCTGTTGATGGCTTATGGGGGTGCAGGTGATGCGTCCTCGGGTGGTGTGCTATGCTGAGATCCCCCTGGCCGGCTGGCAAGGCCTGTCACCCCCGGGATGCTGCTGTGGTCCCTGCATCCCCCCTGGCAGCAGTGCAGGCCACCAGTGCTGCTGCGGCACAGGCGGAGCGGGAGCCCTGGGGACGGCCAGCCTGGAGCCTGCGCGGCCGCTACTGAGCTGAAGTCACCGCCACCGGCTGATTGCGTGTCCCTGCCCAGTGGTTTGGGTGTCTCTGCCTTGGTCCACCGGGCCTTGGGCTGGGAGAAACCTGCCATCCTGAAGGGCATCAACTGGTTTTTGTCGGCGCTAGTGGGTGACTCTGCAACCCCGCGGGCTCCCCCGGGCTGGGGCTCAGGGAGGGCTCGGGCTGCCCTGAAGCCAAACAACTTGCTGAGGTGCAGTCCTGCTCCAGACATCCTGAGGTGGGTGGGACTGGCTCCCTGTTGAACACTTGGTTCCCCTGGTTGCTCCAGCCCCGTCCATGCACCAGCCTGCAGATGTTTCTGTTGCCACCCATGTGGAAGCGTTACAACAACGCTGTCTGCGGCGCTCAGGTGGTGGCTTGCAGAAACGCTGCTGCAGGGAAAGGATGCTCTTTATGGCTCTGCTAGTTTTTACTTGGTGAGGTTGAGCTGCTTTAGAGCCCTGCTTTATGGGTGGGATCACCGCTGCTCCACTTGTAGCTTTTATTTTGTAGATTTGCTTTGTCCCAAGGGATCCAGTGTGTTTCTTGGGGAGCTGCTTTTTACTCTGCTCCACTGAATCTTGCTGGGGTCACTGGTCAGCAGTCTTGGAGACAAATGGTGTGTACTGTATGGAGACAGACAGGCAGATGTATATGTTGTGCACTTGGAGCCCTGCCCAGGGGAACATGGAAAGCAGATGTTGGATCGGTGACCTGCTGGATAAGCCATGGGCCCTCGCTTCCTCCTGTGCCTCTGTGGTCTGGTTTGGCCAGAGCGGGAGTTAGTAACTGTGGAGGCTTGGTGAGTTCAGCACAGCCCTGGCTGGTTCAGCTGAAAGGAGTGTCTGTTCTTTTTAAAGTCTGTATAGCAGAAAAACAGTTCCAAAGTCATCTTAAATAGGAATTGAAGCATGATCAGGAAATTGAGATGCTCTGCTGCCTTTTCCCCATTCTTAAGGTAGCCTGGAGGCTGCTCTAAGTTATCCTGGGGTGACCATGGGCCAGCTGGAGGTAGCTGGGGTGTTGGGTGCTCCTCTGATAGTCTGTCCTGGCCATCCAGACCCATCCCCACTCACTCATTAGGCACCACTTGGGGCCAACATTGATTATCTGGATTTAGGAGCTAGCTTCTGGTCCTTCTCCATCTACCCACCGAGCTGGACAAAAGCTGAGGGTTTGGGCCAAATTTTCAGATCTGTTTGAACTTCAGACCCAGAGAAAGACCCAACAGGCAAGATCCTTGGCTGGGCTCCACAAACTTTCCTGACTTCCACTAGCAAAGGAGCAGGAGATATCTGATGTTTTTCCATCGTGTTGTCCTCTGCTGTCACCTAACACTTGCTCACTAGATCATGATAACAGAGCAGTAAGGGTAAAATCTTGCTCCGGACTTATGAAAGAGGGTCCTAATTAAACTCTATACAGGGCCATGCAGCAGTCTGGGCTGCCGCATCGCCTGGGTGTGCTGGCAGTGTTCCTGCGGTTGTGTGGTGCGTAACGGCCGCTTTGGACACAGGACAGCAGTGCCTGCTTTTGATGCAGCCCTGAGCATCCCAGGTGTGCTTGTGCCAGGGCAGGTAAGCTGGGCTGGCCTCAGGGTGTGCCGAAACCAGAGGGCAGCCCGGGTCTGCTGGACGCAGGGGAATACCTTGGGCTTTTGGGTCTGGGTTGCCTTCATTTGGTGACCTCAGGGCATGAATATAACAGGAGGAGGAGCTGGTAAAACTGGGCAAAGAAACTTTTCCCTCCACAAAACATGAGATCTAGCATTTCCAAGCGTGCTGGAGCCTTGGGTGTGTTTACAGCCCAGGCAGGTCGGTGCTGGTGCGAGGTGGCGAGGGTCCCAGTGCTGGCTCCGAACACTGCTGCCTGTGTCTGCCTCGGCGGGGTGTGACATTCCTCCCAGCTCTGGCTCCTGGCTGCAGCTCGGATGTGGCAAAGGAACGGTTTGCTGCAGAATAGGGAGGTGTCTGTGTGAGCCTGCTGGTTTTCTGCTGCCTGAAGTTTCTTTGCTCTTAATTTTTTTTTTTTTAAGGAATTTTATTCTGTCTTGCCCATAGACTGTTACATTTATAAAGGGGTTTGATAACGTGCGGCTGGAGAGAGGAGACAAAAACGTTACTACAGGGGAGGCATGATCAGTTTTGCTGAGAAGGAAAGCTTCATAGTACTGGAGTGATTTTGTTTGTTTGTTTTGGGTTTTTTTTGTTTTCCCCTCTTCTTTTGGAGTGAGGAACAGCACTATTGTGAAATACATGCTGGAGAGGATGTTTCGAGGGACTTGTGCCTTTCCTGCTCTAAGCCATATGTGCAGCTGGAACAGCTTCTGCCTTGGCTGACTTTCAGGGCAGATGAGGAAAACTGCTTGGATCCAAATGCCCTGATTTGGCCCCTCTGAATATGGAATATCTGAAATCCAGTGGGTGATTTGGGGAGCTAAATGCCCCTGGTATAGGGTTGAGTCCCACACGTGATGGACTGGATGTGGCCGATGATTCAGAAGGGACTTGACTCTGGAAGCCCAGCATCTTGGAGGGGGCTTAACCTTTTGCTAAGGAAACGCCAACCCAGGGTGTGTCATGGTTGACAACACAAATCTCTGGATGCTTTTGGAAATAGTGGTCTGTACTTTCATTTGAGGGTGCCTCTTTTTTTGGAATCCACCAGCTTTATAAAGTGTTTATCTGAAACATCCCTTTCCTACCAACTCAGGGAAAGGGCAGCCTTGTGGGGACAATTCCAATAGCAACTCCTTGCTTCTGTTTTTGGCTTTTACCCTCTTACTTTGTACCTCTGGGAAGATTGTGTTCTGATTCTCACTTTCATTTTCTATGAACTGGAGATAATGGCAGAAGTAAGCGGAGGGTGTATGTAGTAAGGCTGAACAGAGCACTGCGAAGGGCTGAGCTGTTCTCCAGGGAGAGCAGTATTTTCTTGATCACAGCTTAGGAAAAAGAATGTAAGTGATTAATTCGGTGATAAGTCCTCGTATTTCTGAAGAAATTTGTGTTACTGGTGTCCAGGCTTCTTTGGTCTTGGTTTTCCTTGGAAAATGTATCAAAAACTTCCTTGTAGGAATGTGTGAGGAATGCAGGAAACTTGCAAGCAAATACCTTGGGGATACTTGCAGAAAAGCAGTGCACAATTTTTTAACTGTGGATGACTGATCTGAAGGCTTCAATGTGTGTCCTGCTGGGACCTCTGTCCCCACTGAGCAGCTGCCTGGTGGCCCCTGTCACACCAGATGGGTCCAGGGCTGAGTCCTGCTGATGGAGCAGCTTGGATGCAGTAACTCATATACAAAAAAGGATTAACAGTTTCCTTGGCAGTTGTTCTAGAAATCACTACAAAGCTCTTCAAATCATTCCAGGTGTGCTCCTTATATTTATTTGGCACTTCTGGCCAGCTCTAGCAGTGCATCCTCCAAGTCTGTGGAGTGTGTGAATATGCTTAGCTCTATCCCTGACCTCCTTCTCACCTAGACTCATGTCATGACCTTCAGACTTAAATCTTTTTTTCCATACCCATGTGTTTCCACAGCTTTCAGAAAGTTGCTGCCATCTAAAGGGCACAAAAAGGTTGCTTCACAGCTACAAAACTGTGGAGGTGGAGTGCCCTGAGTCAGTGTGTCCTGGTTCACAGATGCCTGTGAAGGTCTCTTTGGGATTAGATATGTTCTTCACGCTCTTCTGAGCAAAACCTCTGCCTAATCTCCAGCTTGTGGTTAAAAGCAACGCTGAGTGGTAACGAATTGGCAACCAACTGCCTAAAAGCTTGACTGCGTGTCACTAAAGTGATTGGGGGTTTAGTCATTGGCTTTGCAGAACATCAAGTGTGCTTTGGGTTTGTTCATGGGGATCAGAGCTGTGAAGGATGGTCCTCAGAGCTGGCCTCCAAGTGTGTCTTAGTCAAAGCCAGAACTGGTCTCTGCAGGAGAGCAGGGGGTCCACCGGTAACAGGAAAGTCTGTATTTGTGGAAAGTCATCAGACTTCTATGGCTTTGTGCATAGTTACCAAGCCATAGGCAAGAGAAAGGTAAGAAGCACAAACAGACCTTGTGTCCTGAGAAAGCGCTAGGTTTGGCTTTTCATGGCTTGTTTGTAGGACTTGGTGAGGACTACTTTCCCTTCTGATGATACGTGGTCTAAAAATGGGGAGAATTTCCTGTGCTGAGTGAAACTCTTGGTTGACAGAAAGCTTTCTAGTTGGCAGATATGGAAGGGGTCACACAAGTGATGATATTAGTGCTCCGACTCTTTCCCTGTTGTCAAAGCTGTTCACAGCTTCATTTGTTAAAACTGACTTCCCAGCTCTGGATCGCAAAGAAAAGATTTGGGTAGAGAAGGGCTGCTCAAACACAAAAGCCAGTTCTCTTGGGAGGGTCCTGCTATGCTCCTGTGGCATTCTTGGCGGATATATGGGCCTGTATTTTGCCTTTTAAGATAGATAAATTGTTCTGTGGTGTGTGGCATCCATCAGTTCTGTTCAGGCCAGGGGCTTGCTAACAAGTAGGAAAATGAAGTTGTCAAGAGGCTGCTTCAAGTGACCTCAATCACTCGGGTCATTCCAGGAGGCTCCCCAAAAGACACAAACCCCACCATAACTCAGCAACCACAACTACTTGAGGGATTTTCTTTCCTGGACTTGTAAAACCTTCACCCTTGTGTGCAGACTGCTTCTCCAACAGAAGCATTGCAGGCTCGGGGGGGTGGGAGGAAGCTGTGTTGGGGTGTATGGTGGAAACAAAAACAGAAGCAGCAATCTGCTGTAGCTAAACCACTTCAGAAAGTCATTTGAGTAAGTAAATGTGACAATCCATGTGGATAAACTAAGCAACCCATGTGCAAGAGAGGTCTTGCTGCTCGTCCGCACTGGCCCCTTCCTGAGTTATATTTGGTGGCAGGTCCATGCGGGGTTTCCTTTTATGCCCTCACCTTTGTTCTCTCTTGTTTGTTGTTTCGGAGTGAGAGACCAGGGAACACCATCTCGGGTCATCCTGGGTTTCCTAAGGGCGGGCCAGGGGGATGTTCTCTTCCCCTGGAAGATTAATTGTACGAACCCGGTATTTCTGATCTCAAGGCTAATTTGGCTGGATACTGAACATTCCTGCCTTGAATTTTTAGCATGGCAGGCGGGTGTCACAGCCTTGCAGCATCTTCCTGCTAAAAACAGATGCTATTTCAGCCCCTGGCTCACGTTGCGTGCCGCATCCAGAACAGCTTGTGGACAGAAAAGCTTGTGCACACACCCTGCTCCTCCTGAATGTCATCTCCGGGGAATGCGGGCTGCATCGTGGATGTGGGCTGGGCTTTCACAACATGCACGTTTAAGGTAGTTGAGTGGTGAGATGAGCTTGTCCATCCACTCCTGCTCCATTTCAAAGGGCCAGGTTGCTCCCGAAGGGTTAGGGTTTGCAACCTTGGGTCCAGCAAAGCCAAAAGCAGGGCTTGGACATCACTGCAGCAAGGATTTTTGCGTACAAAGCAATACTGATGGCTTGGAGTTGTGAAGATATTTGGGCAATGACATGTCCTGTGGGTCTCCAGCTGGAGTGAAGTGCTGCTCGGTGGGAGGCAGTCTGGGGCTTTGTGAAACTCCAGCCAGGAGCAAAGGCATGTCTGGGAGAGCATGGGCCAATATAGCACCCTGTGGCAGGAATGCCGCGCTTAAGGCATGGTGTCACTTCTGAGGCTGGCAGAGCAGCCCAGTTGCTAATCGGTGGAGCTGGCTGGGAAACGTTTCCCTGTGCTTAGGAGAATTTCATGACAAAATGAAAACAAACAGTACAAATTTTCCATTTTGAGAGATCGTTTTAAGCTAAAGGCAATGTCTTTTGTTCTCTTGCCTGAGCAGGTTTTTGATGCAAAGTGGATATTTTCCAGTTGGAGTTTTTCATCTTGTCAAAAAGTCAACAACTCTGAAAAGCAGATTTATTCCAGAAAAATACTTTCTAGCTGAAGCTTTTTTCTTCCCAACTCATTTTCAGCCAGCTCAACTTATTATTGCTGTTGAGATTGGATGTTGCCTGATCCGAATGCCTTTGTACAAAATTCTTTTTTCCATGACTAAAGAGTGGGGTGTTAGTTAAAAGCAGAAAAAGCATAAAGCAGAAGACTCCATCCTCAGAGTTATTCAAAATCTGACCTGACAGTCCTGAGCGACCTGCTATGAGAAGGCAGGTTGGAATAGATGATCTCCAGAGGTGCTGCCAGCCTCAGCAGTTCTGTGAACCACTGCAAATAAAGCAATGTGCTTTAAGATTTAGGGGCTGCCCTGTGAAAGGGAAGTAGTGGAAACCACAGATCCTTGACCTCCTGCTCAGTGAAATTCTTTCTGGCCACTGCTAGAGATAGTGGCTTGCAAGCACAGCTCCTTCATGGTACTTCCAAAACCATCTGGAAAAAGTGGACTGTTACATGGCAAGGTCAGATGTGCTGCAGAGGTTGGGGTCTGTTAGCTAAATGCAGTTCTTGCTCCAAATTGCTTCCAGGCTGGGTAGGCAGGGAAGAGAGGAGAAAGCCTGGCTGAAAGCTTTGCCTCCTGCTTCTAGCCACGGAGTTGTGGAGAAGCTGATATTTTGTGGCTGCCTCAGCCTTCCAGGAAATCCATGGGAAAGTAGCTCCATCCCTTGGTCCTCACCTGCTGGAAACTGCACAGCTATGTGAGGTTCCTTCCTCTTTGAGATAAATTTCGATCCCAATGCCTTGACCAGCAGGCAGGTTGCTTGTATCTGCTCTGCATGCTGTGGCTCAGCGCACTGTCTGGGTACCAGACCGTCTCTGGTATAGGACCACAGAGCACTTCATGCTTCCACCTTCAGCACCGCATCCTGGTTGTGGGCTAACAGCAGCCAACACCACTGAAGGGCTGTTGCTGACGGACACAGCTGGAAGCGTTCCCTTAAGGGAGAGGTGGCCTCTCCCACAGCCCCCTCTGGGAGTGAGCAGATGTTGCCCTGGCTTTTGGACCAGGCTGCTGGGTAAGAAAGGAGATGTTTTCTGTGTTGACTTTTGATCTGATCTTCTCTGTTCAGCCTGCAAGTGAGAAACCATGCATAGCCAGAAGTGGGGATGTCCATCCAAATGAATATTGGAGATGGTTTCTCCAGCAGCCACTCACAAGCTGTTAGTGGGGAATTGCCAGGGCAATATTTGAGTTGCTGATGAACTATTCAGAGTGAACAATTTGAGCTCTCCTCATCAAGCTCTCTGAGTGCTCCAGCCAGCCCAGGGAGCTCCCCTGTGGTTATCAAGGTGAACTTGGAGTCTGGGCCCAAGCTACCCTGGGAGTCTTGCACCATGCTTTCTAGATGGCTACACATGTGTGCTGGCTTCTACTCTTGTGTTCTGCTGAGTCATGTTATAGTATGTCTCAGTAAAGGGGAAATATGTGGCTTCCCTGAGTAATCTGCTTCCTCTCTGTTGGGACTACAGATAGCAAAATGGGGAGGAAGGTGCAGGGAGGGGGAGAAAGAGGGAGCCCAGAGCATCCTTCTTGTTTCTTTCAGGTGCAGGAACAGTCACAAGCCCAGCAATGCTCAAGTTAACATTATGGCTGTTTTACATGACAAAAAGGCACCACGAAACAGCTGGGTGGACCCTTTGGCATTGCTTCGTACTCTGTGGTGTGCTTCACAGATGTGGAATGCACGTGATCCCATCCAGGAGTTTTTTCACAGGAAAGGTGGTCTGAATTTAATTGGCCAGATAGAGCTAACTGGTTGTGGCATTAGATAACTGAGTGAGCATCAGTAGAAATGACTCTTCAGCAGTTAATGTTGGCTGCCATCAGGATCTTGCCTATCAAGTTAAGTTTACTGCAGAGGCTAATAGCACAGTAATTAAGGTAAAAAAAATATTACCTTGAAGCTATGCCTGTAACTTGAATCACATAGCTCTACTTTTGATGTGAAGCTTGATTGGAAAACCTTATGTTTAATTTGTGTTGCATTAGTCTGATGGCAGCTGGTTTTGTGGTCTGAGTGTGAGCCAGATCTGCTGCTGTCATAAAGCTCTGGCTCCACTAATGCAGCACTGATTTATGCCAGTTGAGGATCTGGGCCAAGTCTCCTTGCTGTGTTGGTATAACCTGTATGGTTCAGACATTTGCTGGGATGTTGTTTGAGGACAACCAAAAAGTAAGGAGGCTGTGAGGAGGGAGAAAATGCTTTTTTCCTTCCCGTGGGTCAGTGTTTTTATTTTTTTCTGTTATAGACAGGTTTGTCTGTAGGTGAGGCCAGATCTGTGCCTGGATTTTAGCTTTTGTTGTGCTTCAGCATCTCCCTGTACCTGAATCTGTGTTAAATGTGGGAGAAAATGCCTGGGGCAGAGAAAATACCTGCCTTCACCACAGTCAGAATGTACTGGGTGGTCACACAGGACACAGGTGCAGAGATGCTCTGGGTGGGCAGCTGCCAGGGAAGGAGGCAGAAAGGACCTCTGGGAGCAGCAGTGTGTGCCATGCCCTGGGGCTTGCTGCTCTCTTCCACAGCAGCAAATTAATCACTCCTAGTTGCTACCTGAGAAACACAGACTGATGTCAGCTCTAGTTATGAAGCCAGAGACTCTCCTTAGGCAGCCTGCCTGCTTGTGTGACAGCCTCTTCAGCCTTGGCAGAGCCAGGCTTCACAAGGTCATGAGCAAGCCTGAGGTTTGCAAATATTCATCTGAGCTCAGGTCTGAGCTGTTTCTTTGGATGAGAGTGGACTTCAGGGGAACATCCTAGTCTTTGACCCCATCTCAGCTTTATGCTCAGCCTCCAGATTCAGAGCGTTAGCCCTGAGGCTCTCTCATCCCAATGGCACATCCTGGACTTCAACTCGGCTATGTGTAGTACACTTGGAGTAGCTTTTCTGGAGGCAGCGAATGGCTTGGTGCAATATGGGTTTGGTGGATCATCTGTTGGATGATGAAACTAAGTGGGCTGCTGCAGAGTATTTTGGCCATGATGATTGAAAGCCCAACCTGGAGAGCTACCTGGGAGGTGCTGATCTCTACCTGGATTTTGGGTTTTGGCTTGCCTTGTGTCAAATTTTGTCTGGAGCTTCATACCTGTGGAGAGAGGGCAAGTGGTATGTTGTGCAGGGGAAGCACTTGGTGAGAAAATCCTCTTTCCCTTGTGTTTAAGTCCTTAACCTGAGCACAGTGCCATTGCAGCACTTTTCTGCTGTGGGAATAACATGAACTTTTGACTCTTTCTGACTAATACTTAAAGCTGCTATCCCTCCCTGCCTGTGCTGCCAGCCTGGTTTCTCTCCCTTCACTTTTGTGATTTTGTCTGATCCCAAATCTAGTCCTTGCTGTGTGCAGGGTAACCATGGTGTGTTTTAACCACCAGCACTGGGATTTTTACTGCTTGTATGGGTACTGGAGGTGTTGTAGCTGTAGCAGGATGCCTGGGAGGGCATTGCAGGTGACTGCACGTTGCAGCCTCCCTGAAGCAAACTAACTCCATGTACTTGTGCTCCCTGTGCAAGAGGAGCCCTGCGATGTGGCTTCGGCAGCTGGAAGCTCAGTGTTTGCTGCCTAAATATTGACCTGATTACTTGGGAAAAGCTGGAAAGAGTCTGCACTGCTAGCTCAGAGCTGCTGGGTTCTTGTACGCAAGCTGTGGTCGGGACAGGACCCGTGTTTCTGCTCTACTCTGGTTACAAGACTTGGAACATCACTGCTGAGGTGCACGTAAGCCCTGCAGAAGACACTGTGTGTGTCTGCTGAAGAAATCTGGATGGAAAATGATGCATTGAACTGGTCATCTTGCAGTGAAAAATGACCATCCTTTCAGGGACATACTGGCTGATGTCTTAGGAGAATGATTACTGGGGGAAACGTGGTCATTACTTGTACTTTGGTAGCACTGGGACTCTACTTAGCTCTGCTATTCCCCACTGTCAGACACCTGAAGTAGAAACAACAGGGTGATGCTGGACCAAGAAAGCTTGTATTGACTTCTATCAGCTTGTTGCTGATGAGCAAAAGAGTGATGAAATTTGGGTCTGGGGAGCTGGGAGGTGAAAAGCTTTCTCTGGAAAGCTTTCCAAAGCATGGCCTTTGGATGTCAGAAACAAGGCATATGTTGATAGTGGTCACAGGGTGGCCTTACTCTTGTCACCATGTGTCCTGGTGTTCTCTCTGCTCTGGCACCTCTGGGTTACCAGCGAGAGCACTTGGGAAGGTGCCATGGCATTCTTGAGGGGATTAATTTGGAGGCAACATTAGAAAGTATAACCCCCCCCCGACCTGAAAGCCACAAACACCAGGATTTATGGTGGGGTTTCCAGAAAACCTGCCACAGGATTGTCCCATGCCAGTGTCATAACATGTTGGTGGAAGAAAGAAGTGCAGGAAAACTATGAAAGCTCCATTGTTCTGTACATAGGGAATAGCATCTCTGAATTCTCTGGGAAGGTTTATATGGGTGAAATTACATGTGTGATTAAGCTTTGTGGAAGATCCAACTCACAGCAAGGTTTGCTGCATTGCTTAGTCAGTGTGAGCTGTGGGAGTCTTGCAAGAGTCATTAAAACAGAAACTGCACCTAGTCCAGCTCATTTCCAGGCAAAAATCACACTGAGTCACAAAGTGTAGCTCAAACTATACAGTCTTTACAGCTGTATTTATCCATAAACACATGAGGTGTCCTGGCTCTTAGTCTCTACAGTAGAGCATCCCATGGGGCTTGCAAGGGGGTTGCTCTAGCTGTGACTTGAGGTGCATGACTGTACTGCAGTGGGTTTATCTTTATTACCAGGGTGTTTACAAACATCGGAATTGAAATGGGGAGGTATGAAAGACTGCAATGTATAGGATAACACTGGGGTGCTTTTAACATGACTTGTGTTAAGTGGAAACATTGATAACAAGCCCCCAGTCTGCTGTGTTGGGGTCAATCAGGCGAGATGAGGGGTGGCAGGTGGGGAAATGCAGCTTAGGAAGATGCTTATGTTGGGACAGATTTGTCACTGTGGCCTCAGGAAATGGCCTGAGCTTGCAGTGGGGTGGTGATGGTGGTGGCTTTTCCTTGGCAGAGCTGGGTGGTCTGGGAGGGTGTAGGAGCCTCCCTCAGCACTGAGTTGCCAAATGGAGTCTCCTCCCAGGTCAAGCCCACTGCATTGGTCCAACCAGCAGTGGAAAGGGACTGGAGGGAAGCCTGGATGGAGAGGAAAACACTGAGGAGCCTCTGTTTCTGTAGAGGTTTTGAAGACACTTATGGCCATCAGTGCTTTGAGAGCTCTGGGACAGCACTCACTGCTCTCTTGTCAGTAGCTATCTCTGCTTTGCAGTGGTCCCAGTTAAGTTTCTTGTGCCAACAGCTGTTCCAGGCAGCTCTGCTGGAAGGTGCAGTAGGAGGTCAGATGTGGGGATGTGATGCTGGCTGTGTCCCTCCCCTGCCACAAACAGGCTGCCTTAATGTTGGGCACTGGGTGGGTTATTAGTACACTTCTGAATTGTTCTAGCTTTTAGTGGAAGTCTGTATCGCGCTTTTGTCTTTGAAAACAAATTTCTTAGGGGTTTTTTGGGGGGGGGTTTGTTGTTGTTGGGTTTGTTTTTTTTTTTTTAAAGATGCTTTTGGGAAGCAAAAAATCGGACTTGATTGCACAAACATGCTCGTGTGACAAACATTTGTAAATGTGCTCATGAATATTTATATACATCAGCACAGAAAGTGTTGATAACACTGCCAATTATTCTGAAAGTCCTTTTCTGGTGAAGGTTTTTGTGGATGAAAAATATTGCCTCTTTCCTGTTTGTTCACTGAGGTTCAGCGTTCAACAGCGACATTCCCAAACAGGCACTCTGCATGTTAATGAAACTTTGTAGATCTTGCTATTCCATCCGTTCACATTGCAATAATTAGGTAGGTTGTGTGTTGGTCTAATCAGCTGTGGGTGCTGCTGCACGGTAGCCTGGTGTTACAGCATGTGAAAGACAAATGTGAATTCCTTGCGCTCATTCCTCACAGCCCTGTTCTTTGTACAGTTTGCACAAGCAACAAATCAGTGTGTGCTGTATTGCAGGGGTATTGGATTTTGGATGGGGATAGATACTGCAGTCCTGCAGGCTTTGAGTATTACGCCCCCTTCCTTAGTGTGCAGCTTATCCTGAAAAAGGCACTGAAGGCAAAACAGGAGAAGGCGGTTATTCACTCCTTGTTTGGGGCTGCAAAGGGTTAACTGCTGCCTAAGCTCATAGACCAGTGTTATGGCAGTTGAGCAATCTGGGATTTATTAGGGAAACTCAGACTGGGAATTGAGAGCTCCAACCAGTAGGAAAGCTTTCTTGGAGGTTTGAAGTGAGTTTTCTTCAAGCTAAGCGCTGATTTGAAGTGGCAGTGCCAGAATTTCTTGCAGGGGCCTCTGGGAAGCGAAGGACGAACAGGCTGATCTGTTTGAACCGTCCCACCAGCTCAGCATGGAACTTTTATTGCTCTGTTGTGTCTCCCTCGCCCTGGCTGACAAAGCGCCCGTTGTTCGCCCCGGCACCGCTTCCTCCTCCACACCCCATGGAGACCGCGGCCGCTGACTGATCCTGTCCTTGTTCCCTGTGGACAAGGAGGTTAAGTGCTCCCTGAGGGTGCACAGTGTCCCAGAGGGATCAGAGGTGTAAAACCGGCTGGAGACATGGCTTATGGCCAGATGTTGGGGAGTAGGAAGGGCTCCTCTCGCTTCCCAGAGGAGGTGGCTTTTCTCTACATCTGGGCTTCTTTTCAGAGGGGGTCAAGAATTAAAAGGGAATGGGTGTCTGTGGGGAAAAAAAAAAGCCTGTGAGCTGGGAGAAATAAAGCACATGAAAGTGTGGAGCAGGCAGCTGCGAGGGAGCTGCATGGTGCTGGGGCAGGCTGTGCCCAGTGCCTTGGGGAAACAGGGGCTGATGCTGAGTGCCAGCGCAACTGGGACCGGTTGCTTCTCTAGAATGCCTGTCAGATGTGGCTGCAGATGCACTCTGTATTTTTGCTTTCCTCCCTCAGTCTCACAGTTGACTGGGAAAATATTATTCTGCCACCTCCTCTGCTGCTCCCCCCCCGACGTGAGGTCCTCATGCCCTCCTTGGCCAGCACAAGCCAGGCTGCTCCGCTGCCGGCACGGTGCCACGCTGTTCCCGGGATCTGCCCTCCCCATGCTCGGTGGGATTATGGGCTTTCTGCTGGCAATGGGGGGGTCATGCTCGCTGCAGCAGAATGGTGTTTTTATTTTCTGTGTGTCTTCAGCCGTTTGTACCAGGGCTGTCCTAAAATGACCTTGCCGCCCTGGCCATGTGCTATACATGTTCGGGAAGGGGGAAATGTGGCAGATCTCCAAATAAACTTGGAAGGTCTCCGTTATCCCCTCGCTGCTGAGTGGGTGAGGTGGGGAAATGCCTGTAAACAGCAGGAGTTGCATGATGCCCTGGTGTTAATGGGACTTTCATCCCATAAACAGTGGCTGCTGTGTCAGGGTTGGGCTTATCTAGAGTTTTGCTTGCATAGAGGTGTTGCTCTCTTGCCAATGATGGATGTCAGCTTTTTTCCCTGTCCCGACTGCTTTCCAGCAGCACCCATGGTAGCTTGTCTGCCTGCAGAGGACAAGCTCTACCATCTGTGGGCAGAAGGTGCCTTAGGGGTGTGAGAAGCTTCAGAATGAGCAGTGTGGTGGGGTCTGTGCCAAACTCTTCCAGTCTTCGAGGTGTCAGGGGTTCACAGGGCCAGGTAGCAGGTGCATTCATGTACCTTTATGAACTTGGAGAAATCTCTGTGCTTTTGGCAAGAAGAGATGGAGAAGAGCTCTGCTGTGTTGTATTGGCACCCTGTCTGCAGTTGCTTGTGTGTTTGGTTGTTTCTGGGCTGGTCCAGGAAAAATTTCAGGGCAAAACTGTCTTGTGTAACACTTCCACAAAGACAGTGCTGAGAGGTGTCCTCAGCCCTGTTGGGAACAGCACCGATGAAGCAGCAGCCCATGTATCCTGGTCCTTGTTGGGACAGGAGCATGTGCATGGAGGGGGAGCTGGGCTGGCCTGGAAGCTGGTGTGGGCTCGATGCCTCTCTTGGGGATGGCTGAAGCTGGAGACTTGTGTGGGATGAGCCCAAGGCAACCTGTCCTGGCTCCCAGGCTGTGGCCTGAAACATGGTACATCAGCTGAATGCAAGATGATGGACTGGAGATCCTCAGCAGAGTGGGGGTGGGAGCTGCAGTCCCCTTTGCAAAAGGGGATGCTCTGGCAAATGGTTTCCTGCAGCGTTTGCAGTGCCTGCAGGCACGGGTGCAGCTGCGTGAGCCCCGGTCCCTGGGGGGCACCTCTGGGCTCTGCCCCTCTGGCTGCTGCTGCAAGCAGTAAGGGCTTCTCAGGGTAAAAGGTTTTGGGGGGCTGTGGCAGCAGCAGGGCAGGAGGTGGATGCAGAGCCACATATGAACATCTTGTCCTTTGCATCCTACTTCGTCTGTTGCTTTGGAGCGCGGGCCATTGCGTCTCCAAGGGGGAAAAAATGCTCAGAAATTCCACAGACCCTTCAATATCGTTTCTGTTTTACAGCGAGACAAAAAAGGTCCCTTTGTGTGAGGGCTGAAAGAAATAGCCCAGTCTCACAGCCCCCCCAAAATCTTAATGTCAACTATTTGCCTCCTTGTGTTTTCACATAAACAAGCACTTTCTCCTGAATATCTGTGCTCTGGCTGTTCCCCCAGCTCGGTATTCCCCCTGCTCGGTGGTGCCTGCAGGACGGAGAACCCAGCCCCGCCCCGCCCCGTCCACCTCCCGGCCAGGCTTGTGTGGCTGGAGAGATGCAGGACTAGCTCGGGGGGACGTGGGCCAGATTAGTGACTAAAGCTGGGTTTGGAAGGAAATGAACAGTTTGAGCTGCTTTTAATTCAAGGGACTGCTGCTTGTCTGATAGCAGGGGGCAAGCTCTTGCTTACGGATCTGAGCACAAACTATCCCTGTTTACACCAGCCTGGCCCAGTATCTTGTTCTGCTCTTGCCAGGGCACCACCCACCCATCCTGCTTTGGGGTCAGATGTTCCCCTGGTTTAAGTGACTGTCAAATTAATAGCACTGCACAGATTGCAGCAGCTGAGAAGCTGCCCCTTCTATTTTGATTGATGTTTGCCTATACACACTGGAGCGTCTCGGGTGTAACACTGAAGATTTCTATGCTGGAGTTCACCTTTTTTTTGTTTCTCTCGTGTTCCCTTTCCTTTTATAAGAAGAAAAATTAGAAGCAAAAAAAGGGCTATAATGTTGTGTCTGCAAAGTAAAAGTGAATTAGACTAAAATGCGAGTGCCAGCAGCGTTCCTGTGGTTATTGTTCATTCAGCTGTGCTGCACACGTGTGCTGCTCCGTGTTCCTGTTCCCGGCTGTGTAACCTGATATATCAGTGGGTGCATTGTAAAACACGTCCCGTGAAACTTGGGGGATGCAGTGCCTGCAAAGTGCTGCTGCTGCAGAAACCCTGATTTTTGTTTCTTTTGTTCCACTGCCAGTTTTCAAAACTTGGGGCTGTCAGGAGTGGAAGCTGGTCCTGGTAACTGACTGTGGATCCTGGGGTTAGGGCAGTGCTTGCTAAGGGAGCTCTGGAGAGAGGGGAGGTGGTGGAGGGGATGTGATCCACATGGGTTCATGCCTTACCTCCTCACCTCAGCAGCTCTTTGGAAGTATTTGGGGTGATGTGATGGTACCTCCTGGCCTGGGGAAGGATCTAGGGTAATTACTCTTGTGCCATCATAGTTTACCCTGCGGTTCAATTTCCAGTGGATCCAAAGCCCCTTGAAGGCAATGGATGGGCACCTGTCAACTCTACCTAATCTTAGATCAAGACCATCCTGGAATAAACAGAAATAAAACACTTGTCAAGCTATTTTTTTCTTCTATTAGCTTTTCACTGTGACCCTAGCACCCAGGCAGGATTTCTCCCCATCCCTGGGATCTGTCATGGGGATCCTGAGTTCCCAAATCTGCCTTGCTGCCTCTTCTGTTGATCTCTTCCTCCTCCAGCTGTTTCAGAGCCTGTGATCATCTTTTTCCATCTTTATCACACAGCTTCCCAGTTCACATGTATGGGGAGGAGTTTGGGTTGGAAGCAGTTCATGGAGAACTTCAAACAGTAAAATCAGATGAATGAATGAATAAAGGGTAGTTTTGTTGCTCTTATCCTTTCATCAGCTTTATTTAGTTCCCAGCAGTTCATCTGGCAATTGCCATTCCATCTGGCTTCTTGCTGAGGGTCAAATTAAAATCCTGCTGAAGATTAGAGCAAACTGCTGTTGAATTGTGTAGGACTAGTAAGGTCTGAAGTTGACTTCTGGCAGAGTAGCACTAACTTCTCTTCATGTTGCTTAAACTGAGAGGTTGTAAAACCTTTGGACAGGAACCTTGGAGGCAGGAAATTCCAGTCCTGAGGATCCCTCAGCAATGCAGGCTAAGTGAAGCTTGTAAAATACAACATTAAGATACACCCAGTGGTGATTGTCTGCTTTCTTGGAGGAATGGATGTGGTCTTCGCCCAGGACATGGGGATGAGAGAAGGACATCAGCTGCTGATGTCTTCCCAACTTAGACCAGCGGTTTTCAGTGCTATAATTCTATTTGGTTGTAGAAAAATAGATGTTCCAGTTCAAATGAAAAATCCCATGTCGGTGGAAGATGACATGATCTCCATCTCAAGCCCACTGCAGGCAAGACCCTTTCCACCAACTTGGGTGTCCTGTGGACTGGCCTTGTGCTGCAGGCACGCATATGCCTACAAGCTGCTGAGAAGGGATGTGGTGCACGGGTTCCCATGTCCAGAGTGAACTAAGTGTTGTATCTTCTCCACCCCGGTCTTTGGAGATGTTGGCTCCTGCAGGCCAGCGAACCCCAGCCAAGAATATGCGAACCACATGGCCAAAGCCAAATGAATGGGAACCAGAGGTTGGGGCCCAGAGTCTGTCAGCAGGGGCTGGCTTAAAAACAAATGAAAGAAGAGGGGGAAAAAATAGTTCTAATTATTGTGAACTTTTAAAAACACAAAATAATAAGCTTTTATTTCAGAGTTCCCTTTGCAGCATGTAATTTCATTTCCCCCCATTTGCTTTTACTACTTGCTCTGGGCACTGTCAGAACAACCTGATTTATAAGTGACAGCTTTGGCTATTTTTCAGGCGGGTCTCTAAAATAAGAGCGTGAAAACTGTCCCACTGCCAGCAACTCTCTTGGAATTAAAACTCATATGAGTTGTAGCATGAAGCAAAGTGCTGGGTGCTTTATGACTTAAATGTCTTTCACAAAAAGCAATCCTCCCTCCTTTCTCTTGGGATGACTTTTCCTTTTCCTTTTATTACACAGAATATCTCAACCTGTAGTTGGAGAAAATAAAATAAAACAAGCAGTGGCTGTTACCTTACTGTTTCCCTGCTACCAGCTCCCTTGTGTACTATCAGTAGAGAATTGTAGATCATGAGGGAGATGTTTATTGACCAAGGGTTTTAGCAACAGAGCTTTGGCTAATGTTTTCTTCCCATCCTATAGAGGTAAAGAAAATGAGCAAAACGAAGCATAACACAATGGCAGGTATACAGCGTAACCTGCTAATTTTAAGTGAATTGATGATAATATCAAAAAATTGGGGAAAGCTTTATTGACAGCCTGAACAAAACTTAGCATGTGCTTTAATTTTCTGATTAATAAAGAAAAGCTGTGTTCACAGCGTGATGTTACTTCTGTGTATCTGTTTGTGAATACAATCTCCCTATTTGCCTGGGGAAGTGCCTGGCTTTGGTGCTTTTTTGGATGCAGTTAGAAATTTGGACCTTTGACTGCCAATGTCTTGAAGCTCAGAAGTATCTGATTTGGATTTAAAGTTGGCCACGTGTGTCCCTGTTCTCATAGGAATCATAGTTCTTGTCGGTGACTTCTTTGCTAAAGTTCTAGTATTGCCTGCTTTCATTCGGTGTCTCAAAAGCATCACTGTTTGAGGGAGGGGTCTCTTAAACTTCACTCTGAAGGGTGCTGCTCTGGTATCCAAACAACCTGAATCTGTCCTAATAGCCTGGTTAACCTGAGCAGGCTGGAGGATCGTGCTGCCAAACCAGGGGGAAGTGACTTGAGGGGGTCCATGGCTCTGGTCTGGCTGCTGCTGATCCAGCAAAGCTGGATAGAGGTGGCAACTTCTTGTGTACAAAGAAGGCTTTTTGATTTGACTCTTTGGACTGAATGTATTTGCAAACGCCAGGATGCATCTCAGAAATGCTGCTTCTCTGTGGGTGAAGGTGGTGAGCCTTCATATGGCTCTGGGGAAGGTGTGAGGCACCGTCCTCCTCTGCCATCCTGTGTTCTGGTGTAGGCAGCTATGACAGCTCCCACCCAGACTCGAGCCCAGAGAGAGCTCTTGGCTTTCATACTTGGTCACAAGTTGACCCAGAGGGTCTGGAGGACACTACAGTGAATTCCTTCTGCAGTAACTTGATGAATATAAAAAATAGGTGCAGCCATGGCCCTATGCACGTGGCATGTGGACAATTAGGAGCTGGGTCTTTGTGTTTGAAAAGAATGGAAACAGATCTCTGGGTCTGAAACTCTACAGAACCTCAGAGTTTAAGAGGATTTTCAAAGATCAGGACTGCAGTGTCCCTGTGAAGTGGCCTGGATGACTCTTCAAAGCAGGTTGGAGAGGTTTTAACATTGAAGGATTTGCAAAGGTTTGCCAGACAATAAATTTCCAGGATGAATGGTCACAGGTGTAAAACCAGCATCCTTGTAAAACACTCACTGTATATACATGTGTCTTGAACCTAAGGCTGTCCTCGAATAAATTCCACTTGACTTGAAGCTGGAAGTCTGGTCAGGTATGAAGTTAGGAAGCTGCAATCTGATCTGAAATGGCACTTGCCTTGCAAACCCAAACAGGTTAACCTTATCCGCTATAGAGGATGGCAGGTCTTTACTTGCCTTGAGTAGTAGATGTGCTACTTGGCCCCTGTCCTAAAGGGAGATGCTCGGCGCAGTCTGCCCCACGAGCGAGACAGAGACCCCAGCACTGCATAGCTGGTTGCAGGTTGCTACTGCCTGCCAGGTTGGGTGGGCAGTGCTGGAGGGTTGCCCATTGCTCAGGAGAGTTAGGTCAGTCTCCTGAATTATTCTGTTTAGCTACACTTCCATTGATGACAGTAAAAAAATAAAAATCAAACTTGATCAATGCTACTTTTGTGGATGGGGTTTTCAAAAACATTCACTCCCACTGAAATCAATAGGGAATTTTTGGGTTGGATGAGTTTTATTTCAGGAGAAAAAAGTTAAGCTAACACAGGGTGTTTTTACAGTCCCATTCTAGGTATTACATCCTTCAAGGCCCTCTTTGGAAAGCTTCCAGGTGGGAGATTTTTTTGGCCTTATATTCTGGGGCTGGTACTTTCAGCAAAGGTGCATGAAGTTCAACACTGCAGAACTGCATTTTTCAGAAATGTCTATGTGCTGTAGGGGCCTGGATCTCATCTCAGGTGCTTTCAGCTGTCTCAAATGAAAGGCAATACCAAGCTGGCTTTATAGTCCCACCTGAGCAGGGGAGGTGTCCCAATGCCCTTGGTCTCATAATTGGTTTTAGCCATTGTCTGATCTTGCTACTTCAATCAGGTTCTGCCTTTATATTTGGCATTGGCTACTTATCCCAGGGAAGGTAATGGGTGAATTCAGGCATGTGCTGAATTTGAGACCCAACGAAAGTGCAGGGTGGGATGTGGATGGAGAGCCTTGTGCAATCTGATCGCATCTTCTCACAGTGCCCTACTGCCAAGGACGGACAGCAAGAGCGGATGGTGAAGAATGTGAGGCGGAAACAGAGGTGGGAGAGGAATGTGTGGTTTTGGAGGGGGGAAATCTTGGCACTCATGGCTGCAGGGAGCAGCCAGGCTGGTGGTTGTACTTTACATGAGGAGCCGTAATTCCCAGGGGTTAGTCTGCAGGTGGCTGTGCAGCTGGGCTGGTGGCTTGTGACAATGGGCTGGGAAGATGTGCGCCTTGTCTCATCTGCATTGGGTGGTGTGGGGCAGGCCAGACCTGATGCTGAGCTGGTCCCTGTGTTATCAGGGTCCACTGTTAGGGTCGGGTTTGTCACTGGAAACCACAGTCTGGAGGGAATGTGAAAATCCCATTGTGGTGCTCCCCAGTGCATGCTGGTGAGATCCTGAGCTGGCATTGGGATAGGAGAGGAGTGTGCTGGAGCAGTTCATGAGCAGATACCTCCGTGTGGACAGCTTCGGATAAACCCCAGGCAGGGTTTGCAGACGCAATGGCAGGAGATAATCCTGTTGCTGCAGTGGGAGGGAAGTCGACTCAGTTCTGCTCTGGAAAGCCTTTACCAGGACAATCCTGGAGATAGGTCTCACTAGCAGGTGCTTATGAAGCAAAGGAGCCGATATGCTTGGAGGATTCCCGGGGATGTTGAAAAGCCTTTCCTCCCTGGGCTCTGAAATCACTTCCAGGCCAGTAGCCAAGCACAAGCTGTAAATAACAAATGGTGGCTGATGATCCCCTCTCATTTTGCTCTGAGATGTTGTCAGCTCTGGGCTTTCCCTTGGCATCTTCTCTCCAGTACTTTGCATTCCCTTCTTCAGCTTGCAGTGTTGTTGTGGCATCTGGCCGTCTCCTGTCATGCTGTTGGTGTGAACTTGGTGTGAAGGAGTCGCTTCTGTGGTGGCCTCCACAGGGTTGTAATGCAGGAAAAGCTCAGGGATCCAGGTTCTGTGGTCAGGGTGATGTTTGTGTCTTCTTCCCCTGGGGCTTCTCTAGTTATTGCTGGCTCAGAAAGGGCTAGAGATAAGGTCAGAGGAGAGATGTCTGGGATTTGTATTGGCCTCTGTCTCAGCATTCCAACATGGGCAACTTGGAAGGCAAATCTTGTGGCCTTATCTGAGGTTCTTTGCACCCAAGCACACACAACTACACAGGAAAATTCACCTGGTGATTATCCAAAGTTTATCCTGTCACCAAATGTTCCCACCTCATCAAATATCCAAACTGGGGTTGCTGTCTGTCACATTGCTTTTTTCCCCTCACCATTTAGGAAACTCTAAACCCCTTTTACTGCCCTGTGAATTGATGCTGTAGCAATTAGGCAACACAGCTGAGCCCAAGGCCCTTTTGAAATCCCAGCCTACACAAATATCATGTAAGTAGCAGTATTTATCCAGGATCAAAATAATACAGTGCAAACACTGAAATATTAGGAGACACGCCTAGCACATGTACATGTCCTCCTGTCCTGAACTTGTGAGCTTAGCTAGCCTTTTCACATCAGGAATTCTTTTTGTGCTGGGAACATCTGGCTTGGTGCAGCAAAGGTAAATGTTCCAACAAAAACACCAGGCGTGCTAGCGAGAGGTGCAGGCTGGAGCCACATCTCAGCACCATAACCCCTGTCCTTCCCTGTTCCACCACCTCGTTGTGCTCATTCCTTGCCTTTTCATTGCACAATTGATTGTTTGGGCGATGGACTCGGCTAGATGTTTTTGTTTGCTCTGCAACGTATGCAGCACGCTTTGTTTTCTGGCTATATGCAGAAACGGCTCACCATCTCCTCACGGCGTGGTCCTCACCCGTGTTAAGTTTGTGTTTGCTTTGCTAGGAGCTGGTGCTGCTGCTGTGGCCGTGGCCCCCCTGTCACCTGCCCCGACCCCCTGGCACCCATCTTGCAGCTGTTTGGGTCCGGCCTGGGAACAGGCGGGGAGATTTCGCTGTGCCTCTGGGGCGCACGGCGTTCTTTCCATAGGCTTTGTTACTGCTCAATTAAATTTATAGCTCAGCCCTGTGCGGTGGCTGGGTGCCCGAGTTTCACTCGTTGTGTTTATTCATTTTACAAAGACCTGAGCTACGGCCTGTAAAAGTGGGGAAAAGGGCTCCGGGTCAGCTCTTTTTGTGCTTTGCTAGTGTTGTTTGGTGCCTGATCCTGCTGTTCTACCCACCGGGTTGCAGTGGTTTAGCTTGCACGTAGGCATGCCCGCCGTCACGCCGATGAGTCCTCTGTGGCTGCTGCTCAGAGCAGCTCCCGGCGTGCAGCTTCCTTCTGCCGAGGCTGGGTGCCCCGCTGTCCCTCCCGGCTCCCTGGCAGATGGACTGAGCCAGAACTCCCTGGTCATCAGAAACACTTGGAAAATAGTTGAATTGTCCTTTAACAAGATTTTTGACACTTTTAGAGTGGTTTTTGCTGCATGTTAGCCTGACGAGCTGAATTGTAAACCAGTTCTGTAACAAGGGTTAAAACCTCCAAATTGTGAGTCAGAACAGGCATTTGAAGAGACATGGACTATCTCAGCTTGTCAAAATAAACATTTCATTTAAGCACAGAGTGTGCCACTGTCTGAAAGCTCATAATTTAAAAGAAGACTTTTTTTGGTTTGGCTTTTCCTGATCATAAAGCTGAGTGTGTGTGTGTGTATAGCATAGGTACAGAACAGCTTAACTTCACAGCAGTATGATTGCAGTGAAACTTTTTTGGTATGGAAACTTTTTTCTGAAAACACGTCAGGCTGTTTCTATTTATAAACTTTGCAAAGAGCCTGGGCTGCCCGTTGGCCGATTGTCCCCATATGCTGCTACCCTGCTGCTGGGCCGTCAGCTAGTGCTCCATGGGGTTGTCCTGGCTGGATCTGCTGATGTCTCCCTCGCAGGGAGGGCAGCTGGCTGTTTCTAGAGAGCACAGTTCACGCAGGGGAAGCGAGCAAATCCCCAACACCCACCCTTGGGATGCAATGAAAAACAGTTCTTGTCAGCGGGCGTTAGCACGAGTGCCGGGTTGTAGC
>JAVJGG010000002.1:27492119-27529218 GCA_035590195.1 Aviceda cuculoides
GGGACCGCAGAGGGGCCGAGCAGGGGAAGCGCGGGAAGGCAGAGCTCAGCGCCGGCCGCGTTCCTGCAGTGCGAGCGAGAGCACAACTGACGTAAAAAGCAAATTCCTGACGCTTTGCACACCCGGGGCCCATCTGGCACCAGCTGTGGCATGGCCAGAGGCTGCAGGAGTGGTGGCCGTGGTGCACGTTCTTGGGAGCCTGCAGGATGCAGGTTGGTGCAGAAGCCACTGGAAAGGCACTTTTCCTCCCTCCTTCTGCCCCTACAGCTTTAGCAAAAGATACTCTGAAGCAGCATGTTTCTTTAAATGCTCTCATTTCTCTAAAACTCTTAACTTGGTGCTCCAGGGTTTTTGGTTTTAGTTTCCACCAGGAGCTTGTGGTGGGACCCTGGGAGAAATGCTCACAGCTCTGCCCCTGCATGTCCCCATCTGTGAACACCCAAAGCCGGCATGCTTTTCTGATGAGGACCCTGGGTGTCACAGCTGAATATCAGAGCCCTAACAAAGCCCAGTGTGTTTTTGTTCTGGGTGTTGCTCTGACATGCATAGCTTGGTCGCAAAGGACTGACCCTCTGCGAGAGAGAAGGGGAGACAAGAGGCAGAATTATTCCCAGTGTAAAAAAGAAAAGAAAATAGTGCACAATGAGAGGTAAGGACCAGGCTTTCCATCTACACCTGCCTGATTTAGGAACAGGGAGGTGTATGTGATGTGGGCAGGTTTGTAAATCCCACCTGAAGCAGCTTGCCTCCCTCCTCTGTGCTCCTGGCTCAGCTGAGCTTGGGGAGCGGTAACCAAGGGCTGCTGTGCCCTCCAGGGACATCTGGTGAACAGGGCCGTGGAGGTGACAAGTGTTCGTTGGCCTCTACTTCTTCATGTGTGAAATGGTTCATAAAGCATCTGAGGAGTAAGATTTAGCATCACTCTGTGGATCGAGCTTTCCACATCTGTAAACCAAATAGCCTTGTTCTTTAATAGGAGCATGTCCTGCCTCTGCTGAGCTCCACAGCAGCCACTTCTTGTCCTTGCCTGTTTTGAGGGCAACTGAGTCACCCCACCTCCTCTCCTTAGGACAGCTGTGTCCACCATGCATGGGAGACTCTCAAACTTGAAGTATGGATATCTTAAGCAGAAGCCTGATTACAGGATGGTTGCTCCATCTTTCTTCTTTCCCTTCTTGCCTGCTCTTCAGAGCTCGCTACCCACCAGTTTTAAATATGCCATAGCATGGAAGTTCATCCCTTTGACAGCAACAGCCCTTTAGGGGAGCCTTTATCAGCAGGACTTTCATACCATCTTATCCGAGCTGTTTGTGCTAAGCAAGATTGCGTTTTACTGCTTTGACCATCTAGTCATAGTTAACTGTTGCATGAGGCAAAGTTAGTGAAAAGTAAAATATTTGAGATGAAATACTCTGCTTCTGTGCTATATAACTCTTAAAGGACTAATGACATCTAAGTGAAAACAAGCTGGTTTTATGAAAAGCCTTGTATCTAAAAATACTAATACCGATGATCTCATTTTCCAAGATCTATCTGAATGCATCTCCCTTTTCTGCATGATTTTTTTTCTTGGATTTTCTGCTTTGAAGTTTGCCTTGGACAGACATCTTCCCAGGTAGGCTCAGTCTAATCCCTCCAGCCATTTCTACCAACCTTGTGACTTTGTTTGAGGTGCAAGACTTGAGTGATTAAGGGGTTTAGGGCAGAAAGCTGAGACTGGAAAGATCTTCAGTGTGGTCTTGTGCTGCTGTGTGCTATCTTGGCCATTGGTCATGAAATGAGAACCGTTGATTTCCTGCCTGCCTCTTTTTCTTTCCCACTGTGCTTCTTGGTGTAATACTGACCTTCTGCAGCTCCTCCTTGGTCAGTGCAATCACATCCTGTGCTCAAGTATAGAAATAAAGGCACAAAGGCTAGAAAGGATAGACATTATCTGTATTTCTTGCATGGGTTATTTGAATCTTGATGCAGAGTAGTTACCTGGTATGGCACTGCTGTCCCTTAGTGCTGCCTGGCCCTCCATGGCCATAGCAAAACCGTTCACTGATACGAACCATGGTCTTTGGCTCCAAAGAGCATCCTTCCTTCTAACCCTTGCCAGAGAGTGAAGAAGCCAGGAGGTCACCAGCTGTGCTCTCACAGTGTCTTTTTCTTGGGTTCCAGAGTATGTGCTGCCCTCAGCCAACATTGGTCTGCCCGGCCACCTCATCCAGTGCCACAGCCAACAGCCTGCCTATACCACTCACACGGCCCCTGTGGTCAAGATGCTCGTTGAGCAGGATGAGCAGAGAAAGGCTGCATCCAACTGCCCAGCAGAGACAGAGCCAAACGGAGAGCCTCAAGAAGCTGGTTTTGAGGAGGAAACCCGAGTGCTGTCAAAGCTGAGCAGAGGTAGCAGCATCCCTGGGACTGGGAGGGACTCAGTAGGAGTGTCCACAGCTGAGACCAGTTTGCCATCACCTAGTGTTTGCAATAGGGTTATTTTTGCAAGAAAACCTCCCTTGTGTATGCTACCACGTAGCCACTTGGTGTGTTCCAGCAAGAAGAAATGATCTGTCTGCAGTTAGAAATGAAGAAAAGAAAAAGATGCCCTCAAGTGTTTTCCAGAGTGCATTAAACTACACACGAAAATGGCATTTACCTTTGACTCTTTTCCTAAAAGCCCCCTTGGAATGGAAGCAGACAAGCACAAAAGGTGGTGGTATTGCATTTTGTTCTTGTTTGCACTCACGTCTGGACAAAACCATAACCTCTTCCTAGTGAACTTGCTTCACGTGTATTGCTAGCTGTTTGCTGCTTTGCTTCTTGGAAATGCCCCACAAAGGGTGCAGTGCAGAGGCATGATATGGAGATGCAGATGCCTGCACGCCCACACAGTCCAGCACACACATAGGGCCCAGTTTTCTGTTCTCCTTCGTCTTGTGACCCTGCTGGCATCGGTGCTGAGTGCCAGCAGCAGTTGTGGGGATTTGGCTGAGGGGAATGGCCCCTGGGGACTCTGTGCGTCTGCATCCACTTGAGATTTTGGGTGACTGGAAGAAAAGTGCAATGAGAATCAGTGTCCCCTCTCCTTGAAGCTGTATTTTGCTGAAGGAGCATGGACTGGGAGGGAGAGGAGTTTATAATGACCATTTGCTTGTACTCTTATCCCTTTTCCCCTGGCCTGCTTGTCCTTAGGGTGTGAGGTCTGTTCAAGTTGCATTTACTGGACTTCATGTATGTGTCTGCACACATGACACTTCCATGCACACAGGTCAATTAAAAGCAATGTAGCAGCAAAGCTAATCAGTCACTGGTAGATGAGCTGCTACTCCTGTCTCACTTTTACAGATAGGCAGAGATGCTAAGGTCAAAATTGCTCAGGGACATGATCTTCTGCAAGTCATTAGCCTTATGTGATACTGGAAAGTGTATACCTAGGGGATCCAGCTGCTAGTGCATGACAGCTCCGACCCTAGGTGCTGAGGAATATTCCCAGATTTTTTTAAAACCACTTGCGAAGGCATCACCCCATTATTCTTTGGCTGACAGAGGTACAATCCAGTTTTCTAGCACCACCTCTGTGGCTGCCTTCCTTCATGAAGACCTTCCAACTTGCGCAACGGAGCCTGCGGGTGCCTCTGACAGTGTGTCCATCTCTGCTGTAAAAGGTCCATCCTGTGCATTGAGTGAGGCAGGGTTCAGATTGGGCAAAATGCCCCATGGCTCCTCGATTAAAAACTATACTGGCCTGCATAACCGAAAGGTGGCTTCTACAGCAAGAGCACTGGTAAGGAGAACACCTAAAAGGGAGCAGGAGGCTCTGGAGGGGTGGAATGGAGGGTGCCCAGTTTAGCCACGTGTGCCTGTATCCCTGGAGTGCTCTCTGGCTGGTAGGGCTCTGCTGGGGATGTGACCTCACATTTCTCTGGAGTTTCTAACTGGCAAATATAGTTGGGAAGTTTTGTCATGAAGACAGCAAAAGACACCCCTTCCTGCAGGGGTGATCCCTTCTAATTTTGGATTGTACTTCCGCAGGGACTGAACTGCTGTCAGACTGTTTCAACATTTAATGCATTTGAAAGTATTTTCCTTGTGATGGTGAAAGACATTGTCATTTTTTTTTCCATCAACATTAAATTTGCTTGAGGAAGCCATTTGCCCTGGAAAACTTTGCTAAAGTTATAAACAACTTATCTAATAATCAGGAGTATTTGCTGTTGTGTCTAGTGTGCTGTTCCCAACTGCTGCTGTCAGCTCATGTGATTTCGGCTGAGACGGGACCGGTGTCACTTGACAGCTGAATGCTTTGGGAAACAGTGTTGGGCCTCTGCAGGAAAAAAAAAAAATTTAAAGAATTAGAAAATGCAACAAAAAGAGAAACTACTGCTTTCTATGGATGTATAAATAAATTTGTTCCCTGCCCTATTTAGAGCCCAGGGTAACTCACACCCCTCATGCCTGCACACGCAGATGCAGCACGTCACAAGCCCCGTGTTTAGCAGTGTCACTCGCCTGCCAACCCGCGGCTTTGGTCACAAGCCATGGAACTGGGAAGAAATAAATAAACCTTAGTTTCCAGCTCTTCCCTCTGACTTTTCTGTTTGCTGCGAGGAATCTTGGAAAAGGGTCGTGGTGACGTCATGTTCTTATCTCCTTGCTGACGCAATGACTACAGAAATAGTTGGGAGACCCAGCTGGGGTTGTGTCTTTCCCGATTGTGGCTGGAGGGCCTGGGGGTGCTGTTCCCCTGCACCCCTTTGGCATCCAGCCTCCTGTGCGGGTGGGCTGTGTGGGGCACCAGCTGTAAGGGGGGTGATGGCTTCTATTTAATAGCATTGATATATGTCATTGGCACTGGGATGGTGTCACAGGGGAGTGCTGAAGCAAGTGGTGGAGGTGTAAGATGTGCTGTGAACCACTCTCCAAGCTTCTCAGGTTTACTGGTTTGTTCTGTGATTGCATATTCCCAGCAAAGCGGGGGTAAGGCACTGATTGCTCTCTAGGTTTGCTGTAGGCCAGCCCTGCCTATGCAGAGGATGCTGAAGCAGGTGTGAATTGTGTGTGCTTGCACAGCTTGGGGATGGTGAGAAGGAAAACACCCACCTTCCTTCCCCTGGCTGCACAGAGGCTTTACCAGGGCTGGGATCTTGTTCATACCTCTGTGTTAAACCATTTTTGCTATTGCACCTCCTCCCTCGGGGAACGGCCTTCTCATTCTGCAGGTGAAAGACCAGAGTTATTTATAGGCAGTACTGTGGTGAGAAATGGTATAGGAAAAGGTTGAAATCATCCCTAGAGAGCCTGAAATGGTAGCTGAGGTGACTGAGAAAACATTTTTGTTTTTCTTTTGCATGTTTGCATATGTGCTTGAATGCATTAGAGTTCACTGCGGGAAGGTGTCCAGGGCACTCCTGCAACCAGCGGCTTTCCAGGTGGGGAACCCTATCCTGTGGTCAGGTCGAGGGCTGGCAGAGGTGTCGTGGGCTGCTCTTTGCTCTCCTCTTTTCCTCAGTGGATACATTAGCTATTTTTTTGGTCTCAGTTTCTGTATTTCTGCAGCAAGGACAGTAATATGTAGTTGGATTAGACTGTGCATATGCATTGGAGTTCAGGCATGTTAAAGCTACCTTGAAAATGTTCTGCCAGTATATCTTTCTGTGGCAAAATGGCCAGAGGTACAAAAGTTTCAAGGAATCGAATTTTTTTCATTAAAATAGTTGAAAATTCATTATGTCTTCAGAGAAAGTGGACATGCTGCCTCTCCACAATAAATTAAAGTAAAAATGGAAACAGGCAAAACCAAGTGTTGTAAAAAGCACTTGTAGGAAAAGAAAAAAAAGAAAAAAAACCCACCCAGAAACCAAATGTCCTGGCTTTGGTAATTCTTAAAATGGGTTTTTCAGTAACTTCATTTTATGGGAAATTTTAACTTTTCTGTTGTCACTGTGGAGAAAAGGGACCTCTCAAGGGCTGCAAATTTGCAGTACGGTAATTCTATGTTTCAGCTTGTACTGCCCATTAGCATTAATAAAATACTTTGAGGGCTCTGTTCAGCTCCAGCTGAAATCAATTGCTATTATTCTGGAGCCCCAAGGCACAGCAATGCATGGTGTCAGTGAGCCCAGGGCTGTGATGGAGAGGGTCTAGGTGGTACTGGGGGTGCCAAGAAGGCTCATCACGTTGGTGAGCTCTGTACTTCAGACATGCATCTGGTGAGGCTGAAACGGTGTCCTGGGCCCTGCCTGTGGTCTGTAGCCTGGTGCTGGAGAGCTGGGTAGGCAAGAGTTTGCCGCGTGGTGCGGGCACCGGGATCCCTGCCCATGTGCAAGGTGCTAGAGCAGGGCAGCAGCGTGACGTTGGATGTGGCACTGGGGAACTGAGGATGGGAGATGTAGGGTGTCTCTTGGGGTGCAGTGGAATTGACACCACTGCCGCCCCCCCGCAGCCACCCTGCATCTGTCAACACATGTAGCAGCACCTACTTTGTTATTGTAATATACAACTGGGGACCCAGAGCTAATTGCAGCTCTAAATGACTTATGCTGTGGTTGCTCCTTGTCTGCTGTATTGAAACCAGATGTTCAGGTCATTAAATAGATATAAGCCAGGTGCTGACTGCCTTATTTAAGCAAAATATGAATTGATTTCCTGCAGGAGTGACTGTGGTCATATATATGCCAGCACCCAAGAGTGGGACGAGAAGGCTGGGGAGAATGGTGGCCATTGTGGCTTGGGGACCCCTGGTGAGGCTTTAGTATTGCTTTGGGACTTGGCTGATGGATTGACTGGATGCAAAGCTGCTGAGGGTTTTGGGGTAGTTACTGTGCTCCAGAGCTGTTCCCTAAGCATGTCACCAATGTGTTGATATATGTTTAGAAAAGTGTCTCTGGATGAGACACCTGCCCTGCTGAAAAGTACGTGGATCTGAGGGCATGGAATAAAGGTGACAAACCCTCAGCAGTATGTGGTGCTGATTCTGGGAGGACGCTGTGGTCTAGTCCCTAGATCAGGTCTGTGGGGTGTCTCTGTGCCTCTAGCCCAGTATTTTAACCTCACAAGCAGAGCTTTTTATTGCCGGATTTGCCACTGAGAACCTTTCATCTCAGAGTGCTTTACCATGATCATGAGCACAGCAGGTAGAAATTAGAGTTGGTCCTGAATAGAGCTAAGAGCTGCCCAGCTAACACCAAGGTGTTTCTGAAACAGCATTTCTCAACAATTTTGTGTCTGTATTCACCACTTGACTCATCTGTCATTACGCAGCCACCCGTGCCAGCAGCAGCTCCAGGCAGGGAAGCACTTGCTGCCGTTACCCTCCGCAAGTGCTCGTGTTTGAGCCCTGGAGGAACCGAGCTGCTGCCAGCAATTACAGTTAGTAGTTCCTGGCTCATGCTAAACTCTGCCAGCAGTGCTCAACCTGTCCTCACCATGCCATGCAAGCAGAGGGGAGATGCTGCAGATGCCGGGGTGATGGAGCTGCCAGTGCCTGCTGCTCTCTGACCATTTGCTCTTCACAAAGCCTGTGGTGGGTGCCACGGGGGTCACAGTCTGCTGCAAACTGTCTTATTCTCACCAAGATATGGATTTCCTTCCTTAGTGGCAGCTTGGGGTGGGTTCTGTGGGGTTATATGAAATTGAGGGAGAGATTGGAGAGAACTACTTGCTGTTTGGCTGGTAAAGCTGAACCTGGGTAGCTGGAAGCCTCCTGGAGTAGTATTGGACCTCAGATGAGCCTAGGGCAAAGCTGTGGCAGCCTGGACTTGGGCTTTGCCGAGTCATTTTTATTGGAATCAAAGAGCAGTGGAAAACCTGCCATTTTCACACAAGAATTCCCCCTCCCCGAGTGCTGCTCTGTCTGTCCTCACAGGCTACAAAGATGCTTTTATTTTTTTTCTTTTCCCCAGCATTTACGTTGGGTGCAGTTGTGCTGCTCCGGGTCTCGGGGAATGGCTCTGTCTCAGTAGGAGCTTGGTATGATGTCAATGTTTCGAGTGGGTGAAGCAGAGGAGGCAAAAATAGACATTTAGACATTTTTCCAGTTATGCCTTTTCAAAAAGGAATATTTATAGCTTGGTGCATAAACACAAGCTCTCTTTGTGAATCCACTACTAATTGCAACACAGCACGTTACCCCCTTGGACCCTCATGCTTTTAGCCTTAGGACTGGTCTAGGCAGCTTTGACCTTCTTGCAGTGGGAGCCCCTGTCTCCCCGTACCACACCACAGTGCTGGAAGTGTTTTCCAGTCCAGGCATGAAGCACCTGCAAAGATCTTGGGGTGCTCAGGTGCTTGGATCCCTTGCAGTGAGCTGTCCTCACTCATCTCCAGGGTGGGGATGCAGCACACTGGAGTCTCAGCCTCAGTTTTATGATTAACCCTGAAGCATAATGAGGACTGTGATCAGGGTGGTTTTATGAGGCCACTCCTTGCTGGGTGCAGAAGGTCTAAATCACTACATTTCACCTCAGCTCTGTTTCCCCATCTACGGAATTTGCATAATGGCCTTTAACACATGGTTTAAAGTGCTCTGAGACTTTTTCACAGTGTTGTTTCACAGCAGTGCTACCTGAACTACCTCTCAAGGTCTGACCTTGCTTGCAAGGAGTTTTGGGTCTGTTAACATCATGTGGTGTTAAAGCTTTGTGGCTACTGTTTTCTCCACTGTTTCAGCAGGAATGGGAGGTCAGATGTGGGTGGCAGGTGAGGAGGTTTTCAAAGACCAGCACTGGCTCTTCAAAAACTGCGTGAACTGTATTTTTCAGGAAGACTGTCCTGCTGCCACTCAGCAAGAAGCACTGGTTGCTTTTGGCAATGCTCTTCATTGCACTCTGCAATCTGAACTGCAGAGAGATGGTGCCCTGAAGGGCTTCATCGTGTGATGCTGGCCTGAGTAGCTGGGGCTTATATGTATTTATGGATCTGCTGTGATACTTTGAATAGCAGTTTGGTGGAGAGTTAACACTGACTTCTGTGGGAGTAAAACTCCCAGGTCTTTGTGATATGAAAAAGATGTGTGGGCAGAAGGGTGGGGCTGATAATATCTAGGTGTGAGAATCTTTGCAGGTGAATCCCTGCATTCACTGCCTTGCAGGATCAGTCTTCTAGGATCCAGGGGGAATTAACTTTTGCACCTTAGAGCCTTAAAGGCAGGAATAATAATCCTGATGAGCAATGGGCTTAAAGCCTGGCATGCTCTGTCGTGCTCGCTGTGACACGTGGCTCCAAGGGTGTGCCTCCAAAACGTTGCCAGAGATCTTGATCTTGCCTCAAACTATTTTTCATTAAACCTTGGTCTGATCTCTGGCCTGCTCTCCAAGCTGCTTAAGTGGAACAATAAACTCCATTCCTATGGCTTGTCTCACACTGCCTAGCTATGTGCCAGCTCATCAGGTTCCCCACGCGGCGCCTGCAAGCTTGCTGCAAGCTCTGAGCTTGGCGCTGCCTTCCTCGCTCGTGCATCCCTGCCCTGCTCAAGCAGCGAGTGCCTCTGCTGCATCAGCAATGGCATTTTGATTCCTCCCCTGCAGATGCAAAGGCAAAGTCTGGAAAGGTTTAGTACACCAGCTCTGTTTGGATTTCCTGAACTGCTCAGGCCTGAGCTCTGCACCAAGCTGTAAGCTCTGGGTGCAGGAAAACTGTCTGGGTGGGTCACAGATGTTTGCAGTCCGTGGGTACCGAGGGGTAGCTTGGAAATGTGGATCCACCCCCAAACCCCACCTGCTCCAGTGAAACCAACACTTACAGGGATTTTGCTGTGTTCCTGCTTTTATTTGTGTTCAAGGCTTACCTGGATATCATAGCATGGAAGGGGATCATGGGAAAGAGAGCCCAAAGGCTGTAATTTCAGTCTTTCCAGACTGAGCTTTCTTACATTTCTTCTCTCTCCCTGTTCTCCCTATCTCCATCTGTAGAGGTAAAGCTAGAGATGAACAGACTGATTAGGTACAATGCAGTAGCATCCTCCGAGATGGGGTGTGCTGGTAGGGCTGCCACAGGCTGAGGAGGTACCAGTTGCTTATTTCCTGCACGGAAGTGGGGAGCTGCTGCAGGGGGGCTGGAGCTTAAAATTGCTGATGGGTTTTGGAGCTTAAAACACCAGCAGTGAGAGGGAGGAGGCCACCAGATCACTTGGTGCTTGCCTACAGAGATTGGACCAACTGCCCTCATGGGGAACTGCAGTTCCACCTCTCCCCATCTGCCTTGATGCTCTGCTTGACTGCGCCGACTGTATGCCAGGGACTAGCAAAGGCTGCACATGCAGGAGGAAGATTGGTGGCAGTTATGTTTTAGCGCATGGTCCTCTCGTATATGACAGATTACTCTTTACAGTCGTCAGGAGCCAGAATCAGACCCGTTGCTCTCCAAACATAACTCCCTAAATGCCAATGGGATGCTCGAGCTGTGATGGAGGATGACACAAAAGGAAGCATCCAGGCTCCTGATTTGCAGTCAGGGTTAACAATTCTTGTAGGACTCCTACTTTGGGGAGGGGTTGGTTGTGCCCAGACCTCACATGAGGACCTGTCAGCCTTTTGGTGGTGTCTGTGGAAAGCCAGTCTGCTGCAGCTCCTCTGAGGTCACAAGATTTTCCCCCTTGATGCTGGCATCCTGGGCTCCCTTTTAGCAGCCTCAGGAGACAGATGGCATTCCAGCCACCCACAGAAATCATGTCAGCTGAAAGCAGCCAGAAGACTGGGGAGTTTATAAGTCAGTCGTGCCTGTCTGCCATTGCATCTTACGCTTGGGGCTGCAAAGCAGAAAAGAGCTTATTGTATGTTATGTCTGTGCAAGATGCTTTGTCCCTTCATGGTCTTCCCCTAAGGCTGCTCTTTCTTGCTTGTTTGACTATGTTGGACCTCCAAGAGCTTATGAAATGCTTTAAAAGAGAAAATGTTGCTGATCTTGCTTGCAAAATTCAGCAGAGGTAGCAAGACACCCAGGGCCTTCTTAGAAGTTGCTGTCTGAAGGCATGTTGGGGGGTTAAGGGGAATAGATCCTGCTGCTCTCTGTTTACAGCTCTGCCCTACAAGCTCAGTAAACTCATTAAAACATGGTATAAACTCTTCTGGGGAGCTGCCAGCCCTGCTTATTAAGGAGTCCCTGTGTCCATCAGGATCTCTTTGCATCTCCGCACCAAGGTGGTGAACCGTGTGGGTCTGCCCTGTTGCTGGCAGCCATGGGCAGCAGCAACCACAGCTAGCAATCACCTAGACTGAGAATTTCTTCTCTCAGAGGGGTTGTGCCTGAATTTGGGGTTCTTTATAGCATGGTGACAGCCTAGGCAAGCCCTGCTCTGATGCTCACCATGTCACTCCTCTCTATTTTCCCTTTAACCATGCATGGATCCATCAGCACATTTCCTGGAAGATGCTCTAGCAATTAAATTACCATTGATCTCTCTGAGCTGGAAGTGGGCTCTGCTATTAGCTGGGGCTGTTAGCAAGGCTGTAGGGAGCTCAGCATGGTGGAGATGAAAATATACTCGGGGAACAGAAACTCTCTGTGGCTGCCCCAGCTGTTCTGGGCTGCTGGCCAGACTCCTTTGGACAGATTAATGGCAAAGTACAATGATGATAACAAGAGCTATCCTTTCCAATGGAGAGCTAATCCACAGCGAGCAGGGCTCTAGACTTGCTGATTCACTCTCTAATGGATAAACAGGGATGCTCTGCCTGTGCTCCAGTGTCTAGACGAAGCCGGGTGTGCAGGGAAAGGTGCTGCTGTGAAAATCTGGGCAGTTTGCGGCATGGCTACGCAGCTGTGTCTCAGCACTTCCACGAGAAACTCTCCTCCCTGGAGGATCTTGTAGCATAACGGTGCAGAAATGATAGGGTGAGCCTTTATAAAACCTAGGTGATGCAGGAGTTAGAGATGTGTTGTAATGGTGACCTTGAAACCAGGTAACAACAGTTGTGGTGGTTTGCCTGTCTGCGCAGTGGTGTGATTGGAAAGTGGTGTTTGCTTGTCAAGTGGGAGCGAGAGGAGGTTGCGTCACTCCCCAGGGAATGGAGGTTATTGCTTGCTTTGATTGTTATGGGAAATGCTTGCAGATTCCAATGTACAATGCTCTGTTTTGCATAGGGTTTTGGCCATAGCTTAGCATAGAAAAATGCACCCTGCTTGGACAGGCTGGTCTGAGCGGACCCCTGAAGAGCATCTAGTCAGCCGGATAGGGAGATTCCGTAGAGAGTTTGGTGCTTGTAGCCATGCAAACTCTGCTTTCCCCATAATGATGCGGTAGGGTGAGTGAAGATTCATGCTTTCCCCTGTCTTTTAAAACTGATTTCCACCTGTGAAAGATGTTTTGTGGTGAAGGCAGGCAGTTGAGGAACTTGAGTCTGTTCCTGCCCCTGCAACAGAGCCAGTTCCTTCATCTGGTGCGAGTGTAGCTGGGCTGAGATGACCCTGGGCTTCGTGTTGGTCGGTGCCTTTGGTCTGTCCCTGTTGCAAGAGTCTTTGCTGGGATGTGAGCAGACACGGCGGTTTGGTGCCTCCTGGGAAAATGGTCAGGCCCAAACTGAAGGAAGGGCGATCAGTCTGGGGCTCGGTGTGAAACCATGAGGTGCCCCAAAAACTGGTACACATCCTGTGTGTCATTTCCAACTCCTCATTTCTAGGGCATTTGGAGTGCTATTGGTACAAGAACATAACATCTGACAAAATGCAATTTTTTTTGTGTAAATGTGTTTTATGGGGGAAAACCAAACCAGTTTTAATTAAAGCCAAAGCTCAGTAGGATACACTTCACCGCAGATGACCGTTACTCCTCTGGTGACATTGCTGGTGCGGTCATGCTCAGCTTGGCCATGCGGAACATCTCTAGATCTCGCTTGCCTTTGTGCTGACTTTAACCTTAAACAGCTCCATTTACCAAGCTGATGAGGACCCATCAGCTCCTGATCCAGCCTCCAGCTTTGCTGTCTGCAGGCAGGCTGGCCCAGGGCTGAGGAGGCAAAGCTGGCAGGCAGACATGGCAGCAGTTTCTCCAGTCAGGGATTGGGAGGTGGGATTTGGAGTAGGTGGAAAGTGAGTCTTCATGCAGAAGTGAACTTTGCTCCAAAATTTGGCCAGACCCTTTGCTTCCAGCACTGCAAATGAGGCAAATCAATTATTCTGAAACAGAAGGTAAAAATTATGGCTCCCTGGCTTTGTTCCAGCCTCTTAGTTTGCACTGCAGCCAATGTGCTCCGTGCCATGGACTCCCTCTGGGATAAAAGCATCCTGCTGCAGAGCCTGGAGAAAGGGGATTGTGCTGATGTGTTTGCTTTGTTGTCAAACCCCCTTGGGCCTGACCTTGCAGCCTGGCTCACATTAAGGCTGGGCTCCCCCAGACCCAAGGGTTGGGCTAGGGTCTGCTTGGTTGGTTCACATAGAGTACTAGAGATTTCCCACGCTGGGGACATCAAGGTTGCTGCATGTTAATGCTGTTGAGATGTTGGCTATACAGTCAGTAAACCCCAGCCATAGCCTTGTGAAACAGAAAAGACCAGAGGTGGGTGGAGGAAGAACCAGAGCCTGTGGTTAAGGATAGGACAGAATAGGAAAAACTGTGTTTAACCCTTCCTTGACTGTATTTGCCTTGTGAAAGCAGCTTGGTTGCTCCCTGGTCTTAGGCTGGCATAAATTAATCTTGTTAAAGAAGGCAAAGAGATAATGAGGGCAGAGCAGGGACAAACTGTGTTCTCCACAAGGAAAATCCCTCAATTTCTTGAGGCTGACAGCATCTCTTGGGGGTCAGAGCAGGAGCAGGTGAGGGCTGGGCAGGAGGGTGAGCTCCTGCACTTGGACATCAGCTTTGCAGAGCCTGAGACTTGCAAACACAAAGACTGGAGGAGTCACTTGCACCATTGGGCTTTCGTAGCTTCATGTACTGGAATGTCTGGGTAGTGACCCATGCAGTGGAGGTTGGTGTGGGGCTAAGCCCCAGGTCAGCTCGGTGGTCAGCCTCTGCTTATGCACCTGGGATTAACAGGGGGCCAGGCAACAAGTGGAATTTAAGATGTTTATATTTAATTTTTAATTATCCTTTATTACTCCTCCCTCCCAAAACTAATTTTATTTTATCTGTCTTAAAGGTCAGGATGTGCAGGCTGTGCCATCGAACAGACACCTGGCAGAGCTATGCAGTTTCCTTTCGGTGCTCCAAGATGCACCAAGTCAATGCATATGGGAAGCGCTCATTTCTGACAGTCACAGCAGCTCTTGGTGCCTCTTCTATCTGTTTATCTGCCAGCATTTATACTGCGTTTGTAGCTGTGGGGATTTTTTCCCAAGGTGTGGAAAGAAGCCCATGTCCTGCAGGGTGCAGCTGCCCCAGCGGCAGGATGGGGATCCCGGACTGCTGGATCCGGCCTTGCTGAGACGGGTGGTGCGAAGCGGGGGCTGTCACACCGCTCTCTGCCTGCTCTTTCCTTTGGCCAATGCTGCTCAACGGTGCAATGCAGGTGTGAGGGTCAGGATATGAGGAGCATCTGGGGATGAGACCTTACATCACTTCAGAGCAATACCCGTAAAAGTTTGTGATATATAAAGCTGGTATGAAATCCATTGCAACAGCTCAGCTACTCCTATAAGCCTCAGTTTCTCGCACATGTGCCCATATTGCTACAGGCAGGAGTACAGCAATGGGCTCTCCAGACAGCCCCTAACACCGTGCTATGGTCCCTCTCCTGCCTGGATGTGTCCCTGAGTTCTTTTCTCTCCTGCAGTTTTCTGCTGCTCTCCCAGCCCGTCTTTCACTTTCTCTTTTGTTTTCATACAGATCCCTCTATTCCACTGCCCTGAGGCTTGCCCAAGCCTGTGCTCATGCTCCCACAGCTCTGCAGGTGCTGATGGCACTCCTGGGAGCAACTCGGTGACAGTTCTGAGTGCTAAGATACTCCTTGTGCTGTGCTCCCCGGGCACTGCACCCCAGGACAGGGACTAGGGTTGCGTAGAAAGAGATTTTTCCCAACTACTGTATTTCCCGACAACTCAGTTTCTCTTCCTGCAACAGGACAGGCTGAGACTGGTACAAGTTTTCTGATGAAGAAGCAGAGAGGGAGCCCTGCCTGGGAGGGACGGTCCCGGAGTGAATTTCTGCCTCCGATCCCACCTCCTGCAGGGAGGAGAAACCTTTCTTCAAAGTTATGTCAGAAGAGGGACACGCTGAGGAGAAGTTTCACTTCTTCAAACAGACGGGTTTTGGACAGTCTCCAAACAAGTTCTGGTGATGAATAAGCACTTTTTGCCCTGGAAAACTCTTCCTCTCCCTCCCTGTAGCAGCGCAGTCCTCCAAGACTAATGGCTGCATTGCCCGAATTCCAGGCGAGCCACCTCGCCTTCCCTCCCCATCCCTTCTGTGCACCATTGCCCGGGGCTGACACAGCTTTTCCTGGGGACAGAAGTCTCCTGGGGGCTATGGGTGCCTCACCCCGGGCAGCAGGACCCTCTGCAAGCTCCCAGCCAAAAGCCACTGCGTGTTTTCTAATATTTCTCTTGGTGGGGTTGCACCTCTGGTCTTGCGGCTGGTAACAAGTTGGAGTGATGCTGAGTGCAGATTCTTTTATAATTTGCCTGAGGTCATCTGAGATGGCGTTGCGATGCCTGCTCCTTTCCTTTGTGGTAAATCAGGGGCTCCCTGTTGATGTCAGTGAGGGTGTGGGTATCCCAACATCATCAAGACCAACTTCTCCTGCCCAGGGCTTTTCCTTGGCCCTCCAGGATGACTCAATATCTGCCCCATATGTAAACTCTGGCCATTAAGGAGGCTCTCTGCCTCCCATTTGCAGCATCGCACTCTGCTGTTGTCCAGGCATGACACCAAGGCACTTGCAGAAACTTTGCTAGGGCTGGTTGTCTTGGAAGGTTGTTGGTGTTTCCTCGGCCTTTCAGGCTCCAGCTCTCTGCCTTTCCTTCCTTTTCTTTCACTTTTGCTTCTTTGTTTTTATATTTTTTTTTGCATCTGAGATCTAAAAGGGTGACTCCCAGCTGAGGAAAGCTTGCAAGGACATAATCCAGGCCTTTAGAAAAAGCAGTCATTAAACGTCTATGTGCAGCTTCCCCCAAAAGATGTAATGGGCATTGTATTAAGAAGCAGGGTAAAGCAGAATATCTATAGAGCAATATAGCTCTAATCCTATAGAGGCTAAAAATGAGCAGGAAAACACTCCCAGGGAGTCAGTCCCTGCTGCAAGTTGCTGCAGATAATTAGTTTTTTGCAGCATGCCTTGAGCGTTAATGTTAAGGGATATTTTGGACTGAGAACTGGGAACTGATCCCAACGTGCTGTAGCCTTCATGGGAACTCCTGGCAAGTACTCTCTCTTCTTGAACACAAAATATTTGCAAGTCCCACTGAGCTGCCTTCCCATGGGGAGCAGCGGTGAGGACAGCGGGCTGTGTGTGTGGATACATCCCTCTCTGCTGGGCTGGATGGGTCTCTACGAGCACCCAGCCCACACGGTTCGTGCACCGTAGGGTCACAGAGCCAAATGCCAGAGGTTTTCTCTCTGAAATGCAATCTCCTTATGAAACGTGGTTTGTGCGACAAGGGATTGGTTTTACTGCTGTGACCTGCCAAATGGCAGGGTTTGATCTAGGCAGTGGGCTGGGGAGCAGGTTATGAGCTGAAGAGGAAAATGGCGTGGACTTACCAAGTGTATTTTCCTCTGTCCTTGCCCTGACTGAGGTCCTGCTTTGGTGAAGAGATTTCTGCACCAGTCTGGACACTCAATTTATATTAATTTGAAAGAAAAAATGTGTGTCTAAATCTCAAAACCAGGCTCCTTAGTGCCTTAATCCCTTCTGAAAGTGGGTCTGGGGTTGCTCTGTCGCTGGTGGGGTGACCTCTCTTCCTTTCCTTTGGCTGTCTGCAAGTCTTGGGTGGCTCCGCAGAGTGGGAGAGCGTGCGCCTCTGCTCCGAGGTAAAAATGACTTGTCTTTGGAAGGGGTTGAAGCTGGGGATGAATGCCCCACTTGGATGTTGTAGTTGGTTTTTTTTTAAACCGATCTGAAACAAGGAACCCAATTTTGGCCAGTGCTTGGATGCAAACACAGGCTCTGTTTCAAGAGCTGTCCCCGAGAGCATCCCCTGTTTTGCTCAGTGGAAAATTCATTAACAACATGTTTGATGAATGAGGCTCTGTTACGACACAAACGTTTCAGAAACCAGCAAAGCCCCATTGGGTTATATAGGATTTTATGACGCTACATAAGCATCCAAGAGGACGAGTGAGCAAGCTGGTGGGTGGTGCCATCGGTGCGTAGCTGCCGAGCGCGGCTCTGCGCAGCCTTTGCTCTTTTTCCTGTTACCCTTTTAGACTTCCTGAAGTGCTCATTGCTGCAGCAGCAAAGGGCAGTTTGGGCTGCAGAGCTTGTCAATGAGCACTTTGGTAAGGAACGGGAGGGTGGGAGAGCCAGGGTGGGCTGCATACGCGTAGTGCGGGCAGGTGTCCTGCTGCCGCCCCCAACCACAGCCTCCCCGCTGTTCCAGTCCCAGGCTGCTCCTGAGCAGCTCTTCTGATGCTCAGGAGGTCTCTCCAGTTTGTTTCTGACTTTGGGCTTTGACCTCGTGCCTCCACGGTTTTGCTTTCAGATTCCAACCAACTTGGATTAATTTTTTTTCCAGACTTTTTTTTTTTACCAAAGTTTCCTCGTGTTAAAGGGAACAGAATCTGGGGTCTGAATTCTTTACTCGCCCAAACAATTAGTTTCATATTGACTTAAGCACAAATATGCTCTCTGCAATCCAATGTAAAGACCTGTGGAGCCAACAGCTCCTTCAAAGTACTTTGCAGTGTTAAAATGGACTAGACCCTGTGTCCTGCCCTGATACTTGTAAGCAGCTACTCAAGTGCATGATCCTGAAGCTACTGAACACCAGCCCAGTGTCAGAACAGGTCATCAGGGCTCCTTGTGTAATGGCATTCATCAGCTGAGCGAGGTTGACACATCAACTGGAATAGAACATGAGAAACAAGTGCCTGCCTTCAAGGTGGTGGGCTCTGCATCGTGCAGGGGACTGCTCCGGGCCATGCCAACCTGGTTTGCTGATGGCAGGTTTGCATTTCTGTGTTTAGCTGCTCTCGGCAGCATTTGCCTCTGGCCCCAGCAGCACTGGGCACACTGGTCGCATTACCCGACCTTCTCACATTACAGGGCTTTTTTTCCCTGGAAGCTATAAAAAGCCTGTAGTGAAATTAAAACCACAACATAGCTCCTGACTTTGCTGGAGGGATGTTTCTTTTCTTTTCCTTTATAAATGGAGCAGAGGATGAGGAGAAGGGATGTACGTGGCAGTGCAAGGAGCGCGTGTGCGTGCGCATCAGAGGGGACGAAGGCTACTGGGGCTGTGTCTGTCTGTGTTTGACTCCTGTGCTCTCACCACCAACTCCCCGGGGGACGTATCTCCTTATTTAGCAGAGTGCCTGAAGTTAGGCAAGATAAATCTGGTCCACTGAGTCATTTGAGACCAAACTTCAAGTGTGACATAGGCAGAGACCCTCAGAGGTACTCCTGAGTGGATATTCTCCAGCCATGCTTCCCTGGGCATAAGGCATTGCTGGTCCAGATTTGACTGCATCTGCAGGGTGTTTATGGGCAGAAGGAACCCCTGCCTGTGTGGGACAGTTTGTCATAGCTTCTCTGCAGCTTCTGATGCCTCCCTCTTTCCCTTCCCCTCTACTGATGTTTGTCCATTGCAGAGGTATTTGCAGATGCACATGTTTATATGTAGTGGACGAGCTGCAGGAAGGTGATGGAGAGCCCTCAGGACTCCCCAGCCCCCCAGCTGTGAGAGCCCCTGCCATCTTGAGATGGCCTTGGTGAGCTGGAGTGGGGACAGCAGGCACGCTATTAATAAGGCAAAGCATGTAAGGAAGAGGGAGGATACGGAGTGAGGTCTGTTGGTGGAAATAGCAAGAGAGAATATAGGAATACGCGTCACGTCTTCCAAAGAGTGGTGGGATGCCTTGCCGAGTCCTATGAATTCCCATGTATTTAAACTAGGGGTGTCTCTTGGAAATAAGCCCCCCAAAAATCTGAAGTTGAATTGTTGAAAAAGTTTACTAGGATTTTTTTTTAACCCCCTTTGGAAAAATGTCAACTTCTTGAAATTTCTCTGACCTGGAAATGTTTTTGTCCAGAAGGTTTCTGAGTTGGAGTAGACTGTCTGAGAAGGAGAGATGGATGCCCACTGGTCAGACTGGCCTTGGGACAGGAGCTGCACCTGGGTATACTCAGCTCTGTGTCCTTTGAGCTGAGGTCTGCCATGCCCACCTTTGTGAGATGTCCATATTGCCCTTAGGTGTTCCTGGGAGGAATGGTGAGGAGGCCTGAAAAGGGTGAAAGATGTCCCATATTTCACAACCCCCCCCCAGAACAAAACCAAGCCTGGGAACCTCATTTTGTTCCCACAGATTACTGTTTCTCAAGCTGTCAGAGCTGCAACACCACGAGACAACCAGGCTCAGGAGGGAAGGACTGTAGATCCCCCTGGTCCACAGTGCTGGGGAAAGATGGGGATTGCCCAAGTAGGAGAGTCTCCTGGAGCAGCCTGACTGCTTCACGGGTAATGTCCTGCCCCAAGGGATGCCACAGCATCCTCTCACCTTCTCACTGTCTCAGCTTTTGTTTCTCCCTGGACTGGCAGGACATGGAGGTGCTATGGGGACAGGTTTTTCTCACTTCTCCTTTGCAGACCCTCTTTGCCACCTCCTTTGCCCAGCTGTGATCTTTCAGTGGTGGCATGTATCCCTCTGCTCACTCGCTCCCCGGAGCACACTGTACTTTGCTTGCAGCTGTTGTTCCAGCTGTGTCCTGCCAGCACAACCCAAGGCACAGCTTCATGAATCACCGCCCGGCCCTTTGCGTGGAATGAATTTAACTGTCGCTACCCATCGCAGGGAGACGTGACCTTTGAGGAGGCTTTGTGGGTGGGCAGCGATGCCCTGCGGGGAATGGCATGCCCTGCTGACGCTCCGGCATGCACTGTGCCTTCTGGCTTCAAACCCCCGGACACCTCCGGGAGCTCTTGCTGTTCCTGGCCTCTCTGTTCCTGCTGCTGCAAGCATGGCAGAGGGAAACCTCATGTCTGGCAGCACAGGATTTATCTGTGCATCCTGCATGGGGCCAGGGCCAGTTGGGGTGAGAGATTATGGTGCAAGTTGTTTGCTGGGAAATGCAGAACGCTGTGCATCTTGTGTGTTTCTGCACAGGCTTTTCACTTAAAAATAATTCCCAGTCTTGCTAAGCCATGTGTCTCCTTCTTACAGAAAGGTAGAAGTCTGCAGCAGAGATCTTGTGAGAGTAATTTGCCTCCAGCTATGGCCTTGGTTACATCCCCTGAGCACTACCAGCGGCAGCCTAGCTGTGTAGTGCCATTCCTTGCTCCTGTGTGAACCTGGCTTCATGCCTGTCTCCTCTGCTAGCAAATGCCGCCACAGGCTGCAGTGGAGGCCATTGGTCTAAAATCAGTCCCTAAACCAGAGAGCATGTGGAAAATTCAGGTGACTGTCAAATGGAAAAGATAGCAACTAAATGTTTGAGAAATATGGGTATCAGTTGGTATAGCCGGGTCATACAGCAATGTGCTGCATAGGACTGACTGGGCTTCCAGCTGGAAAACCTGGGTAAATACATGGGATACAATAATTTATTTAGACAATAAATACTGGTTCTTCAAGACGTACACAGGGAACAGGGTGGATGCTCTCCACCCTTTTGCTCTTTTTCTCTTTGAGAGTCTGAAAGAGTACAGGCTGTGCCCTCATCAGGTTGCAGGTAGCCCCTCATTGCTGCATCTGCTCTTGAAGCCAAAGGCTTCAAAGACTGGTTCCACACAAGCTGAGCCCCTGGTTTGCAATAATGGCAGTGTTACAGCTGTTATAAAATATGGTATACTCACACTCATGTTCACCTATTTGATTTTTCCCCTTCTAAAGAAGGGGAGAAGTGAATAACAAGCACTATGAAAGCTCATGTCACTTGGTGAGGTTGGAGAGACTGGAAGGTGTAATGTTGAATGAAAATGTGTGGTTCTTGAGTGTAAGGGCAAATCTGTATGGACACAGCCCTTGGTAAAGTCTGGGGTGCAAGTGAAAGATTTTTTTTTTTTAAATTAAGTATCAGTGCTTTTCACTTGCAATGTAAATTTTGGAAAGGGTCTCTCTTCAGTAGTCTGAAGGTAAGGACTTTGTTGTCTCCAGTGTTGTGGGATTTTCAGTGGGCAGGTTGTGCTTCTGGTGCCATTCTTGACAAATCCAGCCTTCTCTGAACTGTGCTTTGTCTTTCCATCCCATCACTTTTGGGGTCCGTTTTTGCTTAGTACCTGGGTGATCTGGGGAAGGGGTGTGTAGATGTTCAGAGGGATGCTGAAGGGCAGGAACTGAGTCTCAGAAGTTGAGACCCACTTCTTATTTGTGTCTCTTCATTCGTGGCATCCAAGGGCTTGTTGTCCTGCTATGCTCCACTAAACCTTTTAATCTGGTTTCTCTTCCTTTTTTCCTATAAAAAGTTTTGAGGGGATCAGCTGGACATATCTCAGCACAGTATGGGGGGGGTCTGGAGAAGTCCCCAGATGCTTCAGGGGAGCTCCAAGTGGGAGATGTTTTGAGAGCCATTACTGAACCAGTTCCTCGGCATGGAGCTAGGGGGAGGTACCGTCTTTCAGATGAGATAAAATCAAAGTCCTTGTGACCCTTAAAAATTCTAAGATGCTTTTTGCAAGAATAGAGATTTTAAGAACATTTTTATGGCCAAATGCTTGTACACCTTCCTAGTAACTTTGGTCCCAGCTATCGGTGTCCTGTAGCATTATAACATCTGCTGTGCTTTCTTTAGCACTGTGTGATTGTTGCAGATACTATATTCAGTATCGTTCAAGCAATGGAACCTTTGGGATGAGAGGCATTAATTATGTAAATGACAATGGTGGGGGATTTTCACGGACAGGAGCAAGTGATTCACAGAGGACTTCCCATATGTATCGCCCACATGTGCTGCTCCAGTTCCTGCCCTGGCTTTCTTATGTCAAATGAAAGGGTTGGTCTGACAGCAAAGAGGTTTGGAAAAAATCCATCTTGGGGGGAACCCCTATACTGCTGCAGGATGGAGATGCCGTACCTGGCACTGTGCTCCATGGCTGGCACAGGCTGGGAAGGCTGGCAGGCAGGGAAGGCGTGTTGTAGTGGGCAGTGCTGCCTGTAGGCAGCTCCTCCGGATCCTGTTGTGGTCCTCTGAGCAGAAAAGGGCAAACAGAAGCAAGATGATTTTCTTAGCCCAAAACATGCTGCGAGTCCAGGATTCTCTCTAGAAATGCGAAATATTTTGCTTTTGCCTCAGTGCAGTTTCATTTTCATCTCTGCAGGAGAACAAGTGATTAAAACAATTAGCACAAAGCATTTAGAAGATGTTGCCATGCACTACAGAAGAACTAACACTTAATACATTAGTCCCCTCATCCCTATGTTGAAATGAAAGCATCTCCCGACTGGTGTTCGACTGCTGTTATAACATTTGAATGCCGGCCAGTCTCACCACCTCACTCTTGCAGACAGCTAGTTTTGATGCGTGGGGTTTCTTTGCAAGCAGGGAGATGTGAGGAAGTCACTCTAGTGTGCAGGTGGTGGGAAATGGACCATGAGCTCCCTTGGGGGCTGCATGGGTGTGGGATGCACCAGACTGGAGCATTGATGCTGGGGGGAGCTGGCATAAGCAGGCACGATAGGAGAGGTGGCCGCAAGATGCTTGGCTGAGCAGGGAGGGCAGCCCTGAAGACCAGGACTCCATCAGCAGTCTCCTTGGGACTCCCCCACCCTGGTATGTTTCTGTTTCCTCTTTCCCATGGTAAAACTCATTTTCCTCCAGAAACCTGCATTTCACCATGCATGTGTTTTTAATCGCGTGCATGTGATGAAGAAAACAACCAGAGGTGTTATGTGTTACAGCCTAATTCATGGGCTTTTTTTTTTTTTTTTCTTGGTAGGGCTGCTGCTCCACACCTAAGACTTCTTGGCTTTGATTTTTCTCTTTCATGAATCGCGTCTCAGGGGAGGAAACTGTTGGATAATACAACCATTTGTTTTGGCAGTTGCCTGCGGGTGCCGGCCCTCCAGCCTTCCTGAATGTGTTCTCGGATGTGAACTGCTCAGCCCAAAGGGTCAGCAGGGCCTTGATCTTTAACCTTAATAAAAACCTGGTCAAAATAACAATAAGCAAAGGAACCAGCTCACTGGTGTTTGCTGTGTTCTGCCAGTTCTGAAATGCAGACAGAGGCCAGCACCGAGCCCCCTCCTCCAAGGGAGACCTTGTCTCCAAAGCTGGGGTTCCTCATGCTTCAAGGTCCACCACTGCCAAACCCCGCAGCTGGGACGTGGTGTTTGGCCTCTGCTCAGGAAAGAGCCTTTGCCCACAGGGTATCGCTTTGCAACAGCTGCAAAGCCACGCTGGGTGTTTCTTGGTAGAAAACGCTGTAATTTGTCGTGACCCTCATTTCGTAACAGAGCTGGGTCCTGTCTGTGTGGATAGGATCAAATCTTTTTGCAAGCAGTTGTTGTCGTTATTACTCTGAGCCCTGTTATCACAGTATGGGACAGCAGAAGCCCATAACAGGGTCCTTTCCCCAGCCCCTGTCACTATGTGCAGCTGCTCTGTGACTTTGGGGTGCCTGAGCACAAGGAGCTGTAAGAGGAAAGTGTTTTGTCTATCCAACCCTGCGAGAACAGAAACCTCCTCCAGAGAAATCCCACCTGTCCTAGCTTCCTCTGCCCTGCAGAGGTGCAAAAATAAGACACCTAAACTTTGATAATGACATTCAGAGTTCCCATCCATAATCTTCTTGCAGCCCTTTGTGGGGCGGATGTGGCATCCCCGGTGCCCCTACCCCGCAGCGCCAGGGACGGGGATAACGGGGACAACTCGCACTTGTTTCAAGAAGCAGAGGTCTGTCAGTATGAGCTGGGAGTCTCCCCGAGGTGCTGCATGACTAAGACTTTTATAATGCTGCCCAAGCCTCAAGACAGTGTTCTAGGGCTAATCAACTCAAGGTAAACTATTTAGACGCTTCCCTCCCGGGGGGGCGGGTCTGGAGGGACCAGCCAAGGCCGTGCACCGCCCTGGCGAACGGGCGGCCATGCATGGGCTGATCCTGGCTGGGAGCGGCGTGGTCCGTGTCACCGAGGGTGATGCAGGGATGCTCCCCGGGGAGTGCCAGCAACTTCGGTGCAACCCGCGCCCTTCCCTCGGGGTGCGCCGGGAGTGTCACCCCATGGCTGTGCTCTCCTGGTGATACTCGGGAGGGACTGGGCTTTATGCTGGGGCTCCGTCTCTGATTATCCCAGTAAATCACTTTGTCTGTTGGTATCGGCCTTGTAAAGACTGCCAGAGTCTGTCCCTTCCCCCCCACCTTTCTATCTGGGAGGTTTCTGTTGGGTTTGGGGTACTGATCCCATAGATGGCATGTGTGCTATTATTGTGCTGCTTCTGTACAGAGATGAAAATAATTTTGTTCAGCTATTCAAAATAACATTATTGGCTACAGAAAATGCAGAGCTAGTTAAATGTGACTATTATTCCATTCAAAAATGTTTTCATAAAAAAATATTTGGGGGAGCTGAAGAGATACAAGGTTTAGATCAGAAGAAAGCTCTTTCTCTGTGGTTCCCCCCCGCCCCCCCGCTTCTTTATCTGTGGGGGTTTTTAAAGGTGTTTTCACTGTGGTACATAAAGGCCCCTCCAGAAAGCCCTGGTGCAGTTAGCTGAAAAACCCTGGTATTGACTCCGACAGTGCAAGGTTGGGCCTAAGGCAACTCTGCCAATTCTTATTAGAGCCTTTTCCCCTCCACAAGACCCAGACTGATGCTCACTGACAGCCTTGAAGCTAAACTTAATTTTGACAGAAACCACTGGTGCAAAACGCACAGAGTTCAGCAAGCTGCTTCTGAATCTGCAGCAGCTTTTAGGACTGGGTTCCTCTTCTGGTCTCGTCTCTGGCCTCGTTTGCATTTTGGTCAGCTGGAAAGGGCTTGCACAAAAATCTGCTTGCTGGCAGTACAACACCCACAGGCAGCTTCGAATAGCATTGATTCAGATACTAATTGCAGGCAGCCTGCTGCCTGCCAGGGCACTGCCTGCTGCAATTGCAGCCCTGTGATGGATGGCAAAGTAGAGTGTAAGTGAATTGGGGAAAGCAAGAACATAATTAAATCAAATCAGTGGCATAATTAGATCTGATCTGTGTGAATGGAGTTCTGGATGCCAGTCTGCATCCTAAGGCCATTCTTCGGGTGCTCAGCCCCTTTTTGTGAGCACACAAGAACCTACCTGAAAAACAAGGGTGCAAAAAGGGGTGTGCACATGTATGCTATGGCCATCACAGACCACTTTCCTATAAAGATAGCTTAATTTTTTTCCCTAAACAGGGAAATCCTGTTGTTACGTGACTGAATAGCTCTATGCATGGATCCCCAGCCTTACCTTTACATGTCACCCACTGTGCTAACAACTGAGACATGCCTATGGGGACAGCATTGTTCTTCTGTTTCCCCGTACATCAGTATTAGATAAAATTCCCTTCTTGACAACTGTTTTAAGGTCAATGTGTTGCTTATGCCACACACGGGATTCAGTCGTGAGCGATGGCTGTGACCCCAGGCAGCAGTGGCTATACAAGACCTGTAAAGTTCCCAAAGTCTGGGAAAGTCCAAACCCCCTGAAACAGCCTTCAGCTTCCTGGTGGTGACAGTGGTTGTTAAGCTTTGGTGCAGCAAAGGTTTTAAAGGCAGGTTAGAGGGAACAGCATTAAAGTGATGCTCCCGTGTAGCTGGTTGAAATGCGGGTGACACTTCAGGGCTGCAGCTGTGGCAGATGTGTGCTGGGCAGCTTGCAGGGGCTGCTTTCATTCTTCCTATGAAAGACCGGTGTTAGGGACTGCTTGGCACAGCCCAGGTGATGCCCTCACATATCCAGGTTGACCTCAGTGTTACCTTGGGTTGGCAGAGACCTTTCAGCCTATCTCTGTGCCATGGAGGGACATGTGAATCGTGTAGGGACAGCCAGGGTGCATCTCTGTGAGTGTTACTGAGGGCCTTGCCTTTGCTTTCTCTTATTTTGCTTTTTACACACCACAGTCATCCCTGGAGAAGGTCGTGGCTGGAAGCCAAGGTGACCCACCGTGTGGGTCTCCTGGGGTGGAGCTGTGAGCCCTGCTCCCTGTGCCCTGACCTGCCTGACATCGTACACCTGAGTACCTTGAAGAAGCTGTTTCGATGCAAAACATGTCTGCTTTTGCTCTGGAGACAGACATCTCTCCCCATATAAAGTGGGAATTGTGCTACTGATTTCCTGGAGGTCTGCTGCCGAGAAGCACGGGCAAGGAATGACACAGAGTTTACCAGTGTCTGTGTTTTTGGGTGGGTCGAGTGGGTGGATGCATGCTTGGCACTTGGCTATGTGTGTGTCAGAGGGGAGGGTGGTACAGGGTTTGCACCTCCCAGGGGAAGAAAAACCCCTTTTTCCACTAATACCGTAGGTAAGTAGAAGCCAAATATGTGTCTCTTTAACCAGAGCCTCTTCAGTTACAATAGGAGTTTGGGCTTTGTAATATTTTCCACTCTGAAGTCCATTTCTACATGCTTTCCACTGGGGCTTCCTAAACGTTCTGCAGATGATCTCTCTCCAGCCTCTGGAGGCAGGGTGCTGCGTTAGCAGCTCAGAACCCCCCCGGCCCTTTGCCTGATCTCATCTCTGCAAGCAGCTCCACTTACACCAGAGACTGGTTCTGCTGGGCGCAGTGGGAGTCCCACTGTGCTTGTTGTCAAATAGATGAGTTGAGTGCATGGCAGGACTGGGACCTCCTACACCCATCAGATAAAACAGTGGACTGTGCTCGTGGGAGGGTGTTGCCTTATACGATGTCATTAAATGCACAGAGGGAAGAAGTATTTCTGATTTGGCTACCTCAGAGCTGGATGTCTCATCCACGCTACCCTTCTGGACTCACTTTATAGTCACTGGAAGGAGACCGGTACCTCTAAGTCATTTCTTAGACACCTACCAGGTGTCTCCTAGTGGACACTACCAGGATGGCAGAGGCTGGGGACTGGGTCACCAGCTGACACATGAGGCTTCACTGCAGGTGGCCCAAGGTAGGAGAGGGGAACCCCACTCTTCCATCAAGGGCTGGCTAGGCAGGGCACTGTCCCTATGGAGCCCCGTGCCATCCCTACCTCCCCAGCACGGCTGTGGGTGCTCCCCCATGCTTTGCCGCCGTGTCTTCCTCGTGTTCCCAGAGTTGTTTCACTGGCAGAGGCAGCATCCCGAGCCTCTTTTGGAATGCCATCCATCATCCCCCCACACTGGCTTGGGTTTTTCGGCAGGAGTATGGGGCTGGAGGCTGGGACAAGGGATGCCTCTTCTTTTGGGCCGTGGGGCTCTGCAGGAATGTGCTAACTGCTGCTGGAACAAAAGCCGCTTCTGTGCGGTGCTGTGCACGGCTGTGCTGATCCTTCCCAGGCCCCGTCCAAACGCTCCCAGCGGTTTCTGCTGTGTGCTCTGCAGGCACTCCTAGCATATTTGCAAAGGACTTAGATTTATCTTCTCTCGTGCTGTTCTACTTAAAAGGCATATTTGGGGCATGCCAAGAGCTTGCCTGGAAAAAGCGTTTCCTCCTCCTCCCCTTTTCAAATACAGAGGGCTGTTCACTCAAGTCTACCTTGAATAATGCCACCTGAAATTTCAAGGGGTTTTCTTAAGCAAAAGTACGCTGTGCTCCCCAGCTATTTACTGCTGTCATGTTTACCAGGCTCCCTGGTATCTGATGATTCAGCAGCACTCCTTGCTCTGAGATTATTTTTTTTTTTTACCTGCAGTTTTTGCTGAGGCAGCGTTGTTTCCTTTATCTCCATGCCAGTGTGTTTGGGCAGGTTGCCATGATCTTCCTCCTGGCTCCGTGGCCCAGTGGAGATCATACGTAGCAGAGTACAGCTGTGGACGCCCTGAGCAACGGCACAAGCATCCCAAAGCCATGTGCTGTGACTTCCCCAGGACTGTGGAACACTTCAGCAGCCTGTTTTAATCTCCAAACACCACTGCTTGGGGCAGCAGGAAACAACTTGATGGCAGCTTTCTGGAAATTAAAGGAAGCAGAAAGAAGTTAGGGCAATGCAGCAGCTTTTCCCAGGAAAAAGGAGCAAAATCACGCGCAGGTTGTGGCAAGGACAGCTTAAGTCACTCTGGGAAGTTTGTGCCAAGCATGTTGGATGTGTCTCCCTTCACAAACATTCACATTTTTGCATTGTGGTTCAAAAAGTGGAAGGCATTGGCTGCAGAAAGCCACATATATGGAAATAGAGTGTGTGCAGGAACCAGAGAGCCAGCCCATGGGTACGAGGGCTGGTGTCCCGGCTGGGTGCACCCACGCCTGCAGGGGATGGGAAAGGGCTGGTTGTGTGGCGTGGGCAGAGGGGGCTCTGGGGAGGGGGCTGGGCTTAGACAACAGCAGAGAACTTCTTGATACGGATGGGCTCTCTCTGTGCCAGACCCACCATCCTGGGCCTCTCGGAGCCCCTAGATGCTACTTCAGTTATTAAAAAACACCTCTGCGCAGAGATGGGCTGCCGAGGTTTGAACGTGAGGCTCCTGCATAAACCTCTCGCTGCGGTCCCCTTCGCCAGGACGTGTGTCCTCACCGCGGGGAGGAGAGAGGGACAGGGTGATGCGCTCTTTTGTTTCTATGTTTAAAAATCCGTCAAGCCAAGGCAGGGGCCAGGCAGCCGCGGCGTGGGGAGTGCTCTGCTGGAAATGTTTTTCTGTTGCTCCCGAAGAGCACGCTGAGCGGGCAGAGGGCAGCTCAGCCGGGGCAAAACTCCTCTCTGCACAAAAGGCAAAAGTGACATTGGCTCTGGCATTGCTCCCAAGCCCTTACAGCGTGCTTTGTACATACGCTGGCACTTTATGAACCCTCAAAATAAGCTGTCTCTAGTCCCGAGATTAGGCTTTATTGCAGGTGGGGCTCGTAGCAACGTCTCTGGCTGTGTTTGCCTAACAATGTCTATCATGTTTTTATTTGATTATAATGTTGCCAAAGTGTGGCTATTAGCGTTTACATTTTTCATGCTGTGTGTCAGCTCCCTTTTCTCTTTTTGGAGTCTTTCCAGGGAAGGGTTTAGCTGTTGGGAAGAGCAAGGCTGGGGCACTGCCCCTCATACACCCAACCACATCGCCTCTCAGCAAGTTCCCTGGCACCGCGTTGTGCGGGCCTGACTGTGTCCGAGTGAAGCTCTGTGCCAACGTTTCTATTTTCATAGGTTGCTTATAAAAACCTTTGGACATTAAGCTCCTCACCTGGTTAAGAGCCGTGCCTGGGTTCGCAGTGCTGCCCTGCTGGGGCTGTGCTGTTTGTTGCTTTGGGGGCTGCAGGCATCTTTCTGTGTGCAGAAAGGCAGAGGCTGCTTTTATCCTGCCTTTGCTGCAAAATGTGATTTTCCTAGAAGCAGTGCAGGATTGGGCCCTGCCTTGTACTCCATCCTTGTCTCTGTTTTCAGGCTCGCTGGTCACTAAGCTAACCTATGGGAGTAATATGTGTCCCCATGAGCTGGCATGGTGCTGCTGCGTTTGGGCTGCACCCAAATCAACCCAGCCTTGGAACGTGGCTCCCAGTTCTCCATTCCCTAGGATTAATGCAGGAATATCTGTCAGCAGCTGGAGTAAGTTGCAGAAAACCAAACCCATACTTAGTTCCTGCAAAAGGTAAAGATTTAGCTGCAGGCTGAGAAGGAAGATTTCCCGTGGCAGGGGAAGGGGCAAAGCAGGCACATCAGTGGGATGGATGGATGGGTTGTGCTGCAGGACTGTTCCTGGAAGGCACCAGCCTGCCCTGGCTTCACTCGACCTGACCCTGACAAATGCAGCCTAATGTAGTTTTTTTTATCTCACTACTAGGGAACTTTACAAATGGCCGAGGCTGACAGACAGACACGCAGGTCACTACTGAGCCATCAAGCCTGGGGAGAGCATGTAGCACGTCAGCTGGTGAGAGGGTCCCGGTGCAATGTCTCTGCTGAACTCTGCACCGTTGGTGCCTGGCTGGCTCGGTGATGCTCGGCGCAGGGCTCCGGGGTCTGGCATCCTCTGGCAAAATCCCATCTGACCCAGTGTAGCCCAGGGGAGGGTGCAGAGCTGCCTGGTGGCTTACCCCATCCTGCGTACCAGCTGTTGCACAGGTGCTTTTGGAAATGTCATTCTTGGTTTTTATGGGTAGTTGGTCTTCTCGTTGCAGATGAGGTCCCTGTTGCGGTCATGGGCGATGGGCTGCCAGGAGTAAAATACATTTGAAAGGCAGCTTGTTTTGGAGGTGGTGTAAAAAGGTAGCTCTCCAAGTGCCAAATATCAATAGTTGCTGCAAAAAAAGAGCATTTTTGTTGTTGCAAAATGGCCTGTAATGCATAGGTCAGTGTGGGACATTGGGGCCCTCGCGGGAGAGGGCAGGGGCAGGAAGACCTGTGCTGTCCTGCAGAAAAAAGCGCCAAGGGCCCACCTGAGCCCTGAAGGAGACACTGAGATACCTCCTGGCGCACTCAAAAGATTTGCCCTCCCCTCTTGTCCATGGAGTGTTTTGGACAAAGTGGCGTTTGCTACTGAAACCACTTTGAAGGCAGAGAGAACACCAAGCACTGAGTGCTGTGGAGAACAGAAGTGGCATTTTCAGTCACTGCAACTAATTAGCCTGTAGTCCCACTCTGTTCAGGGGTGGCTTTCATCATCTTTTGTATCCTCAGGGTCCCAACGTGCAGCAAATCCCCCTCACTGACTCTGCTCTTTCTGCACTCCCTTTTTTCCCTGTGTCTCCTTGTGAAATCAAAGTATTCAAAAGATCTTGTGGGTGTGTACATCTATCTATATGTCGATATATACATGTTTCTCATCATGTTGCATCCAGTACAGTCAAGTCATGTAAAAGGCCTATTACATGTTTTGTTGGCATAGAGAAGTAGAGATTTTGCCCATCAGACCTAGAAGAAGTTAGTTATTTAATCTAGAGTAGCCCATGGAGAAGTGAATGAGGATGAAATTGCTCTGAGCCTCTCAGTAACCTTTTTGTGCCACCTTTAAGGATTGGAGTACGAGGTTGGAAAAACATGGTCTCCGTTTCTGTCTTCATTGCTTACTTATTGGCACAGCATTTTAACATCAACAAATAACAGATAAGTGAGGGTGTTTTGGGGATCAGTAGGATGGGAGTATCTCAGTTACTAAAGCCACTGAAAAATTATTCTCAGTATAACTTTCCGTATGAAAAAGCAGGTTAATTGAACTTGAGCCATGTAGTAGAAATGTGCTGATTCCAACAACATTTTCCAGCAGCAAAAAAGAAGTTGAAATATTTTGTTTGGACAGTATCAAAACTCCAGCAGAAGCAGAATGTTTCTGTTCTGACACTTAAATTAATTTCATGTAATGTAGGCCATAAATTTCAATATTATATTGTCTTTATAGATTGTATAATTCCACACTCATGTAGCGCATAATTTAAGAAATGCATAGGAACAAAAGGCATAATGAAAAGAGTCTCTGAAGTGAAACACTGTAATGGCCCTAAATTGATTGCTGGGAGGAAATGTCGTTTCTTGGCAAACACAAGAATTCTAGCTTTTTATGGAGAATCAGAATCAATCTCTCCCTTAATGTCAGGATTTCCCAAGTAATGGAAATTGCAGCTCCTGGCCAGCTCTGCTCAGGATGTAGTCTGCGTTAATTATTCATCAGAGTCAGATATAATAGGAGATAACTTAGAGGAAACCTGGGATAGCACCACTGCTTTAATGTCGTGTCACATCCCCAGGCTGGCTGCAGACATGGAGCAAAGGAGGATGCCCGTCTCGCAGTGCCTGGGGACGGGCGGTCGTGGTCTGGTGGTGGAGGGGGCGGTGAGTGTCTCGGACCCTGCGGGGCTGAAGGACGCTGTAGCTCTGTGTCTTCATAGGGACCCAGTTTGAATTCTACAAAACTCTGACGTGGGCTGAAGAGCCCAACAGCTCGTCACGGCTCTTGGCTCTGCCTCGCAAATGTTCAGCCTGCGGCTGCTGAAGCAATAACGGTGCTGCTGCTGCCAGAAGCCAGAATCAGCTTTCGTTTGCTTCGTTTAGCAAAATACTGACATCCTTGTAGAGTGTGCATGCGTACAAGTGAGGTAGCAGCAGTTCATGCTGGTTTGCATGGGGGACCCCTGGGAAGATGTGCGTGGTGGTTACTCATCTCGGCTGGATGTTGTCCGGTGACGGGGAGCACGCAGGAGGCACCCGCAGCCTCAGCGTGCTTGTCCTGCCCTGGGTCTCGCCAGCACCCAGTGAGAAAGGCAGTAGCAAGAATTTATTTTCAAGGTTTCCAGAAAAATTGCTGCACTGGCATTGCTGTTAGAAAGGGAAAATGTGGAGGATGGTAGGAGTGAGAGCCCAGGGCCCCCTGGTACTGCACAGGGCCAGGGCTTTGCTGGGGCCAGGCAAGCCCCAGCTGCCACGTTACAGGATGGGTGCTGAGCCAGCTGCACGGGGACCAGAGGAGACTTCTGTGAAGGAAACACAGCAGTTTGATAAGTCCCCGTGCAAACAGAGCTGCTTCCTTGGTCCAAAACTTGCTTCCTCCAAGTTTCTGCCATGTAATTTCATCTAGCTATTTCAAAGGAAGGTTTCACTACCAGCTAATTTGATTTTATGGTAAGCACTGAGATGTTTGGGTTTGTTCCTTTCAAGTCCCAGGATCCGGGAGTCCTGTGGCTACGTCAGCATCTCAGCTGCTGTATAAAACTAGCGACCTTTCCAGGTCCTCAGAATAATAGACTTGAAAGGCAAGGTGAATACATGTTATTTTATACAGTTTTCCAGAAATCTTATTGCATTGTTATCTGTGAAAAGCCACATTAATTTTGGCATTTGAGACACCTTTGGGCATCTACGATGCAGCCCTGTGGCAACCTGTAGCCCTGGGGACAACCTGGATTAGGGAGGAAATGTTCATTTCATCCTCGGTTTAAGCTTTGAGTGGTGTTATGCAGAAGGAACAGAGTTGCCTTATTGGCCCAGGATGGGGTAGGAGAGCCCGGAGGCTGCAGTGCCTGAGCCCGTGACAGCGTGGTCCAGCCTGGAGGGAAAAGCAGTTGGTGGGACTCTTTCCTCCAGCCTCCTGCCTGATCTCTGCAGAGGGCAGGGGACCTGTGCTGGGGCAGCAAACGCTGCCGTAAAGCCAAGAGATGTCCCCAGGGTCCACTCCCAGCTCTGCCTGGGAGCTGCTGCTATCAGATTCATCCACTCACAAGTGATTCCTGGTCCAGGAGTGATAATTGCATAAGAACTATTCTGGTAATTCCACAACAAACTTGTAGTCACCTTGAAAAAATAGCCTCTTTTGCATCAGCAGTACCTTCCTAAAAACTTTTCAAGGAGGAAAATAATTTTGCGTTTTTAATAAAGGTCTCCAACATCAGCTGAGCGGGTTTTATTTTGACTTTTCTTCTCCACAGAAGTTTCCATTGTGTCCAAAAGCTGTTTTCTGTCAGAAAAGGTTTTGATGGAAAATATTTTACTAAACCTATTTGAAGCTGATACAAAGTGTTGCCAAGAAAGAGGGGATGAATAAACCCTGTGGCAGCTACTCGGCACATTAAAGGACATATCACCCAACTTCCCAGAGCCTCAGGAGGGTGGTTGGGTGGTCTGGTGCTGGGGCAGTGGGGCAGGGCACATCACAGCCCCTGGTAAATGTTAAGCTAACAAATAAATCTGCTTTACTCAGCAGCCAGAATATAGCCTTCAAACTGGGGTGAAGCTTTCTAAATATCATTTGGCATGTTTTCTTTAAAGGAAGGAAGGATCTTAATTCCAGCATTCCAACCCAAAATAGACATCTCTAAGAATAGCCCTTCCCCATCGCGGGGCAGGATGCCTTCAGGAGGAAAAAGGGTCGGGGGAAACAAGAAGCACTTTCCCTAAATAGCCAGACTGTAATTGCAAAGTGATGGGTTTCAACTCTTGACTGCGGCTGATTGCCCCTGGAGCATCCAAGCGAGTTGAGGTGGCTTGGAGCTGCCAACGGCCCCTTGGACGGGGACTGGAGCGGCTCACTGGCTCCTTGGGTTGGCGGAGCTGTTCCTTAGAGACCTGCCAGCCACCCTGCAGCGGACACACATCGGCACCCTCCACCCTGCTGCTGCCAGAGCCCATCGTGCAGCCGGGGAGGGTGCACACCCACAGCGCTGCATCCCGGAGCAAGGAGAGGATGGCCCAGCCGTGCTCGGTGTGTCCTGGCAGAGAGAAGCGAAGGTGTCCCGTGGGAAAAAATGAGGTTGGGCGGCATGACCTACTGAAGTCTCCTCCACTGTGAGTTATCCTATGTTCAGGGGCTACCGAGCTGGAAGGCTTTTGTGTGTGGCTGTGCGTGTCTGGGGTAGGGAGGACCTTTGTTCCTGTCTCTTTGGGTTTAAAAAGTGCAATAATGCTGGAATACCACAAGTCCCATGAAGTTCAAAGGAGATTGAATGGATGGAGTCTGTAGTCCCACTCCCTTTTCCCTAGACAATATAGGTTTGCATCACTTGAACAGTTTTGACTTTAATATTCCCCTTTTGGGGGTCACATTTTCTATGCAAATACGAGGTTTAGAAAGGAATCTTGGAGCGAGAGATGAGTTTCTCATATAGCCTTAGGACACCAGGAACTGTGGCTTTAAGAAAAACACCGATTCTCATGGAAGTCCTAATGAAACAATAAAAATTGATGGCACAGGCAAGTCCTTCTGCCCCCATTTCCTCTCTTTCAGTGCTGGCAGTGGAATTTAAATCTCACAAGTTATAAACACCCTCAGATTCTGAGAGCTTAACATCTCCTGGATGTGCAAGCTGCATCTTCCCCATTCCTATTTATTATACCTGTTCCTGGTATTCCCCTCCAGGAGCTGTGTTTGAAGCTTTTCTCTGTGCGGCACTGGTGTTGTGTTTGAATTGAGCATTTCCCCAGAAGTCAATAACCAGACTCAGATGATACTCAACACTACATAGCACAATCCCAAGTTTTTCAGGAGCATGTGTCAGACCTTAAATATCATGGTACTGGCTTTACAGAATTGTACCTTTAGTTTAAAAACAATATTTTGAGGGCTGCAATGTGCTTGGTGGAGGGTGTCATTTGTTCTAGTTCATATCTAGGGCAAGTGTCTCCATGCAAGCTGGTTGTGCAGACTCCCTTGTCACTCAGTGGACAGAAAAAGGTGATTTTGGGGGCAGAATTACTCCCTGCTGTGAAGGTATTAAAGGTATAAGAAAGTGAATGAATTGCCTCTACTTTTATAGCCCAGCTTTACAACTGAGATGATTTATGTATTCAGGTGGGTTTGAAAAATGTTGGCCTAAAACCAGGCAAAACCCACTGGGTTTGGCCAATTACTTTCTTTGTATTTTGGGCCCTTCTCAAATAAAACTCAAGGTGGGTGTAACGAAACCACAAAAACCCAAATCTGAAAGATAGCTTGCATGAAACCCTGAAAAGCCTCCAGGAGCTGAATCTCGCGGTCCGGAAAGAGGGAAAAATAATAAGGTGGAAAAATGTGAGCTCCACCAGGCTGCAAACCTGAAACCCTTTGGTGCTTGTTTGTGAAAAATCAAGCCAAGGAGCCGAGCTCCTGCCAAAATTTCTGCTGCGGAAAGGGCTGGTCCAGCCTGAGCTGCCTGCTTCCTGCTGCTCACACACACCGAGGAATAAACCCTCTGCAGAGATGAGAGAGGAAAAAACTCTTCCTCCGAGATATGGCTTCAAACACACCTCCGTGAGTCCACACTGTGTGCCCGTCAGCAGAGGAGGTCCACCTTCAACAATGGGTCCTGGGGCTGCAGCTCTCTGCTCCGTGTGGGTGCAGAGGTCTCATTTTAGTGACAAAAATGGCCCTTTCAGGCGTCTTTGCTCAGGGTGCTCCTGGAGAGGGGAATGCCAGGTGTAGTTTGCTGCACCAAAGGAATAAGTGCTATCCTGGAAACTATGCTAAGGCACGTGGAGAATAAGGAGGTGATTGGTGACAGCCAACATGGCTTTACTAAGGGCAAATCATGCCTGACAAATTTGTTGGCCTTCTATAATGGGGTTACAGTGTTGGTGGATAAGGGAAGAGCAGCTGATGTCATCTACCTGGACACATGCAAAGCATTTGATGCTGTCCCACATGACGTCCTTGTCTCTAAATTTGAAAGATGTGGATTTGGCAGGTGGACCCCTCGGTGGATAAGGAATTGGGCTGTATGGTCGCACTCAAAAGAGTTGTGGTCAACAGCTCGATGTCCAAGTGGAGAGCAGTGACAAGCGGCATTCCTCAGGGGTCCTTGGTCTTGGGACTGGCGCTGTTTAACATCTTTGTCGGCGATACGGACAGCAGGATTAAGTGCACCCTCAGCAAGTTTGCTGACAACACCAAGCTGTGTGGTGCGGTCGACATGCTGGAGAGAAGGGATGCCATCCAGAGGGACCTTGACAGGCTTGAGAGGTGGGCCTGTGTGAACCTCATGATATTCAACAAGGCCAAGTGCAAGGTCCTGCATGAAGTTCAACAAGGCCAAGTGCAAGGTCCTGCACATGGGTTGGGGCAATACCAAGCACAAACACAGGCTGGGTGATGAGTAGATTGACAGCACGCCTGAGGAGAAGGACTTGGGGGTGTTGGTTGATGAGAAGCTCCACATGACCCAGTAGTGTGTGCTCACAGCCCAGAAAACCAACCGTATCCTGGGCTGCATCAAAAGAAATGTGACCAGCAGGTCAAGGGAGGTGATTCTCCCCTCTACTCTTGTGAGACCCCACCTGCAGTACTGCGTCCAGCTCTGGGGCCCCCAACATAAGAAGGACATGGATGTGTTGAAGCAAGTCCAGAGGAGGGACATTAAGATGATCAGGGGGCTGGAGCACCTATTCTATGAAGACAGGCTGAGGGAGTAGGGGTTATTCAGCCTGGAGAAGAGAAGGCTCCGGGAACACCTTATACAGCATTCCAGTACCTAAAGGGGGCCTACAAGAAAGCTGGAGAGGGACTTTCTACAAGGGCATGTAGTGATAGGACAAGGGGTAATGGCTTTAAACTGAAAGAGGGTAGATTTAGATTAGATGTAAGGA
>JAVJGG010000002.1:27529336-27576374 GCA_035590195.1 Aviceda cuculoides
GTGGAAGGTGTCCCTGCCCATGGCAGGGGGGTTGGAACCAGATGATCTTTAAGGTCCCTTCCAACCCAAACCATTCTGTGATGGAAGCAGCTAAAGGTTTTTGATCCACGTGATGCTCCTGCGCTTGTTTTCAGACCCAGCTGCCAAAGTGTGTTTGGGAAAACAAAGACATGAAAGTGTCAGGTTATCTCCTTTGATCCCTCCGCCCCCTTCTTTTCTGTATTTTTGGAATCATCTCCAAGAGATCAGTCAGTTTTACCTCTGTACTTCTCCCTTACAGATCCCCCAGGAGATAAAATAAAAAAACAGGCCCAGCACATGCAGTCAGAGGAAGCAGAGCTGTACAGCAGAGGAGTGGCCACAGCACGTATGCCTGGTTCTTTCTGTCACCCAGTCACCCACCATTTATTCTTCCCCTGCTCTGAGCCCAGGTTTTATTCACCAATGCCTCTGCTATACTTGGGAATCTCTCTGCTCTCCTGAGCTCCTGAAAACATCCCTCCTCACCCCCCCAGGGTGGGATAACACGGTGCTCGTCTCCAGCTTCACACAAGCCCATCTGCAGGCAGAGCTATAGCCTGCAAAGCAATAGATAAATTATTTATTTTCCAGTATTTGTGCCTCTTCCTTATACTTTGTCTCTGAAAGGGAGTGCAAAGGGCTCCTCCAGACAAAGCACGTGACCCCACACTCCTGTGCTGGGTTTTTATAGCTACTTGAATCAGGACAAACATTTTTTTTTGTTCTAGACTAGAAACCTCTTTTTAAGGAGTCGCTGCCCATAGCTCCAGCCCCAGCAGATATTGCTGCTAAGCCGGCATCGCTGAGAAACCTCCCACAGGTCTCGCTGTTCTCAGACGAGTAGTAGGCCCACTGAAAGCCCTGAGTTTTGTTACTGGTTTCTCAAGTGTTACTGATCTCTATAGGTGCTCTAGTTCCTGTAGGTGTTAGTGATTGTGGATGATCAGGGCAAGCACATTGCGAAATCATTTCTTGGCAGAGAGTGGGAAAATGCAGGTTTCTTGGCATACTTTTCTGGCTTTTGTGATTTGTTGCAAATCTCTTCTGGTTGTTATTTGTGTCATTATCTTTATCTGTTTTTATCTATTTTCATTGTTCTAAGGTGAAATCAGGGTGTTTTGTTTTGTTTCATATGACTGATGGGCAAATGTAGATCATGTTCTGGCTCTGACTCACCAGCACCAGCGTCCCTCCTGCCCACCCTCACGTTCACTTGTGTGATGAGTTTCTGAGTGCAGGGACATCTCTGTCCAATTCTTTCTTTCCCAGCACCGTTGGTGATACTGGGAAAGCCCAGCCTGGCTCTCAGGTCACAGGAAAAGCTGCTGTGGAGTGGGTGCAAAACAGTAAGGAAGAGGCTGCAGGATGCTCTTGTCAACATCAGTTATCAGTGTCTTGCTACCGGGAGAGACTTGTATCTCTGTTAGTGCTGTATGGTTTCAGGCAGAAAGCATTTATGTGCAGTTTTTTAATACAGGTTAGGAAAAAAAAATGGTTGAAGTACAGAATGGGTGGTCTACCATACAGCCAGTCTGTGTCGGGTCTGGTACAAGTCCCAGCTTGCAAATCTCTGTTTAGTTGAGCAGTGAGGACTGAAGGACCTGTGCAGCAGGTACACTGCTAAGGCTCCAGCACCAGAATTGGAGCCTGTCTCCATGAGGACACCCTCATGATTCCCCTATGGTGTGCAGATATGGGGCACAGCTTCCCCCATCTGCCTTGGGGAGGTACATGGAGGAAGGGGCTTTGGGGTCATTGTAGATCTTTTCAACCACCAGCCAGTTATCCAAGGGAATTTACCCCGGGGAGGGGTTTTGCAGAGCTCCCTGCAGCTGTGGCAGAACAAATCCTACTGCATGCCCATAGGCCAACAGAGAGGTGGCTTTGGGGAAATTGTGGCAATAAGGAGTCCTGTCCTCAGGGTTGTGGTACCTGTGTGTCCTCTTACCTATTAGTCTGAGCACCATTCATGTCTCCAAAATGTACCAGAATTAACCTTTTTCTGAAGGCTTCTCAGGATACAATCAGAAAATACCTTTTGCTTAAACTGCTTGAAAATATTTGCCACTTGCAGGGGAAGAAACTCATCAATTCAACCTTGCTTTTCCATTTTCTTTAGCAGGCACTGCGTACTCCACCTGACTAAGTGGACCACAGTGTTCCAAGGATAAAAATCACATGTAATATGAGATAAAGAATCAGGCAAAATATTTATGTAATGAAATCTTAATGGTAGTTCTAAAGGTCTGTGGCAGGGCATGGCAGAAAAGAAATGCTCCTCTTGCTGGCTTGTCACAGGTGGGGACAGATGCACAACGAAAGACACTCACAGGGGTAGGAAAAAGGGGGTTTTATTAGGAAATTTGATCTGCCCTTTCTAGCAAAAAAAAATATCTACCAAATGATATCAAGTAATTTACAGGATCTAACCTGATTGCAGCTGTCTTAATTGTTTGTCAGCTTTATATGGAAATGGTTTCCCTTTGTTTTGAAGTAGTAAACATTCTCCGTAATCCTCAAACCCCAGCGGCTGCTGATGTATGGAAACCAGAGAGCGATGCTGACCTAAACCACCGAGGGCCCTGAGCGTCACAGGCTGCAACTGGGAGTGGGTCCAAATTCATCCCATACTTCACTGGCAGATCCATCTCTGGCATCCTGGCTTGGGCTGGGACAGATATAAGGGCCAGTCACAAATGTTGTAAGAGAGCCAAATTTTCTGAAAGGAAAAGATGGTTCAGATTCAGGCTCCAATTCCAGCCTAATATTTGGCCAAGCAAGGTAGGCTGCTTTGTTGTCCTTATCCAGCAATTAAATGTAGTTGGAGTTTTTCATATCACGTATCGAAATGGCTCTTAAGTACATACACTTCATGCTGATCAGAGCTCTCAGTGGCCAAATCTGATAAAAGGAAATTTCATATGGAGTTAGACAATCCCTTGAGTATCCTGAATAATAAGTGATACTGAAACGTGGGATTATTGCTTCATTTTTAGCAGAAGTAACTCTGTAGGTAATCTCTTTGCAGAAGTGTTAAAATCAGTCCAGCGCAGTCTGGGTGGTGTTTTAAAATAAATTGTAGTCACAAGCACTTAGCGTATTTTGAGTGTATGTTAGGGACAGACCAGCCAAGGCCACTTGTATTTTGGAAAGTTCAAATAAAAGCAACTGGTATCTCAATTGTTGTGTTTTGGCTGCAGCCTCTGAGGTCCCCTGGGCAGATGTATGGGGATGGAGCAGAGCAGGTGTTCCCTCTGCTTTTTCTCATCTGCGTACTCAAGCCCAAATAGGTGGTTGTATCCTGAGCCTGATGAGGGAGAGGGCATGGGAGAAAGGATGGGGTGAGCACTGTCCAACTTCTCCCCTGGCCTGAGGAGAGTCAGGTCACTGCACACCCACATCTTGCCTTGTTTATTGAGAATATTTTTTCCCTGAGCTGGCTGTGTTTTTCCTGACCTGGCTGTATCACGTGTATCGCAGCGGAACCTTGCTCACGGCTCGGCCGTGGGGTATTGCTGCTGCAGAAAGTGAACGGATGCACTCCGGGAGCTTAAATGCAACATCAAGTGGCTCCCAATGCTGTGCCCAGCAGGTTTGCTGCAACCATTCCTGCAAGGAACATTTGCTGAGTATTTACTGAGGTAACTGTGCACTGGGAGATGTTTTTCTTCCCCCTGAGCTGGACAAGTGTGATAGCAGCAGGGAAGGGTACCGCAGACCTCCACAGTGCCTTGCTAGCACAGTGCTGCACTGATGGAACTGCTACATGGACTCTTCTCTTCAGGAGCTCCAGCGGTCTCAGGAGTAGCTGGTCTGTTGGGATTATTTGGTATTATTTCCCCATCTAGGCAATCCCTACAGACCAGGAATCAGGGGCTTTTCTGCAGCAAAGGCTCTTCTGCTATCCTTCTGAATGGCAGCAGAAGATGACCAAGGGCTTGTGCCACGGGACGGTGCAGAGGCACATCCCTCCTTCGTGAAAGTTTACTGCACTGGGAAGAGTCTTTATGTGACCGTGGAAAAAGCACCCTGGCAGTGCTGCAAGGGGAACTGAAAAGTGAGGAGAGAGGTATTTTTTTCTTCTTTCTTTTTAGAAGCAATTTCCATGAAGGCTGTTTTTTTTTTTTCCAGACAAGCTTTCTGGGCACTTCTGCAACGGGACTGTATTCAGCCCTCGCTATTTCCTGAGGAGGTAGAAGCTGAGGTCGTTCCTATTGGCTCTGCAGACTTTGTCATCCTTTTGCTGTCTGTGAAATAGTAGCCTGAATATGATGACAGAAAAAAAAAATACAATAACCCTACCCTCCCCTTTCCAACCCAAGCCCTTGCCAAAGCAATAAAAAGCTTTAAACAATAGCCAGTCATGACACAAACCAGTCCTTGAGCAGCCTGCCAAAATTCACCTCAAGAAAGTAGGTCCAAAAATAAACACTAACCTATAAAAAGCCCCACAGACTTAAAGATAGTCATCCCATTGTGCTAATTGCTTTCACATCTGGCTCAGAAATGAGGAGTGTATACGAGCATGGAGAGGCCACCAATAACTCACTTCAGCTAAGCACAAAAGCATGTGCGTAGCATCAATCACGCGAGCCATCTATTTCTACTCAGCAGATCACAGATGCTGGGGCTCAATTTTAAGTTTGTGTTTAAATAATGGGGTTGGTTGTGATGTTAATAAACAGCGCATGGTCAAATGCTTTCACGAGTGGGATATTTCAAGGTGAATACAGAGAAACTGGTTTAATTTCCCTTTTACTCCCTGCATCAGTTATCAGACCACAGTGCTGTCAGCTCTGAACAGTTTTTGCTTGGCCTCCTCCTTGGAAAGAAGTCAGCCCCTGGGATGGTTTGAAGGTTTCACCTTTGATAAATCAAGGGCTTCAGCAAGATGGGACGTACAAAGGAGAACTAGCTAGGGACGGTTTCATAAGGTCTTTTCTGTGTGCCAAGGAGGTGACCCCCAAATGTGACCTTGTGTGAACTTGCTTGGAAGAACAAAACTCCCATCAGGCTTCTGGCAGGTCCCAGGGAGCCAGAGATGTAGTGTGATGCTCTGCATTCTCTGCTCTGGGCATGCTTTCATCTTTTTTCATGCCAATGTCTAGATCTTTTATATGACTGTGATTCAGTGGGTCTGGACTGTCTCCTACTTGCTTGTATTCCGATTTGTTTGTGTAGCTGATTGAATGTTATGGTGTGAGCAATCTCTTTGTTTGCTGGATGCAATTTAAAGCACACCCTCCCTACAGCCTTGGACTTTGTAGTGAGGCCAATGTAGAGAGCAAAATCCAGACTCCCCCCTGATGAAGCCCATGGTGTATTGAAGTGGCTACAGGGAGGGTCTCCTCGAAATCACTGGGTTTTATTTCCGATAGTTCCTTGGGCACCACTGAGAATATCACCAGTAAATTAGTACATTTTCTGAGATCACGACTGCTGTGATTACATGAGTTATCTGTGTCTTAACCTTGTGGATGCGCAGAGCAGCCTGCCCTGAGCATCTGTGGTTTGGTGGTTGTGACTCATCATGAGAGCTCAAGGAGAGATTTGTAATGATTTATTCATGCCACATTTGTTGTTTGGAAAGCTCAATCAAATGCTACTATGGATAGACTGAATAATTCATCCACCAGTCTGCTTTTGATCTCTTCATTGGTTTCTCTCTTCGTTAAGAGCCTCATGTTCGGAGGTAAAGATCGTTTTAGTCTAGAGGCAATTTTCTAAGCTTTCTATCTTTGGAAACCAAAACTTCAAGGGAAGATTTTCAGTAGGTCTGGCCTTGCTGAAGGACTAAGGATGTTTTTGAGAGAGTCTTGGTTCGTCTGCCCTGGGTCAGTTAGGCGTCCAAGTATAGGTATCACTGTGTATCTCTTATGGGACATGCAAGAAATGCACCTTCCCTTGCACCGTTTGCCTAATTGTAAAAAAAGTCATCTAAGATAATACAGATAATGGCCTCTGGAGAGGCCTATTTCTTCCTACGGACTGTAAAGGAAAATTTTTTAGGATGCAATGTCTAAACTTAGGTGAGGTGACTCCTGTTCAACACGTCCCCCACAGGCCAAACTGGGGCAAGTGGGATCCCATTAAACATCATGTGTAGCTCCTGAGCTCCAGGGCAATTTTGTGTGAGGACAGAGGTGTGTCAGTGTAAAGTGGCATTTGCATCTCCACACGATGGGTCTCGCTGGTTTAACTCCATCATTTTCCCAGTGCCTTTGAGAAATTTGGTGAAATATTTTCCTGTAGATGAGAGCTAACCCCTCAGCTCTGAGGCAGGGCTGGAGGTGGGATATACTTGCTCCATCAGGATGAGGGTATGAGAGGGGTGGGAATGGCCACCCCTGCCTTCGCACCTGGCAAATGAGGGGGTGGCGGGCAGGACAGGGCAGAGGTTTTGCTTTGCCTCCCCTCGCTGCAGCCTGCCCTTGTGCACTTGCAGTTGGCTCAAACATATCCCCTTAGTTTATTGATAGAAAAGTCAGGGTGGAAAAGGAGATGTGAACTTCGACAGAAAATGCAGGTTCTGGGAAAGCAATCACTAAACCCCTCAAGAATGTTTAAAAAAAAAAAAAAGCACAAGAAACACTTAAGGAACGATATGCTTAGTCAACTGTCACTGATTTGTGCAAAATAGTTGGACTGTTTGTTGCTCACGCCTTTTTCAGGGCAGCAGGATACATACAGCACGCTTCCACCTCAGGGAGAGGAAAGGTTTCACAACACGCATTTTTAATAGTTTTTCTATTAATAGCTCCTGTGTCAGAATGGAGCACAGGATGGGACTGCACATACTGATGTGCTGACAGCACAAGGTGGTTTCTCAAGCCTTCGCCAACACGTGCAGACAGTCCTGGCTGCATTGCAGCATTAACTGTGGGTTGATTCCTTCCTACCTTATACTATATTTACAAGGACTTTTTACAAGGGCATGTGGTGACAGGACAAGGGGTAATGGCTTTAAACTTCTTTCAGTTTAGGTAGATTTAGATTAGATATTAGGATGAAGTTCTTCAGTATGAGGGTGGTGAGGCACTGGAACAGGGAAGCCGTGGGTGCCTCATCCCTGGAAGTGTTCAAGGCCAGGTTGGACGGGGCTTTGAGTAACCTGGTCTAGTGGAAGGTGTCCCTGCCCGTGGCAGGGGGGTTGGAACCAGACAGTCTTTAAGGTCCTTTCCAACCCAAACCATTCTATGATTCTATATTTACTCCACTACAGGCTTATGGACGTTGCAGAGGTCATCCCACCTTAAACCAGAGCAAGGGAGAGGAGTCAGGTCCTGCTGGGGCAACCTGTTGATGAACTGCATTTTTTTAGCCATTCAACGATACCGAGGAAGTGACTCAAATGAGTTGGAATTAACCACAAATTTGCATTTGGTATTGCCCCTTATTTATACATGGGTACTTGCCATGCTGGGGCTTGGCTGTCTGCCTGCAGAGCACAGAGAGGTGACTTCCAGCAGGCTGGGGAGCTGGGTTTTCTAAGAAGTCCAACCAACAGGATGGTGGCATTTCCAGGTGCTGCATGGGGCTGTGGAGGAGCTGGCACAAACACTTGAGCTTCTCCAACCATGGAAAAAGGATGTGACCTCTTCTAGGGGCTGTTAGCAGAGAAAGGGAGAGACCCAGATGATCTCCAGTGGCTGTCCATGTCCAGAGCTGGTTCTTTCTCCTTGCCAACCTGCTCAGCCTCCTCTCCCTCTCCTCCAGGCTCAGTGTCCAACCCCCCAGCCCTCCTCCTGCCAGTCCCAGCCTCCGGTGTGGCAGCGGGGGGCTCAGTGATGGCCATAACCATCTTTTTCCACTGGCCATGTGCAGAGATCAAAGCAGCCCAGGCCTCACCTCAAGAGTCCTTGGCACTCTGTGTTTTACGGTCAACTCATAATTTTCACCAGAATGCAGGAAACCCAGTAAAACCCTGGAAAGTCTCACGTGTTTCCCAGCCAGATGGAGCCTGCTGCAGGACCATGCCCATGCATGTGCAGCTTGTCCCTAGGAGCCAGCCTTGGTTTCATAAATAGATAAAATCTTGAAGCCTGTTTGAATCCCTGAAGTAGCCCTGGGCCAGACGGGAGCGTGTGCTGCCTGTGAGCATCCTTATCCTTCAGCGTGACAGCAGGGGATGCACCACAGACAGTTTAATTTTCTTTTAATCCTCCATGAATTAATGTGACTTTTGAAAATTACTCTGCTATTGAATAGACAATTGATCCCTTTCAGGCAGGTACAATGTTTGTAGGAGAGAGAGGAATATTCAAAAGTGGCGTTAAACTGTGACTGGGCAATGTTATGGGTACATGTAGACTCATGACATGCTATAAAAGATCTGGATCTGGGTATTTTCAGAAGGGCAGCTTATGATCCAGCGTAATGCTATATTAATAGACAGCGAGAATGTAGAGCTGTGACAGAAAGATTGACAGCTTTTGGCAGTAGATTTTGTACTTAGGTATCTAAATGTATCCCTTGAAATTCCAGTTTAGTCAACTAGGCAAACCTGAGCTGACGTGCTGAAAATTGGCACCCCTGCTTAACATCAGCCTCACGTTTTCACCCTTGTTTTTCTTTTTTGATTCTGAGCTAAAATGATCAAGGCTTTGGGACAAACTGTGTTCTCACATGTCTATCAAAACTGGATATGCCCCACCACAACCGGGAGTGGCAGTTTTGCAATTTTAGTGAATTTCCTGCTGTTGAAGTTGTAGTCACAATTAAAGAATGCAGTTTAATTACTTGAATAAATGGAGGGGATGTGAATAGTCTACTTAATTCAGTGTGGTACCCAGAGCACGAGGGATTTGGGGACTGCTTACTGTGTGCAGTTGATAACTTCTTGCTTGAGAGTCAGTTAGCTTGTGAATGTGACCATTTTACCCGTGGTAATCCTCCTCGTTTTTGTAGCTTTTAGGTACATCATTAGCCCTTCACTTGAAAAGCCACTCCAAGTGCTATGGTGGGACCAAAGCTTCATCCATTTTGATGTCCCCTGCTGTCCCTCTGCATCGTGGTGCTTGTGGGTGCTTCCCCAGAAAGTCCTGGTCTTTGTGCTTTGCAGAGCACCCGTGGGCCGCTTACAATATTATCTAATTATTACCGCTTAATTTAGCAAATACTTTAAAAACCATGTGGTTGCCTACAACAATTAGTGGTGTCCCTCTTCGTGCAGTGATTCATCTGAACAAAATTAGCTCCGGGCAGGGAGCAAGAGCGGGTATAGATAGAGGCTGGGAGCGTGCAAGGACCAGAGAGCAGGGCTGGTCCGAGGGTGTGTGCGTGTCCTGCCAAGGGGCAGAGGTTGGCTTGCTTTAATTGAAAGTATTTTATCTGGTTTAGCTATAGAAAAGCAACTTGTGTGCTGAACTTTTTATTTCAGTTTGGTTAAGCTGATTCTTCAGCCGGATAAAGCAAGATGCATGTTTAAAGTGAAATCAAAGTGTGCTAAACTTTGTATACACATAACAGTTTGAATTATTTTTTATGTCAGATCTTTGGCAAGAGAGGCATGGCTTTCTCATGGAGGCTAGCTCTGTGTGTGTATGCACAGAAAGCAGTGGGGCAGGGTGTCACTGCCCTCACAAGAAGCTGTAAAACATTTTGGTACAGTGTCAGCCTGCAGCTGCGATAGCTGGGAAAACGAGAGGAAATTGAAAAAGGCTATGAGAAGACAGATGTATCAGCCTGAGTATTTGATGAGCCACCCATACAGCTCACAGTTAATCTAAAGCAGTAAAAAGAAGCAAATGAAAGCCTTTCCTCCGGATAAAGTGGGACACGGAGGTCCTCACAGCAGACCTGATGGGTGTTGTCACAAGCTGGAGAGAAACCCCTGTGGGTTAGCTGGAGCGGCTGTGTTAACCACCACCGGCACTACCGGGCTCCTCCTGTTCCAGTGCCTTTTCTCAGGCTAAAGCCTGAAATAAATGGGGAAGGTCCCTCTTCCAGGAGACATTCCCGATGTCGCTGGGTGACTGGTGCATGATGCCCTGGTGCTGCGTCAGTCTGTGCCGTGGTGAGGCTCCTGGGGACACCATGCATCTCCTCACCTGGGGTGCCAGCACCCCCACCCTGGTGCACCCACCCATCCCAGTGGGGCCTCTGCTTGGCCACAGGCTGGCCCAGGAGCACCAGTGCTGGCACCGGGTTGCCCAGTGAGGGCACTGGTTTGCCCAGCAGGAGCACTGGTTTGCCTGTGGGTGGCACTCGGTTGCCCAGGGGTGGCACTAGGATGCCCAAGGGCTGTATTGGGTTGCCCACTGATGGCACCGGGGTTTGTCCAGGAATGAGATCAAGTTGTCCAGCAAAGGCACTAGGTTGCACAGAACCTGCACTGAGTTGCCCAGCGGTGGTACTGGGTTACCCACTGAAGGCATTGAGTTCATAGGATCATAGAATATCTCAAGTTGGAAGGGACCCATGAGGATCACCGAGTCCAACTCCCTGCTCCTTGCCAGACTACCTAAAACTAAACAATATGGCTAGGAGCGTTGTCCAGCCGCTCAAGAGTTGCCCAACAGCTGCACCTGGTTGCCCAGGGGCTGCAAAAAGTTGCCCAGTGAGGGCAGTAAGTTGTCCAGGGTGGGAACTAAGATGCTACCAGAGGGCATTTTCTTGCCCAGGAGTGGTCCTGGGGTGCCCATCAAGAGCACTGGGTTGCCCAGTGGCTGCATCATGTTGCCATAGCAGCTGCAGGGAGTTGCCCAGACAGAACCGGGTCACTGAGCACCCTGCGCCCGTGGCAACAGTCCCCTGTGTCACTGACACAGGCACTGGTGATGCTGCAGCACCTGGCAGTACTGCCACCGAGCCCGACAGCACAGTGGTGAGTAGCAGCCCCCCCGGGTACCCCCAAATCCCTGGATCGCACCCTCCGCCTAGGCAGCTAAGGGTCAGTGTGTGCCTTAACTGGGAGGGGAGGACTAAAGAAGCAGGTATTTCTCCTAATCCCCACCCCCCCAACATCTCTTACATCATCCAAACGCACCCAAAGCAGGTGTTTGGAGGTTCCCAGCATGTGTCCATGTTCAGAGGTGGTGGAAAGTGTCACCCTGGGATGGCTTATCCTGAGGGGGATGCAGGGGCATTTATTTCAGCTGGAAATGCAGGGAAAAGTAACCCCATTCGCAAGGTTTTTTCCTCCCTTTCTTAAATGTGTGTCTGTCAGTATCTGAAAGGGAATAATTTATTTGCAGGGGTGGGAGCCAGGGAAGCTGTGTCCCACTCTTTGAATGCTGTTTCTCAGGTATAAATAAGTGGTGTGGAACTAGGGAAAGCACAGTTGTTTATCCCTAGCAGGGACAAAAGGGCTGAAATGACTGATTTGTGGGAACCGGCACACACAGTGGTTTTTGTTGGACCTGAGCGCAGACATTTTGTCCTCGATTCTGCCAAACTGGCTCAGAGGGTCGTGTTTGTGAAAGTTTTTTTGCTAAATTTGAGGGTGTGAGTTTCCCACTGCCTATCCCACAGCCTCTTCGGCCAGGCTGGATCCTGGTGCGAGACTCAGTGCCCACAGCTATGCTGCTCTCAAGTCAGGTACTGGGGCAGCCCATGCCAGCATGGCCAAAATTGGGCAAGGCTTGAAAATACAGTCCTCAAAGTTCAGTGATTTCCCAGCTGCAGGCTGTGCACTTTTCCCCTCTGACTCATCCCTATTTTTCTCCAATTTGCCCTAGCTAAAGGACCTGTTATTCTCCTGCATTTGCCATTCATTTATTTAACAGCTGCGTTTTGAGACATTGTTTGTCTGAATGCATCAAACCGTTACAGGCACCGGTGATGCAAAATGTCTCTAGGTCACCTGTCCCCATGCCTGGATGTTGAAAAACGTGCAGTTTAATGAGTTGTCTGCTCATCACCTGGTGTAAATGGGCATGGCTCCAAGAGAGTCAACGGGTTGCGAGCGTCTGGCGTTAAAGAGGGTTACCACTGGTGTACAGTAACAGCAGCTCACAGGCAGAGCCTGCCCGTTTCTGTGTCTCCCATCTATCGCCTTTTAAGCTTTCCAGTAGGAAAGCGTGGATCCTTGGTCCTGCCCTTGTCCAGAAAGAGGCATTCTTTGTTGCACAGGTGAGTAAAATGAAAGAAACTCTCTTTCCCAAGGGTTTTATGATTTTAAAAATAAGCCAGTCTCTCTCAGCTCGCCTACACGTGCAAAGTGATCAGGGTAGCCCAGGAGGAGCAATTAAACCTCTAGTCATGTAATTGCTTCTGTGGATACTATGTTTTAGAGTAAAAGTGAGTTTATTTCATGCGAACATCCCATTTTTAAAGGAATAAAGTTGATTTCATGCTGTAACAAATAGGATTTAGCACATGCTTATGTCACCCCCCCCGACCCCCGCTCCAGGGATCTTGTTGTAGCACACCAGTGTCCTAACCTTTCACTGGGGCTTTAAGCCAGGCTGGGGGCAGTGGGTACAGGATGGTGTTAGGGGAAGGACAGGCCCCTGCAACACAGCAGCTGGCTACAACAGCCATGGGGACTTATTCCGTCTTGTTGTGACACCCCGCACAACAACTTCACACTGAGCACAACATACCTCAGACTAGGTGTGTTAGGTACGTTTGGTGGTTTTCTGCATTATATTTCTGATAATAATTGACTGATAACCTCAATCTGAAAAGAGCAATAGCACCCACAGTGCCGCATGCAGTTATCGGCAGCAAAATCCTCCTGTGCGGCCACTTCTCCTAGGGTTACTGCAAGGCTGGCGTTTACGAGCCACTCTGAAAAGACATTGTGGGATATCTCCTTTCTAAGCACGTTTATTTTACATTGGGTGAGCCATAGATATTCTTCCTCCTTTGCAAGTCAAGAAATGGCTGTTCTTTTTAGTTGAAATAGATGGGGGTTTTTTCAAATTTGGATGTAGTCCTGCAAAGCTAGGCTCACCTGCAGACTCCTCACTTGAGCATTTAATGCAAATGAAGATAGAGATGACGAGGATGGAGTCCCTTGCCCACAAATGGCGCTGGGGTGGTAGCAGCTGTATGTCCAAAGCTATGGGGCTGGTAAAGGAACTTTTAAAGAGAAAATTGTATCTGAAGTACTATAAGATCAGCAGATACACTGTACAAAAGAAACGAATGAACAGCAGAGAATCAACAACTACAGTTTCACTGGATTGACAGATTTAAGGAAAATGAAGGCATAATATCTGTCATTCTCCTTAGCAGCCATGATTTGTTTCTCTCTGCATTTCAAGACCTGATGCCAGATACTAACAACAAAGTCAAATCCTTATATATACATATGCTTGGGCTGCTGTCAGAAGGGATTTGCTTTCAAGAGTTTTAGGCCTGTACAGGCGATGTGTGGGTGCTGTGCTCATCGCTGTTTGTATTATATGTTGCACGTGTTGCTGTAAGAAGTAAGGCAAGTGCAGGAGCCTGCTGAGTGAGGTTGTCTTCTTCTGTCTCCTTTGTGCAGGACACGTACTTGAATAGCAGCGTTCAGGAATGGAGCTGGTTGGCTCTCCCTTGACAGCAACATATGCCCATCCAAGATCAACACCCACCAAGTTTCTGCCTGCCATCAGCACTATGGCTTCAAGCTATAAGAACCGTTTTCCTTACCACCCCTTGCCTCAGACCTTCAGCCTGCCCTGGATGCCCAGCACCTACTATAAAACAGCTGCCATCAACCCAACTTTGGGTCCCTTTTCCCAAAGCTCCCAGGGGTTAACCCCCAGCAAGATGCTTCCTTTTGTTTCCAACAGAACAACCCTCTTTACCCGGTACACCCCTGATGACTGGTACAGGTCCAACCTGACCAACTACAAAGTGTCGGAGACTTCCCGGCACAATGCAGAGCGTCTGAGAGTCGATACCTCCTGCATGATTCAGGATAAATATCAGCAGACAAAGAAAACCCAAGTAGAAAGCACCAAAAACCTGGGAAAGCGTGTCAATGATATAGAATTTTGGAAGTCAGAGCTCTGCCATGAGCTGGATGAGATGATCGGGGAGACCAATGCACTCACAGACATGAAGAAACGACTGGAGAGAGCCTTGGCTGAGACGGAGGCCCCTCTCCAGGTAAGCACACTGTCCAGTGGGCTGCAAGCTGTAGCCTACTGCTGAAACATCTGCAGCCATTCAAATGTCTAATTAAGTTTCATTACATCTCCGTAATGTCTAGAAAGTTTTTATTAAGAGACCATTAGTTAAGTTAGTAATAAACAAATCCCTGGCCATCTGCTGCATCCCCTACCAGCACATGCTAAGCACATCAGAACAGTATTTGCTTAACTAAATATTTTTGTAAGCGGTATATCCAAAATCTTGGTTTGGGAGACAAAAGCCCATGTCTTACTGCAAGGCTCAGGTGAGGTCAGCATCAAGGCTGACACAGGTCCCTGCATTCAGCTGAGGTTGCACCAGGGACACATGTGCTCCCTCGTGTTGATTTAATGCTGAAGTTGCAGCTCGGCTGCTCGTTGTCAGCTAAACCAGCTTCCCTGGGTGCAATTTCCCATGCTGTCATCTCTGTGCCCACCTATAATTTCTTTTCTTACATTACTTGACATGGGGACCATCCCTGTAGGGAACCCTGCCCCTGCAGCCAGCAGTGATGCCATGTCCCCAACAGGTCGCTCAGGAGTGCTTGCTTCACCGGGAGAAGAGGATGGGCATCGACCTAGTCCATGATGACGTGGAGACACAGCTCTTCACAGTAAGTTTGGCAACACAGATCAGGTGTTAACCTAAACTACCCCAACCAGGTTTTGCAGCCCTTTTCCCTGACTGGCTCCTTAGTGCTGGTGAGGTGCTAAACTCTTCAAACCCCCAAAGCCTCCTGGGCCAGGGGATGGCATTGCCCCTCAGCAGCATGCCCACATGGTGTGGGTAAGGTTTGCCCTTACAGAGGAAGGAGTAGCTGAAAACCAGTGTTTGTGTAGCATTTCAGAGTCCTTTGTCCCTCTTCAAGGAGTTTGTGAGACTGTCCTGCCTTCCAGAGCCCTGCCAGAACAGGATCTATATGTATCTATGTCACATACTTATAATGTATCACTGTATCTATATCCCATACCTATATATATTACACACATATGCACACACAGATATGGAGGAGGCAGTGTGTGCCCGACAGCTTGTCTGGTTTTCCCAACTATATTACTTGGTCTAATAAAAGATATTGCATCTACCCCCAGCTCTGCTTTGCTCAGAGCAGAGTAGCTGCAGTAGGACTGCTGCTATGTGTGCTCAGGCAATGTATTTTATAGAAATCGTAAAAATGTGCACTCCTGCCTGCCTTTATATAGTCTGCTTTAAATTACGAATAAAAATCAAACACAATGAGAGTTGGCACAGAAGATGGGATCCTAACACAGGGTACAGAGAAATACCATCACTGCAAAGGCATCATGAAAGTGGGAAGGAAATTGCAGCCCCTGGGACTGTGAAGCCACTGCTCTGTTAGAATATTTTTTCTTATGAGTCAGGCCCTAAAAAATTAGAAGATTAGTTGAAAGGTCATGAGATTTTAGGAAAATAATCAGAGCTGGTATCTCCATAATGGCGTTTTGGATTTTAAGTGTTTGGGGCACATTTAGGCCGTGCTTTTCAGCTGGCTCCTGCAGACAGGAGGGCTTAGAAATTACTGGGTTTGGAGCACTAATCACCTGCCTCCAGTAGCTGGGGCTTCACAAATGCAATAGATTTGTGCTGAAGTGAAGTGAGCTGAGAGCAACATGCCTTCCTCTGGTGGAGCTGCATGTTTCTTAGAAATGACTGGGGATTTACACTAAAGTCCAGTCTATCTCCTCTTGTCCCACATGGATGAGAATTCTCCCTGGGGAGGAAAACATTTTGGAATTAAAAAAGGAGATACTGATTGGGGTTGGGGATGTGTGGCACTGCTGGTCCAGGGAACCACTGTGTCTGGTTGTATCTGGTCAGGATCTGTCCCTGTCTCCCTATAGTGGAACTACCCAGCACTTGACATTGATATCAAGATGAAAACACGCTTGGTGACCCACTCTGAAAGTGAATTCAGAGGCCATGGCTGGGGCCACAGCACCCTTCTGTCCGCTCCCGGTCACTGCGCGCAGGCTCAGCTGCACGAGCGAGTGTGCTGGGGTAGGGGGGCACTTTCTTCACTCCCTGTTTGCTTTGGGCAGAAAGACAAGCAGGCAAGTTCTTCCTATGTGCAAAGTTGGAGAGGCCCTAGGGGATGAGTGTGCCCAGGACTATTGAGTATGGACACTGATGGGTCATGCTTTGCCTTTGCCCAGGAAATTGACGTCATCAGGTCCTGCCAGGAGAGGATGCAGCGGTACCTGGATAAGGCGAAAGCCCAGCTCGCGTAAGAAGGAGCTCCTTATCTCATGCTGTAGGGCTGATTTGTGTTTGCAGTTGTAATGTGAACCCCCAGCAGACCCCTACCTCTACCCACAGCCTGCAGGCGTAAAACCTGTGCAGGCTCCATGGGAAACAGGCAGTGATGCTCCTGGGAGCACATGGCTGCCCAGGTGGGAGCTGCGGGCACGCGGGATGGGGAGGAAACCGTTCCACCCATACATCCCCACTGATGGCTGTTGTTTGTGTGTTGAAGGTCCAACAGGGCAGCCCAGCATGAGCTGGAGAGGGACCTGGCCAACAAGCAGGCGGCCCACCGCATCGATGACAAGTGCCACCACCTGAGGAACACCTCCAGCGGCATCAGCTACTACCGAGGGGTGGAGCGGGTTGACGCCACGTGAGTGCACGCTGGGCAGCACACGAGCACCGAGCCGTCCCCGGGATGCTCGGTGCCTCTCCCTGGCAGGGAGCTGGTTTTCCCCAGCCCACTGTAAAGGGGCTGCATGTGTCTGCATGGCACATCCATCCCACATGGAGACACCCACCTTGGAAGGGCCGTTTCTCTCCACTCACCATAAAGGGAGAACAACCCTCTGCTTTTAGCTGGATGCCAAACATCCAGTGGGTGAAAGCGAGTCCCACCTAATTAAACATTATGTCAGGGTTCAGAGATCAGCCTGAAAATGAATTCAGTCCAGCACCTCTGCACAGCTCATTAAGTTTATGCATATTTTCAAAGATGTGTCAGTGCTTGCCCGAGTGCTCTTCATTGACGTAAAGTCTAGGGGGTTCACCCCTGCATGGAGAAGGCCTGGCAGGGAGCCGAAATGACACAGAAGATACAGAGAGCATGGTCCTGGGATGGAGTTCAGCTGCTTTTGGGTGCCAGCAATTTGGCTTTGGTTCTGCAGTAAATGAATGGTGACCTAAACCAGCACTGGAAGAGATATGCCCTAAGTGGCAAAGGGCTGAGGGAATAAATCTCCTGCTCACACAGCTGCATGCAGCTAATGGAGGGGCATAGATTGATTCAATTTTTCTAATGTTTGAATAATTATTCACAGTAGAGCTCAGACATATTTAGACAGGCAAATGAATTGCAAAGGATTGACACTAAAATTCAGAGGGGGGTAAAATGTGCCGAGGATCAGCATGTTTTAAATGGAGCTTATGTGGTATTTAAGTCTTTTGTTGACCTTGTTTTGGACTACTGCACAGGCGTGAACTTCATCCTGAATGCACAGACAGGGAATTGAATATTATCTAATGCTCATTCAATTTAGAATGAAACTGAGATAAGTTATGAGCAAAATGAATTGACTGCAATCTGTGCGTTGTCGTGAAGTTGTGAATCACTTGGCACTTAAGTGCCCTGAACATCTAAATATGAGGTCTGATTAAAATCTCTGTTTTTCTGGGGGAATCATTTGTTTGTCTGAGCTTTCATAAGTATCACAGTTGTCTTCACGAACATGTCATCATTTGATAAGCATTACTGAACAAATGGTGTCCAGATGTTTCACTTTCATGTGGTCAAATTAAGAGCATAGATTTAATCTACATTTAATCCACACTGCTCCCTGGCAGGTTGCTTGCCTGCCCATGGCCAGCTTTAGCAGCACGGGCTTACCGGGAGCATCTCCTTCCCCCTCCTAGGATCTCGGTGCCGGAGTCGTGGGCCAAGTTCACAGATGACAACATCCTCCGCTCCCAGAGCGAACGGGCAGCCTCCGCCAAGATGCGGGACAACATCGAAAACCTGCTGGTGGTGACGGCCAACGAGATGTGGCGCCAGTTCAACGTGGTGAACGTCGCCTTCACTAACCGCATTGCCGAGACAGCCGACGCCAAGAGCAAGATTCAGACCCACCTGGCCAAGGTAGCCTGAACCCTTCCTTTTCGGTGTGACACCGTCACTTCTCGGTGACACCACCCTCCATGGTAGACCCGGCCCAAGAAGAGGAACGGTCGCCACAAGATGCTGGTTATAGTATTGTTTCCTGTTTGAAACTCAAAGTATTGGGGACCTTCTTCTTGGAGCAGGATGAGTTGGCACTCTAACTTCATCTCAAGGGATACTGTATTTTGCTAGTGCATCCTAGCTGACAGCACAGGGATTTCCAGCAGAAAATGTAAATGCTGGTTGCATCTCCTGGTAGTTCATTCAGAAATAATGGCTGCCCTGCAGAAAGTCTTTGCTGGGCCTCTGCTGGGGTGCCTGCTGGGGGGTTCACAGGCTCGATTCTCCTCCAAGGACATGCTTTCAGTCTCAGAGGTCTGTGTTTGGTGCACGGTTACCCATGTGTTTCCTGCATTGCTCTGCCAAGCGAAGGAAGCAGAGCTCAGCGATGGGCACCTGGCTGGGACTGGTGGGTCTCACGGAAAGCTTCCTGAAAAGTGCTCGACACAGTATTGATTAACTGAGTGGAGACTGGGCTTGCAGCACTGCAGGCTGATGCCATGTCCTTAAATGGGGATCCATTAAAAACTTTCCCTTTATTAGTTGCTATTGATGGATGATCAGTTACTGAAAGCAGTAATTTTGGGAAGCTGGTAATTCAATAGACCCATCACTGCTCCAAAACCTCCTCTGATGTGACAGCAGCAGCAGAGAGAGGCTTCTCCCTGAAGAGAAATACCTGCTGGATCTGTGCCTCGACATGTGGCAGAGTGACAGTGGTCTGAGCCCAGGGTCTGCTTATTGAACTTGTTTTTTTCTGCAAACTGACAGGAGAAAAGGGAAATGATGTGGTTATTTGGCAATATATTTTTTAATTTATGCATGTGTTTCTTTTTCACGCCAGACACTGCAGGAAATCTTCCAGACTGAGATGAACATAGAAGCCATCCGAAAAGCCATTAGGGACAAAGGGCCTCCATTAAGAGTGGCTCAGACCCGGCTGGATGAGCGTACGCGGAGACCAAACGTGGAGCTGTGCCGGGACACTGCCCAGCTCCGGTAAGGCAGGAGTGCAGGGCTGGCAGGGTCCTTGAGGAGTCACTGGTGGTTGCACTCGGGAGCATCACTGGATGACAAAATTAATCGTGGTTTGTTTTTTTCTAAATAGTCCTTCCATAAGTGCACTGATATAATCAAAAGCAAAGAGGAGGTATCCCAGCCTTTGGGTGCTGGGAGAGCTCTGCACCCGCGAAGGAGGCTGTACACTATGGCTGGGTACAGCCTGATGCCACCCCAGGAGGGGCTGGATTTTTCCCACTTGGGTAAACCTCACCTTCTCTCCTGCCTGCTTCCCGGCAGTCGGATGTGCTCAGTTTTGAAGGATAAGCCCTTTACTCTCCGACTGGCTTGCACTGACAGCACTTAGCTCCTTCCTCTTGGGTAACTGCAAGAAAGGGTGCACTACATGAAGAAACAGTAAGGGCTGTCCTCCCTTCCCCTGGGGACCGTGGAAATCCTTTGAAGGACACAGTGCGCTCTTTGGGATTGTACCCCAAGGGGCTGTGGAGGAGCAGGCTGCCCCGAGTGCCCAACAGCACTCCCTGTGAGGCACCTCAAACCTCATATCCCCTCCTGGGAGCCCTCTGGGCACAACTCCATGTAAAGTCTTTTAAAAGCAATTTAAAGCCAACCCCAAAGCCTGTTTAGCATCTCGCACGCCATTGTTTTTTCTATACTCCACTTGTTTCACATTCACTTTTAGCCTCTCCCAGCTGTCCTGTTTTGCTGTGTGTGCATCCGTGGGTGTGGGGAGGACGCCTGCACAGGGAAATCCAGGAGGGTGAACCAACAAACCCGCAAAACCAAACAGGAACAGGAAACCACAGCTGCTCATCTGTCTTCCCAGTGGCGCGAGGTGCTCCGGGAGACGCGGCTGCGCATTGCCAAAGCCTTAGAGCAAACCTAACTATGCCTCCCCACTGAGGTCCGGAGGAGCTCTGCCTTTGGATTTCCCATGCATCTGCCAGAAATGGGGCGCCCGAGTTAGTCTGAGCACGGTGAAGAGGGAAATCCTGTGCCCAAGGGACCCATCAGCAACACCGTGCTAGAAACCACCCTGCGATGGGACTGTTAACAGGGGTTTCTCGCTGTTTTCCAGCCTTGTCAATGAGGTTCATGAAATCGATGAGACGATCCAGAGCCTTCAGCAGCGGCTGAGAGATGCCGAGGACACACTGCAAATGCTGGTTCATGCCAAGTCTGTCTTGGAGCATGACCTGGCCATCAAAGCCAACTCACTCTTCATCGACCAGGAGAAGTGCATGGGGATGCGCAAGACCTTTCCCAGCACTGCGCGGCTGGTGGGTTATGTTTAGGCTGGGCTTAGCTGAATTCATGGTGTCCATTGCAGGAGGTATTCTCAGTTTTGCTAGGATGCATTCCCAGTTTTGCTAAGATGCTTTGAAAATACATGATTAGGCTTTCACTTCCTGATGAAAGCCCTGAGTAGAAATTAAATGATCACTTTGTGTGTTATGTGGTCTACCAGGATTTTTTCTTCCTTTGTTTTTTCTCTTTACACTGCTCTTTCACGGTATGCCAGAAAGTAGCTGAAAATATCCTGTATGCGACTAAGAGTAAATCCACCCATGGGGATTCGTTCCTACCCTTTCAGTCTGTGACTTCAGGAGAAAAACTGTTGTGTCTTCCTCTTTTTGAGGCTTTCTGATGTGGAAAAAGCACAAGGGGAAGTAAAGCTAGTCGTCAGAGTAATTAGCTGTTGACATCCATAATGTATTTTTAATGGTACAGCAGCAGAAACACAAACTATCCTGTAAAGCGTTGCAGCATGTTCTGTTCCTAAATAGAAAAACTTGCATTTTAAGCTGATTTCTAATGATAGTTTTCTTGCTTTCGATAATTTTTAAATGCCATCTAAAATGTCAGCGCTGGCATCTTAAAACAAGGAAATACTTTTGAGTAGTTAATTGAAGAAAATGCTGTGGTTTTAATTTTGGTGAGTATGGATTGGTTTCTAATTTAACCTCTTACATGTAGTTTCTTGGTGGAAGAACCAAAGCACTTTGAAGGTAAAGGAATGAATCAGTCCTTAAGTCAACCACTCTGACTGCTGTGGTACCTGCTTCCTTGCTGTACATCAGACCTATTTTACTAAATGTTTGAATTTTCAGAGGGATAAGTCTTTAATCAATCTGAGGTTCAGTGTGAAAGTCACTTTGCCAATTGTCTCCTTAGACTCACGTGTCACTTAGACACTCTTGAATCATTTAACTCAAGCAGAGTTGAGCTCAGCCTAAAACCTGTAGGCACCAAGAACCCCAAAAGAGCCAAAGGTCTTCTCTTCCCTCGGGAATCCAGGGCATGGACCTCCTGGCCCAGCGTGGGGGATCTTGGGAGCTGAGAGCATATTTTCTTGTCCTGCATCCCCAGAGGACTCCATCTCACAGCACAGGTCCAGACAGACCTGCCTGCCCTCCCCGCTGTCCCTGGGGCAGCCCCCAAGAGCCGTAACCTGCGCCGAGGTCCTGCCCCGGCCTCAGCATCTTGGCAGGACCTCTTTTCACAGCAGCAGCCCTAAACAGGAAGCAATTGTCTTTTTAACCTTTTTTTTTACTAGCACTTTTGTCTCATAGAGACTAAAAATAGATTTCCTCTACTTTGTGTGTATCTTGGAGCCAGAGCCCGTCGGAGGCAGCAGCCACCATTTCTAAAGAGAAGATACAACCATCAGAAGGAAAAACTGTCCAACTTATTGCACCTTCCCTTTCTCCATGTATCTCCCACCCCAAAATAAGCTGGTGGCATGTTGAACTCATAGGGACTTACAGTTTTGTTAGCATCCTCGCTAGCATTTGTGCTGCTTTGTGCTGTTACTCTCCCCATGTTCCTTTACTGAAGGCTTTCACAAACCCTGGTGATTTTGGCTGCTCTGCTGTTTTGAAGCCCCGCTCCAGATGGCTGGTTTTCAGGCAGAGCTGCCTGTTTTCTTTTTTGAGAAATGAGCCCCATGAATTTGTCCCCAGCTGAGTGCTGGGAAGTGGGGGCACCAACAGTCCCTTTCTGAAAGGCTCAGGCTTTAAAGTAACTTGAGCAAAGTCCTGGCATCAACAACAGCTTCACATTCATTTCACTTCCACCTTCATTTTTGAGTCACATAAAAAAAAAATCTGAGCTCCGTTTTACTATGAGGGTACACCGATAACAGTCAGCACCCTAAGTCTCCTATTTTCTCCAATTTTGCTTTCAGAGTACACCAAACACTCATCTTTCCCACCGGCCCAACTCCTTTAAGGCTTTCTCCTAAATGACAGTGTTTATGTGGTGTCGCAATTATCTGACTCTAAATTTTATGTTGCTGTCCTACCCTCTCAATGCTTCTTTACACGATATTGGCAATGCATTTCTTTCCTCTATTTGAGCCATGACCAGAGGAATTTCAGTTGCAGCTTCTCTAGTTTCTTTCACAAATACTTTCCGCTTTCCTGCAGTAGATTTCCCAGACTTTAGAGAATTCTCAGGTCCCTCTGGGATTTCATTCTCTCCACACCAGTTTTCCGTAAATTGATGATATTGATGTTACTTCTTCTGGTAGCTGATACTCTAAAATCCTCCCCAAGCACTCTGTCTAATCCTATGTGTGCTTCAGTTTGTGTCTCTTTTTTCCCCTCTCCCAGTGTGTCCTATGCACATCCCATCACGGGAGCCAGCCCTGCCACAAAACTCCTGTAAAATGGGTCCCTAGGGAGAGGGGGTTGGGTGAAATTCCAATAGACACGTGGTTTGTGGCAGGGTCTCCTGCAAAGGGATGGGTTTGCCTCCCGTGACTGAGCTGCTGGTGAGTAAAGCTGCTCGGTTCAATCACTGCAGGGCTGGTTTTCGGTTGCAGCCGAACAGCCTCTATCTTTGATGTATACCATGTGCATTAAGGAACTGTCCTGCCTTCCTGCTTCTGATGTGCAAGATGCCTTTGCTTTCGTACCATTAAATGATTTGCCTTCATAGATCACTTCTAAATAGTATCCCCGCCTGCCTTGGCTGCCTTTCTGCACTGATGTGATGTTTCCTTTCGTTAAATGCCTTCAATCTAAAGAATGACGTGCCTGCTTTTATTGCTGCTTATTGCCGGCTTTATCAGCCAAGTTGCTGAGAAAGTTAGTTTGTGGAAATTCCTTAGCACCCCATAGCCATATTCCCACCCTCCTGCATCATTCCAATAAACCCTGCAGACCCGGGTTTGTAAACTAATTGTTTACTGATCAGAGGAAAGAAAATAAATTAATAAAACCAGGACAGCATTGCTTCGTGCAAGCTAAGCTTCATGTCTTTCCAGGATCCAGTTGAACAGTCAAGGCCAGTCTGTCAAGAAGCTATTCAGAAAGGAGGCTTGGGTGTTTTTGTTGTCTAAGAAAAGAAAAATCACTGAATGTCCTGGAGGAATCTGATATGAATTTGGGTGAAATGAGAGCTTGCCAAAAAACATGTTAACAGCATATTGCATAACTAATGCAGATTATTATGCTCGAGGGAGAGAGAATTCCCCAAACAGCATCAGCAGTCAGAATAAAACCCAAGCTCAATTGCTATTACGAAAAGAAAAAAAAAAAAAGAGGGGGGGGGGGAGGGTGGAACTTTGGCAAAATGCTAAGGAAAACTTGGCCAGTGTGGGATCATAGAAATGGCTGTGCTGGCTCAGACCAAAGTCCAGCAAGCCCCAGATTAAGCCTCTGACAGACCCAACAGGAGATGCTTAGATAAAAGCACCACAACAAGGCAAGCACCCTGTGATACTTTCCCAGTCTACTTTCCCAGCTTCCAGCAATTAGTATCTCAAGGACTTCCTGAGCTGACAGCGCTGTCCTTGAATTTAATATCCCCTGATGGATTTGTTTCACATGGTCTTGTTCCAGTTGCTCTTTGAGCCCGTGCAGACTTGCAGTATCCGCTGTGTCCCTCAGCAGGGAGCTGCAAGGGATGGAGCATCGTCACCCTCAGAACTTTGGTGGCCACTCTTGGGACGCTGCAGGAGACTGAAAAAGGGGCCAGACCTAGGACTGCTGAAGCCAAAGGTGTTGAACTCAATAGCTTGGCAAAAAGGTGGCTCAAAGGTGGTTTAGATCTGTATCATCTGTAGGTTCAACACAGGAGCTCACGGCAGGTTGGGTCCTTTCATATGCTGTCAGCATGCAGGAGACAAGCATGAATCACAATTTCTCAAAGTATCTGAATATGTTGACACCAAGTTGTGTCCCAGCTCAGAAGCTCCATAGGTTTTTTTTTTATGTTTGGAGTCTGGGTAAATTTTGGGTTCATTGAAGCCAGCGAGATTTTCTCCAGTGATTTCAGCCCAACTCTATCAGTGATGACAACTGGCTTGGAGTTGAAAGGAAAAAGTTGGATGAAGTTGGTTTTGGGGCATGAATGCAGACAGGACTAAAATATTTTATAAATTCTTCTTGGTTTGGTGGAAAACGAATGTCAGGAAAAGTAAGTAAATGTCTCTAAGATGTATTAGACCTCTTGTTTTAGAAGTTTGATGAATTTAAATGCCCTTTAAACCCCTTCCATTTTTTTTCTGCTTGAAATGGCTTTTCAAATAGCTATTCCACCAGTTTTATCAGAAAAGGTAAAAACCCCTCTCTCTCAGCGTGTTTTGATTCAAACAGCGTTTTACACTGGACAAAAAGCCCGTTCCTCTTGCAGCCCTGCCGTGGGGGAGCTGTGTGGCTCAGCAACCCGCAGCAGCAGCCCTTCCCGGGGCACGGCGTCCGCCTCCTCCCCGGCCGTCTGGCTGAGACCCAGCCGCGCTCAGTGCACTTCCCTCCGTGTGCTGGGGAAAGGGCAAGATCCTGGCAGCCCTCTGGGCCCCGCTCTCGCTGCCAGCTGAGGACGTGCTCTCAAGGTGGAGAGCCTTCCCCCAACCCTTCAGCTGGAAATACTTCTTTAGATGGTTGTTTCTCTGTGGGTGTGTGTATTTTTATATATATGCACATGTGTGTTGTGTGTGGGAGCACTGTAAGTTCTCCATAAAATGCGAGTCAAACTGTATATTGCTCTCCTCCTTTCCCTAGCTGAACAGTTGTTTGAAACCAGGATTTCTTCCGCCACTGTTCTGTTCCCAGCCCGATGTGAGCTGCGGGCTCGCTGATGGCAGTGCAGATTTCTGCCCCTTCCTCTTTGCATTTCAAATCCTCCGTTGCTAATGGTGTCCATCACCACGGTAGGGAACAGGAAGCGACTCCCTAAAATTGTGATGACAGAGCAAAATCTTGGGGTTAAACAAGTTCAACCACAAGAAGACATACAGAGAAAATCTTGTCTTTTTGTGTAGCTTGAAAATGCTTGTTCTAAGAGTGGTTTCATTCACCTGGCCTGGGGCTAATGCCAGGAAGGAGATGGTGTACATGTACACTGGACCGATGGCGGCAGAGGCCATGATGTGCTGGTTCAGGTGATGCCACAGATACAGTCAAACGAGGCTTAGACCCTTTTCAGCAAAGTCCTCGGAGTCTGTCACTGCCTTGTCAGATTAGCATCGGAGCCCCTCAAAGTGATATAAACCCCATCTTCCCTCCTGAATTCTGATTATTTTATTCTAGAAATTCAAGCTGAAGCATCATTACAGTTTTAAGTGATCCCATGGAATAGATTCAAAGGGAGAAATCCACATTTTTTTACCCAGTGTTTATACAACACGTCAATGTTACAGTATTCCCAGACTGGCGAGTCTTGTTTGTACACAAAACATTTTTCAAATTTATTGTGGCGCCTGCTTTTATTTAGGCCGTGACAACCACTGCTAGCCACACTCATATGGAGACTGAGCTGGGGCAGCCGGGCAGCTTTCGAGCCCCTTAATGGGGAGCACCGTGCAATTCTCCAGCCTGCGCCCAGTTGGGCGGTGATGCTGTCTCTCCAGCAAAACCTCAAGGGCTCTGCTGCGAACATCTTCACTTTCTTACCTCCTCTTCTCCTTGCCTGGGCAGTCGCCATCTGGCACGGCAGGCACAGAGAGGAGCTTTGTCTCCAGTGCTTTCACGAGAACTCACCGTGCTCCCTGGGGCAGCACGGTGCCCCATCAGCAGAGCTGCCGTGACAGCACGTGTTTTTCCAAAGCCCTGCTCCATTTGAATGATGCACCCTTCCAAGAAGAGAAGTGTCTGAGGAGCACAGGAGTAATGTGCTCTTCTCTCTGGGCTTCTTCCACCGTTTCTAATCTGCAACTCTCAGCCAAAACAGGCTTCATCACCCGCAGGCTACTCTTTTCCCTAATTTGAGTTTCAGATATTTCTCCCGTGCTTAAAAAGCTGCTTTTGGCACCATTTTCAGAACTGGAGCCGAGGTGGTTTTGCTCTCCCACACTCGCAGAGGAGCTCGGATGCAGCATGCAACCCCCACACCTCCTGGCTGCCTTTCACCACTGTGCACCTCCCCGCTCCGTTTTTGGGGAATGAGTCAGATAATTTATCCAGAGACGCAACGGCTGAGATCTCAGACCTACAAACTTCAATCAGAAGAGCGTCTCTAACGGCAGGCTAGATCGCAGTCCTTGGGGACAAGACCCTTCTCGCTCTGCGTTTGCGCAGCCCCGAGCACGGCGGCTCCTTCTGCTCTGCAAGCACCACAGGCGCTCAACCCACAGAGGCAAGACAGCCCAAAATAGCCTCATTAGTGAGGAATGTACTGATGCTGGTCCAGATGTTTTAGTCCTCTGGGGTTTGCAGTCACGGATGGCACTGGCTCCCGACAGCACGTGCAGCGGCAGGCAGCAGCGTCCCAGGGCGCAGGGGGATGGCAGCAGCAGGGAAATGGGTGGGTATTTTTTGGAGGGGAGGGCAAATTGCATCCTTTGAAACCAGGCTGGGCAAACCCGCGTGAGACAGAGCCGGGGCTGCTGGAGTAGAGTTTGGCTCGGCAGTGTGGTGACGGGGCGTGCAGGCATGTACTGTAACAGGGGCTTGAGCAGGGTGTGAGGCCAGTGGCTTCATTTCAGCCATTGGCCCATCTCCCCCCCACCCCCATAGAATGCTCTGAACTCCCACTTGCTGGCTAATGCATGTGATGGGACCACTTACACCAGTGTGGAGGAGCCAGAGACCGTGCTGCAGGGAACACGCCTGTGCTTGCCAGGAGGAAGGAGCCAAGCACGCTTCTCTCCCTCTTTTCTCCCAAGATTTACAGTTTCGGTGGCTGGATGCCGAATAAGCAAAGCAGGACTAGTTTGGAGCTGGTGCGTGAAGAGGGGAGAGGTGATGGGGAGGTTGGTGCTAGTGCTTAGGACTCCCAGGAGTGTGCAGGTCTCCTGTGGGGACTACTGGTGTGTGGGGGAAGTTTTATTTCAACAGATTAGCTGTGGTTGAGACATGAGTGAAGGCTGCCGTACTGGAGTGTAGCCACCCCTTCCTCTCCGAGCACCTAAGATTTTGGAAAATCTCACCCTCCATTTAGTGTGAAGTTGCTCAGTTCCACAGAATTTGGCTTTTAAGTGCTAAAAAAACTCCAGCCCAACATCCAGAATCGCGTTGCCATCACAGGAGCAAGTTGCAAAGGTGTCACTCGCCTGGACACAGCCACGCAGTGTAAATCGGAGATGCTGTTCCCCTCGACTTCCCTAAATCCTGTCCCACGGATCCCTGTCCGGGGCTACACCACCTGCCTCCGCCGGGGCCAGGGGAGCCCCCCGATGCAGCAGAGCTCTCTGTCCTCTCCCTGTAACCTCGCTGCTGACGATGCCCCCCCTCCCGTCCCCATGCAGCCCGGGGAGAGGGAAGCTCCCTGCCAGCCCTCCCCCGGCGTTACTTATCTGCTTAGGAAACCACCCAGCTGCCAGCGCTGCAGCCGCGGGACAGGGGCCGAATCCTGCCCAGAGATGCCTCCCGGCTTCCTACAGCCTCGCACTCCGCTGTAGCAACCGCTCCGAGAGAGACATACAGACAGACAGACAGACAGACAGATAGGCATCCCCCGCCCAAAATCTCCCCGCTGCCCGGCGGGCGCGGCTATGCGCGTGTGCTGGGGCTGAGACAGGGGCCGGGAGGGACTCTGGGCTCGGGGGGGGAGGCCGGGGCCGGGAGCGGGGCCCGGGCTCTGCCGCCTGTATAGGAGGAGCGGCCGGGCGCCGGCGCGGGGCCCTCCCCGTCCCGCAGACGCAAGCGGGGCGGTGGCCCCGGTTAAAGGGGAAACTTGACAGCGCCGCCGCCCGCTCCCGCCGCCCAGCAGCGACTGAGAGAAGCCGAGAACCTTCCAGAACCCTCCCCTCCCCTTACGCAACGGGGAACCAGGGCGCATGCGCAGACCGCGAGAGCCTGCCTGCCTCCTCCGCGCATGCGCACTGTCCGCCACTCCCCCCCCCCCCAGAAATCCCACTGTATTGTTCCAAACCATCAGTCAGTAGTCACTTACTGCCTCCTTAACTGTGGTCATGCTTAGTCCAGTAAAATGATAAAAACTTTTTAGTACTCAATCAAGTAGTAAAAGTCACTTATTAAGTTTCCATACTGAATGTAAAAAAGGACTGACCTAAACAATACACCTTTCTGACTTGTTTCCAATGCAACTATTATCTCTGCAAGAATAAACTGCAATGAAAGTTTGAGCACCTTTCAACAGAACCCCAGTGAGTGAGTCTGTTCCATTCACCATTCCTCCCTCATCACCAACAAAGCAAAACCAAAACTCCAACTGAAAACCAACCCTCCCCCTCATATCCAGCAGCAGCCCCTTTCAAGCCCCAAAGCCCTGCCAGAATTTACAACTTTCTAACTCTGAGTTTTTACATCATTTTTAAATGGTCTCATTCAAGTCAGTGTACTGCTTCTCACGTCCAAAACTTTCATGATATACAGCTATGTAAAACTTACTGAATATCAAGCTAATTAAAACAAGCCCACTTTGCCACTTCTTTTCCAAAAGAAAAGTTTTTTGTAAACAGGCTTTCAAACACAGACAGGCTACAGACCATTGGTAACAACAATTCACAGAAACCTGTTGAGTCATACTGCTCCATCCCCCTTGCTGAATCATATTAAGGGAGCTAAAATTCTTCTCCTGTAAGTGCTTTCGTTTTCAAGCAACAGCTGTGGTTGCCACAGGTATGTTACGGTAAAGTCAGATATGTGACTCAGGACAGTATGTTTTCAAACATCCTACCTATAATAAAAAACCCCTGAACTATCATACACTCACACTGAACTGAAGTATGCACCTACCAATAAAACACCACACAACACTGATACTGTTCGCTTATTCCAACTTACCATTGAAAGGCATTGTAATGGAAGTAGACCAAACCAAGGCCATATAAAAAGGCAGCATTCTGTAAAGGAAAAAAACAATGTTTAAAACCCAGATAAGACAACTATATGCTGCAAGATTGAGTTTTCAGTATTTTATTCATCCTTTGACATTTTATTTCCATTATAAGATAAGCCTATTTAAATTTCACCTTGAACAGGAAGAACCAAAAAGAAAGAACAAAAAGAAGTGACTCTCCACAAAATATTTTTGGAGTAATAGTAACAACAATATTCAAGTACTTTTACATGAGAGAAACTGACGTGCTTTGTTCTACTTGTACAACAGCAGGGATGGAAGTGATGGAGTAGAGGTCTTTGGTAATTTAATATAGTAAGAACCGTTTTATGACCAAACACCATTTCATATTCATAATAATTTATACTCACATAAAAGTAAACAAAGCTACACACACTAATTTCAGTGTCTAAAGTAGAACATTAATCATATGAATCTGAAAATATGCTTAAGGAAATGTCACTTTTCTGAATACCAAAAATACAGACCATCAGCTTCAAACCTAAGACAACCATATTTCTTCATCGTTAATCACATTTGCATTTTCTATTTCCCTACTTCGCAAAAGGTGAAGGGGGAAAAAAAAAAAAGAAAAAAAAAGAACCATTCTCCTCTGGAAACCCATTTCCCCTCATTTTCTTTTCACAGAAAGGTATGATTTGCTTCTAAAGTGACATTACTAAGAGGTTTAATGAGTGTTCAACTATCCAATTCTACAAATAATTATTACATTTTTCCTAAATTAGGAAAAATAAACAAATTGTTTTTTCTTTTCAAAAGTTATGCCACAGCATAGTGTTTTCTACTTAGCAGAGCTATTCCATTATTTACAGGAGACAACATGTACATGCTGCATATGACATATTTTTAGCCTTTTCTTATGTGTAATTCTGGTTTTGAGAGGCCAGGAATACATTCCAAAGAACATAAAGTTCTGACACATGGACAAGACATGAAATTTGCATTGTCAAAGACTGTAGTTCAAGATAATCCCTCTTCCACTTGCACACACTTCTTCAACAAGTCAAATTTCTATGGAATTCCACAAAAGGAATACTAGTTATGCCTTAAACCCAATCCAAATATAAAAGGTATAACCAAATTTCTCCTAGAAAATAACTCGTAACCAGAACACAATTCAAAGAGCAGCGTACATCAGAAACAGGACCCAATTATACCTCATTTGCATCTTCTAAATGCAAATTAAAACCAGGGGAAATGCCAGAGATCTTTTCATGAATACAGCTGGATCATAGCTTCAGCAATGGACAGCTTCCAAGAAAATGCTGTGGTGTGACCAGATACTACAGCAATCAGAGCACTGGAAGATGTTAACAGGGGGAGTGGAGGGGGAAGTACATAAACAATAAAAGATGACACTTTAATACTACCATAAAACCACATTCCTGTTTAATTGAACAAAACCACAACATGGACATCATAAAGATAAAGATCTCTAATTCCATAACCCATGTATTTCTTGTTTTCCAAGCGTGCTCTTGCAACAACCGACTAGGAAAGAAGGCAAGTTCAAAACACTAGCATACCTAATGCCTTGATTTAGAAGTAATTTTAAATGAAGAAGTAAGATAGAGAGATTTCCATGTGTGCAACATGGAGGCCTACGAACATAGCACACACCCTAATAACCTTCAGTGTGTTCAGGTCAGGCTCATTTGTAGAACAGAACTTAACAAAACTGTCCAGTGTTACCTCAGAGATCCACCACCCGCAATCAAGACTAGATTATCATAAAGATTGGGAATAATAGTAATAACAAAAATCCTTTATCACCACACAGCAAAATTCAAGCAAAAATATGCCAGACAAGTAAAACCTCTTCAATCTTCAAAGAATTTAATTTCCTCTTCTGAAACCTATTAGAATTCACAGTCCCAATGAGTTACAGATACAGAAGATTAATCTAGCTGGTACTTTGATGCAAAGGGTTAATAATAATCAACTTTCAAGGCACAACAGGACCAAGATGCAAGTGATTTGTCCAACTGTAATTAACACATCAAGTTCACATGAAGCTTTCAGGTTGTCCCCACCCCAGTTAAATACAAATCAACCATTACTGCTCTGCCCTTTGTTCTGTGACTGGTTTTCCCATTTTTCTCTCATTCTCATTTGACATTGCAAAGCATTTGAGATTGACCTTAAAAATCTGTTAAGCTGCCACTGCCTTCTCAATAAAAAAAATGGGCAAGATTTAAGAGTCTGTAACACTTTACTTCAAAATGTAAAGGTGCAAATTCTGAAATGTCAGTATGGATTGTATTTATCCATCCTGAAATACTATACCTCTAAGTGTATGTAACACCATTAGTACTGCTTGTTGATTTAGATTTGCCTTAATAAAGATTAAAAAATACCTTTTAATCTGCATTTGAACCTGGATAGGACATTCACAAGGACTGGAACATATTATACTGTTTCAATGTATGCAGTATTTTCCCACTAATAATTCAAAGTGAGATGCACATGAAGTTTCTTATTTCAGCAACTAACTTTTCCACCTGTATTGCACAATACATCGAGTTCAATGTGCAGCCAAGTTCCTATTGGCAACAGCCAATATGAAAGGCTAGAACAGCATAATGCATATCGGGACCAAGAGGGATAATAACATGAAATGTCCATCTACAAATGTTCATCATAATATTCTGTGACTCTGTTTACCAGGAACACACCCCATCTTAAGAAATCTATTTTCTGTTGCTTCTGTTACTTTGATATGGACAAGTTTACCACAACAAATATCCATCCCATGTTTTCCAGTAAAGATTACTCTTGTAATTTAATCCCTGCCATTCAGAATCCTGCTATATATAGTTGGTGAGGTAGAATACAAGCCCACCTTTTTCCCTCCAAAGATTTTTCAGACAGAAAACAAAATTATCACAATCCTTTCCCTGAACTTCTTAACAACATTCACAATTTGAGGATCTCATGCTAACAAAACTCACTCTTTGGCTACTAACTTCTAATGTAATTTTTATGTTATCAGAGCTCTCTCTTCACTATAATCTACAGTAAATTGAAAAAAACCTGCAAACCGTAACAGACTGTACCTCAAATTTGAAGTTGAATGTCTGGGTTTTTTCATTCTACAGCCATGCTATTAAAAAGCAGACAAATTAGAAATGCTATTTCCAAGCTGATGTCATCTACACTTTATACAAACTATCAAAAAATGTTAAAATGTTTCATACCAACCACTAGATGGCTCAAATATCTCTTTTCATTTTACACGCTTATGCAATTTAAGAAGATTGTCAAGTTTATATTGTGTATTCTGCTACTTAAATGCACTATTTAATGCTGAGCAACATTTCAGTTACATATTACAAATTGTAGAAGCCATAGTATTTTATTGATAGGTAAATCAGTAGGCAAAAATATACCTGTATATAGCTTTTTATGTAACTGAGATGAATGTTGAAGACTTTTTGGTCTTGTTTGTTTTAAGCAATCAAGAAAAAAATTAAATTAACCAATGAGGGAAACTCCACCCATCTCACACACCGTCTGTATTAACCCAAATAACTGGTTTACAGTCTCTTTGAAGCAGAAGGTGGAAATAGGTCCCCAACATTTCATGGGCTCTGTTCTCTAGCCATTTCAGGCCAAGTTCACAACAAAGCCTTTTTTTTCCATCTTCAAGCATGCAGACAGTGGTTCCAGCAGAAAGACATCAGACTAGACCATCACAGTTACACTTTATCGATAAACAGAGAGTCAGAAAAATGCACCTGTCCTGTGTAACAAGTGGTCATACTCACATTCAGACTTAAAATGGCCATCTTAGACTGACTCTAGGAATGTACAGCTACCACATCTGGGTCCAGATATTTTTTACCAGTAACATGCTTATCTGCCACAAGCAGTTAAAACCCTGTTACCAACTCCAAATTTGTGTTTTATAAACACAAGAATATACAAAGAAGTTATGCTTGCAAATGAAAATCTGTTCGGCACTTCTAGAAAGTCAGAGTAGAAAAAGACGCTAAAGAGTCAAAGTGGCCTCAGGGCAGCATCCGGTCGGGACCTTGCAACTTAAAAAAGAACAGTTTTTGCCACAGTTTCGTAGCATTGCTGATTCAGAAACATTCCCTAACACTGCCTCTCATTTTTGCTGATACAACCATTTGTAGAGTACTAGAGCCAACTGGATGCCAGAACTGATCTGTGTTATTAATATCCAGATAAAAAGGATTATTTTTAACTGGATCAGTTTCCCAGCCAAGTTCAGTGTGCCCCCCCCCAGCCCTGGCCCCCCAACAACTGCATTAGCACAAGTGAAAGTGTGGAATGTAAGCAAAATAAGTAAAAGCTCTTTAAGTCTACACTGCTGCCAACAAAATGTATATCGAACCTACAATGACTTTTCAGAGTGACATCCTAGACAAAAGATTTAAACAGGCAACCTAGATTAAAAAAAGAAACAAAACCAAAGCACAATACTTTATTACCTCCTAAGCCACATATAAATGTTTGACTAGAGAGAAATCAACTTCTATGGGTCAGTACAAGATGGATAAAACCAAGGAAGAACATCACAGCCTGCCCGTCAGCCTTCTCCATGTAGGTCCTTAACCAGTGAGACACAGGCAAATACACCATTTCTTTTGTATGGCTCCGAGGGGCAGGGCCAGACGTAGGTAAAATAATCCCTTTATATCAGTAAAAATTTTATAATATTTAGACAGAAATCAGAGTGTATCCCACCATACTATGAAATAAAAAAAACAAAACAGGAGAAACGAAGTCCCCATACAGTTCGATGATGGAAGTCTGAAGGAAAATTATGGAAAAAAGATGAAGTTCAGCACCTGTATGAGACCAGTGACCATTTTTTCACTTGCTTACTACTTCCAAGAATCAGAAAGTCTTTGATGACATATTAAAATTGCTTCCAGCAGGACCCCTTCCACAGCTGCCCAAGTTCCAGTGGAACCTGCAGCCCAGGTCGTCACACCAGGCTGCAGAAGACATGTGGGCAGGGGGCCACTGCTCTTCAGAAAATCTAACTAGGAAAACAAGGTTTTACAGTTTACGTTGCATCCTGCGGTCACAGGGTCTCTCAGCCACCTGTTCGAAGCAAAAGAACAGTTTCTGTGTTCAAATGTGTGAATATGTTTATTTCTTTACTGAAAAAATGAAAGATGAAGTTTTGACACTATACCTAATACTTCCTCCTGACACTACTCAATATATAACAACAGTTCCCTGGAGAGTATGTACTGCATAAAAAATTCCACGCCACCTCTTGTGCATAAAGACGTTTATGCCTTTGGGAGCTGACAAGCTCTATCAGTTACAGTCACAAAGATTGTTAAGTGCTCAGGAGAAAGGGGGGAGGGTTCAAATGAAGTTTTTTTAGATTTTTACAAATATGAAAAAGAGAGCTATTTATCTACATGTTCTACACATTCCCAACACCTGCAAAAATACTAAGATCCCTCTAAGGTTGTATTACAAATTAGCATCATTAGTTTTGGCTTCTTCAAGGTCTTCAAGAAATTTTATAGTACCTGAAAAATCATTAGGTTTATACAGGATCATTAATATACAGCTATACATAACATGCTTGCATAACCCTTCTTCTTGAGCAATAATCACAATACATTGTCAAAAAATTGTTACTGGGTGTGTGCCTGCATCCCAGCAGCCACGTGAAAGCAATTTATATATAAACATCATTATTCCTGTGAATTCCTTCGATATAATAGAATAATTATAAGTGACAACTTGGTAAAAAACTACAAAGTACTTTCTTTTCTTTACAAAGTTAATTTTTCAGAGACTAAGTATTGCCAAAATACACCTACTCTTTGTAGAAGAAAACTGCCTAACATATCTTTCTTAATTCATAAAAAATACTTTCCTTTTTTTTCCTTTCACAGAACAGTTCTTAAGAAGGTAAAGCAGAAAAAAACAAAACAAAACAAAATAAAAACCAAGTAAACAAGAATCCCACACCATCCACGAAGTAAAAAAAAATTTTTTTTTTTTTTCCTTTCTAAGTGGTACCTATCTTTGAATCACTACACTCTCCTCCCCATCCTACTCCCTTCTCATCTCCTCTTTAGGAAAGCCAGTGCATTTGTCCGTAGCCTTTGCAACTGGACTGCCAGAGCTGCATTTTCCTACAGCTCCCCTCTGAATGAACGCAGCTCAACTTCTCTGAAACACTGCTGTCCCCACCACTCTCACTTATAGACTAAGACACATATGGCAAAACCTGTTTAAACAAGCTGAAGAGGGAGCCTAGTTCCACCACTGTCCATCAAGCGGCTTTCCAGCACTATCTGTAAAAAAAGTTTCTTATCACACAGGGAAGGACAGGGTACATCAAGACAAGACTACTAGTGAATTACCAAAAACCACATGCAGTAACTAATTTAGGATACATTAATCATTTCAATACCCCTTGAGTAACACACTGTGCCATAATCGCTTTATAGGCCGCACTTTAATATGGAAGACAAAATGATAAAGCAACATTAAATAACTCAAAACCTCTTCATTAACAATGGAATATATGCAGTTTTGTAAACTGGGTATTCCATGATCTGTAAGTAAATTTAGGTCCTTTGCAAAATGGAATTCTGATCAACTAGTGTACCTCCTCAAATTTCTCATAAGAACAAACAGCCAAGCAAATGTCTAGTGATTGTTGCTACGGGTATCTGACGTATGTGCCTTTCACTGAAGCTTATAAAATTTCACTTGATGTAAACATCTTCATTTTCCACTTGTTACAAATATTTTCAATAATTTAAGTGTTTCAACAGAAAACTATTTTTCTGAAACAAATCAAGAGAGCAAAGCTGTTGTGCAACACACGAAGATTAAATTCACCTTGAAAGACATTTTATAGAGACAATTCATCTAACCAAAATTAATACTTTCCCTACAGATTCCCTGAATGCTGTGAACAATCACAAAGTTTCTAATTTATTTTGTATGATATATGATTTAAAGAAACACTCCTGATCCCAAATAGAAAGCCATTTTTGAGACTAGATGCTTTATAACTAAAACCATTTACCCGAGGTTTGCACAAAACATTGAGATTATCTCTCTGGAGATCATCTAGTTCAACCCTCTGCTCAACGAAGGGTCAACTACAGCAGGTTTCCCAAGGGGATGTCCAGTTGGGTTTTGAATGCCTCCAAGGATAGAGGCTCCACAAACTCTCAGGGCAACCTCCTCCATTGTTCAATCATCTTCACAACTTCGAAAAAAAAAAATCCTGTGTTTAAAAGGAATTTCATGGTTTCAATTTGTGACCACTGCCTTTCCTTCTTTCACTAGCCACCACTGAGAAAAGCCTAGCTCTGTCTTCATTACTTCCTGCATCAGGTATCTGTACACGTTGGTAAGATGCCCCTGAGCCTTCTCTTCTCCAGGCTGAACAACCTCAACTCTCTTAGCCTCCTCTCCTTGTATGAAAGACATCCCAAGCCCTTGCTCCAAGCTCCCTCAGCACTCATTGATGCATCCCATCAGGTCCCATGGACTTGTAGATACCTAGTCTGTTTAAATGTTCCCAAACTTGATCCTCCTCTACTGACAGCAAGTCTTCCTGGGTCCAGACTTTCCCACTGGCTTCACGGGTCTTGGAATCCTGAAGGCAAGTCCTACCAGTGAAGACCAAGGCAAAGAAGTCATTAAGTACCTTGGTGTTTTCCATACCCTTTGTTACCCGCCCCATTCAGCAGCAGACTCACATATTCTTTCACCTTCCTTCTGCTGCTGATATATTTGTAGAAGCCCCTCATGTTGCCCTTCACATCCCTTGCCAAATTCAACTTCATGTGGGCTTTGGCTTTCCTTATGTGATCCCTAAATGCTTGGACGATGTCTCTATATTCCTCCTGAGTCATCTATCCTAGCTTCTACCTCTGGTATGCTTCCTTTTTATGCCCAAGTTTTGTCAGGAGCATCTTGTTCATCCATGCAGGATTGCTTTCCTTTTTATCTAACTTTTGGCAAGTCAGGATGGACTGTTCTTGAGCTTGGAGAAAGTTATTCTATTCTTGAAAATTAAGAAACTCTCATGGACCACTCTTCCTCCAGGGTCATGTCCAAAGGATTCTTCCAAGCTGGTCACTAAGTAGAGCAAGGTCTCCTCTCCTAAGTCCACAGTTTTGATTCTACTATTTGACTTGTTCCCTTGTCTCAGGATCCTGGACTCCATCATTTCACAGTCCCTGCAACCAACATTGCCCTCAACCTTCACACTCTCAACCAGTTCTTCCATGTTTACAAGCATGAGATGAGCAGACCGTCTCCCTTTGTTGGCTCCTCCATCAGTTGTGTCAGGAACTTGTTATCAACATACTTCAGAAACCTCCTGGATTGCTTGTACCCTATCACATTGCCCTGCCAGCAGGTATCAGTATGGCTAAGCCCACTATTAGAACCAGTGTCTGCAAATGCAATGCTGCTTCCAGCTTTTGGAAGAAGACCTCATCTACTATGTCTTGACCAGGTGGTCTGTAGCAGACAATCAGCACGTCACCCACATTGGTCATCCACTAATCATGACCCATAATCTCTCAACTGGCTTCTCAACTGTCCAAAAGCAGGGCTCCACGCATTCTAACTCCTCTTTCATAAAGGTCTTCTCCCTCTCTTCACCTTCCCAGCCTGTCCTTCCTGAAGAGCCTGTACCCATCCATTGCGGCACTCCAGCTGCCTCAGCTATAGCGCTGCACTTCTGTGATCCCAGTGAGATCATAACGCTGCTACTGCATATGAATCTCTAACTCCTCCCCCCGTTTTTTCCCCATGCTGCATCCATTTGTGTACAAGCACTTCAGAGACACCCATTTCTGCTGATTTCCCAGAAAAGGTAAGAGAGATTCCCCCATAATGCTGTGCTGTAGGCACTTCCTTATTTTGTCCACACCCTTGAGGTGGGGCCCCAATATTGATTAGCACAAGCAAATTAAACACAGAGCAGTACTTCTCAACCGCTGTTTTTCTTCGACGACTCTTGCTCTTATTTCATACCTATTAAAGGATTTGGCTTGCTCTCTTTTTCCAGCTAGATACGCTAACCTAACAAAAATTATTACACGTCTTCACAAATGTTTTCAATCAAAGTACAGAAATTAATGTCTGTTCATGTATACACACAAACATTACTGAACCATCTTTTTTGGAAGATGACATTTGGATGGTTTATTGAAATGTTTTATTCCCTTTTATACTGCAAGTGATCATCACTATTTATACCCATCATCTTCAAAACTTTTTATGAAAAAGAACTACCAGTATGGAATTTTACGTTCTTGATTCACCATTTTTCCAACCCTTTCCAGCAAAAATAGGAATCCCACTGAGTTTACAAGTAGCCCCATTATTTCCCTGCCAGTTTCTCACTGTTGGAGAATCACTACTGTGCTGGAAAAAAGCCTTAATATCACTAATTACACAGCTGCTCGCTCTACCTGAGGCACTCCACATAAAATGGGAGTGGACAAGCTGAATATACTAAGGCATGAATGACTACAAAGTGATTCAAACACACACAAGCAAACTGGGCAGTAACTAGAACCAAGCTGAATTTGGAACTCTGCCTAATGGAACAATTTTAAGTTGAATTTTTAACCAAGTTCCCCAAGAATGCTGTTGATATTTGTATGTTGTTCTTTACAGCTGAATAACTCTTGAGCCAGTTAGCTGCCTTCAAATGAAATTTTATAGAAAGCAAGACATCTCAAAGATGAAAATCTTGAGGAATGTCACTGAAAATACCTGCTGGATAGAGAAAAGAGTCCCCAAATCAATGCCTACTTTCAGAAAGACAAGAGGTTAATTACTCTCTCCTCTTTGGGAAGAGACACTTAGCCCATTAGCAGAGATTTAAAACAAGCATGTGCTTTTCCTGCTCAGAGATGTCGTAGGAAACAAGATGTTGTTCACGATGCTTCACTAGGAAAACCAGAGGAATTCCAGTTCACGTGTGCTTACAAAGAGAAGTGGGAGAAGGCAGGACAGGAGGTGCAAAAGGACAAGACACCAGCCCATCACTACCCAGGCTTCATTAGCTCTAGCATAAAACAGTTTGTTCTGTAAACTGCAAACTGAACACAATCCCACATCTGGAACAAAATTCTGAGTATCAGCTGTAGAAAAAAAGTATCTCACTGGTCGCTTCAATTTTGACTCAATTTTTACATTAGTCAGAAACATCTGAAAATGGAAAATGTTACTGAATAGCGTATTTTGGGGTATATTTTTTATGTACTGTCATAAATATATCAAATATTAAAATAAGAATGTGTTAATTTTTTAAAGGTTTAATTGTTTTAAGTATTGAAATGCAAGATCATTGATTAATGGTTGCTAGTCAGGTATCAATCAATTATTACTGAAAATGATTTTCCAATTAAAACTGTAGTTGGTTTAGTAGTAATCACTAATTGGTGTTCTAATTGGTGATTTGCTGTTTTATTTGTTAGAATGTACAAATACTTAAAATAGGATACAACAGACAAGGCAGCAGGCCCACATGACAGGCAGCTGGGGGAGCAGACAAGATGGCCAGCAGCCAAGAGCAAAGCAAAGCAGCTGGGCAGCCCACCAACCATTCCCACAGCGTATTTCAATTCCATCAAATCATTATTTCTTAACAGAAAACTGTACATCAGTAAATTTTCAGCCCACTCTGTGAATATATATACCAGTGAGTTTAAGAGCCTTCAATTTCTAAAGGCAAAACAAACAAAGAAAATAAAAAATAAGAACATGTCAAATGATAAGACACTTCTTTGACTCTCCACCATTTCTTCTCTGTTAATTCTACACTGCTCTACTTAGCTTTCTTCACCTACTCCAGAGCTCAGCTCTCTTTCCTTCACTAATCCCTCTTCTTCTTACCATTATATCACTGCTGCAGTACCCGATGTTACTTAATTACTTCTGTCAAAGGTTTAACTTCTGAAAAATTAACTCTGAAGAACTGCAGACAAGAAACTTCACAATTGTCCTGAATCAGGAACCTGAACGTTTTTAAATCCACTAGTCTCTCCTCAGTTCTGACTACAACCTTATCTTACAAGGAAAGGTTATAAGAAACATCTCAAAGTTGGTAGTTTCCTCTGGGGCAGTTTATTCCTAAATTCCATTGCTTATGCAGTTAGCCTGGAGGAGAGAAGACAGCACAGAAGAGGGCCAATTAACCAATGCCATAGGATGGGGATTTTCTCCTCCTCTGTTAATTTGACATCCTTTTGCAAGACTCTAGGGAGCTCTTATTTAAAGCTAACTTGCTAAGTTGAGTTCCACAAATTAATTTTACATTATAATTGCTGCTCCTCAGTGTGAGTGGATACCCCCTTACTCTTGTACTAAAAGTGAGCAGAATCCCTTTCTAACCCATATACATGGTATGTGTTAATTCACCCTCCTTCCCGTCTGTCTCCCCTGCAAACAGTTCTTGGATATGCTTTTATCATCTATCTGAAAGTTCATTCAGCTGTTCTACATTTGAGAGGAGGATTCCAGCAAAATTTCAAATTGAACTATACTTATCTTTTATATAAGACCATGCTTTCCAGTATAGGCTTCTATATTGCTCTTTATTAAACTAAATATTGTTTGGGCTTTGAACTTGTTCCTCATACTCCCTACTTTTTCAGATACTCAGGTCAGTTTCCTGAACACCATCAGCTATGTATACATGAGATGATGGAAACAAATCGTTTCAAATACTTCCATTTAAAAATCTCAACATATCACATGAAATTCCACCTGCTATCGTAATTCTCCACAACCTTTTTTTGTACTTCGAAATTTCTACCATTCAACATACAAAATTTATCTTGTATTTTAGAATACCAATATTCACTTTCACGTCCAATCATTAAATTCACTAAAAATATTTAATACCAGCCCCACATTTACAACTCTTCCATATGACACTGTCTAATGTACATCAATTCAGATTTATTTTCCTAGATCAAAGATGTGTTCCCCCCCCAGACACAATTAACAACTTCCTATCACTTCAGAGAACATTAAGGACTGCTTAAACTTATATCCGGTATGCTACTTCCCATCTTTTCTGAACATGCAATTCCTCTCCAGTGTAATGTGAATCGCTCTACCTTCTTATTTAACTTTTTCAAAAAAGACTTCACAGCTTTCTTAAACATTGTCTTGAGGTCCAGTTATCTATTACAAAGAAATTTGCATAAACAGGATCATTCTTCAATTGCAGACATCAAAAATCAAGTAAATTACACCCACAGAAAGACAAAGATAGTTCTACGGCATGAAGACAATGATGTAGGCAGCTTCATAAATCTGTGCTCATGGCCTTGTGGTCACCTAGCAGATCTCAAAATGGGCCAGCATAAATATCCTACCTTGAAATTATCGACACTTTTTACAGTACCTTGCTTAACCAAAGAAGAAACCTGTCTCAAATGTACAGGAGAATGAATACTAACATGGGAAGACTACGTGAGTTAATAAAGGGTACTTAAGTACTGGTCTGCTAGGAAGAACTCCCAACATAAAAAAAAATTACTCCTTGGGAGACAGACCATAGCCATTGAAGGCCTGCTCTGACAGATCGGGAATATGACAGGCATGGAGCCTAAAAAGGTCTCCTCATGATCAACATCAGGGAAGAGGAGAGAACATGAACTCATTTTCTGGAAGGTCTAATTTGTGCTTGATGCCTTGCAGAAGCACAAATACAGGCTGGGCGATGAGTGGATTGAGAGAAGCCCTGAGGAGAAGGACTTGGGGATGTTGGTTGATAAGAAGCTCAACATGACCCAGCTATGTGCGCTTGCAGCCCAGAAAGCCAACCATATCCTGGGCTGCATCAAAAGAAGCGTGACCAGGTCAATGGAGGTGATTCTCCTCCTCTACTCTGCTCTCATGAGACCCCACCTGCAGTACTGCTTTCAGCTCTGGGGACCCCAACATAAGAAGGACATGGACCTGTTGGAGCGAGTCCAGAGGAGGACCATGAAGATGATCAGGGGGCTGGAGCACCTCTCCTATGAGGACAGGCTGAGAGAGTTGGGGTTGTTCAGCCTGGAGAAGAGAAGGCTCCGGGGAGACCTTATAGCAGCCTGCGAGTACTTAAAGGGGTCCTACAGGAAAGATGGGAGGGACTCTTTAACAGCGAGTGCACTGATAGGATGAGGGGTAATGGTTTCAAACTGAAAGAGGGTAGATTTAGGTTAGATATTAAGAAAAAACTCTTTACTGTAAGGGTGGTGAGGCACTGTAGCAAGTTGCCCAGAGAAGCTGTGGATGCTCCATCCCTGGAAGCGTTGAAGGCCAAGTTGGATGGGGCTTTGAGCAACCTGGTCATGGGCAAGGTGTCCTTGCCCATGGCAGGGGGGTTGGAACTGGGTGATATTTAAGGTCCCTTCCAACCCAAACCATTCTGTGATTCTATGATTCTCTTGGCTCCAAGGGGTCTGGACCAAGCTCCTAAAGCTCTTCCTTCCCCCTCTGGGGGGAAGCAGGAGATGCACAAGCTTTAAGTTTAACCTGAAGCTAGGTCCTTCTTAATTCCTGTGATATGATCAAGCACAACCTGAGACCTTCAGTTTGCTGTCACCTTTGTAGATTTTTTAGTATCTGTGGATAACACTTAGGTGTTCAGATGTTGCACATGAGTCTTTTTTGTGTGCTTTTACTCCTTTGTTGTGTCAGCAAGGCCTCTTCAGACAAGTTGTTTAGCTACAGGAGTTTTCACCCCACCCTGGCTTCAGGCTGGAGACTCCTTGCCTGGGTAGCTGGCTGCCTGCTGGGGTTTGACGTGTTTTTACACATGGAGCTGCAGAAGTGCGCTGTCATTCTCTCATCAGAGCTTCTGGGGAGAAGCAGGAACAACCGTGCCCATCTGAGTGAACTAGGAGAGCTGCTGCTCACACAAATATGCCCCAGCCAATGGCCCTGAGGGTCCTCTCCCACTGCTGGTTGCAGCAGCAGGATTTTACCATTTTCACTGTAGTTTTATTAGTTACTGGGAAGTGTTCTGAGTGTGCTGTGAAATTGAGGGGTACTGGCAAAGCCACAGCATATCCTGCAGCTCCACGAATAGCTCATCACAAAGGGTAAGTGCGCCTGAGTGCTGTGCAGGCAGCAAGTAAATGTATTTATCTGTAAAACAGATGAGAACTATGTGAAATGCCAAGTCTGGCAAGTAGTGTCTGTGGATTTATGAGGGGATTTTGGACCTAAACCTGTCAAATATCTCTCCAAACTCTTCATTTCATGCCCTCACACTAGCTAACATGGGTGAAAGCCTTTGCTCTCCCAAGGAGCTCTGAAGTGATGGAAACATGAGCCACACAAATGGTGCTGAGAGCAGTGACGGGGTGCTGGGACGCTCCTGCCCGGGCGGTCAGGAGGAGCTGTCTGAGATGAACGAGCCATTGGCACCTCTGTGAAATGTTCCCTGTTATCTGTGATGGGGACAGCATTGTGCTTCCCTAAATCTTGGAATTTGTTGCAACTCGTCAAAGGCCACAGCCAATTTATTGAGCCCAGTTTTGAGTCATTTAAGCAAGGGCTTGCAGAGCCAGGCTTTTCCTACAAAAGCAATTTCTGTGATTGACAGACCGTGTGCAGAACCAAAAAGCAGCTCTGACCAGTCCCCACATGCTCCGGTGACTCAACAGTGACTTCAGCTGCTCCATGAAACCCAGGACTCCTTTGGGGAACTGATCCTGGGCACTGTCAACGGGTCCATACCCAGCACCTGGCGTTTGTCAGGAGCCCATTCCTCTGCCCCAGAGTTTCTTTCCCACGAGGAAGAAAGCATTTTGGGGATCTTGCCAGTCTTTTAGGTGAGTTTTAGAGGAGGTTTGAGATCTAAGGTAATCCTGAATGCTATGAATTGAACTGTGGAAACCATTAGTGTGTGGTGAGGGAGCTGATCACAGACCATAAGGAAAGAAATGACAGGGACAGAGAAGCAACTGAATGTGTAGATGAGAGACTGGGCACTCACAAGGCTGGTGGGAGGGCAAACTGGGCATTTAATTTGGAGTCTGAATGGCAAAATAAGGGAAGGGTACCCCACCCTCTAAATTACTGCCTGTAAAACAGGTCTGCAGCAAGAGAGGGCTCCCAACAGCAAGAAGCAAATGCAATTATGGATTCTAAATGCCGATGGCTTAACACAGACTATGTTGGAAATGCTGCAGATGTTGTGAGGCATGGAGGAGAGGAGGAGAAAAAACACATCAGTTGCTTTTTGTGCCTTAAGTTACTGTAGACATCATGGAATAACACTGTTCAGAAATGTGCTGTACAGCCTGTGCAAGTGCTCTTACTCACAGACCCTGGGCCAAACTACAGCTTCCAAGTATTTCTACAGATAAGCAAAATCCTCCTGTCAGTGGCGGGGGCAGAGAGGAGGAACACTTGGGAACTATGTGGCATCTTCTGTATTTCACCAACCAGCATCCCAGCTGTAAACTTTCATGCTAACTTCAGCTGTCTCTAATGACTGCCTGAAAGAGCTCTCCTTCTTCAGCACTCCCCCGCAAAAAAAAAAAAAAAAAAAAAATCCTATCATACTCCCAGATATGATTTCAGTACATTTCTGCAAACTTAGACTTCTGAAAATGGGTGTTTATGTCTCTGCTAGCTCAAATACCTCCCACTTGGAGCCCCAGTAATGCATAGCACACAGACTCACTTTTTGCTTTAGAAACTCAGTGAGCAGGCGCAGCCCCTGCCTGCCTGGAAGCCAAATATTTAGCCTAGTCCGCAGAAGGACATCTCACCTGCTGCACTTTAAATGCAGACCCTGAAGATGCAGCCTAACCCTGTTCCTTTGCTCAGGACACTCCTGGAACATAGTCAGCTGCCACCTAACTACCGCCAAGCCCCAGGGACAGGACACCCATATCCCAATGCTGCAATGAACCTCAAAAATGCAGCCTATGGACTCTCACAGGACACACACCACTCAGTGTCACCCATCCCGGCCCACCCAAACCGCTTGTCGCCCCTTGTGCCGCTGCAGCCAGCACGGGGAGCTGGGGCAGGAGCAGCCAGCCGGGCTGCCGAGCCAGCGGACCAGGGCCGGGGCTCCTAGGTCTCTGCTTACTCCTAAGCAAAGCCTTGGAGGAGAAAAAGGGCAGCAGAGTTTTATTTTCTCCTGTTTCCAGAGGTTGCAAATTCTCAACCTAGTTTAAGAAATAACTTTATGAGTAGCAAATGGGGCTTGTACTACATAGCTATGTACAGGTACGCTCCGTTTGGCTGAGCTGGGCTAAACTGCTGTTGAGAACAAGCCTGGCTGCAAGAGAAAGCAACTTCTTTCCTCTTTGCTTTTGATGACAAAGATCCAGCTTTGCCGTCTGTGGCATTATAGGCAAGTGCAAATGGGGAATCGCTCCGAGTCCTCTGGCTCTCTCCCTTTCCCAGCACTGAAGCAACTGCTGCATGGATTTGGGAGACCTCAGATTTCTCCCAAATGGAAAAGCAGTTTTTTTCCCAAAGTAAAGATCCGAGAAGATGGATGAGAAGAGATTACGGCTGGGTCACTGCAGCCTCATGACTTTGAAATTCATGTTTGAACCTGGGAATCCCCGCTCAACAGGGAGCAGTTTAACCAAGGCTTGAGCCTCACCAGCCTGTGAAGAAGGCAAAAGCTGCATGCAGGAGATTTTAACTCTTTACGGATCGTTGGCTGAATATTTTGGATCATGGGGCTGTCTTGAAATGCCTCGTGGCATCGTGTTTAAAACCTTATAAAAAAAAATGATTGCTTCATTATTGTTGGTGTTTGCCCCCTCCATGCACAGCTTCTGCTGTTTGAGGGACTGCTCAGACAGATCAGGGACCCACAGCATTTCCAGGGGCAGTGACCGAGTGGGTCGGCAAGAGAATTCCCAGCTGCCAAGAAAATTCTGGGATTCAGTTTCATTTGCATCAAGCAAGGCCAAGGAACCCAGATATTACATTTGGGTTTATTTTACCCAAGGATTTCAAGAATTTTTGTCTCACTTTCCACTCAATTTCAATTTTCAAAATGTAGTCTTTAGAAATGTATTAACATATTGAAATTGTTGACAAAATGTTGCATTTTGGTTTGGTGACCTCTTTATTTTGTGATGGAAGAACACTGCTGGAAAATTTGTGGCTGGCTGTAATAGTCAACATTCATCTTCTGACCTGACTTTCCAAATGCAAAAGCAAATGAGTTTGCCAACGGGTACCATGCATCAAGATTGGAGTTTCTGTGAGGTGTTCATCAGTTACAAATCATGTTAAACAACACAAAGTGTTCCAGGTTCTCATCGCTTTGCAAAAATTAGCTATTAGTGCTTAATACTACTATAATGGTGATTGTCCACCTGTATTTGGCACTGGTGAGGCTGCACCTCAAATACCATGTTTAGTTTTGGGCCCCTCACTACAGGAAAGACATTGAGGTGCTGGAGCGTGTCCAGAGAAGGGCAACCAAGCTGG
>JAVJGG010000002.1:27576474-27597085 GCA_035590195.1 Aviceda cuculoides
GGGGGGCGGCTGGTGGCTGGTGGGGGGCTGCCGCCGCTGACCGCTCTCCCGGGGAGGGGAGCAGCCACCCTGAGGGGGAGAGGGGCCGGGGAGACCCTCCGGGGGTCCACACGGGAGAAGGACGGGGGGACAACCCCCCGCCGCCACCACCACCACCACCACCGCTCCGGGGGTCCTCTAGGGAGAAGGGGTCAGGGCAACCCCTCCCTCCTTCTCCGGGAATCCCGAGGGAAGCTGGGCTGGGGAGAGCAGCCCCCTCGCCCTCCCCGGGGGAGAGGGTCCAAGAGAGCCTTTGCTGGGGGTGCCGAGGGGAGATGGGCCGAGGAGACCCCCGCAGAAAAGGGGCAGAGGTAGACACCCCCCCCCCGCCCCCAATCGGGGGTCGCGAGGGAAGATGGGCTGGGGAAAGCCTCCCATGGGGAGAGGGGCCGACAGAGTCATCCCCGGTGGTCCCATGGGTAGGTGGGCAGGGGAACCCCCCTCCCGGCGGAGAGGGGCCGGGGTAGCCCTCTTGGGTGAGATGTGCCGGGATAGACCTCTTCCCCGGGGGTGCTGAGGAGCGCACACTTCCCCCGGGGAGAGGGATCGGACCCCCCCCCCTCCCCGGAGGAGACGGGCTGGGGGACCGCCTCGGGGTAGGCCCCCCCCGGGGGTCCCCAGCGGAGGGGACGCGGGAAGCCCCCTCGGTGAGAGGACTTGGGGGAGAATGCTCGGGGGAGGGGCTCGGCGGACCCCCCGGGGGTGTCCGGGTGTGGGTCCGGGCAGAAGACTGGGACCTCCCCCCGCCTCCCGCTCCGTCGGTGGGGCCGGAGGGAAGAAGCCCGGGAGCGGGGCGCTGCCCAACCATCGCCCGGAGCCGGGCGGGCTCCTGCCGCCCCCGGAGCGCCTCCTGCCGCCCCCGGAGCGCCTCCTGCTGCCCCCGGGGCCGGGCTTCACACACACAGACAGACACACTCAGCAGCATCCCTCTCCCCCTCCAGTTCTGCCCTCCACCACCGCCAAGATGCTGCTTTTGCTGCTGGGGATCATCGTGCTCCACGTCACCGTGCTGGTGCTCCTCTTCGTCTCCACCATCGTTAGCGTAAGTATGGACTTTCCTCTGGCATCAAGGTACCGGCAAGGCAGGGAGCGGCGGTGGTGTGGCATGGCATGACGAGACCAGAAGGTGTTAGTTTTATTTGGGTTTTATTTTCCAGCCTAGCTTTTAGCAGGGAACCTTTACTTGCCGTTTGCAGGTCTTGCTAACGGTGGGGATTTGAAGCATTTTGAACAGAAGACTCCCCCCGTATTTGTGCGGTCAGGTGTAACTGGTGGGTCGCCGGGTTGTGTGCTGTAGCAGATGCTCAGGGCATCCCCGTTAGCACAGAGGAGAGTGTTGTTGAAGCTCGTCTTCTCATCGTCCCCATGTTGGTTCACATCAGGGAGCAGCCTCAGAGCACCCAAAACACCCTCCGTGGGGGTGACGCTCTGCTCCCCTTTCCTGAAGGAGCTCCACCTGCTAACGGGCTTCAGCCCCCAGGACCAGTACAGCCAGTCTGCGCAAAACCCCCCTTGAAAAGGGGCTGGTTTGGGCACTGGCTCCTCAGCACCAGCAGTTTTGCTCTCCAGCTCTGCTCCTTTGGGGCTGTGAGTTAGGCACAGCCTCTGTCTCCTAACCCGGATGGGCAGTTTTCAAGGCTTAAGCTTTGCAAGCAGGGGGAAGGTTGAGGGCTGGATGCTGCACAGAGGGTTCCCAGCACTGTCCTTGGTCTAGAGCCCAGTTAACACGTCATCTACTTAGGAAGAGGTTTGACTTGGTGTCGAGGCAGCAGTTGTGTGGAGCTGGTGAGTTCCAGGCTTGCTTCACCAGGTTCTTCTTTCCTGTCTTTTTTTTTTCTTCTTGTTTTGGCGTGGTAATAGTAGTAGAAGATGTTACAAAAATCTTCCGAGTCGTTAGAAATCACGTGGAAGCATTCAAATAGTCCGGCCAGGCACCAGGCGAGGACAGCAGAGGGGAGGGATAGTGCGCGTCCCCCGTGGGACTTGGTCCACACTTAGAGAGAATAAAGAGCTTCTATTTTTCTGCCGTTGAGGTGAAAGCAGCTAAAAGCAAATACCAGTATTTACTTTCCAAACCACTTTCTAAAGAAAAGCGTGTGCCTGGGAGCGCCCGGCCGGGCACACGCGTGCCGGTACGCACTGGGACCTCTCGGTGCCGAATCCTTGCGGGGGGGCAATGCAGCTGCCTGCCATCTCCTGCTAGGGCCCTGCTCACAGGGCTGCGTCTCTTTGCAGCAATGGCTGGTGAACGGCGGGCACACGGCGGACCTCTGGCAGAACTGCACCTCCGGTAGCGTCTTCCACTGCCTGACATCATCCACGAATGGTGAGTGCTCCCTGGGAATCAGGGCTGCCGCCGCCTCGCGCTTTTATTCTTCTCCCCAGACTTATGAAATCAAGGGAGATTTGCTTGTACAGGTTATTTGTGGTTCCATCTTGCTTTTCCCTGCACTCCCTCCAAGTTGTTCCCTTCCACCCCTTCCCCTTGCCTCATCTGCTCCGTCCCCACATGGAGGGGCAGCACTCTACCACATTCCCGGTGTCCTGGCGGGGGGACACAGGGCTGGCCCAGCAGTGGGGGGATTGCCCACCCTCCCCGGCCTCGGCAGTCCCTGAAGTTGCGATGGAGCTTTGCGTGAGTACCAGACCCAATGCCCATTGCTCTGCCCTGCTGCCCTCGAGCTGTGGGGCAGCTCCCAGTGGCACTGTGGCAGGGGGTTCAGCACACTCAGCCACAGCGGAGCTGACCGGTTCAAGCGCGTTTTGGCAGTCTCCTGTTATTAGCCCATTTCGATTACACTTGGATGTACAAATGCGAGGCAGCCCTTGGAGCAGGGTTTGCTGGGCAGCTGTTGCAGTGCTGGGAGTGGACAGGCCATTTTTGGCACACCTCCCTCTTGCTGTGGTTGTGAGAGTGTTTTAAAGATGCATGTGATGCCCCAGGGATGGTGTGTCTCTGGAGGACACCCTGTCCCCTGTCTAGAGAGCTGCCTTGCTTTTTGCTGCTGTGACAGACTGAGTTTTTGGGCACGCTCCTCGCCCTGTGGTTTGCTGCCGAGCATCGCGTGTGGGATGTGCTGAGTGCTCGGGCCCTTCTTAGTCCTGCTGCTGAAATGGCCCCCGTGGCACCTGCACATCTGGGGTGGCTGAACATCTACCTCCGGACTAAGCTGGGTGAAGGCTGATGTCACACTGGGTGATATCACCCAGCGAGCTGTTTGCTGAGGTCAGCAGGGGAGGAGTGCTTGCTAAGAAGCCGTTACACAGAGTTTCCAGGGCACCTAGTGGTACCAGTAACATGAAATCTGTGCTTAGGGAGTCAGGCAAGCCTGTGCCTCAGTTTCCCCAGAAGATAGGGCTAATGCCAGCAGTGCTGTGTCCAGCGTTTGTTTTCAGTTAGCCTGGTTTTTGCTTTCCCGTGGAAACAGATTCTCCTGATGTAACCCCCAGTGAAACCAGTTGTGAATCATACCGATGTCACTGGGAGCACAGTCATACTACCCTGGAAATGTGGTCCTGGAGTAGGAGCAAACTGATGCCACGTGGTCTTGGCAAGGCAGGAATGACTGCAGTGGAGAGCACTAAATGCTTTCAAAGGGTCTCGTGGTGATGGGAGACTGTCAGAGGGTTTTGGAGGTTCAGGTCACCCTAGTCCCCAGCCCGCTGGGTGCAAAACTCTTATCTTCCCCGGGCAGAAATCAGCGGCGTGTTTCCCTGCATGGGCCCAGGCTCTGGTTTCAGTGGGAGCGAAGCCACCGCTGCGGGTCTCTGCTGACGCCTGGTGGTGTCCAGGCCGGCCAGGAAGCTGTTGGATCCCATCCCAGCCGAGGAGCCTTCTGGAGCCATGTCCTTCATCAGCAGTTGGCCCGTGCTGGCTATCTGCAGCGTAGGCAGGCTGCTTCACAGCCATTCATGCGTGCTCCAAACTGCTGACCTTGCGCTTTGAAATAAAAGGCAGCGATTGCCTCCCCAGAGTCCCAGAGCTGAGGGCTGTAAAGCCTTCCCAAATCTTTTGCTTTTCAAACCTGCACCGCTTTTTCTGGGTGTTTGTGGGATGCTGTGTGTTGGGGAGTTGTCAGTGTTGAGAGGGGCTTGTCCAAAATGTGGCTGGGATGGTTTCCTCCATGTCTGACTGTCCTGCTGGGTGTTGTGAGTTTATATTGCCCCGTTCCTGGAAGCTGCTTAAAGAGGGGCTTCCCTCTGGATCCCTTCCAGCAATGATTTTTTAACACTAAAGGGGCTGTAGTCAAGATTGCCCTGCTAAAAACGTGGTCAAGCAACTGAGTTTGGTTGATAAGGTGCCCCAGTGGGCTGCTCTTTCAGTAGAGGTGCGTTGTGCTCAAGTCTTAAAGAGCTCTCTGCCAGGTCTTGTTTATATGAAGGCCTTGCTCTGCCATCAGGAGAAAAGGGTTTTGCTTGGGCAGAAGTTTCTGCCCCATCCACCCCGTGGCAGGGGTGTGGGAGCAGTGCTGCTGAGGACCAGTCTTCATCTGGTGGGATCCTGGATGCAGGATCCAGAGCTCATCAGTGCTGTAGGAACACAAAATCAAAAGATATTTCCTAGGCTTACGCAAGGCTTTTAAAATCTGTTTGTAAAAACAGAATAAAAATACCACGCAGCATCATTCCCAGTGGATCCCTGCACCCTCCCTCCCTGCTGCCCATCTCCGAGCCCCTTGGTCCCACTGCCCCTGCGCTGCCAGGGGAGCTGCAGTTGGCCACTATTTGGAGTGACAGCAGGGACATGGGGAAAGGATGCTGTGGCAGGGCCAGCTCCAAGGCTTATGCTCGTCCCCTGCCTAGTCCTTGTTATTCTCCTCAAACTCTCTTTGCTAGGAATATGCTTACTTTCAAAAACATGAAAGATCCTATACCAAATACCACAAACTGTTCTCATTTAAATCCCTCTCAAAACACAGACTGTGCATGCTACTCTGGGTTGTGGAAAGCCTTAAGAATTTGTTTCTCTGTGCCTGTGCCAAGGACGGTGCTTAACGGTTAATCGCAGAGTGCCAAGGTCTGCTCTGGGCTAAGAGCAAGGAATCCTCGTTTGGGAATTTTGGCAGAACTCGATCTTTACGTAGAGGCAGATTTTCTTCTGGCTGTCGCAGCAGTCGCTGTAGCGCGGTTATTTTTTCTTCTCTTTTTGAAAAGGAGTGGTACTCAGTACTCGGAATATGTGGAATTAGGTAGGGCTGGGTCTCGTGGTTTCAGTACAGGAGGGGGCTTTGCCATAGCACCAGAGCGGTGGATTTGTTGTGCTGAGATGCTCTCCTTGGTCTCAGCACAGTGAAGATGGATGAACCTCCTCTCGCCTGCTGTCCTGCCACCCAGGGACCCTTTTGTTTAGATGACCCATATGTGGGTGCCCAACGAGAAGCTGAACTTGCTAAAACCAGGTGCCAGCAAGATTTGCTTGCATTTAACGCTGGAGCAGGTTTGGGACTGTGCTCCTAACCTTATAGATTACCCCATGGGGGTGGAATAAGCAGCAAAACAACTCAAGGGTTGACCACAGGAGGACCGTCAGACCATGGCTCCCTGGGACATTAGCAGACCTTGGGCACAGGATGGATCTGGCCTCAGTGGAGGCTGAACTCGCACCTCCCAAATGCCTCCTGGCATGGGTTGAACCCCTCACACCTCCCAAATGCCTCTTGGCAGGGCTTGAACCCCCTGCGTATGTGAGGGCTGAGTGGTCCTGATAGGAGCAAGCACAGGGAGGGAGGAGGAAACACCAGGTTGGGGGCAGATGCCCACTTCTTCATCTTTTACAACTGCCTGCTTGTTGCTTTGATTTCTGCATTTTCTTGTTAGATAATGACTTTTTTTTTTCAAGAGGTCGACAACTATGGAAAAAATGTTGCAATCTTTGCTCCGTTTGCGCTGTCAGACATTCCTGGAAAAGACTTATCTCAAGAATTCAGCTCTGAATCCCAGAATTGTGTGTCGGCACGGCTGCGCGCCAGCCCCCAGCTGTGTGATCCCACTGCAGACATGGGGCACGCGGCCGGACCTGAGCTGCTCAAGTGCTCTTGAGTAGATTCCACCCCAAATTTCCAGACAGCGATATTTTTTTCCTCCAAAAATGGCCTTTTCTCTCCACAACTGTTTTTTTGTGCAGGCAAGGAGATTTTTTTCTGCTACTTTCTACTGCTCTTCCTCTGATTTTGGTGCAAATGCTGAATTTAGTTAAGCAGTGGGGACCTCCGTGGAGATCCCTACATCCTTCTGTAACATCAGGAGACATTTTTCCTGTTGTCTTCCTACCATTTCTCCTGTGGCTGCTCTGTGGCTTTTGCATGACTGGCTTGTTCACAGGCAGGCTGATGTTTTTTGGCTTTTTTAAAGGGAAAAGAAAACCCCAAACCTTGGGAAATGTGCAGGCTGCCAATCCGCATGATTACTAAGTGCCGTGAGCTATATGATCCTGATGATTTGCTGATCTGGTGGCCACAAGCAAAGCCCAGGTGGATCGTCCAGAGCAAAGATCTGTCCTGGACTGCCTGGGTGGGCAGGGATGGACCTCCCATCAATGGGGCAGGCACTTCTACGCAGTGGGGGATTGCTCTGCTCTTCTGCACACTGATCTTCCCTCTTCCAGAGCCCCTTTGCTCTGGCAGATGGGACCCTAAGCAGCACTGCTGGTGCTTGAAATGCATTTTCTTTGTGCTGGAGGAGGCAGGAAAAATCTTCATCCCTTGCACAAGGCAGGGGCGTCTGTGCTCTGACCCAACAGCTGTTCCCAGGAGGAACTGCACTGCATCTTCTCCACTTTAAAATGTATAACTGAAACATCTGAACCTCTGTCAGCCCCCCAGATTGCCTTCGCTGCCCTTATTCTTTCAGACTCTTTCTTCCAGCAATGCTGGACTCGCATGACGTAGAAAAGTTATGGAGAGATGGAGGTGCCGTTTAACTTGCTGTAATCCTTTTTGTGGCTGAAAACGATGTTGCAAGGCTGCATTGAAGCCTTGCACTGAGGAAAATTATTTCTCGACTTCTAATTCCGTTATTGATAGTGAGTATGAAGTACCTGAACAAAAAGAGGTGGGGACAAATTCCCCTCCAGCCCACTGGAAGAACCAAGACTGCACCAATTAGGTCAAGACTTGGAGAATTTGTCACTGGTGAAGGGACACTTCCTAGCACAGGAGAGTGAGATGGAGGAGATAGTCCGGTCACCCCTGCAAATTAGAAGTTCAAAGATTTAAAGATTCAAAGATTTAGAACATGGTGTCAGCCTTTTATTGAATGCAAAAGTTACCTTCTACCCTTATGCTGTGGGTCTTTCTGAGTCTGCGGGCACAGCGCTGTTGCAGCTATTTGCTTTATTTCTGCTGGGCAGCTGCAAATGAGCAAGAAATTACCCATATTTAAGGATGCTGAATCTGTTATAATGAAGCCATGCAGTAAATAATGCATAACTTCTTTGTGTGATAGTACATAGCCTTTGTACTTGAGGTTCTAGCCATCAGCTGGCCCCGTTCAGCTTATGGACCACATGCACAGATATCGTGATTTGGGGTCATCTCTGTTTTTTCAGGGTCTTTGCAGTTTGCAGCAGAGTAGCAGAGCCAGCTTTCAACCTCAGTGGTCTGCGGCACCCGGTTTGTCATTAAAGACAGATAACATTGGCTTAACTTGGGCAGGGTTGAACCCCTCTCTGCCAGCTTGTGGGTGATGGTAGCTTGTCCCTTAGTTGTCTAAAATAAAGTGTGGGGTATTCCAGGAGAATATTTTGTATTTCAGATCAGTTTCTGCCATAACTATGTCCCCTGTGATATGAAAGGGATTTCCTCTGCTTAAAACCAGGTTTGTGTTGTTGCTTGTTCTTCTCACAAAGAGCATCTGCTAAGGAGAGAGAGGACACCAGTGCTGTTTTCCCTGCTCTCGGCTGCTCCAGAGGTCTTTGGCTCCCCTATTTCTGCCTAAGAGGGGGGTCAGCCAACCTTCCCTCCTGGGTGGGGGGCTTTGGCCCATAGGAGAGGAGCAAAAGGGAGGAAGAATGCAGCCCTGTGGGCAAACTATGACTGCAAAACCAGAAGAATGGGTGGGGAAGTCCGCTGTAGAGTGCAGTGCTGGAAAACTCTTAATCCAACATTTTTTTTGGCCTTGATGAGACCCTTGGGTGTCTGCGTGGCCACAGGCTGAGTGTACCCCTGCGACATGCCTGCGGGTCAGGGCACCACTGCTCCCCATCCCTGCTCCTGGTGCCTGGACTTGAAATCAGTGGGAGGTGGTACCTAAGCCCTTTGGAGGACCTAAGCCTGAAATGATATATCTACCACCTTAGCTGGCTCTGACACACAAGCCAAAAGAAGGTCAGAGCCACCACACCGAGGGTCTTGCAGAGGAGCTGGCCTGGGCATTGTGGAGCTGTTGGAAGGTGTTTTTCATGGTGCCAGCAGCTTTCTGCTGCCTCAGCAGCAGCAGCAGTTACCTCTGCGTGACGTGAGCTTTGACGGTCTGATGGGACATCTGAATGTGGCAGCTCTGGAGAGCTACGGACCTCCTGGCCTCAGGGACTTCTTGGATGGAGCTTCGAGGAGAAGGCAGAAGGGAGGACAGCTGAGAGGACAAGAGGACAAGAGGGGAAAAGGGGGCTTTGATGGTTTCATCTCCTTCTGAAGGGAGCTACAGAAGAGGACCAGGAAGTCTCGGGCAGGAATTGCAGCACCGTGTTCATTCACCGCCTCCCCACAGCCCAGGTGTTTCCCACCCGCACATCCCCTGGCCCTTACAAATACCTTGGCAGCTCTTTAAAATCCCCCCTTTTCTGGTGGGATTTCCAGGAATACCTCGATCCAGTACCCTATGGCTTCTCCTGGGAATAGACACAGGAGGACAGGAAAGGAACAACTGTTGGGTGAAAAACCTGCTTTTTCCCAGCTTGAGCATCCAGCAGCCCAGAGCGTGGTCTGGGAAGGTTTGACTTCAGGCTGGTGGGAGGTCGGGGACCAAAGCAGAAGAAAGTTGCAATGTCACGGAGCTCTTCTTTCCCTAGGAGAGCTTAGCGGGTCTGCTGGATGTGGCTGACAAACTGTGAGGCTGTTCTCTTCAATGGGAGAGATGTTCACTTTGAGCGGTGGGGCTGCGGGTGGTCACGGGGGGGGGGTCATATGTGCTGCTCAGGAGTAGCTTTGCAGGTAGCTGAGTTTTTTGCCTTTGTGGGTTGCTTTGCTGAGTTGCCAAGGGGCAGCAACCTGAAGTTCAGGCCCAGAAGAATGATGCAATTGAGCTAATATTTCTGCATCTTCAGTTCACCCTTTTTCAGCACTCTTAAGGGGTGTTTGAATATCAAGGTTTAAAACCATTGCGAGCCCCAGTGCTTGTGATGTGACCTGTCTGCTTCATAGGCAAGAATGCAAGTTGGGTTCAGGTTCTTGGTCAGACCTTGAAGCCCAAGAGCCTGCTGTGGAAAAACTCTGCTCAGAAAATACATCTTTTCCTGGCAGACATGGGCTGGTACCTTTCTGCCAGTAGATGTGTATGCTGTTCCTGACCCTCCTGATATTTAGTTTGCAGCATTGAAGGAGCAGGTTTTACCATGCAGATGTGGTCATGAATTTCCCCTCCCTTTAGTTTTGTATATATTATATGCTACAGTTACCTCCTTAGTAGATGTTTTCTTCCCCAGAAGCGGTTGCTTTTTGAGCGTACAGTGCATACGCACTTTGCAAAGGGAAAGCTGTATGCGCAAAACGTTACCATCAGCTGCAGGTCACAGCACACAGGTGTTTTAAATGGATAGCACTAATTTAGTGATGTCTTACAGTGAGTGTATAAGCTGATCGCTCAGATAAGTTTCTTTTCAGTTTGCACTTTATTTTTTCTCCTTGGCTGGGTCAAAAGAGGATAGGGTGTCTGCAACAGAGCAGTGAATGAAATCCTGGGGAGCCAATGCCTGTCCTTTAAGGCCCTCTGCTCGTGGCAAAGACATGTTTCTGCCTGCCCCATCAATCCTGCCCAGCTGCACCCATTGTCTGGGTATAAAACCCCGCTGCAAGCAGGGCTGGGGCTTTGCTGGAAGGGATTGGGTTAGCTACTGTCTTTCGGGGGGGGGGGTTCAGCTGCAATTTCTGCTCTAGGTTTCAATTTCTGCTCTGGGTTTCTTTCGTTCATGTTAGACTTCAGGGCAGTGAAAGGTGGTTTTCACCATCCCAGGAATGAAGACTTTTCCCTGTTGTTTTAAGTGGTGGCATGGGCACATCAGGACTTGCAGAGCTTAGGGAAGTTTTCAAATTTTTTTTGTAAAAACTTCTTACTTTATTTCTGACTGCCTGAAAGGGCTCTAAAAGTGCTCCCAATGGGTCTGCTCCGGAAGCGGTGTGCAGGGTGTTATCTGTCCTTTCCACTCTGTTTCCTTTTCTTCCTCCTCCTGAAGAACAAAGATATAAACACGGAGCTGAAGAGATGCAGCAGAAAAATGGAATAACTGACTCGCTGCCCAGGGGAAACCACAAATAACAGTCTGGGAGTAAACAGTGCTGACAGCCCTGCGATACAACTCACGGGGCCCAGACTTCCCTGTGGGAAACGCGCTTTATTTTTAAAAGCCTATAGGTAGGACACAGCACTAATAGCAAAGGACCTAAAAGCATATGGGGTTGAGGAGGTAGTAATACTATCTGCAGTTATAGTGTGTTTTCAAATGAACTAAAGGCAATTAGCTATCCTAATACAGCTGAAGTCTGTGGGCAGCTGGGCTTGGACTTAATGGGAGTAGAGCAGCTTGCACTAGTGGGTCTCTGAGTCATGAGCTGGGGATCCTGCCCCTTGTTTTTACAAAGGAGGCTGATAAAAGTCAATAAAGGGCTGGATGTGAGCAGGCCCAGAGCTCTGGTCTGTGGGATCATCTCTTGATTTCCCTGCTCACAGGCTGGTGCCACTGCTGCTGTCTGGCTGCCGAAACCCCTCTGGTCACTGAGGGCTTTCCCCTCTCTCTCAGTGCCTGCCTTTATATTCCTCTGACATGGCTTTTTATTACAATGGGATTTTGCAAAGCCTGTATAAATCATTTGCATTCAGAACCAAAAAAGAGGCAGGGGGAGGCGGATGCAATTAAAAGGGCAGCTCAGCTCAGCTTTCCGTCTAGACAGCCTTCTCTTAAAATAACTGGCACTTGGAGCATCCACCTCTGAGCAGAAAGGGCTCCTCTCTGGGCCGGATTCCGTGGCCTTTGAAATCACAAAAGACTTGGCTTCCTGGGTCCTGGACCGAACTGCAGGTCTTGGGGCCGGGCAGGCTTTGGCTCAGCTGGTGCACGGAGCTGGACACAGCTTTAGGGCTTGGGAAGGCGTGAGCCGAAAGCTCCACTTCCCAGACCTGAGATGGGAGCCCTTTGTGTGCTGAAGCATGGAAGGAGATTCCAATTCAGCAGCTGGACATCCTCTAACCATGCTTCTCCGACCCCATCTGAGCAATGATTTATGACTTGATTTTTAGTAGCACTTGAGCTGCCTTATCCCCTCTGTTGCCCACTGGTCGAGCATGGCCAGAGCTGAAGGGTCAGGTGGGGTTGAGGCGGGGGGGTTTCCCTGCCTGGCTAGCCGAGATAGGTGAAACATAAGGGACATTTTGTGTGCACATCAGTGTGAAAACCACACCGGGATTTCCTGGAAGTGACAGCAGTGATAGCTGCTCCTTCCTAAGGAACGGCAGCAACTGGTGCACATGGATGTAAACCCGGCGGTGCCGAAACGAGTGAAGCGCAGCAGCTGTTTAGCAGGGTGTGTTAATGCTGCGGAGTAGTTTGGCATGGGAGGCGTGAAAAGGAGGGGAAGGAAAAAGCTGTCTGCAATGAGCAGAGGCCTCTCTGGGTGGTTTCAATCTGCTTTGGCGAGCAGGGCCTGAATTCGCTCTGTTGCGTGAACGTCCGGAGGCAAGATGCAAAGACAAGAGATAGAATGGACAGTCCAAAGTCAAACACGCCAGACGTTACTAAATTGTGTAGGATGTTTTCCGCAGGCATGGATTTGCTGGAAAGACACAGGTGTGGATTGTCATTGCCATCCTAGCTGAAGGCTGTATCTCACTCTCTGGTTCAAATTCCACTCTCACCTCCATGAGTGCAGCTTGTGAGGATTTGGTGGGGAAGCGTGATTGCTTCTCTGGGAGCAGATGCTACTCTGGGCAGTCCCAGATGGCCTCACTGGCTGCACCAAGTATTGAAGGTTGCCAAGCTGAAGCGTGGCTTTATTTGGAAGTTTTGCTATGTTTCAGCTATTTGCTGCAGAAAGCTGTTTCTTGCAGGATGCAGCTGGGAGAGCAAAGCTGGTGGTAGTAAAACTGTAGTGGGAGCATGGGACTGGGACTGAGACTTCAGTGCTGCCTATTTCTTGCCTGTCTGAGGATCCAGCCCAAAGCATGATTTTTCTGCCTTTCTGGCTTTCGTGGTGAATTAAATGATGTCGCGTCCTTAAAGACCTCTCGAGGAAAGCTGTGAATACTCCTTTTGATCTCAAACTTTATAAGGAAAGGGAAAGGCAGAGGTACTTGTGAGCACAGCCCCTTCCCGCTGCTGTGAGGCACTGCCTCTTTCTGTCAAGCTCATGGGATGGAGCCACATTTTGCTTGTTTATTTATATATTTTTTTAACGCGGGGAGTTACACACCCACGAAGCCTGGAAATAGCTGGGCAGTGACTCACGTAGGGGCTGGTTTAACTGGTCTGCTCTGCTCTGGGAGGCAGCTGTGTTTGGCAGCTGGGGAAGGCTCTTTCCTAAAGGGTTGACTCCACAAGGGCAGAGGGTGTTTTCACTTGCTATGTATTTATTTTACCTCTGAGCTTGGCCAGCTCGGTGTCTCATGGCTTGTTGCACATGGCTTTCGTGTTTCCAGTACAGCTGAACTCCCAGGGCCTGATGTGAAGCTGGGGGAGAGGCTTTGTCTTGGTTTCTGCAGACTTCAGATTGGGACTGATATTGCTGCTCATATTTTATTATAAATGCTCCCTGAGAAAGCATGTGGCCCTGCAGTTCATTTTACCCCAGCATGCTGGTCCATGCACATGTCATCCTGAATCCTGGGCAGCATCGTGCCTGTGCTGAGGACCTCACCAGCTGGATGTGGCCACATCCCCCATCTGTTAAGAAACTTAATGGGAAGCAGGGGTGGGATGGTGGCACGGGGGAGGCCACGGGCTGTGGTGGGGGCTTGCTGTCTGTGGTGCCCATGCTGAGGTTTCTGTCTGTCTTTCCCCAGAATGGCTGCAGTCTGTCCAAGCGATGATGATCCTTTCCATCATCTTCAGCGTCTTGTCCCTGTTCCTGTTCTTTTGCCAGCTGTTCACGCTCACCAAGGGCGGGCGGTTTTATGTTACTGGAATCTTCCAAATCCTTGCTGGTAAGTGGGGGCTGATTGATGGGGCTGTCACTGGTGGGGAGAGGACGTTCAAGCAGAGGAGAGGCCAATGGCAGAAACGAGCAAGCTCTTGGGTACCGAAGCAGGAGGATCACGGAGCTGGCTCCCACGTGGCTCAGCGAAAGGAAGAGGGGGTGAATAATTTGGGTCTGTTGAGGTCTCACATGCCCTCGGATGGCATCTGTCTGTCAGGGCGTTAGGCATCCAAGCTCTTCTGCCCTTGCATCATGGAAGGTGCAAGAAGGTTGCTGCCCCGGCCGGGAAGGTGTCGGAGGGGCAGAGTGCCAGACCCACTGGAGGCAGAGCTGTGCCAGCGGTCCAGGGTGGTGGGGCAGGCAGGGTGCAGGGGCTGCTGGGCCGGGGGCTCTTCCCGTGGCTCGGGGGAGCGCTGAGGGTCCAGGGTGTCTGCGCTGGCTCTGGCACCCACCTGCGCCGGGCTGGGTGAGGTTTCCGCAACTGCAGGCGGGGTGGGGGAAGTAGTGACGATCCTCTTTTGGCGAAAGAGGATCCGATGTTTATTTATAAACTTGCCATAAGGGGGCCTGGTGCTTTCCACATCAGCAAAGAGCCACTGGAGCGTGCAGGGTGAGCCAGCTGACTTTGAACTGTCAGCTACTATTTTTAACTCTTAAAGAACTCATCCCTGGAAATGAGCCATAGTTCATGTCCTACATTGCAGTTCTCCGAATATAGATGCTGTAAAGCCACTGCCTCCATTTACGTTTCCACATACGAAGCCAGTGGAGAGGATTTTCAAGCGTTTGGACTAGAAAGATTAAATTGTGCAATGAGGTTCTGGCTAAATTATGACAGACTGTCTGGGAAGAAGACTAATTGTTTACTAGAGCTTTAGATGTTAAACCAAAAGCCACCCTCAGTCCTGCCGCTGAATCTGTGGAAAAACTTATCCACTGAATTTAGAGTTTCTGAGCATCCTCTAAGCGACTGGCCTTCACAAACCTTGGAAAAGTTTAGAGCTAACCTTTCTTAGCAGATGTGGCATGAAATCTATTGTAAGTGTATTTGCTTGGCCATAATGCAGGTGATGAGTTCAGATCAGTTCACTGTCTCTGGAAAGATAGATGTGTAGAAACCCATTACAGCCATAGAGTAAAGGAGGGGAAATGGGCATTAATAATGCAATTATCTGCCTGAGAGCTTGTCTAATAGATCTGGCAGCAGAAGGCTTCTCTCTCCTGAGTGATTGTTGGTGAGTCCTCATTCTCAGCGGAAGAGAAAATGGGATTGTAACCCTTCTGTCCATGCTGTGGTGTGTGTCCTAAGGGGATGGAGGGTCAGGCCATAGACCTACCATCTCTTTCCTTGTTGGGCTTGAGACATGGGTCAAATCCATCCCCCATCGGTATGAAAGACAGGAAAAGTGTGACCTGATCCCCCTGAAGCTTCCCCATGGCCTGGGGGACCCATAGGCAGAGGTCTGAGTCCAGATGGACCATGCAGAGGTGGGCACTGGTGGCCATCCTTGCTGTTGTCCCTGGCCAGGGCTGGAGGAGGGGCTCAGGGTAGTTGTGGTCTCTGTGACCCTAAATTTCAGGCTTGTTGGTAGGAAACAGGACATGGCTGTGCCAGCACTGCCAGAATATCCCACCTGGAGGTAGGGATGGCTCTGGTCAAAGGACCTGAACCTGATGTGGTTTCCTTGCAGCTTGCTGTGTAAGGGCACCGCTGTCTAAAGCCAATGGAGGAAACTGCTGTGGCCTTCAGGCTTTGCTGGTGTTCCTCCACACCTTGCAAAGCCCCGGTATGACAAAGTCCTGCTGCAGGTCTGCCAGGAACAGGGTCTTACCTGCTTGAGTGCTTTGTTCTTGGCTCCAGCAGAGCTGGAGAGGACCTCCCTCCTTCTGGGAGGGGATGAGAAGGCTTTTCCTGAAGCTCTCTATCACCCTGCAACTCCTCCTGGGGCAATGCAGCTTGGCAAAGCTCAGGGTCTCCTGTTTTGGAGACTGAGCAACAGCAATGCTGGACCTGAAACAGTGGGTGTGAGGGGCAGGACCACTGGGTGCTGCTGTTGGGTGATAGAGTTGGGCAGCGGTGCCCGAGGGGCAGGGGCTGGTCTCCAGTATGACTTTGGCTGTGGCTCAGGGGAACTGGGGAGTGGACGTAAGGGCAAGAGGAGATGCACGAGGTCAGTTGGGTCTGTTGTGCAGCAGAAGGGCAGGATGCATCCACAGCACCTTCTCCACACTGCTTGGAAACATGCCCTGAAGTCTAGCTGAATTTGCCCTGAGGGGATTTCAGCCATCATGAAGGCATCAAAAGGCCCTCGACAGCTCTGCTCCATCCTTGCTGGGTCCATCACATCCAGAGGTGACTTCTCCTAGCTGTGTAAGCCAAGCATGGGAGAGACGTTGGTTTGGGACGCTCAGGGTTTGACCCAACTTTTCCATCACTCTCTCCAGCCTTGGCATTACTTTTATCCCTCTTCTCTCATCCCTCTGACCCTAGAGCTGCTGTCCCTGTGGGGTGGAGAGGGTGGGCTCAGCCTCGAGGGCTGTGCCTTCCACATATCCTGCAGCTATTTGCAAAAATGTGCATTGGAGAGCTGACCTCGAGCATGCACCGGCACCCAGCCTGGTTCGTCTGCAGGGCTGGGGCAGCATGCGCAAACCTGCAGGAACAGATTTGAGGTAGCATTTGCCCTCCTGGCCTGTCAAAGCAAGACTAGAGCATGTTCTTAAAATCAGGCTCTAAAGTGGTGATACATTACTGCTTACATTGGTGCAAGCAGCTGAATGCAACTGTCCTTCACTTCCCAAGCATGTTCTCCGGGCCAAAACCAGTGCAGATGCTGCAGAAGTGCAATCGTAACCATTGCCTCTGTTTTGCCAAATTCCTTGTGTGGACAATTGCGGCTGTATTTTCTGCTGTCTGTAGGTGACCGGCGTGGCCGCACGCCTGTTCTCTGACCCACCAGCATCGGCAGACAATTGCTGTGCTCTCTTTGCATGGGCTGGGGCAGTGGGAGTTGGTTCTCTTGCTTAGAGAATGGAAACTGCACCAGCGACGCGTTAATGAAACATATTCCCACTTCTGCACTTTCCCAGAACAAAGGAGCAGTGTCAAGTGGAATTACAGCTCAAATATCATGGTGGTTAAATGTAGGTGGTCCCAAGGTCCGTGCAGGGGATTTGGAACTCGGCTCCGACAACAGCCCCACGACTGTATAATAGAACTGCTGGGATTGACTGAAAGAGCTTTTTTTCAGGCAGGAATAGAGGTGGCTTTGTGTTAGCTCTGGGCAGTCCGCAACGCTGATGGGTTGTTTTTGCAACAAAGCTTAAATGCTGCCTACCGGAGCTGGCACTGGCCGGACAGCCCTTGGGGACCTGCGCTGGCCCCTGGCAGGCGAGGGTGGACGCCGGGAGCCAGGGAAGAGGGATGAGCCCCGGGCACAGCGGGGCTTGTGGAGAGCGGGGTTTGCAGTTGTGCTCCTCGTGCAGCCTGGGAGGATGACGAGGGATCGCAGGGCACAGACCCTGCCTGTCCAGAGTGTTCGTGGCCCCCAGCTGTGTTTGCCTGGGCAGGTGATAAAGAAACTTTTGTGCTTTAAAAGAAAAATGGGGTTTGTGTCTGACCTCTTGCAGCATCTCTGGTAGGGTGGTTCAGGCTACAGTCTGGGTTTTAAATGAGCGGGGCTGGTCTGGAGCAGCAGCCCAGAGCTGGGGGATGCCCGATGCTTGCCTGAGGATGGGTTAGCCCGGGTGACGCTCTGGCTTTGATTGCTCCAGGGGCCTTGCTCAGAGCCTGGCAGAGATATCCCCACTCACCTGCAGCCAGGGCAGAGACCACCGCCCCCACCCCAGTCCTACCATAGTTTTCCAGGAGACAAGATACAAGGGGGGCAATAATAAAACCAGTTTCCCATGCTGGCATTGGCTATTATCCTCTCTGGCTCTGGGTTTCCAGCGTGCGTGGCATCACTAACCCCTTCCTATATGTGCTTCCCTGGCAGGGCTCTGCGTGATGAGCGCTGCGGCCATCTTTACAGTGAGGCACACGGACTGGCACAAAGCCTCAGAAGACACCTCCTATGGCTTCGCTTATATCCTGGCATGGCTGGCGTTCCCCCTGGCCCTCGCCAGTGGCATCGTCTACGTCATCCTACGGAAGCGCGAGTGATGCCGCGGGAGGCGGCATGGCGTGACAAGGGCACTCATGACGTCCATGGAGGAGACGGAGGCGGGGGAAAATAGACGAGAAAACGGAAAAGAAAATTAACCAAAAAAAAAAAAAAAAGAGAAAAAAAAGGAATAAACCCTCCCAGCAAAACCAAAACCAAACCCAGCCGACCCCAAAAGGAAACACTCAAAGGGTTACTTGTTAATTGAAGATGTATATAGTATCTATGGTTTAAAAAACCTATTTATAACACTTTTTACATATATGTACATAGTATTGTTTGCTTTTGTTGACCATACGCTATGTTTTAAAGCCTAAAGCAAGTGCCTAAGGAACTATTACTCCTAACAGTGTAACAAGAGCGCGGTGATTTTTCTCTCATGCAAAGTCCTCTTTGACCTGAACTCTCCTTCTCCATCCCAGCCCGTATCGAACCTTCAGAAAACCCTAGCTCTGACTGGTTTTAGGCTGGCATAAATTGGAGTTGTGTCTGTTTATGCCAGCTGGAGGGTTGGTCCCCGCTCCTGCCATGTGCTGTGATCCTGGTAACCAAAGTGCACGTCCAGATCTGACGGGAGATGCTTCCGAAAGGTTTGAAGGATTTCGGAGCAAAGGCTTTGATTGCCCCAAGTGCCTAAATGACTTATGTGCCTAAGTCCCATTGCCTTGCCACCACACCCGCTGGGAATTTGGGCTTTTAAATCACTTAGGTTGACTTGCAATCCAGCAAGGGCTGTCCTTCGCCCAGGTGGGCTCTGGGGGTGCCCCCTGTGCCAGCAGGGCTGGGGTGCGTGCCGTGCTGTGCCGTGCCAAGCAGCTGGGGCACTGATGCTCCCAACCGTGAAACATGCTTTTTCCTTGCCGTGGAGCTAAACTACCGATGAGAAAGAAGCAAACCCAGTATATGTATGAAGTCAAATACCAGATATATGAAATGGTGCTATCTATTTACCATTCCTTATATTGCTAGCCATTTAACCTTATTCACTGGAAATTCAGTTAACAATCTTGAGGTAAACAACAAAGCTAGAAATGAGAAATAATTCTGTGTAATATAAATGAGCTATAACTGCTTTTGTACTTAGACTTGCTCTTACTATTATTTTTAATAAAGCATTTATAACTGAGGTTCCTTTTTTCCCCCCCCCCGTGGTCAAGAGGAACAGAAACAGCTCTGGGTGGAGCCCTGTCGGTCTTTGCTGCCAGAGCGAGATGTCTGTCCTCTGTGCGTCAGCGATGTGTCTGGCCATGAATTGAATGGGCACCTGCGCAGACCCCAGGCTGCCTTCTGAGGACTCCAGACACTGTGTTGCTGTTGTTGTTTTTGTTTTGTTTTGGGGTTTCTTTTTGGTTCTTTTATTTTTTTTTTGCTTTGCTTTTCTGATTTTATACCGACTGTGTGGACTAAGAAGCAATGAAATAAAAGTCAGAATAACTCAGTTGCTTCTGCTTTTTGGCGTTTTTGCAGGTTAGAGCCAGCCTGCACTCCACCAGCCTGCCTGCACAGCCATCCCACGGAAGGTCTCCGTGATGCCATGTAGCAGATCTGTGGGCTAATTCATGCTGCTGAGAGAGGCTCTGAGCTTGCTGGGCCGCCTGCGTGGCAGATGTACCTGTGCCGGAGGCGTAAGACTGCACCAGAGTTAGTGCTGGGGCCAGGAACTCAGGACCCATGTGGTCGTGCTGGTGTGTGCTCATCTTTCTGCCTCTGTCCTAAGATGCTCCTGTGGAGTGAACACCACCTCCCCAAAGACAGCAGCCAGGCAGCAGCTGGCAGGACGGCACTTCTCCCCTGCCAGTCTCCTGAGCAGGGACGGTTCAGGTCAGCATCAGCTGCCCCGGGGGGACCCAGCCAGCTCTGCCACCCGGCACAAACAGCAGAAGCCTTTCAGTCCTGTGTGCCGAAACACCCGGAGCCTGGGGGTGCAATTACAGCGGGGGGATTAGGACATTGTGCGCAGCACGCGCAGCCTTAACGGCTGGCACGGAAGCGTCCGCGGTTCTGTTTGCTCATTCATTTGGCTATTAAATATCCGAGGTGATGTAGCAACCGGTGCTGGCAGAAACACAATGGCTCTTGCAGGGTCACTTGTTGAGGCCAGTTATTAACATCAGGCCAGATCCCAAAGCCCTCAACCCAGCCACATCCGAAAGGAAAGGAGCAGGAGCTGTCTCACATCTCCTCGGCTGCTCAGCACAGCCTGGGCAGCGCAACGTGACCACCCTGGCACCTCACTTGATGGCTGAGGCTTCTGGTTGTGGTCTTCCAGCTGGGAGTATTTCCCCGTGGGCTCCCTTTGCTGAGTTCCAACTAAGCCCAGGAGGGTATCTTGCTTGCTGAAGCAGCATTTGAGCCACCGCAAGCTGCAGCACTGGGGCACGCGGTCATCCCGGGTCCTGCCGGGCTTGGCGTTGCGTACCTGGCAAAGGGGACAAATATTTCCCTTCTGAGGAGCAGGTAGGAACACAGGTGGTTTTTGCCACTCCTGTGGGAAAATTAAAGATGGGTTTTCTCATTTTGGATCAATATCTCCGAAGGCACCAAAAAACTGACCGCTTCATTTTTGTCTCTCAGGGCGGTGCTCTTCATCTGCTCAAGGCGTAAACAAGTGAGCAGCACCAGTTTGTGTCCACAACTCAGTGTTGCATAGTTGCTTCATGCTGGGGCTGCATTTTCGAAAGCATGCAGAACACGATGACTTTTGAAGTGGAAACAACGTGAAGGTTTGAATCCCTTTCGGAAAGGATCCAAAGGGGAACTGCCACCCTTGCACACCAGAGTCAATGTGTGTGTGCGTGTCCCCCAAACTGTCTCATCTGGGTTGACTCCGCTGGGTTGGAAGTCACCAGCTCCTCTTGCCCCGGCTCTCAACCATGCCCGCAGACGTGTCCCACACCTCGGGGGCCTGTGGGGACGGGAGCCGCTGGCCACGACCTGGCACCTGCGCCTGGGCCCTCCCCGAGGACCCTTTCACAGCACCGCGCTGATCTCCAACGGGCTCTTTTGCCCCTTTTTTGGCCTTAATTCAGTCAAGCCGGGCCTCTCCGGTGCCAGCCAGAAGCGGGG
>JAVJGG010000002.1:27597092-27614065 GCA_035590195.1 Aviceda cuculoides
CCCGCGGCCCCAGCCCCGATCGCGGTGCGCGGTCGCCGCCCGGTGGCTGCCGGCGGCACGGCGGGACACGGCCCCGACCTCTGCAGGGACCCCCCCCGCCACCGTGCACCCCGGCAGCAGGGGGTCACCCCGCTCGTCGCTTGGGGCGGGGGGGAGAGATTTCTTAAGGCGGACGGTCAGGGTGTCCCACTGGTGACGATGGGGACAAGGCTGAAGGGGTCACCCCCCCCCGCCCCGGGGTGGGAGCATCACCCGGTAGGCGATGGGTGCAGGTCCCAGCCCTTGCCTTAGCAGTACGGAGGGCCGCCCCCGCCCCCCGCATCTCTTACTGCCCACAGGGAACGTCTGATTAAAGTGCAAATAATTCGTAATAAAAGCGAAGGGAGCTGCAGAGGTCTCTAGTCCTGTCTCCTGCCTGGGGTGGGACCGTCACCAACGCTAGACTGGGCTGGGCTTTGTTTAGCCAAGCCTTGAAAACCTCAGGGGTAGAGAGTCCCTGACACTCCCTTGCTAGTGAAAAAGCCTTTCCTAAACACCAGCCTAAACTTCCCAGACCTTCATCTGCCCCTCATTACATCAAATGGCCTCGGTGACCATCCTCTAAACCCCGTCCAAGGAACCCGGCTCCTCGAGGGATGTGGGAACCACCAGCACTTGGGCTAGAGGTACATCACCCACACCGGGTGCTCCGTTCCCCACGCACCGCTCACAAGATGACAGACGACATTAAGGCCAGACTCAGCATTTCTGCCTGATCAGCAGTAAGCACACTTGGAGCTAAATGAGACTCAAAAATTTCAGTGCGCCCTGGGGCTACAGCCCAATTAAAATCAAGGCAGCCCATAAAACAGCTAGCTGAACAAAACAGCAGCAGTGTGGTATGAAGTGGCAGAGGGGTGAAAAAAAAATATTAGCGAAGTTTCTTTAATGTGTGTTGTATCATAAAAGCAATTGTTTAAATGGCTTTTCTAGTGCTCTCAGCAGTAAATACTTCTGAAAAATGCGCTGAGCAAATCTCATCTTCCTCCTTCATTTACTGCCTTGTAAATTGAAAAATTATGGTAGGAATAAAAACCCCCTCGGTGCCTGGGAGCAGCTGTTTCGGTCGCAGCCCCCTTTCCCCCCTCGGCCCGCCGCGGCTCCCGGCTGCAGCCGGGCGGGGGCAGCTCCGGGCCGCGTTTCGCGGAGCCCTCCGGGGCGCGGAGAGCGGCGGAGCCCGAGCCCTGCTGCTGCCGCCGACCCTGCCCCGAGGGACCTGTGTCCCCCGGAGGTGCAGGGGCAGACGGTGCCCGTGCAGGACCTGGCTCGAAAACCCGCGCAGGCAGGAGCAGCTAAGCCTGGGAGGGAGCGGTTGGCAAAGCAGCTGGGTTTTCCTGCAGCCCTGAGCGGAGGGTGGCTGGACCGGGCTTGGCCACGCTACGGATCCGGGTGGGAATGGCCAGGTTGTCAACCAGCTGTCCTTGACCAGGGTGTCAACTGGGTCTCCTTGGCCAGGGTGTCAGCCAGGTCTCCTTACAAAGCCTGCGGCAGTGCTCCCCTCCAGGGCATGTTAGCCATGGCTGCTGTTGGGAAGGCCTCTTCCTTCTGGCACCAACGTGGTCTTTGCGTGTATAGATAAGGCAGGTGCTAGCGTGCTGACCACACCTGGGAAATCCAGCTGCTACAGCCATCACTAAGTGCCAGCTAATTAGGCAATTCTGGCTTGACTTTGGTCAATGTTGTGTTAATTCATTCTAGGAAGGTTTCCTTCAGACTGTAGTGGCTGACAAGGAGCAAGAGGGATGAACAAGTCAGCTCATTCCGGAGTGACTCAGCCAGGGAGTGCTCAGCTGTAGGTGCAGGAAGATGAACCGAATGGGAGTGAGCATGGTTCTTTGCAGAGACCCAGGCTCATGGGGACATCTCAAAGTCAACTAAAGATGCTCCAGTCCCTTCTCATCCTCTTGGCTGGAATCTGTTAATGAACAAGGAAGACACCTGAAGCAAAGCCAGCACCTGTGAGTATAAGTCCATGTCAAGAGCCAATACCTTGCAGAAAGCATCAGACATCCTCATGACAAATTCAAGTCAATTAGGAAAGTGGCAAAGTTTGTTAGCAAGATGCAATTAATTATCCTACACAATCTGCATGGAGGAAGCAGTGTGGGCAAGTGACCCTGGCACTGTAAATCGAACAGCCCTGATACAAATCATTGCTTTCATTTTCTTTTCTACCTTGGCTGCTTAGTCTGTTTTCATTAACTAAATAAGATGAACCACATCGACATTCATTTTGTTGCTGCCATTCAGCAAGAACTGAGCTGGGTGGCAATTTTTTTTCTATTGTTTTTATATTTTTAGGTGACACAAATGATGTCAGATAATCTGTCCTGGACGGGAGGGCTCCAAAGCTGCCCACTTCAGCCCTGTTCAAGACTAGAAGGAGAAGGGACTCAAATCGCACTTGATTTGAACAGGTTTTATTGCTACTTTGTAATCAGTTTAGTAAAAACAAATGTTATAACACCACCACCATGACTGGGCTTCGAGTAAAACCATCCACTCCAGACCTCCCCTGCCAAACTCTCCCACGTACAGGAGTGCTGAGGGCTGGATTTTCCCCAGATGGGTTGGAGCTGGGGTACGGTTAGTGAATGTGTAGTATAGATCCATTCAGGACTTGACTGGAGTAGTCTCAGCCTGCTTTCTGAGTCTAGCAACACTTTTTCTTTGCATCCTATTACCCGCCCCCTGAGCCCTCCTGTCCCTCCGCTGTCCTTGCCCTCCAGCCTGCCCTCAAACCTCTCCCTCACGTCTCTGCCCTCTGGCACTGACCCCGCAGCCCTCCTATTCTCACTTGGTCAACTTTTTCCCCTGTAATTATTTAACGTGATTATTGATGCTTCCCTGAACACAACCTTTTAGTGGTGATTTATGTGGGGCTTCCTCCGCCGCAGCTCCCCTCTCCCCTTGCAGGGACAGGCCCATCGGGGGCTGCGGTCGGGAGGTACCATTTTAGCCCACGTGCTGAGCACCGAAATTAGTGTGCGCAAGCGCTGAAGTCCCCTGCCTTAAAGTTAGCAGGTGCCTGAGATGACGCAGAGACACCCAGGAGTGTTTAGGGGGGTCTAACCCTGATTTCAGCCAAGGAGGATCTATGCTGGGGCTGAAAGTGTACAGCTCTGGGGACGCTCCCACAGCGTCCCTGGCGTGGTTTGGTACCCCTTGGCCCTCACTGGGTCTGGCATTGCCTCCACCCAACGGGGTGCTGCCCCTTCCCTGGAATGGGATGGAGAAAGGGCTGCTGCGACTGCCCAAAACTGCAGGAAGATGCTCAGAGCTGGGCTGAGAGCCGGCGGAGCTCCCGGGCTCTGGTCTCTGCCTCGTCCACAAAGTGGGAGGGAGCAGGTCGGTGGTTGCAGCCCAGGACCCGGTGTTCCCACTTTCTTCCCTGCCTGCCAAGGGGCCGTCCTGCTCCGTGCCCTGCAGCCCCATGGCTGTTCACTTGGGTTTACATTCTCCTTAAGCCTCTCGGCATTAACAAGCCACTTATTCCTGGACTGATGAAAGGATAAAAGCACCGAGTTGTCCCTGGTTTATTTGCTTCCTGGGGGATAATTCAACATTTTTAACTTTCCCCAAAGGGTGTGCTTTCCTAAGGGAATCTTTGGCTAGCACTTTGCAGGACGGTTTTATTGCCTCTCTGCAGGCACTGGGTGGGGAGAGGCTTTATTTTAAAGTGCTTTAACTGCTTCATTCAGTCTTTGTCGGTTGTGTTTCCTTTCATACATACTTTTTTGGCTTTCATTTCCCAAGGCTCCCTCTTATCTGCCTTTGGAGACAGTCCTTGTAAAAAAAAAAAAAAAAAAAAAAATCAAAACCGAAAGCACTCTCCCTGGGATGCTTTCAAGAGAAAGGCTCCTGCCCCCTTTCAAACCTCTTTTGAGGAAAATAGATCCCAACCCTGTGTATGCCACAGCCTACAGGAAAGTCTTTGAAGTAAATTAAACCAAATTAGTGTCTATGATATAGATGAGCAGAGGAGCTCCCCGCTGTGTCACTGGCCTGGCCCTTTGCGTAATCTTTAACCCCTCTCCCTTGCTCCACGCTCGCCTCTAATTGACCGTGAAGCACCTGGGGGTGATTTGGAGGCGATCCCATCTGCCCTTGTGCAGGGCAGGATTTCCTACCGCCCACACCAAGGGAGTGGGTAGTATTTAATAGGCCTGGGAGTAAGCTGGGATAATGAATTACCTTCCACCTCCCTTTCCTTGTGTTCAGTATCTAATTTTGTTGTTTTTTTTTTTTTTCTTCTCTCCTATTCCCCCTTAATGAGAGACCCCCGAGCCCAGGGGCATCCCATCATTGCCCCGGTGGCCCCAGCTGTGCTGGTGGAGGTGGAGCTGCACCTGACCCCTTTGCAGCTGAGGAGCAGGTGGAGCAGGAGGTTCCCGAGCCCTGACAGTTGTTAAATCTCTGCGGGGTGTGCTTTCCTAATGCCCTGAACAGCCCTTTGTGTGCCTGACCCGGGACTCAAGGAACCAGCTGAATTTGGCCATGAACTGCGATGAGGTATGCTGGTGTTTAACTCAGTCAAAAAAGGTGGTGGGTTTTTTTGTGTGTGTGTGAGGGGGAAATGACTGTTGGGAGGATTTGAGCCTCCTTTGGCTCCTGTGTCCTGCTAGGCAAGCAGCACGTGGCCTTGCAGGCTGCGAGCTGGGTAGGCTTACAGCAAGGCAATTGAGAGGTACCCCTGTCGAGGGATAACTGCGTGTGCAAATTATACACAAGGAAAGCACTGCATATGCAAATAACCTACCAGTGGCAGGAGGTAACTGTATATTTGATTTATCCTTCAGCAGCTGGAGGCCCATGCTTTGGTGCTTGACCTAGGAGAGTTGTGCTGTGGGCTGGCTCTAGTCACCGTGGGGAGCCCTGCCTGGCTTCCAACTGCTGCTCCAAAAATGCACTGCCCTCCTGGAGGTCCTGAGTCACATCCCCCAGCCCCGGCTGGATGTCTCGGGCACCAGGACGAGCCTTGAGTCTGCACCAAGCCCTGGCTGTCTGCTGGGCATGGTCTGTTAGCTGCTTCTCCAGGGACATTCGGTGCCCTCTGAAGGATGGCTGCAGGACTGGTCCCTCCCAGGAGAGAGCAGGGAGCGAACACCGGGGCTGAGCTCTGCCTGGGTGCTCCTAGCAGGTTTAGCTCACGGCCCTTTGGGCAGGATCTGTGCCAGAGAGGAGTCTGCATTAGATGCTTCCCACACCTGCCCTTAAGGCCTGTTTGGATGCCCCTGAGCCACTGACACCATTTTGGGGTTCACTACAGAAACCTGCAGCAGGGTCACCCACCCCTTTTCCTGAGAGGTCTCAGAGCAAACCTTGGGGACCTCCTTGGGATAATTGTTATTGTGCTCAGATGTCTTCATGCAGTGGTAATAGTCTCCAAAGTGCTTCGAGCTCTGATGGTGGCACTGACTGCATTTCTTCTGGCAGGGAGTGACCAGAAGTGTGCGGACGTGGCCAGTGAAGGGATGGGAACACAAGCATGACACTTTCTGTTAATGCCAAAGGGCTGCACGACTGAATGTCCTGGTCTAGGAGAGGATGCTCTGCAGTCTTGCAGCAGCCTGGGAGCATTACCACTGGGGCTGTTCTTGCCCAGCAGCATACATGGCAATTATTTCAGTGTCTGCGAGCATTCATGTGGACAGAGGTTTCAGAAGGTGCTGCATATTTTACAGGCATGGCTATAAATCACGGCCAAATTAAATCATGAAGCAAAAATAAAACCCCATGAAGCTGACAGGCAAACAAACAAAATCCCCGATCCCCACAGGAGAGGGCGGTAGGTTCCTACAGCACTTGCAGCAGGCTGCTGGGTTCAGGGTCCTAGGGAGCTCCTGTCCCGGGAGAGCTCATCTTGGAGCAGGGCTGAGCATCCACACGGTCTTGTGGATCCATTTGACAAAGTCAACCTAAAACCAGTGCTGTGCAATGCATTTCTGTGGTGCTGCCTCTGTTTCTTCACTTGCAAAGCACAGGTAGGAGCAGTGTGTACCTGCCACCGTGTGTTGCATGGTGGGAGCCTGGGCTTGTCCCCCAGGATCCCTGCGTGGGGGAGGCAGAGGGTGTCACAAGGCTGACCCAGGCTCTGGCGCAATGCAGAGGCACCAAGGTACGAGCCACCTATCGCACTGAGCCACCGCTGTGCCAAACAAGCACCCATAGCATCCTCCTCCTCCTCCGGGCTGGCTGAATAGAGCCAAACTCAAGCATTTGGTTTTGCTTATTATGTGTAAGGATTCACAGGCAGGACCAGTTTTACTTTAAAGTGTTGACTTTCTGGCTCTAGGCTGCGGAGTCATTTCAACACAGACCAGCTCAGCCTGGTGCTTAGCAGTGGTCAGCACAGTGTGTGGGATCACTTTTTGGGATGAATTGGTCCATTTTCAGAGTGGATGCGCACTCTCCCAAAGCCTGGTTCTCAGCCCTTGCTGGGACTCTGTGGGGGACTTGGACAGATGATTTCCTCCAGTCCTGGGCTTCTCTGACGAAAAGCTGGAAAAATCAAATGGTCCCACAATGGGGTTTAATTCAGGGCAAAAGCAAGAGCCAATAAATCTCTATGAATGTAAACGATGTCATCTTTAAAAGAGGCTGTGTAGTGGGTGAAGCTATTATGGGGAGGGCAGGCGGCTTCACGCTGTAAGGTCAGACTGGGTTATCTGATGCCCTCTGGGGCTGGGGAGCAGTCTGAGCAAGTTAATATCCTTTGCCCTTTCCTGCCAGGCTTGTAACATCAGGCATGGCGTGAGACCTCCCCTGCATGGAAATCCCAAGTTTGTACCCAGGAAAATGCAAGAGGAGGCTTTTTAGCTGTGAAAACAAAAAGGAAATTCTCATTGCTGAGGGTGGTAGGAGGAATTATTTGCTGTTATGTTTTAAGTGGTCTTACTGAATGCTTCGAGTTCTCAAAGGAAAAAGAGATGAGGGGAGAAAGCAAAGGACAAGAGTAAGAAAGACTGGCATTTTCACATGGCTTTGAAGGGTTTCCTGATGTGCCAGGGTGACCTTCGTGCCATGTTTTTGAGCTTCATGTGCTCACGGCCAGTGCTGTTGGTGGCTGAGCATTCCACTTGTTTTTCCAAAGCACTCCCTGTGCTTCCCATACCTCCTTGATCTATCTCTTCCAGCCGAAACCAGTCTCAAGCCTACCTTTTACCACCAAGACAAATAGATTTAACTCTCTCAGTCTATCAATAACTGTAAGGAGCAACCAGAGCCCACCTAGCACAGGTCCAGGCATTCAGCCAGAGATTCATCCTACCAGGACAGCAAGATTCCTCTATCTGTTGCATCCTGAATGGGGGTCTCATATATGCATTTACCTGAATTCACACAGCCATGGCTATTCCCTGAAAAAAGGGAGCACAGATTCAATATTTCTTCCCTTTCTGAGAGGCCGAAATCTGGGATTACCCAACTGCTGGAGGCTGTGCCTGCAGCAAATGGAGTTGGACTGGCCCGAGGGCAGCACTGCGTGAACCTCTGCCCTCCTCTCCCATGCAGTGCAGGTGTGCTGGGATTTGGAGACTCAGGTGCTCTTGCAGGGATGTCAGGGCATGCCCTGCCCCTGGACCAGCAAAAGCTTAAGGTATGGCTCTCATTGCAAAAAGCAGTGACAGCAGTTGCTGCAGAGCTGCTCTTACCCGAGGCTGTCCATGCATTTGGATCCTGGATGCTGCCCCCTCCTCACAGCCCCCAGGTGCTCTGCTTTTAGCCCTGAAGCTGTTGAACCAGCCAGGTGAGCAGTGTAGGTGGGCACTGTGACTGTGGGTGGGGATTTAGGAGGTCCAGGCTGGGATCTTAGCCTCCTGTCTGCTATACCGTGTGGTGTCACCTTGGTTTCCCCAGCAGGCAGGGCTGTCTCTGGCTGTGCACGGTCCCATGGAAACGCCACAGCTCCAGCCAGGGATCTGGTGGCAGGACAGAGCATGTGGTAAGCAGGTACTGTGGTGTGGCACTTCACACCCGTGGAAATTGGGTGAAGCAGCATGTTGGTGATGACGGCAAACTGCAGCAGAGCAGGGGATTCAGTGGATCGACCCTCTCCTTCATCCTTTCTTTGATGTGCTACGGTCTTCTTATAAAAAATAGATGGGGTGGGCAGGGGGTGAAACAAGAGGATAAGTGACTTGCCCAGGGTGGCGCTGGTTCCCTGTTAAAGAGCTGTTTGGAGCACCCCAGTGCCCTCAGTCAGCATCCCAGGGACCTGGATGATGCATCCCCCGCTGCCTCCTGGGGATGGCTGGATCCCAGCAGCACCCTCCAAAACCCAGAAAGGGAAGCTGAGGTGGTGGGGAGAAAGGATGAGGAAGGGTGGGGAATCCCTAGCACTTAAATATTCTAATCACTCTATCTTCTGGGAGATAATACTTTTAATTTTCGTCACACAAAGAATATGTCCTGAACCAGAAGGGGTTTGCTTAATTCATCATGCTTGCTTTCCACACAATACCAGGGCTGACAAGCATAACATTTTAAAATGAGAGAAGTGGACATAATTAATGCTCATGAATTGCAAACGCTTCTTTATTAAAGGGCTTTTGCTTGCCCCTGGACCATCTGCTTCATATCACTGGGCTGGGGTCCTGAGGCTATAATAACTTGCAGCTTTAATAATTTTACCTCTTAATTAAAGCTCATCTCAAAGTGCAGGAGCACAGACATGTTCCCAGCCCAGATTTGATTTTTAACGGAGGAAACCTTGAGGGATGGGTAATAGAATTTGCATCCTTACTTTGAAGCATCCCTCCAACGAGGCAGAGTGAACCTGCTGCTCAGAGAGGACCATGGGGCCAGTGTCCTCTAAGCTGTGGGCTTTCTAGGGACCAGAGGTCTGAGCTCTGGACCTCTGCTCCTCCCGTGATGCCCATGGACCCAGTGTATGGGATGCAGAGCAAAGGGGTGGCTGCTGCTCACCCAGCCCTCAAGGGATGTGAAGCCCTGGGTGGCGGGGCTGGCGTGGGGTGGGAGACCCCCGCGGAGTAGCCCATGCCTGGATCCTTCAGGGCTCCGGAGAGGACAGGCTAAAGCATTAGGCAAGCTTCCACCTAAGCAATAGGAGGGCCGATGGCATTTTTACCCCGCAAGAGGCTCCCAAGCCCCTATGCCCTGGTGTTCGGTTCAATAGAGCCCAGGGCTGTGCTGGGGAGAAGGTCACAGGCTTTGTCTGGTGCCACTGGAGCCTTGGGGCACCCCATGCAGCAGACCCCAAATCTTTTCAAGGGCTGCAGTAAAGCTGACACCATCCGCATCTGCTTTCCCCACAGATTCGGGTGACCTGAACTCCATTTAGATGGGATGAGTTGACAGCGCGTGAAATACGGTGGATTAATTCACACTTCATTGTTGCTAGACATGAGGCTGAAGGTTGAGGTCCATTAAGTAAACTAGGTATGAATTAATGCCCTGTAATTCACAACTGCAGGCCTTCTTATGGACAGAACGTTTTATTCTAAAATGTTGTTTTAATTATTTATGTATTAATTGATAGCTATACAACTTGATTCAGCAAAGGTGCATTAATGAGAAAGAGTTTGGTTTTGAATGACACTTTGTTTGTCCACATTGAAAAATCAATACATAACATAAGATCCAGAGAGACATCTTGATTTTTTTTTTTCTTTTTTTTTTCTTTTCCTAGTAGCTGAAATGCTCCAAGTAAGCCAGAGACAAGCCTATCAGAGTGATCTGCTTAACCCCATCTGCCTTGGAAAGACAAAGCCGTGCTCAAGGTGGGGGACATGGAAACACTGATCCAGGTAGCTAAGAAAACGCAAAGTGATTGCAAACAGCTATTGCAAAGCCTCTTCCCCAATGTGTCCCCACTAGCTGTGCCTGACCACAGCCGGGCTTGGGGCTCCAAGGGTCTCCCCTGCACTCAGCAGCAATGCAAACGCTCCCCATGCACATAGCGCTGGGTGACTCCCTGGAAGGGCTTCGGGTCTCATACCTGCACGAGCCTGCATGAGCAGGGTTTGGTCCTGGAAAGCCTGGGCAGAGGAATTTTTTTTTTGCTAGCAGAGAGCTGTTATCCCATCCTGCTGAGACTGTGGCACCCCTGGAGCAGGAAAGGGCTGCGGAGGTCTGTGATGCTGCAAGCAGCAAATGCTCATCATCTGCGGCAGCATCAAGTGACTCCAATACTGACTACAATCAATTGAATCATGTCTTTTCTTTATATTCTTGGAAGTTCAGAGAAAAACATTTATTTTAGTCGTTGCAACAGTTTCCTTTTGTTTTTGCTTTACTGACCAAAGCAGCTGGTTTTCAAAAACTTTTTCAAGGCCAATCTTCTGGTTTTGGTTACAGAAAACAAAACAAACAGCTGCTTTTCTGTAACCAGCATTTACTTTAAGGAAAATTCTTGCTTTTAATGAAAAATTGGAACAAATGATTAATCATAGTTTTTCCTCTTTTATTTTTTTTTCCTGCAAAAATTTTAATTTCCAGTGACATGTCTCCAGCCAAATTTCCATGTTGATGGCGAGTGCACAGCCCGCTCCGCCTCTGAGTTTCTGCCTGCCTGGGCTCACCCAGGAAATTAGGCGATGTCTGGGTTCGATCTGCAGCACTGCAGGTTGCTTGGCTCAGCAGGGTGCAAGCAATTACACAAGGGACAGCCTGCGCCTGTTTGCTCCAATTAAAAATATCTGGCTGTACAACGCAGCGTGTTCAAGCCGAGCGTGTGGGAGCATGGCTCGCCGGGGAAACCACACATGGACAAGTAAGTGTGGCACAATACTGAACCAGGCTGCTGTTAGAAATCCATTTATTTATTATAATTATTTTTTTTCCCCTTCAAAGGGAATCCCCCTTGAAAGGGGATGGACAAAAGACCTGTTTTTTTCCTGTGTGTGGATCGTTTGCTTCCTTTGCCAGTGGCACAGGAGCAGGGATTCGCAGCAGCTGCCTTCTGGGCTCCTCGTGGGCTTTTGAAGCCTCGTCCATTACGTCCTGACATGGGCTTATATCTGTGTGTATCTCCGAGAACATTAAATCAAGTTTCAGGAGAAACGTTCCCATCGCATCTATTTATGCTTTTTATCTCCAGTGATTGTGTGGGACCTTTTGATTGCTGCTGGGCAGAAACTCTCATGAAATAGGTGGTGACAGTCCTCCCCCTGCCCTCGCAGGGGCAAAAGGGGGATGTGTCACCGGGGAAGGGCGGTGGGACAGAGGGACAAGTGCCTTGCAGGAATTCGGTGGAGGCCTTCGGAGCTGATATTTTGAGTCTTCCCTCTGCTCTCCTCCTGTGACCTTGGGCATGTCCTGCTGTCCCGGAGCTGGGAACACTGCAGCAAGCCCAGGAGCTGCAGGGAGGGCTGGTCCCATCACCTCTGCTCAGGCAAATGGCAGTTATCCAAGTGATGTTTGGGAGCTGCCTTTTGGGTTGTGTTTTCCAATAACTAGGAGGGCTAAACATGAGTTTTGTGTGTTTCAGGAAAGCTGAGGTTCTTGAGGAGTTACCTGTTTCTGGAAGCTGAAGAAAGCACTTATTAGGAGTCCTGTGATAAGCCCACAGCATTGGCTACAGAAGCGGGAGAAGGTTGGGAAAGGGCTGAAGGCTGCGTAGGGATAAGCGACCTCTGGGGATTAGGAGGAAAGGGGTAGATGTGAATATGCACTCGAAGGCTTCTTTCCAAAACAGAATCAAACCCTAAATTCTACAGAAATGATGCACCCCCAGTCCTTCAGGTAACATACACCCCATTCAGCAACTCCCCCAAAAGACCACACAGCCCAAACGAGCTATTCCCAGCAGCTGCAGGAAGACTTTACCATTTTGCAAAGGGTCTCGGGGCTGCAGGAACACGGGGAAGGGTGAGCATGATGGATGCAGCAGGTCTGTCCCATGCTGGTGCCTTTCCTCATTTGCAGGTGTAGCATCAAGGAGACACTGAAGCTGGTACAAAAGCGGAGCCTGGGCTCTTTGAAAGTGAAAGTGCTGCCACGAGAGGGTGCGTGTGTCCTTGTAGTCGAGCTTGCAGGGTGCAGAAAGATCGTCCAAAGGAATTAGTGCAAGGTCCTCAGAAATGCTGCGCAGCCAAGGTCTGTGTGTCCTGAGGAGCTGGGAGGAAATTCAAGACCCCAACCAGCCCAGTTGCCTCTTAGTGCTCTGTAGAGTCAGTCAGTTAATGGGGGGGGGGGGGGGAATCACGGCCAAGCACTAGTTTCAGCCCAGTTTAACCTACCAAACTGTAGCGAAACAAAGGAGAAATCCTTTGACCCTGGTGCCTGCACTTGAGTGGTTTGTACCAAGCAGTTCAGGGGCGTCCCAGTGTGGATATTTTATTCCGACAGAAAAGCGTGTGTTAACGGGGTGACTGCTAAATGATGCAAACACTGAACAAACAGGAATGCTGGAGCAGAAAGTCCTGCCACAGCCTGGAGGGACTGTTTCCTCTGTCCTGCAGAGCTGCAAGGTTGGTGCACTGGTGTAAGAGACCGGCCAAGCATGGCAAACTCGCAGCATGCACCGGTGCTCAGAGGAGTTTGGCTTTTCTGTGTAGACCTTGGCCATCACCAAAGGACTTTGCAAACAGTCCTGTGCCTGCTTCTGCTACATTCCAGCTCAACACTGTGGCCCCCAAAAAAGTCTTTGCTGGTTCTAGCATCCCTGTGCTGTGGAGGAGGCACCGGTTTGTGTGATTCCTGCTCACTCCAATGGCTCCCCAGTCAAGCCCTGGGTGTGCTGCGACGGTCCCAGCACATGCTGACCCTGAATTTTGTGGGCTGGTAAAAGCTAGGGGATAATCTACAGTTCAGGTGAAATCTTAGTAATTCAGGGGACAATTGGCTTTTCGTAACAGCTCTGCTTAAATGGAGAGAGAAGGGACCTTTTCTGCAACAGGTGGGCTGCTGCGATCCTGGAAGATGCCCTGTGTGCAGTTGTACATCATCACAAGCTGCAAGAGTTCTGCTGAGCAGCGAGCAGCACTTCTTTCCTGATCATTCAACTTTTCCTTTAAAATATAGCCTGGAAAGCAAGGGAAATTTAGGAAGAAGAAATAAAAGAAGCATTTAGCTTTTAAAAAAATTCACAACACTTCCCCTGAGAAGTGGTTTGTGTTTTTTCCGTTGCACAGACTCCAAGGGCCTCCTCCTGCACAGCCTTGCCAGCTTGAAGACATGACCGTGCTGCGTTCCTGATCATGAGCTGATGAGAGATGCCTCCTGCAGACTCAGTAGCCTGATTTCCCTGACGAGTTGCCTTGTTCATTCTTATAGCAGCAGGCAGATGGACTCTCACTCCTCTATGAAAGAAAAGGTAAAGAAGTGATGCTGGGAGGGTGTGGGAGACTGCGAATGGACTCCAGCCCAAGCAGCCTCACATGTGAGATGATAATGAGCAGAAGGGGAGTCGCCCCCCAAGCTAGACACTCCTTTGGGCTTTCAGCTGCCCAAGAAATGTGAGCTGGTGCCCAGGGAAGCAAACTTCATGCCAGGGGCTCAGACTGATCTCACCCCCAGCTCTCAGGGAAATTAGTGTTTTCAGGGCAAAGGCTGAGGGTTTTGGTGGGGTCTGTACTGTGACTGCAGTGCCAGAGAGTATGGAACAAGGTTGAAAGGGGTCTGTGCAGGACAGGCAGCACAGGCAGAAGGTACTTGGTACAAAAATGGGGTGGGAGAGAGGGAAATGTTTCACCATCAGACATTTTCTAGAGAAAACTTCCAGATTAAAATCAAAATCCGATCATATTGTCAAAAAAAGGGGTATTGCTCATAGACAAGGATGTCATAAAGGGTGGAAAAAGGCACCTATCAAAGGAGCTTTTAAGTGAAAAACCTTCACCCAGCCCACGCTCACACCCCATGGTCCTCCCACGGGAGGACACCTTGGCAAGGGGGTTTATTTATCCAGCTGGAATGCAGATCCTAAACCTTTACGTCCAGGCCAGGTTGTTTAGCTCAAGTGTTTTTGGGTGACTGGAGTTTTATTCCATGCACAGTATCGATGCTCTCAAAGAGATGAAAAAAACAAATGCTTTGGGCATGGTCTCAGGTTTAATACAGGCAATATTGTTTCTACTATTTTATTGAGTCACAGGGATCCAGTTCAGACATTAAGAGATGGGAGCTGGAAGGACATCGAACAGAGGATGGGAAGCACAGAGGAATTACAGAAGGTAAATGAATCTTCCCATTTCTTTCCAAATGAGTTATTAATCATCTCTCATTTACATATTCATTAACCATAATACACACCATATTTTTATTAATGTGGCAAAAAAACAATTATAGGTGAAAAATAGGTTGTCTGTTTATTTTATACGTGGATCTTGTTCCTCATTTGCATGATTTAAAAAATGATGTTTCTTCTTGCCATGCAAAAAAGAAACTGGATGCTCAGGACATGTTCCAGCCTGAGGCTATAGAAAGGGCTGTTTGGCTGAATAGCTGGGAAACAAGAAGTTGCACACACCCAGCAGCAACTGGCATTGGGGGATTTTATTTATTTATTTATTTACTTATTTTGCCAGGAATAGGTTATACTAAGTCAGTCCTGGGCTGGGACGGGGGAGAACAGACTGGTTCAGGTATTTTCAGTCTGGTGGTTCCTGGCTACCTCCTGGTCGTAGGGTTTCAGAAGGTGCTTTGTGAAGGGGCAGCAAATCAACACAGAAGTCCTCTCTATGCATTTCCATTCAAGCAAACGAAATGTGGGGAGCAGAAATAACAAATGAATATTCAAAGCCTGATTCTGAATTGATTATAAAGAGAAGCCATCAAATGGTCAATAGCTTCTTTTATTCTCATGGAAGTGACACGAACATTTGGTTTAAAATATTTGAGGAACAATATCCCCAAGTTCCTTCCCACTTCCTTCCCTACAGTTTTGTGATGAATGTTACTGGATTGCAATATGTTTTTTGGTAAGCCCGGCGTGAGCCACTCATTCAAAGGGGAAGCTTTTCTTTTCTCACTTCCATTTCTTTGGTCAAGAAGATTAAGCTAGAGTTACGCAAAATGATGTTGCAGGGAAAAGAATACATTGTCAATTAAAACCTCATATTGTGAGTTACTGTGCGTGAGCAGCGCGGTTGGGAGCGTTGTTTGGATGCTTGCTGAAACTGGACATCAAATCTGGCTTTGGGAAGGGTCCTTCCCATCCCCATCTCCCTGGTGACATTGGCGAGCGAGATAAGAGCTGTTTGCCTCTTCCTGTAGCAAGGGGAGCAACTCAGTTTCTAGGTTTATTCCTATGCAGGGGCTGAGGCTCAGAGACAGCCTCCAGCTCCACAAATTCCCATCCCAGTGAGAACTGGGAGTCCAGGGCTGTCCAGCAGAGGCAGGGCTGTATTCTTGGTTTGCTTCTTATAAACCTTTCCTAGGTGCAGGCATTGGGCACTGATGGACACTGCATACAGGGCAGGATGGGCCCCGGGTGCACATGTGGTGTCTTGTCTGCCCTGCATGCTATATTCTCATCATTTGGGAAAAAATAAGGTCTTTGAAACTGTCTCTTCCCTGGGAAATGCTGTTTGCAGATAAAGAGCAGTGTCTGAAGATGTTGCAGACATTGGGAACCAAGGGAGCACCCCTTGCAGCTCCGGGAGGGATGCTTACAACTGTCAGAGTTTTGTTTGTGAGACCAAAGACGTTCCTGCAAAAATTTCTCCCTGTATCAGGAGAAAATCCTGTTTCTAGTCTGCGTGGGGAAAGGGAAAGTGTATCCAGGCAGTTAGCTGGTCAATGGACATGTATTTCTGTCTGTCCTCACGCCCCTTCTCATGCTCAAATGCCCTGCCTGATTTCAACTGAATTTGACAGGAAGGTAAATATCTAAATAACAAATCTGTGTACCTATATGGAAAATTGGCTGCTGAGGAGGAAAAAACCCCAAACCCTGCTGAGGTTTGGACAGCCTCAATTTTGCTCTAATCGCTTTGGCCTGATTCCCAGAGCCGGGCACGGCAGCTGACGTGTCACAGCCAACTTGTCCTGTGAAGGGAGTTGCAAAAGGAACAAGAGAGGAATTTTATAGGCATGGGCAGAGATGACAGAAATCTTAGCCCAATTCAGTTACAAAATCAGTCAAGGGAGAGACACGCATCCGTAGGAAAACAGAGTACGTTTGCTCTGCTGTTCACAGGACTGCTGGTCTCCTGTCTACAGGTGGGAGCTCAAAATACCTTTTTGTTCTCAACAAGAATGCTGTATTTATTTCTTATTTGAATTTTTTTGTTGTTTTTTTTTTAAAGCCCCTGATTGGGAAGGGGAAGTTTCTTTCAGAGACCATCAGCAAAGTGGGTGAAGTTTGGTCTGTTTCCATAGAAGTTCGTGTCTGCACAGGGAGAAATGGCAAAATTTAACAATGAATGAGAAATTATAAACATTTGTTGAAAGCACCTGGCTTTGGGCATAAGACTTCTTTCACTGCACTCCAGTGGTTTCACACTGCCCTGCTCTCCTTGATGGCATGTAGCAATTCATGACACTTTCCATTTATTGCAAGCAGGAAAAGTGCCTCACAGTGTCTGTGGTTTTCCATTTGAAAGAGTCTGTTCAGTGTATTTGTTCTCCTTTATTAATGATATTTTTGATAGACTTCTGTTTCTCCATTTTCTGGCTGGCATTTCTCTTCTTTTTATTTAACAATTATTACTACTTAGGAATGCTTTCCTGCCTTTGGTATTAATGTGTCCTGGAACTGCACTAGAAGCATGCTGCACAGCCCCAATTTCTCTTCCCCTGTCACACAACGTACGAAAACCAGATGATCAGAGGTTTTTAAAAAAACTTCTATAATAAGTAAATCAAAAGAAATCGCACTGAAGCTGCTCGGTTTAAAACCCGAGGAGTGCTGGAGATGGAAAGCATCACACAGCTCGCTCTAAGTTCCTCCATGCTGTTGAGAGCTCCTGGAAGATCAGCAGGGCTATATTATGTGAACACCAATTCCTCTTTCAAGAGAGAATGCCTAT
>JAVJGG010000002.1:27614075-27624763 GCA_035590195.1 Aviceda cuculoides
CTTCTATAGCTATATCAAAGCTATACTTAATTTTGCTTTAATTACAGCATAGCTGTTTTCCTGCAGTTTGAACCAGCATATGCCAATATTGTGCTAACGATAAAAACACATGAATATGGCACAGTGTTTTTTGGTATCTGCTAAAAATTGGTGGGTATTGCTATCCTCATTTTCTAAATGGGAAACTGAGGCATGAGAAAGACTTTGCATGCCTCCAAGTCACCTAGGAGGGTAAGTGTTCTCTCCCACCTTGTTTTTGTCTTGATGGCATAAATTAGCTGGGGCAGGATGGGTCCCGGTGTGTCTGCACAGGACCTGGCACAGCTGCGCCTCACCTTGGCTGAACCAAACTAGTCTCATCATAACCAAGGTGGTTAGTGTGACTGTAACCCTGAGGAGTTTTCAGGACTTGCTTACTCTGCTTTTATTCTAGTCAATCCGTCAATACTGTGAGAGGGAATGATTTTATCTTCTTTACAAAGTTTGAGCAGCTGTTGCCGTTGGTCTTCACACCACTGGGCTACCCGAGCTCCAGACCTGCCCCTGAGCCTCCCACCCTTGTCTCCTTTTCACTTTAACATACTGCCTCCAGCTCTGGTTCTGACCAGAAAACACTCATCTGCATCCTCTGTGGGGGTAGTCACAGGGTCACAGCTCGGCACAGGAATCTGTTTTGGCAGGATCAAGCCCCGTCTTCACGGAGCCTTCAGAGCGCACTTTGTAGAAGCAATGCCTTTAAAACAAAGCTATAAGGAATGTGCCTCTGTCAGATTTGCTGCCTGCATCATTCATAGTGAAGCACAGAGATTTATCAGCAGTGAAGTCAGGGGAGCCGGTTTTCAGCAACTCCATTTCTGCATCGTAATCAGCCCTATTAAAACCAAGTTATCTCTCCTAGACCATTGCATTCAAGCATTTCTTCCCTCCTTTGTTTCCATCAGTGCTTTTCTTCTTGCCCAAACCCTAAACAACCTTGACTGCAATGAGTTGGCAATCAGCAGAAAACCCCATCCATTCAAAGTGAAAATATCGATGCTTCTGCATCATTTCATAGCACATCTGGGGCCCCATGGGTCCACATACCATCACTGCCCAGCACGCCAGGCCAAGAAAAGCATGAGGAAGAAAAATAAATGTGATGACAGTTGGGCTCTTGTAAATGAGTCTTGGTCTGAAATAAGCCAGAAAAGAATAAGCATCTTGCACCAACTCACATATGGAGTGGAGCTAACGATGGGGAAAGAGGGAAAGTGCAATGTTCACACCATCAGGGCAAAGGTCTGCAACACGAGCTTGCATCACTAATATAGGCAGATTTCCCGCCTAATAACACTGAAGGAAATATCTGGGCACTAGCTGGTCAGTCATAGTACAGTGCCTGCATGTGAGCCAAAAGGATGGAGACTGGGCTGCTAGGGGTGGCAAGGGACTGCTGCAGCAGAAGCTCCTCCAGCCCAGGTTTTCCAGCCACAGCTCTTGCCCATGCATGTGTTTGAGCTTTGGCAACACTACAGGTGTACCTTAGGTCTCCCTTGGTTTTTAGCCAACATGCTTCAGCTTGAACAGTCTTGGCATAAAAACCCTTCTGGCCTGGTGCACAGATATGTGCTTCGAGTCTGTGCTTGGGTCCAGTGAGCTGCTTCTAGGGTCACTAAAGTTCACTACCTGCAGAAGCTTAAGTTCACCATTCAGGTGCTCAGGGTTAAAGGACACACTCCTCTTGAAGGCAGGAGAAGTTTGACTCCATATTCTTTGCAATAAAGGGTTAACTTGACTCTGAACAGCATGTTTTGGGTTTATTGTCCTCCAATGCCACCAGGCAATTCCTTGGGCTGCTTTTTCCAGCCTTTTTAGCTATTCACTTTCCTCTCCCTTCCTGCACACCACGAGTCTCTGGGTGGTTTATGCACATTTGGCTGCGACTCAGTTCCCTGTGGTCCCCTCCATTCCTTAGCCCTGGGGCTCCAGCATACGCACTGGGTTCTGGTTAACTTCTGCTCCACCAGCAACCTGGAAAACTTCTCCAGCAATGTCAGAAATCTCCAGCAGTTGATATTTATTAAGGCTTTTGCTGCCTGCGTGAAATGTGAAAGCCAATCCATGTGATTGATAGGCCTGATCTGCATTGCTCCGTGTATTCTTAGCCAGGTTGAGATTTGGCTTGAATGAATGAAATCTGGAATTCTCTTCTGAGCAGCAGCATGGCCAACCACAGCTTCTGGCTGGGTTGATAGCAGACAAAATAAAGGCATAGCAGGACTAGGCTTGTGAGAGCCAGGTAGACGTCTGCCACCTGAGTCCGTGACTGTCTCGCTTGCACAGTAGTGACCTCCAGGGACTGCTGGCCCTTCCCTGCCCAACGTCAGCCAGCTGAAGCCATGGTCAGCAACAACAATGAGTTATTTAGGCTTGAGTTCTGGCACCATCTGCATCTAGAGATACATTTGCCCCTGCTTGTTTGGGAACAAGCCATAACTCATGCCTTCAAAGCAAAACCAAACTGCCAAGTTTCAGTGCAGTTCCTCACTTCCATTAAATCTGGATAAGGTTCTGCGACTGCTGCTATACCCCCTCCAAATCCTTTTGATCACAGCTGCCCTTCCCACAAATCTGCCACAGCAAACAAACGACCTCAGCCAGAACGTGTGCCCTGCATTAATCCGTAAAAGGCATTTTGCGAGATGTGTCAGAAAGTTCCCTGCAGCTCAGGACTTGCAGGGATGCGTTGCCAAGGAGGTATCTTTCAAGTAAAAAAAGCCCGACACATTTCTACTGCACACAAACAGCCTGGGGTGGGGTGAAATATGGGAGCAGAAGGCAACTTTCCATGACAGCAAACAGAGATGCTGAATCACAGGGCATCCCCTTTCAGCGCTGGGGAGGGGTGGGGAATTGCAGAGGTTTTGCTAGGTAGATGGCAAACTATTGGCACACTGCAAAGTCTTGACATGCTGGATCGTGTCTGGGCAGAAGCCCTAGGTGGAAAACAAAGCTGCAGAACCACTGGTTTCAAAGAGACTTGGAGTCATGTAATCGAGAAGAAAACTGTCCACCCGTGTTTGCAAGACTAAAACTGGGTAGCCCAGTAATTTGTAAATGTTCATTTACCTAGCCGTTATTTGGCCTATTGTTCCCATGCTCTCTCCTTAGGTAAATATATTTCCTTGCCTTTTTCTTTCTCAAATCAGATCTCCTCAGATGTGATTCTCCTGCTTGTATGACAGTTTATAGAAAGGATGCAGGTATTGACCCTGACATGACACATTAACATTCCTCTGCTGCTCCAGGGCTGCAAGCTGGTGTTTGTGGGGCAGCAGATCCCAGATTTTATATTGTGTAACTCAGGACTGAGTTTCAGGTGACATCTCCATGTGTCTGCAGAAACAGCCTTGGAATAATCAGTGACAACCAGTCGCAACTGTAAATAACAGTTGTGAGGCATTATGCAGGGCAAGGCTGCAAAGTCTTTGTGGAGAAGCTTCTATTGTGACCAGTGGGGGAAAATCAGGGCTTGGGTTAGGAAGCTCCTTGCTATAAATCACAGCAAACCCAGGTGAAGGTCTTTGTCTCTCTGCTCACCAGACCATGCTACTTCCTTGGCAGTCATCAGGGGTGGTTTTTGCTCCTGGGGAAGACTGAGAACTGTGACTTTAAAAATGAGGAGCAGAGGGAAACTCTCACATTTTCCCACATGCTGAAGCCAAGGAGCTGTTAAGCCGTGAGGTCATGCTCAAAAGGGGATGGTTGTCCCATGAGCTCACACTCGGCTGGGTTGGCGAGGCTCATGGGGAGCAGGTGGCTCTGTTCGACAGCAGTGGTGCCGATGGGCTGCAGGCTGTGCTCCTCCCCAGCCCTAGCTGAATCCTTCCTTTGCAAAAGACACCAGAGACCCAAGGAGGAGAACATTGAAGGTAATTGGAAATTTTTCACTAAAGTAATATATATATTTTTTTTTAAATAAGAAATTAATTATCAGCTAAGTGGGAAGCTTATGGCTGAAAATGGTTTGGGTTTTTTTCCAAAAAAATTTCAAAATGGAAAATGGGAGTGTTTAAACAACCACCTAAAAGCAAGACATAACTTGGAAGCAGTGTTTAGATGAAATTACACAAGCATAATCATACTGGTCCATTACTTTTTGACAAGAGAGATAAATAGTTCCTGAACATCCCACTTGCAATGGGCCCGTTGAGCAGAGGCTGAACTCTATAACAACTTGCTCAAAGCGATGAGATCATGTATCTGTCAGCACGGCCTCTGTGTCCAACTTCCGCACGCATGTGTGCATGCTGACAGCGCGGTCCCGTACTTGGAGCCGTTTGGAGACACATCTCCTGAGGGGCCATGCAGAACTGCACATTGCAGGTAGATTTTGCTCTCAGACCACATGAGCAGTCATTGCTCGTATAGTTGGAGCCTGTATGTACAGATCTGGAAATGGGGTTTGGACTGTTTTCAAGGTTTTCTACTGCTTAGTCCTAATTTTCAGGTTTTGTGCTTGCCTTGCAAGATTTCCTGAGGAATATTGTCACCTGAACAGCACTCATTTTTGTTTGCACCAAACCCGAGGCAATGGCAGCATCTATTGCATGCTGTGAATTATATGTACAGGGAAAATTGTAGATTGTGCCGTCCCATGGCATGCACCTGAATATCAGTGGCGGAAACAAAAGAAATAAAAGAAACAAAAGCCAATCCATCCTAATAATACACAAATTTCTACAGGGTCTTGGTACTGCAATGTGTAATTTAAACAAAAGGACCTTCCTTTCTTGCCTCAACAGCTGATCAAAACATGATAGTCTGATGTTTTCTTTTAGTGTCATGAGCAGACAATAAGAGCAAAATGCAAGGGTGCACCCAGCTGGGTTGTCAGTTTCTTTACATGATGGGTGCTGTGATGCCCTGGGATTACTTCTGCAGGCTCCAGACGATCAAGTGGAGATGTGTCAGATTGCTTTTCTCAACCTACCCTGAGGGTGTGGCTCAGGCCAGCTTCAGGCTTCCATTAAGCATTAGGTGAAATAGCTTTCCTCTGGGCTGGAATATGGCTGGGAGTAAGGCTGCGATGCAGGGTGTGGGCTTGGCTCCCCTCAGCCGGCTGCTGGTCATCCCTGGGGACAGCAGTGTGTTGCAGTGATTTCTGGTAGGCAAGTGTAGCATCTCGGGATCTGTTGAACAGAAGAATTTTAATTTGCATTATTAAAATGTTTTGCATGACATCTAATGCTGGCGATGTAATTTGGTAAACAGCCTTGTAATTTATGCCCAAATATTACTTGGCACATTGGCTCCTCCGTGACAAACGGAACTGATAGGGATACAATGCCATACCTTCTTCTTGCTCCTCCCACCATCTGCTTGCAATATTCATGCCTGAGCAAATAAAAAATATTAATGTCTGTAAGAACTGGCCCATCTCATCAAGCTAAATATGAACAATGTCAGAACGATTACAGAACGGGACAAAAAATGCTTAAACATATAGCACTCATCATTAATAGCTTGTTATTGGCACAACTGATGTGTATTACTATCACATACTACACTGATCCAGTACATAAATGTTTTCTTTAGCATATTTTTAATGTTGCTAATTTATCTGTTACTGTCACACTGGGGCTGTTAGCTTTGAACAAATGGCTGTTATTAATCACTGGAGAGCTATTAGACACCACAGCCGTGGTGTTAAATCAACTCAGGAGTGGCACTTGTAGGAATATTCAAACAGAAATTTAAAATTACCTGGGTACTGGTCGTGTGGTTAACGCCTCTGGGATCAGAGCCATCAAGTGCCTGCAAATACTGCTCCTGTGTGTCGAACTCACCCAGTGGAAATTCCTTTCTCCAAAGAGCAATTTCAGTTTAAGACCTCATTTATTACGAAGTTGCTTTGGGGAAAAAAAAAAAAATTGCAACTGTTGGAGTTCAGCAGTGTGGTGTTTACACCCTGGGCATGCTTACCCCTCAGTAGATTTGGGGCTCTCTGAGCAGCAATAGGTTTGCTTTCCCTGCGTTACCCCACTAATCTGCTGATTCTGGGGGGAGGTCAAGAGCCACAGGATCACCTGTCTCGGGGATGAGGAGGTTAATTCTTCGTGCTAAGCACCACTTTCTTGCGAGGCTGAGCCAGTCTCCACATCACTCCTGAGCACAGATGATACCTCAGATGTTTGTGGGACCTGAAGAGCGAAGATCTTCAGTGCAGTTTAGGCTGCGGGAGAATTTTGCTGAAGTTTTTCCTGTTTTCAATTTTATTTTCATCAGGGAAAACTGAGCTACAGGAAGAACATTTTAAACAGCACTAAGCTAGTATCAAACCCAGATGTGTCCCTTTCAGTCCCCTCCTCTAACCGGGGTCCCACATGAGTGGAACACCCCTGTTTGCCTGGCCTTTTGCACAACAGGTTCTCCTTGGGATGATGGCAAAAAATAATAACAATTTAGGTCAAACCTACCCAATCAATAGCCTGGGAAGCATCACTGTAGTTCAGGCACTTCCCAGGGCTGAATGGAGATGAAAGAAAGGTGGAGCTGAATGGAAGGAAAGAAACCTCAATGAGAGCCCTTTCAAAGGGGAGATGTTTTAGACAAAACATTTGGGGGCTTAATGAACTTGTGTTTTCCAGCAAGAGGCTGGTTCATGAGAAACCTTTGATTCACGAGACCTGCTGGACTCAGATCCATTAAATGTACGGACTTGCTGACTGCTGTCACGGAGCTGCCAAAAAGCAGCTGTGAGTGGGAGATCTCTGGTGGTCACCTACGATGCTCCACAAATGTTTCTTCAAATGAAAACAAATGTAATTTGGAACAATTTTATTGCTGTTCTGGAAGGGCTGCTGTAATTTATATTTTCTTTATCATTTATGTAAGCTAAGTCACCACACATTTGAAAGTACAAATCTCAGTAGCAGAGTGGTCTCTTTATTAGCCTTGCAGTAGACTTCAAAGGGAAGAGTTTGGGAGGTTTTTTGGATCCTGTGGAAACTTATTATCTCAGATCTGGTGGATTGTTAGAACAAATCTACTGTAACTTTACAGCTTTCTGTGGCTTCCTCTAACGACGGCTATTTACATGTACCTTCTCAGACCATAGCAAGGAAGTTACCCAGAGAAATACCACAAAGGCATCATAATTAATGGCAGTTACATGTTTATAACTGCACCACAGTGCACCAATCACAAGGGCCTGCTGCTGAACTGACTGTGAAAAAGGGACTTTTCTGTCCTTTTTGCACTTTCTACAGTCTTTTTCCATACCTTCAATGGCCTGGGCAAACATGTGAGTTTGAGAAGGTGTGCAGCCAGCTGAAAGGCACTTCCTTTCAAAATGGTCAGATACTCTTACTGGCATATCATTAATCCTGAGTAGTCAATTGAATGGAAGTGTAGGCCATGACTTGACATTGCCACTAACTTCTACACATTTGCCTTGTGTTTTTGTCACTGGTTGGAGACCTTACAGCTGGGTTCTCTCATCTGGAATAAACCTAACCTGGTGCCTTTTGCAAAAACCCACTGTGCAAGGCCAGAAAAGACCCTGGGGATGATGCAGTCTGACTTTCTGCATAATTCAGGTCTGAGATTCTCACAAACTATTTCTGTGTTAAGGTGCTCATCAGGATTGAGCAGGATTGAACACAGGTGTAGAAACAGCTAGCTAAGATTTCTGAATTGGCACTTATTTCTGGACAGTTTTGTTTAACTTTTCGTTGACAGCCATTAAACCTTGCTGCATCTTTGCCTCTTGGTTTCAGAGCCTTCTCTGGAGGTTTTGTGATCAAGTCACTTCTCTGATCTTTTTCTTGAATAAGCTCAGTAAATAGAGCATCCTAAACCTCTCACTCTTGGTCCTTTGCTGTCATCTCTGTTTCACATCACAAAGCTTCCCACACTGGTCAGCTGCCTACCAAATCCTCATCTGGCCATGCAATTAGTGGAAGGTGGTGGTTATTTTTTTCCTTAATACATAGTACCAATTTCTCCCCTTGAGAAATTAATTCTGTGTTGGTTCCAAATGGGTGGCCCCAAAGACTACAGCACTCCACTAAACAAGGTCCCCTGGGGTTCCCCAGCCATCAAACTCTTTTTCCAGGCTGCTCGACCGGCATGCTGCAGCCTTGGTCTTACAGCAGAAAAGGCACAGGGACAGTGTCCCTCTGTGGCCAGGCTGTTCCCTGGCAGGTTTGCTGCCAGTACTAACCTTGACTGGGCATCAGGAGAGGAGAGTGATGTAACTGTTCTTCAAAAAAACCTCATTGAATTGGGTATCTGCTGAATTCACACTGACATGTTTCCCCCAAAAAAGGAGGGGGGGGGGGCNNNNACAGCCGCTGAGCTCATAGTCCCTGTGTGCTCTTCTGGGACCAGCTGTTCCCCAATACCTTTGTATTTGGGACCAGTGCCAATGTGAGTGAGTTTTGCTAGTGGGGGCTTCAGTTCCTTCTCTCTTCAAGACCACATTTCTGGCAACTTGCAGTGAAGATCCCAAAGTGATCTTTTCTGGCTGATGAGATGTGAAGTTGCAGGCAGGTAAAATACATACAAAACAGATTAACTGCCTCATTCCTTTATGCCCAAGCTCTTTTCTGACTTGTAATGGAAACCTAAAGCCTGCCTTTCTTTTAACTCGGATCTAAACAGTAGCTGCTATAAAGCATTAGGTTGGAATATGAAATCTGTATGAAACATGAAGGGGGAATGATGTATTTTAAAAAGGATCTTAGTGGGTCCTAACTTGAAAGTATCAGTATAAATTCATTGCAAGTAATACGCTCTTAATTATTCATTTTCTTTGGCACCGGCTAAAGAGCCAAGTAACGGCTTCTGTCTCCTTATATTTAGTCTATTATTGTTTGAAAAAGGCCAGGGGGAGGCCAGCACTGTGCAGAAATGATATTCCCCCTTATATATACACATACGTATTACCAGCAGCCATAGTAAAGGGGAATATAATCACCAGCAGCTGAGAGACAATGACATTTTTATAGACCTCCTGGCAAATCTGCAGTGGGAGAGAGCCTGACAACTCTTTGGCTTTCGACCACAAAATTCCTCCGCAAGCTCTGCGTAGGGAGCTCGGGTGAGCTCCGCGTCGCTCCCCTCCCCGGGAACCAGCTCGCATCGGCCAAACAGCAGCTGCCTCGTTAGGCTGAGCCGTCCCTGCTTCTTCTGGAGAAGGAGAAGACTGGAGTGAAAGACCAGGGCAGCTTCAGAAGAAGAAGAGGGTCTTACTGCTGAGCCAAGATGCTCGCACGGCCGAATTTTAGAAAGCTGGTTCAGCCAAAGTGGAAGCATCAGGGCTGGCTGGCCACTGCAGAGCTTGTTTGGAGGAGGCAAGAAGTCACTGTCTGCCTTTTTACAGCAGATCACTCCAAGAGCCTCCACGGCAAGCAACCTGGCCTTGATGGTCTCCATTAGCCCACCGCGGTCCTGTCCTTCAGCAGGTGAAGGCTCCTGCTGGCTCCGAAAGACCTGGGCGCGAAAGCATGGACAAAGCGTTTTGTTAAAGAGGCCCAGGATGGAGATTGTAATCTTGATTTTTAACCAGAGCAGAAACAGCAATGGGAATTTAGCTGGTCTTGAAAAACATGAAAAGATTTTCCAAGCTCTTTTGCTTGAATAGCAGAAGAGACCTCCCTGGGGCTGAACACATGGGGCACCTTGTGGGATCTGAGGAGGTAAACTCAGCTCTCTCCTTTGTTTGGTTCGATCTCTAGGCTTGATCCTGGGTGTCTCAACACCAAGTCAGTGCTGCAGATGCTTGCCCCTATTTCTTACTTTCTGGTGATGTTTCTTGTGATGTTGATAATTTGATTTTATTTGGCCAGACAGCAGCAGGGTCAGTAGTTTCATCTTTGTGCTGAAAATCACCAAACCATCCTCATATGTTCAACCATCCTACCCAGGTTTCCAAGCACTGGCAGTGAGGGGGTCCTTGCTCCCAATTTCCTGGACACAACCCCCTAAGCACATGTCCATGGCTGATGTCCTGTCAATGCCGTTCACCTGAAAAACTCACTTTTATCCTGCTTTTTGCTATGAACAGGGTCACATTGCACGTACATTTCTGTCTACTCAGGAGGCCCAGGTTGTGCGGGAAGGACCTGTTCTGTGCTAGCTGCTGTCCTCTGCAAATAATAAATATTAAAGCCTTTGCAGTCTACAGCAGATGCAGTCACCCCAGCTCAATTCAGAAGGGGTGAGATTAAGACAATTTCTGGGGGACAAAAAGTTGATCAATTGTAGATAAAATGAGTTGAGTTTTGTCTAAATGCTAGAGACCAAATATTCCTGGGTTTTGTCAGCTGACAAGTTAAACGTTTCAAGCAGTTCTTTGGCAGTTCAAATAGAAGAGGATTAGCTGTATGGACAAAATAGATGGGGTTTACTGAGTTTTTCCTTTGATTGATAGGCATATTTCATTTTTCTGCTGTCAAAATCCTGAAAGATTTGTGCTTTGATAGAAAACCCTCAGAATATCATCAGTGTGAGCATTTCCATTGGGTCAAATGAGTCTGGTTTAAAAATGCCTTGAATTGAAAGTTTTGACCAGCTCCAGCTGTCAGACCAGGTTCTGGGTTTCGTAGAATCACAGAATGGTTTGGATTGGAAGGGACCTTAAAGATCATCTAGTTCCAAAGCCCTGCCATGGGCAGGGATACCTTCCACTAGACCAGGTTGCT
>JAVJGG010000002.1:27627950-27662488 GCA_035590195.1 Aviceda cuculoides
CCCGCCCCCCCCCCCCCCCCCATTCTTTAGCATGTCCTAATCCTTGGGCTGGTGATTATTCCCTACAAGTACTTTTTTCAAAGAAGTTAGACAATTTCTTTGGGGCCTTTTTAATAAAGTGCCATTGGCATTTCATAACTCACAGTGTTTCATAAGGTACAAAATGAAAGCATTTGAGAAATTCACCATTAGTAAGGCCAGTAGGAAAATGAAATTTTATTTTAAATCCATTTGTAAATCCTCCATATTCATCATTTATTTCTGGCTCTGGCATGCACTACGGCCAATGTCCTGCTTTTTCCTGTCCACAGTGCCACTTTTATGCAGGAGTGACAGAGCTCTGGTCTGCCTGGCTGGGTGGATAATGGCCATATTCACCGGTGCATTTTTCCAGCAGATCTGACAGCTAATCTAAAGAATGACGTTGCAGTAGGACACTTCAGATAAATGGAAAGAAAGAAAAAGAGAATGGGAAATCTCATCAAGCCCAGGGGAACCTCCACTGCCTGGTTTTCTTCAGGAGGCACAGGGCAGATCGTGGCATTAGTCATGAACACCAGCACGTTAGGAAGGAGCAGACAAAGCCTTAATTTTATACAGTGCGTGACGCCTGGTTACACCAGGTTGTTTTCTTTTTAATCATTGTAGCTGCAAGGGTTGGAGAGCTTGGTCTCAGTCATTGAGAGTTCAGTGGTTTGGAGGCAACCTATCTAAGAGATGCCGGTGCACATGGGCTTGGGATGGAGCATCGCCGGGATGTAGCCTCATCCCCAGGAGACCTCTGCAGTTATGGTGGAGCTGTCTGATGGGAGATTCGTAGCCCCCAACTTTCACCCGAGTGCTCAGTGCAAGACTAACTGCCCAGACGTGACCTGTGTGGACATTTGATAAGACAAAACAGGCCCTTCCCTGGCACAGGAGCTCTGGGAGGAGGATGAGTGAGGAAGCTGGGTGGAGCAGATGTAAGTCACTCTGCAGAACTGATGGCCAGGGGGTGTTCAGCCATCCCTGGCAGTGCGGGTGATAACCCATGTCACGTGTAGGCATGATTCCACACTGGAGAGGAGTAAGTTCTTACTATAGACTCTCCACAACAGAAGACAGCACCTGCAGGTTTGTGTTTATGTGCAGGCCTGATCTGTGAGATGCCAAATCCTTCATGTGAGTTATTGAGTCCGCTCAGCCCCTGGATGAGATGCTCCTTCCTCAGTCCCTCCCTCCCTGGGTGCACAGCAAGGAGTGGAGTTTCCAAAACATGAGCCAGAGAAATCAGTTATATGAAGAGTATCTCAACATGGCAGCTCCTGGTGCTTCCCAGGGTGCGAGGGAAAGCGTCTTCAGAGGGAGCAGAGGGAATTCGTGATGTCAGCCCATAAATCTCCTGTCTCTTTTCCATCTTCAGTTGAATGCAGAGAATCAGTTTCCGATAACATCTCCAAATTGCTGGGAGCAATTTTGCAGCTTGTGTTAATTGCAATCTTCTGTTGAATGCCTCTGAGCTCTTAATAACTTTGTAATTAAAGTACAATTAACAAATTAACTTGTATATATCAAATGGAATGCTAATGTTGTTGTTAATGAGGAGATAATTAGCTGGTGTCATGGAGAGACTCATGGGGCATCTTTCAAGATTCAGAACCCTTTTGGCTCACGTAGGAGGTTAATGGAGTTTGTGGTGAATGAATGAATGAATAAATGAATGAATGAATTGTCCTTTGATGACATGCCGTGGAGCAGTCAAAGATAGCCAGGTAACCGATGACTCCACAGCCAGAAAACAGAAGTTTCTCATTCAGTCATTTTCTAGGCAGCTGGCCAGAGTTTTACAAAGGTTTTCTATAGCACAACTGGAACACTCATTAAAATACATGGCTGGGCTTTGAGAAGGGCTTAACAGGTGATGAAACTGCTCAGCACCATCCAGGCCTGGAGGCAACATTCCCACTCCAAAAAAGCCCTGTGCAGCTTCTGCATGTTTCACTCCAACATCACTGGATGAGATGCAAACCGCAGGACACCTCTGCCTGCCCCATCTCTGCAGGACACAGGTTTCCTCTCCAGGTGCTGTTATGCTTTGCGCTGTACCATGGCAGTCAGGCAAAAGTGTCCATATTTGTTAAAATTGACTCCAGGAATCAATCCCAAATGGAAATTAGGTATGGGCTGTTCCCTCATACACCTGAGAAAGCACAAACAAACTTTGGCAGAAAAGAGTGTGAAGTCAGAGGAAGGACAGAAATGCTCCATCAGGGTCCCTGACTCAAAAGCAAGAAATTTTGCCTGCTGTGATGGTGGACAACTGGTGAAGGGAACGGCAGGGGAACTGTGGGACAATAGCTGAGGGGGATACAGAAGTCAGTGGATAATGTGATAGGACCTGAAGTTGCCCATATAGTGCATACGTCTGCCTGCGTGTAGCATGCTGCTTTTACAGCTTTTGATCTGCGATCTCAAATTTGCTATTAGTTGCTGAATCCTGAGGGTTGCACCCGTCAGGTCTAAACATCTTCTCCATGGCTACAGGTGAGGATGGAGGTCCAGACTGCAGGATGTGGGTAGTTCCTCACAGTCAGATGGTCCTAGAAGTACTGGTAAAGAGAAGCGAGGCTCTATAACTGGTTTACTAGTGTTTCTGCATCTCCTTTTGGGTTACTTTCCATTCAGACAGACCACTGATCTTCCCCAGCCCTCACACAGCACCACCATAAGCTGCAAAATGCTCTGTTGAAGGGCTTTCTTGAAAAAGTGCCGAGTTCTCCTGGCCTCTGATTTGCAGGCAGGAACTGGGACTCAGGGGACTTGCCAGTAAAATTATGGTGTCCCAGTGATACAGCTTGTCCTGGGGTGCTGCACGCAGTGCTGTGCTCAGCCAGCTCTGGGCTCGTGCAGGGGCCCTGCTGACTTTCCACATTAGAACCCTGCAGTGCATGTGGGGCTGTGGGTGCTGTGCTGGGATGGGTGTGCTCTGCACTGGGGTGCACTGAAATGCCCTCCCTGCAGTTCAGCTGTCCCAGTCTGGCTTTCCAGCCTGGATGTGGTCTGGGAATGGGAGACCTCATTCTTGAGGAATTTGCTCCTGTTATTTGGCCTTAATTTTCCTTTGCTCAATTTCATCTCATTACCCACAGTTACACCCTGCTGGGCCATGTGGCAGCACTCTAACAGGTATTTAAAATGTTACAGAGTGAGCCAATTGCTGCGTTTAAAATTCATTCCATACCGTGACATAATATATTTTCAGTATGCTCAAATTTGTTAAGATACATTGGTACCGAAAAGAGCCTGGCCAATTGCATGGGAATTTTCTTTTTGCTTATGGTCAGACGGAGGCTGTGCCCCTACCCCTCACTCCCTGCATGTGTCCTGGGGCTGCAGGGCTGGCTGGTCTCCTGCACGCTCTGCCAGTGCCCATCAGTCCACAGCCACAACTCAGGGAGCTCCTCCAACCATCACCCATCTCTGCCAAAACACGTGAAGCTGGGTCTGCAGCTACTGCAACCATCTGATTTTGGGCTCTTGTTTGCACAGTTGCTGATACTGGGACGTGTTGGGATAAATGCTTTTGATTTCACCCCAGTGTTAGGATTAAATGTCATTTCAGCTTGATAGTACTGCAAGCGCTGTCTTTTTCTATTTCCTATTTCCTTTTTCTATTTATTTATGTGGCAACAACTCTGTGTTTGGAACTATCAGGAGGAGAAATCACAGATGACAAAAATAAGGAGAAATAGCAAGAGGAGGAGAGTAGCCAAAACCAGACCTCTTTCCCACAAAGCTGGGCAAGGACCCACTGCCACATGAAGAGGGGAGTGGAGGGTGTCGGTGAAGCTGGAGGACAGGGACTGCTGTTCCTGCCGCAGCAGAGGCTGCGGTTTCAGCCCTTGCAGCAGGCTCCAGCCCAGCAGAAGCATCACCCGGCCCTTGCCCTGCTCAGCCTGGCCCCCCAGGGCCCCCACCAGCAGCACAGCTGGGCACACCTCCCTTCCTCCACCTCCCCAGGCCCTTCTTGCATATGATGAAATCTGCCCTGTACACGGTCAGACTGCTTTCCAGTTTCACTGCAGATCAGAAGTCCCTTCCCCACGCCTGAAGTGACGTGACCTGGCTGAGAAAGCCCCACTCTTGCTGCAGGCAGAAGGTCCAGGAGGGAAGTTGTGTCAGTGCAATGATGCTGCCCCCAAAGTCACGCTCATAGCAGGGTGAGTTTCAGACATCTTTACATCACTTTTGTGTAAAAAATGTCACACAGGCAAATAAGCAATTGCTGGAGAAGAAAGAAACTGCTTGTGGTCTGATGCCTCAGTTCAATCTCAATGACTTTAAATTAATTATGTGCCCATGCTTTCCTGAACAGCGATGCTTTCCTGTAACATGGTCTTAGGTCAGCCATAATATCCTGCAGATAAACATTTTCCCCCCTCTTTGGATCTACAAAGAGAGGTAGCTTTGGACTACATATTTATGGACAGACGCTGAGCTATAAATTGGACATTTCTGCCGCACACATTCCCTTAAGGGCCAATAAGACTACACACATCAGCTAAGTAATATTTTACTGGGATTTTCTTTAATGACTTCAAGAGTGCTTATTCTTTCCCTCAACCAGCATTGCATGAATAACGTAATTCTACAATTAATCCTGAATTACTCATACAGTGGACTCCATTTTCCTTTGCATTCAGGACAAGTTTAAAAAGTTATTGCTTTCCCCCTCCTTTCTCTTTTTTTTAAAGACTTCTTTAATCAGACCAAATGGGGCTTAAAAGTACTGGAAATGTCTGGTTTTCTTTCATTCTCAGCCTGTTCAAAATCAAGCTAACGACAAAGGACAAGAAAAGCACTTTGCATTCGCAAGCTGAGAAAAGGGACATGAGGGAGAGGGATTCTTTCACATGTTGCTGGTGCTCACTTGTGGACAGGAATTTTTGAGCAACTGTGTCAGATCGCTGTGGAGGGACAGAGGTGGTTTCTTTACATGTTAGACCTATGTTTTGTGATTGGTCTCCACAAGACTGATCATTTTAGGGTGAGTTTAAAACGCGTTGAGAGCTGAGTGGACGCTTGAGGTAAGTCCTGAAAAGAGAATAAGATGGACTTGAGGAAATACGGTGACCCCAAACCAGCCAGGTGCTAACAAGTGCCAGTTCCCCCAGGACACTCAGCAAACACAAAACCAGGCAAGGGCAACCCAAAGCTAGAGCTCCTCCATGTCCAGATGTTGCTGGGGCTTTTTGGCCCCTCTCTGTAGTCTGGTATTAAATGTTTGATCTGCTAATTGCCAGCAAAGACGGGGAACACCTGAAATCTCCTAATATTGTCATCTGACAGCATTTCTCGCAGACAACATTGCACTCTCTTTATCACGATACTAAGTGAAAACACCCGCATGGGAGTAAGCTGCTGGGGAGCAGCTGCAGGCTGTCTACCACCATGTGTGGTCACCTGTGGACCATGGAAAACTCAGGGAGGAGATCCTATTTTAGGGAGTCCTAGGGAGGGTTGGACTTTGGCTAGCAGGAGAGGAACAGCAGTTGGTTCAATCTGCTAGAGTGGCAAGAACTGATCTTTGTTTCCTGCTGAGTAAGGTAACTCCTTTGCTTTCTTTTTTTTTTAGACGAGAATTTGAAGGATTCACCTTTAGTAGCAAGTGCTTGGTCTATGAATCTACCTGGCTAGGGGGCTGGTTATGAAATAAAGAGATTTCTATATCACTATTGAATTTGCTAAATACCTTTTTAAAGGCAAGAAGAGTAGATATGGCAACAAAATCTGATGGACTAAAAAAATCAAAACACTTTATTTTGAAAGTGCTAAAAAAGGGTTCTTTTTTTATTTATGGGATGCTGGGGAGGGATGGGGGCAGTATTGAAGCAATTTGATACAAAACCCTGTCATCCAGGTTTATAGGCAGTTGCCCCATGGGCTGTGCAATGGTGACTGCCTTTCCTTGCCTGGGTGACAGGATGAGGGTGCACCCCCGTGCACAGAGGTGTTCACAACATCTATGAAAGCAAGCCTGTGATCTCAGGAATATGCTCAAACACCATCCCATGGGGAGTGTCTGGGCTGGGAAGCTGGCAGTGCTCTCTCTCCACATCAACGCTTTGCTGGCTGACACCAGTTGTTCGCGCTACACTCCATATATCTGCATTAGCTCAAACTTACCCGCTGTAGAGTCAGTTAATCCTCTGGGAAGTGTGTAGGGCTAAACTCCTCTGTGTTTTTTTCTGTTTAGTCTAGACTATTAGACTTAGTGGCGCGGCGACTTCATGGATTGGTGATAGATTTACTGGAGTTGGGATATGGCAAACAGTGGGTATTTATGCACGTGTGCTGACGCACCCACGGCCCCCAGTGAGCGTATTTCAGGCATGGCTGCTGAGCCCTGTGCTGTCTTACCTTTATTGCCTCTCTCCCTGCAAAGACATGAAATGGCTTTTTTGGGAGCCTGAGGTACGGGACCTTTTTAGAGCAAATCTATCCTCCACCCTTCGGGAGCTGGTGAGAAGTGGAAGAAGCTTTCTGGGTGTCCTTTCCATGGCCCCTGGGCTGTGCAGCAGTGGACTTGGAGAGGCCAAGGTCACCAACTGGTCCCTTCCACTGCTAAAATGCCTGTCTTTCTGCCTTCTCCAGGAAATATTTACTGCTCCTTGAAGACCTGAGCTGTGGGGGTCTGGGTAGGGAGAGGCTCTGTTTCTCAGCTGACATGCTACAATGCCAAAGAAATGGTACTTGCACCATCTTGTTTTTTGTTTCAACCCATGTCACCTCCTAAGACACTTAAGAGCCCAATTGCATTGCCAGGGACAAATGGGACACATCCAGCTGTGTTCTCATTCCTCAGCAGAAAGTACTGGGGAAGGTAATATTGGGTGACTTTCAGCTGACTAAAAAAGATACCTCGGGCATCAGGCTCCAGTTGAGGCATCTCAAGGAGCTCCCTAAATCTCAAGGTGATATGGGAACTCCAACTTGAACATAACTCTTGTAGCTCTTCTGAGCCACTCAGATCTTCTCTCCCTCTTGGTTTTCCTTGCCCTCTCACCTGGCACCTTGCACACAAGTTGGCCTTGGCCATAGCTGGGCTTTCCTGTGTGAGACTGATCTTCCCTTTCTCACGTGCCAGTGCCCAAGTCCCACAGGTCAGCCGTGTGATGTGTGCTTCATCCCCTGGGATCCAGGATTCCTTGCTCAGAGTTGTACATCAACATCAGCCCTCGCAGCCAGTCATGGTGCCATTGGGGTGGTACTTCTGTCCCTCTAAGGCGATGAGATGGATGATCACCACCATATTTCATGTTGGCCTAGAAACTGTCTGGTCTGTTTGCCAGAATCAAATCACAATGAATAACATGGAGGGAAGAGATGATGTCTCTTATTACCAGGACCCCAAAACTTCCAGTGACCTGGAGGATAGAGTTTATAACATACAGTACTTATTTGAGCGTTTGCCTCTGTGGAAAGACCAATATGTCCCCACACACACTGCCACCAACTCATTCATTTAATTATAGCATTGTTGGTTGAAATGTACATAAAGGGAATAAATTTAGATCTTGACAAGAATAACACACAGCATCCGCTGCTCTTCCTGAACTACATCCAGATTGCCCAGTGAGCATTTAGATGGACCAGTAATTATTCCTGCCTTGACTTAAAATAAATTTTTCTGTTTCCATAAATGACTTAGCAATGTAAACATCTCCCCTCCCTAAGGTATTAGGGTTTCTTTGTCTTTATTTTTTTTTCCACATCCAGTCCCTTTTCTGCCGAGTTTCAGGTTTAGCATGTTATGTTCTGCAGCCACTTTATTTTGTGCAGCCTTTGTTGTTCCCTGTTCTTCCTCCAGGCAATCCCCTGCTTTATTTACAGGGCATCTCCTGTACATTACACACCCACACTGCTTCCTGCTTGCAGATGTGCTCTACAGAGGGACCTTCTAAAGCACTACAATTATTCTGTCATGCATAGCTCCCCTTTTGCCACCCTGGAGCTGTTACAGCCCCAACAACAAAAAAACCAAACCAAACCCCAACAAAAAAACCTGCAACAAAATCAATAGTAACTAGAAAGGAAAAGTCTAGAATGTGTATATATATAAAAAAAAAAAAATCATCATAGGAGATAAATGGGGAAACACATATTCCTCCTTTTCTCCCCCTTGTTAATGGGAGAAGGAGAGGAAAGGACTAATCCAGAAACATCCTGGCAAGAAAGGGTAGGCACAATCTATTTTCTAAGTCTCCTTCTTCACTGGCTTGAAGGTGAAGATGCCCCTGAATTACCCCTCTGTAAGTAAGAGGAGGATCAGGCCTTTTAGCTGTTATTTTCAGCCAAGTGGGAAGCCCAGGGAGGTGCCATGGGAAAGGGCAGAACAAGGATCTGTCCTTGTTGTATCCCCTGGATCTACAGTCATCTCATCCCAGGCTGCCTTTTGCTGTTCCACATCCAGTACCTGTGTCTAGCCAGGCTTCTTTTACATCTCTGCACCAATGCAGATTCCAACAGTGCTTTCCTGATCTATGGTGGTGCAAAAGGCTGGCTCGAATTTTTAAGCAAAGCCATTTGATGTGGTGCAACCATGGCCTTAATCCTGCCTCCTGTGTTCCCTTGAAAATCCACTGATATTTCTGAATGTATTTTGATTCAGATAACTCAAAAGTCTCTACGGGTTCAGGCTGTTGCAGACACAGGCTGCCCCTTGCTTGATGGCTTTCTACCCATTGCAGGAATTTGGAGACCTTCTCACACACCAGTTATGAGCACCCAGCCTCTATCACCCAAGGAAAACCCCAGCCTGTGCTCCCACCTGGGATCAAGCAGGTGAAGCAGTAGTGTGGATGCGCTCCAGTGCTGTACGCAGACCCACTCTCTGAGGTTTTTACCTGTGGTGCTCTTCTCTGCCAAACCTGCTGCAGGTGCCCAGAAAGCACCAAGAGCACTCAGCCGCCCAGTGTGCGTCCCACCCGGCGACATTGGGGTGGTGAGGGTGGGAATGATGCAGAGGTGGGACTTGCTGGTGCAGACAGGGCTGGATCCCCATGACTCCTGAAAAGCAATTGGCAGCCTTCAAGCAAGAATGCAGGCAGGTACCTGCAGAAGCCATCTTGCAGCAGCCTGGAAAACATACGGTTGTTCCTCACGTTGAATCACTGGGTTTTTTGCAGCTTGCCCGGAAAGTCACTAAATCTTGGTTGAATTCAGTCCTTGTAGCACTTTCCTCTATGTGGACAAATTTTGGCATAGGAATGGCAACAGAGAGTAGAAATAAGTGGCGAAAACTAGTCCCTTCGTAGTGGAAGCACACTTTGTTTTTAAAGGAACCTCAAAATTAGGTCTTTGCAAACACGTTCAGCTGAGTCCTAATTTAAGAACAATTGAGCGAGGTCCTATTGAACCCCCTGATTTTAGAAAAGATCTTGGGGAAAGCTGTGACCTGTGCTGTTAGGTGCTGGGCTCCTTGAGATGGAGGTCTTTTGGTTGCTTGCCTGAGTTCACCCATCTCACACACATCAATGTGTTTAAAGTCCTGTATCACTATTAAATGATAATCATAGTTTAGGATAAGGAACACTTTGGGCATCACCAGGCCAGCTGGGGTTAGTTAAACACCATCCTTTTGTGCCTATTCAAGTTCATGAGGGCAGACAGCCCTTGCAGTCTGTCTTGTCTCCTACCTACCAAATTCTGGTTTGGTGCAGGTTTTCAGGACCAGCCCTTTGCCCTCCAGCAAAAGCAGCACCCAGACCCACCAGTCGTCCCCCCCAGCACCTTCGCAGCAGGTTCATACCACATGTCTCCTGAAGTTGCTGACTCCCACCCCCGCTGCCCCCAGCTCCAGTTCTCACATCCCGAGTTCATCAGTTTAAATCGCATTTTGGTGTAAATTGATTTCATTCCAGCCTCTGCTTCCACCTCTGTCTTGCCTTTAAATTGTATCTAGTCTTAAATCAATCTTATTCCAGCCCTCAGCTGCTGTGCTCTTAATTCTTCCACTTCAACTGCAACTGTTCTTAAAGGGCCCGGCTCAGAGAAATGTTTTTCTCTCCCAGCCTCTGCTGCTTGCTTGTTTCATTCAAAGCACCTCCAATGTTAAGCAGGGACATCTTCCCCCTCCTCTCAGCCCTCACTCCCTGTTTAGCGAGTTAATATTTCCCCTTTGCAGCTCATCTGGTTTTAAACCAATTGGTTTTTTTTTTTCATCTCCATAATAATCTAAATTATTCTTTATTTTTGGGCCTCCTCTTCCTTCTTCCTCCATGTTTCAGTCCACGGTGGCAGTAGTAAGCAATGGTTTCAGAAATATAACGTGACAGTTGCTGGTTCTCAATTTGCACGGCAGGAGGACAAACCCTGTCTGTCCCAACAGAGCTGATAGGGAGAAAGAAATGCTCTGGGACTGCTGGAGAGGAGAAAGGAAGAACCTCTTCCTATGTTCTCAGTCTCATTATAAAGTGACTTAAGTAGCCGCAAACAGATTTGGGAGGCCAATGATGCAAACAAAGCCTTTTGGGATTTGCAAGAGTTTGACTTGAAAATGGCCTTAGGGTTTTCAACAGCTGTCTCACCAAAGCTGGCTATGAAGGGAATGAGCATTGCTGATGTTCAGAGAGCTGGAAGCAAAAAGGTACCACACTTGTGTTCGTTTTTAGGTGAAGCCTGATGTGACAGAAAAGCCATGTGCTTTAAAGCAGGTCTTTGCAGGCTGCTAAGCAGGAAGCATTCATGGACACTAGAGATGGCAATGTGCCCGAATCCCACAGCTTTTCAGTAGTAATCAGGTGTCTACATGGCACAGTTGCCTCTGGAAACCATCTTTGCTTTGAAATGACATTCAGGAACCTAAAGTTGCCCGAGGAGCTTCCTTAAAACTGACAAGAACCTAAATCAGAGTTGGATAAGTATTTGTCAATAGCCCTGACAGACCCTGACTTCTTTTGTGCGTGGGTGTATACAGACATATTTTTAGGAAAGAATGAAGTAAAATACTGCTTTGTCCTTTTGTGTTCAATGTCCATGAAGGTGACACCTGGACACAGCCATTCTCCAGGTCCCCAGTGGCAAGGCCTCTTTGCTAACATTGCAGCATTTGGTGAGAACGGGCTGGTGTCTACCACCAGAGTCATCCTTGAACATGGTCACCAGCGCAGCTATGAGCTAGAGAGGGGTCACCATTCACCCCATGCATGGAGATGGCTCCTGGTAATGGCATTCAACAGTTCCTGGCCCAAGGCTTTGAAAGGTGACCTGGAGGGTCAAAGGTTTGGTGTCCTGTGTCCTGGAGGAGACATTGACTCTTCTCCATGACGTAATTTATTTTTTTTCCCTTAAGAAGAGCTCATTGTGTTTTGAGGCTGTCCCTTCCACTGCCCGTGGTGACTGAGTGGTGCCCTGAGCCGTTACTGTCCTTTGACCCCTCCATCACAGCACAGAAGACACAAGCAAGTTGATGCCCTCATTTGCTGCTGATGGATGAATGCTGCCAGTCTCAGGGTAATGGATGGAGTTTAGAAGTAGAAGCATCATGAATCAGATGTGTTTAGGGAAGCTGATGTGAGAGGTTATGCCCTGATTCATATATTGGTTGGTTGTACAGTGCCTGAAACTTTTTTTGTGATGGAAAGTTCTGATTAAGAAACTAAGATTTTTCCTGGAAATGGAGTGGGGTTTAGGCTTTTGGCGCTTTTTGTTTGTTTGTTTGTTTGTTTGTCCCCTCCTCTTGTAAAAGATGACTGGAAGTAAATAAGCCAATAAGCTAAATAAGTGTTTGCCTGAAATGTTTTAGACCCAGTTTTCAGTAAATTTGGGCCAATGTTTTTGTCTTGGTTTTGACTGTCAAAAATGAAAACACATCTTTTGTGATAGGCCAGATCTTTTAATACTGAAGGCTGTCTCTGTTCCTGCCAGCTCTAAGTAGCAGTGCTGTCCAGTGGGACATGCACACGAGAGCTCTGCAGATGGATGGCACAGTGAGGCTAGCACAGGGAAATTGTGGAAAACTGATCCAGCTTCTTCATTAGCATTAGATTGCAATTAATTTGGGCTTTTCTTGGTAGATCCTGTTCGTTGGTCACTTTTTTAGCAGGAATAACATTGCTGGTTTAGCTTTGATCCTACCTGGCACTTCTGAAGAATATGGACTGTATTCCAGGTCCTCAGGTGTCTGTGTAGGTATCCTGGGCTTTATGGCTCTCAGGAAAACTTGTAGGGCCTCTGCATAGTTCAGTCAATGCCAGCTCACTTTGGAAAGGAAAGACTCCAAAGAAACAGGAAAAGGAAGGGCCAGACTTAGTCATTCCAGCTTCAAGCCACAGCCAGTTCATGCAAGGCCAGGTTAATGTGGACTGTTGTCTTGGGACCTCGTGTCAATCCCTTGAGGTCTCCAGAAAAATTCTCATTTCCTTCAATGTGCTTTGGATCAGGTGCTCGCTGACCCACTCAGAGGAGCTGCCTAGCTCAAATGCTCCAGGGTGAATGCAATTGGTTACGATGTCTCTGTTCCCTGTGCTTTCTCCCTTAGGAAGGTAAAAGGTGCAGTTGCTGTGTTAACAAGCAGAACTGGTGAATTTTTTGGCATGAACAAGACAATTAGAGTAGTCTGTGACAGATCAGCAGTAAGTATTCCCAGACCCACAGAGGTGCTCTAATTGAATCTTCACTGAGTCCCTACACCCCAAAAGACCTGGATGTGGTAATGCTGCACAGTGGGTCCCTCCCTAAACCATATCATTATTTAATAGAAAAATAATGCCCGTCAGACATCTGGTGGAGAAGTTTTGGCCTCTTTATCTGTGCCTAAAATCAATGTACTCATGATCATGTTGGTGGATTCAGAAGCCAGGAAGACCTAATGGTAAATGCCTTTCATTTCTGCTAATGAAATCCCACCCTGGTAATTAAGGTTACCCGATAAGTATGCAGTGTTGCTCTGTGGTGATTTATACTGTACATGCTGATTTACACCAGATGAAGGCTGGGCTCAGTTTGGGTTTTTTTGGACTCATTGATTCATAAATGTTGTAGATACCCAGCAGTGACTGGAGAAAGAAACACCCGACTTCCTAACTTGGCCAGCATGTCACTGGTGCAATGAGGCAGCCTGGCTGGTCCTGGCCGTGAGCAGGGTTGTGCCTAGAGCTACAAGTATTGCTGTGGGTCATGCAGAAAGGTGGCATCACTGTCCATGTAGGAGAAGGTTAGCTATTAAGTGCTATATCCATCAAACTGTAATGCCACTGGAGATGTTTGACCACTCCCAGAAATATATAACACCAGGTGCAAACCTCACAAGGCTGTGCTCTTTGGAAGGGCAGCATTCTTCCCATTGGTATCCTCCGTATCACTGTGAGTGTTGTCCCCTCTTGAGTGGCATCGTGCACCTTAGAGCTAAAAGCAGAAATTAAAGATGTTGGGAAAATGTACCGTTACACCTCAAATCTTCTATGGTTTGGTACCAGGAAGGCTGGTAACGTGCACGCAGCAGTAAGGTGCACTGGTATCTCCAGTCCTCCATCTGGAGGTTGTGTTGTGCCGGGAGGTCATTTTTATCGTTTGTAGTTTATGGCTAGAATGTGATTCTTTTCTTAGAGTCGATGCTGGGAGAGCTTTGGGGAGAGCATTTCTGCCTGTTGCCCCACCTCAGGCTGCTCATGGCAGACAGGGACATCGCCGTCTCTGGCAGGGACCGGGTGGCTCCCATGGGGACTCCACAGAGTCCAAGCTCTGACGGAGAGGTGCTGGACAGGCACTCACTCTGCTTTCCCCCTTTCAGGTAATTTGGTCCATGGGGAAAAACACGAGCCAAGTACAAAAAAGTTGTAGCCAATCTGGCCAAGGTTTAGGATCAAATCAACATTATAGACTGTAAGAAATGCAATTTCCATAATTCTTGGTTTGCATTTTAAACAAGCATGTCCTAGTGAATCCCTTATCCCACAAGGAACTGACACTTCTAAAGGGGGGCAAAGCAGGAGGGAGGAACACATGAGACAAGGTAGGTGGGATTTTAGTGAAAGAAAATGCAGCCCAAAGGCAGGCTTTAAGCCAGTCACCCAAGCCATCAGCCCAAGCTGCAAAATCAAAACAAAGGAACAAAGGAGAATTCAAAGTTCAGAGAAGCAAGTTATAGCAAATAGGTTATTGTCATAGGCATTTTTGCTGGGATTTACACATGTGGTTAGCATCAGCTGGCTAGACAGCCTCATACCACAGAGTACTCTCTCACTTGGGCTTTGATCTTGCAGTCAATTGTATGCACCCCCCACCCACCCATGGCCCCCGCTGCTGCAGCGAGGGGTGAGTCCTGTGCTGGAATAGGGGATGCCAGGTCCAGCAAAGACCTGGTGATGTCTAAGGCTGAAGATCTGGGCATAAATCTTTAAAAATTAGCAAGACATAAGAAGAAGGAATCACTGAGGACTTTATGAGTTATTTTTCTTCTCTGGGAATTTCAGGAAACCGGCTCCATTAGAGGTTGTCTGCACTCAGTTTTCTCCTCTGTTGGGGTAGGACACTGTGGTTTATCAGCTCCCATGGTGTTCATGCAGGGCTGAACCATCCTTGTGTGAACCAGGAGTCCAATATTCAGGAAGTTTTTCTCCTTCCATGGCTATATGGAGTAGCTGGGAATGGGAGAAGCTGCAAAGGGAGCTAGTACCCCATCACAGTGAGTTTTGGTACCTCTGGCTCTGCCATATCAGTCTGGAGGTGATTTCCTTCTCCTCCCTCTGTTGATGGCTCATTAGGAGCAGGCATCTCCTATAATCCTCTTCCTCAAACACTCCACTTCAGGCTCAGAGAAGTGATTTCTCCATGCGCTGTCCTGCCCTGCAAGGGATGGGAGTAGAAAAAAGCATGAGAAGGAATGAGAGGCAATGTTGTGTGAGTTTGGGAAGTGGTGCCAATTAGGGCATTCAATGTCCATATATTCAATAAGTATTGTTAGCTGTAGCTGGACAAGGCTGTAAAATTTGTCTTGTGCTGGTTGATTTTTGCTTCTTTGCTGAAAATCTAACAGGATCCTTGCCCAAGGAGTTGGACAGCCCTGATCTAGAGTCTGCCCTGTGGCATAGGAGTCCTTTCTGTTTGGTTTCCAGAAAGTTTTTCTGTGTCCTAGCCAAATCCTGGGCCTTAGATTGAAAAAGACAGTAGAATACAAGTCTTCTGTATCCCCCATGTCTTAGATGCAGGCAGACTGATCTGCTATACTACCTTTCCTATGTTTCTATCTTTTTTTTTTCTTTTTTTGGGGGGCAGGGGTGGGGGGAGGGGGAGAGGGTTGGAGGGGAGCATGGCAGCACCCCAGGGATTTCAGACAGAAAGCACTATACTTTTTCCCAGGATTTTTGGAAGCCATTGGCAACGGTAATCTCCCTTGTAACACAGGTCAGAGAGGTGGGAGGCCCCGAGATGCAGAGTTTCTGTTGTGTGAGAATAAGCAGGTAAACGGAAGAGGGGCACTAGCAATGGCCCTACTAGGAGAAAATCAACAGAGGCTCCGTCTTTAATTAGTAGACACCAGAAACTTCACAGGGAAACTCATCCTTGGGGACACAAGTCAGGTTTAACTGGTTTCTCCACTTGGGGAGCTGTTCCTTTATATCACATACATAATTACATTTATTCTGACAGGGAAAAATGTCTCTGAGATGAATTACTTTGTTGCAGCAATGCTCAGGGTTGTTGTTACCCTGAACCCAGACCATTTTCCAGCCAATCTCCCACTCAATGGGAACTGTTTCGCTAGCACAGAGTGAGCTCTGCATTTAAAGGGCAGCCCTGGGCCTCGGAGAAAGGACTTGCCCAGAAATTTGAAGAAGTGCTGGGCTCTTGCAGGTTGGAGAGGGACCATCTGGGTTGTACATAGTGAGGTGCTTTAGAAGCCTGTCTTGTAGCTGTGCCTTGGTTTCTTCATCCTGATGATGTGTGAAAAACAGATTAGCTCTGCAGAACGTTGGGACAGTCAGTAGCACAAATGCTTTTGAAATCCTTTAGTGAAAGAGAGACAGTTTAATGACATTGTGCTTCTGCATTACAGACACATCAGTGTTCAGGCAGCCCTCAGAAAGCATATGGAAGCCCTGGCTCAGATTTGGGCCAGGGGATCAGGTCCCTGCTGACACCTGAAAGGGCAGATTGCTGTGTGCTTGGGTGGTTTTGGGGTGCCACAGCTGTGCAGCCAGCCACTGCTCCCCTGCAGAGCAACCCCAAAACTCCCACCAGCCTCCTGCCTGCAGACCCCGTGACACGGAGTGCCGGAGTTATTCTTGTCTTTGTGATGGATGGATGAGGTATTTCTGTCCAGATAACCCCCTCCAATCACCATTTCCTTGTTCTTCTGGATGCTGCTTTATTATTTTCAGCATGAAAGGTGATCAGACAGAGAACGTGAATGTTGTGCTGGGCAATGAGAGATGATGAATGGGATGTGTAGCTGAAGGGTAGTCAGACCTTGACCTTCTTATGGAGCAGCAACTGCTTTTTCCCTTTTTCTTGAGGTTCTGCTGGGATATATAGGAATTTCCTGGTCTTGTGGCGCAGTGAGATCTGACTGCTGGAATAAATGATGGGCAGAAAAGTGATGGTGGAGGGGTGGCACGGTTTTATCCAACTTGCTTCTTGCATCTCTGAGACCAAGCTGGGTTTTCCTTCAGCTTTGCAGATGCAGCTATGAAAGCAACGTGACTACTTTTGTGTTGCGGTGAAATAAGGATAACGATAAATACCATCCCTGTTGAAATTCTTGGAAAATTTACCCGTGACTGCATAGGGGCTGAGATGTTAAATGAAATGGCTCCCTGAATAGCTACATCTGCCTCTGTGCACTACATTCAGTCAATGCAGTAATTATTGAGTGAGACTAAAAATTGCAGACAGGGGTAATGTAATCTTGTGCTGTTAATTTTTTTTAGCATTTAACATACACTTGTTTTCTATGGCTGTTTGGTTATCCATAGGGGTAGGGCAGAGGGTGGATTAGCACTGATATAAGGGGTTGTTTCCTGCGTTCTGGGCAATACCTCTTTATGTAGATGGGTTTTTTGCTATGAAATGCCTGTTTTGTACAGTAATCCTTCTAAAGCAAGAACCTTTTAGAGGTACAGTATGGAGAAAAGGATTGTACATAGCAAATGATATCATGGTTACCAGCCGCACAGATAAATTACTGAGTTTTGTCCTGTTGGTGCAGGCAGGCTCTCTGAAAATGTGTTTGAAGGCAGCCTGGATCTGATTTATAATCAGGCTTCCTAGAGAACAAATAAAAGCTAAATGGCAACGATGGAAATTACTCAAGGGAGAATCCAAGCTGGATAATCAGCTTTCACACTCCCTCTCCACCACCCTCGAAGCCAAACTCGCTAACATCTTTCAGTGACTTCAGGGATGAACAACATTGCCCCACTGGTTCTTTTTATACAAATAATTACCCATGACCCATCTAGAGCTGCATGAATCCAGGGATACCAGGGTGTTTTGCAAATATTGATGAATGGAGTGCAATTGTTCCCCAATCCCCGAGCAGTGGGTAGTCATTCCACCAGTTCCATGGTCATTTTGAAATCCCTCCTTGTCGCTGTTAGGGTTGGGGGGGGAGATGGCTTCCCCCTCCACACACACAAGAATTTCCAGGATTTTGAAAAAGACTCCAATTCCAAACGGGCACATACAAATCATATCCTGAAACACGAAAGATAACTCATCAAAATAAACCTTTTAAGCCTATTTTTTTCATAGCCATTTGCTGTAGAAATGCCTGAGATGTCTGAGACTAAGTTGTGTTGAGTGAAGCAATTTGAAAATGTAACAACAGTCCTTTTCTTAAACATTGCCTGGCTTGTTGCAACTGTTCCAGTTTAGCAAAATTTGCCCTTTTGACAGATGAGCATTTTGGGGATGGGAAAACGGTGCGACTCAGGTCATCAGAAAGTGTTTGATCAGCTCTAGTTTGCTCTATCAGAGCCATTGGCTTTGCAGAATGGCAAAGTGACAGAGATGTCCCAGCTCCTCCTGCCCTGAAAAACAAGAAGAGCAACAATCCTGGGCTGTATTCTCTGCCTGACCAAATAAAATGTCTCCGTGCTGTTGAAGGTGCAATTGGCCAAAGTACACACCACTGACCTGAGTGGGAGCAACATCAGGCCAGTACAGACAACTGGAAAATCCCATGTGCTGGCAGGTGACTGGGCTGCCAGGCTTATACCTGGACATAGAAAATGGTAAAAGCGTGCCAGTGTAGGGGTGCCTTGTCCTCGTCCAGCATGGTCCCTGTGCCATGTGGGAGCACGTTGTTATTTAATTATATGGTGCTTCTTGACAGAAAAGCAAAATTGATTGCTCTTTTGTACGTAATTGGGAGGGTGCTGAGAACATGCATGTGGGTGCTTTAACTGTATTAGATTAATTACCAGCCCAGCCTCCTAGTAAAATTGATCTTGGTTTGTCCCCATCTGCATCTGCCTTCCAGGTTGGAGACAGCCTAGAGCCTGTGCTGAAGAAGCTCTTGCCCAGGACTCAGACGTGTTTCAGAGGAAAGAACAGCGGCTGTAGCTTTTTCTGGAGGAAAGAGGGATGTCCGCTGCCTCTAGGATAAATCCATGCCTTTTCATGCTGGGAATGCTGAGTAGAAGTCCAGAAGTCCTCAGGCAATGGTCAAGCCCATCAGTAGGGACTGCTCAGCCTGAGGAAGAGGAAGACTGAGGCCCATAACCACCTCCTCACCAATGGGAGTCCTTTACCACCCCATCTCTCGTTCCATATCCCTTTGACCCCAGTGCGGTTACAGGACAAAAGACCTTTCTTCAGCATCTGGGAGCAATTAGAGAAAAATCCATGCCTTTCCCCATGTCAATAAATGCAGTGGGAAAAGGGACAGTAAGAAATGGAGCAAGAAAAAGTAGACCACAGGTAAGGACTCTACCATCCAGCAAACACAGAACAGATAATGCTAAATAAAACTATTTTATAATATGGCATAAAGTATTTGATTCAAAATCACAGTACTCCTGCTTTTGGGGCAGCTGTTTCTCTTGCAATTATTTTTCTATGTCAATGACTTTTTGGTCCAGAGGGTTCAGCCACCTCTCCCATGCACGTGCCAAACTCACATTAACTCTCCGGGAAGTTGTGCATGTGCATCAGGAGGAGAACAGATCCCCTTTCTATTTTCAGGAAGGGTTTGCGTGTGATTTATGAGCCTGGAGAAGGAGCATGGAATACCAGAGTGCCAAATTAAGGCATGCCCAGCAAACGAAAGGACAAGGTGAAATCCAGGAGCCTTCAGAATTAATTACTGGAAGAAAAGAGCCAACGCAAAGTGATGTGAGCTCACGGTAGCCGATCCAGCCAGCTTCAGGTGCAAAGGTATGTTTGTTCATGGCTCAGGGTTTTCGTCTCAGTGCTGACAGGGTGATAATTCAGTCCTATAAAGCAGCAAATTATCACTGCCTTCTTAGCATTAATTTCCCTCCCCAACAGACACCATAAAAAAATGAATGCTTTCTCCTCAAGGCCTTGGTGCAGAGAATTTCCCATGGCATGCCATGAGTTACAACTCTATCTCCAAAGTCATCCTGTAAATAACATGTCGGGATCTTAATTCATTAAATAAATCTAATAGCTTATCCAATCCATAACACACAGCATCTTCAATGCTCCTTCTAAAAAGGGTGTCAGTGCTTTCCTCTCCTTTGAGGCATATGCTGAGTGCATCGCATAGGCACAGATATAATTATCTATACCTCCCCACCTATATAAAGAAAAACGTGTGTGTGCAAGCATCTGAAGCACACACAGCACTGTGGGGAGGGTGCTGGAGTACATGTGGGCCGGACCTGATATCTTCTGTCACTCCAGGAGAGCCCCTGTCCCCACAGCTCCATTAATAGGTATGATTTCTCATGTCAACTGGTTGCCTGAAGGCCTGTCCCTAAATCAGATCAAACTGGAGTCGATCGTGCACTGACACGGGCCCTCTAATGCCTTGTGAAGTCCAGATGACTCACTTTGAGCTTGTTTCTTTTGGAGAGAGAAAGAGCGTTACCAAGTATTGCTGTATCTGTCCCTCTTTCTTTCTGTTTGGGAACCTTCATACTTCAAATTGTCTGCTATACACAAAAATACATGGGTATTTTTGTGCATATGAGGTTTTCCCCTCTTGCACCATGCAATAACTCATGCTTGCCCAAAGCCGTGATGAAACCCATCCACCAGCACACTGGAGTGAGGAGGGAGATGCTTGGGCTGGGCACCATTCTGTCCAGGCTTTGGAGGGAGCTTGTTCCCGTCTCGGAGCTGAGGTTGGTGCAAGGGCAGATTCAAGACTGTTGCCGTGGTCCTCGGGGCTGGCAGACCTTCCTCAACCCCTTTGGGCTTCCTCGGGGAGGGTGTCCTCATGACACTCCGTTTCTGCCTTGGCTCCAGCTGACCAGTTTTATGGAGATGCCTTCCACTGACAGTGGTGGTATCTGGGAAGTTCATCCCTCTGCTCTGAGGCCACTTGAGGTTTTTTATGTGCCCTTGAAAGAGAAACACCCTGAAGCCGTGGGACATCTCGTCCTCCAGCCGTGTGGGGACACTGCAAGGTGGCAATAGGTTGTGTGCACATGAGAGAGAGGTTTGAAAAATTTAATTTTACAAGAAACTGCTGAACTGCTAGTGAATATAATAATTAATCCTGTGAATATAATAATTAATCCTGAAAGATCTGCTGGAGCCCTGTGGTGTGTTTGCTTCTGCTCTAATTCATGGTGAAAGGGGGAAATTTTGCAAGGATTTTTTTTCATTTCTGGCAAGATAACGTCCCCACTTTGTCTTTTCCTTTTTGATTAACGTAAAAGAGCAAAAGAAAATTAACTTGCTACTGGACTAATTTAGTGAATGTTTCACATTTTGATTGCTGAGTATTATCCTGCTGTATGAGACACCGACAGGGGACATCACAGGGTTTCCTAATTTACTGCTATTTTGGGCACAGTCAGTTTGATAGGACCTCCAGTTTTTTGTTTTTTTTTTTTAAAGGCTGGCAGGGGGAAGGGATAGGAAGGAAAGAAAGGACCTCAGTCAGAAAGAGGCTTTGTATTCCTGGTTTTCCTGGTCTGGATTCAAGTGACATTTTCTGCTGAATCCATTACCAGTAGTCCACACAAGCGACACACCAGATCTCTTTGTCCTTCAAAGGCTGGAGCAGCTCTCCTCTTTCGCATGGGGATGGGTGCCGCAGCACCGAGCCAACCCGCATCCCATCTCCGATAAACTTCATAATTAGCTTCCCTATTAAAGCACTTAATCTGAATACATGCTTTTACTAATTGCAACAGGAAGTTTTGTCAGAGCAGTTTACCTACTGCTGTGCCCGGTGCTCCCCATGGGCCCTGGGAACTGATACCCACTGGCCCGCATCCTGACAAGAGCCCTGGGCTTCAATTAGCCCTGGCAATTCAGAACGAAAACAATTCTCTATTTCTCATTAAAAGATGAAAGAGGAGAGCCTTCGTCCCGTCCCCGTTCCCCCCCCAGTTTTTTTTCCTTAAACACCCAGTGATAATTTTGCGCAGCGAAGAAGCTGCTCCTCTTTCATGGCCCCTGATTAGGAAAGACAATGGGATTAGTTCAAACCGAGTTGAGAGGCCTTGGTGACTCCTTTGCTGGCTAAATTGTGGACGAGGGTGGATAATGGGAGATTGATTAGGGTTAATAGACTTATTTTTACAGGTCATGCCGCACAGAACTCTGGGTTGTGGTGCTCCAACACATATTATTGCAAGCCATAAATCAAGTGGCTTGGAGGGACTTCAGGGCTCCCTCCCTCCGAATTGTTGGTGAACAATTGACTTTTGTCTCCCTGTTGCTAGTGCTACCGCTTCTGCCTCCCGTCTTTTGGCAGCTCCTGATCCTGGGGGACTCAGCACCTCCTCCCCAACGGCCAAGCACCTTGCAGAGCTGCGGAGAGGAGCCTGGTGCTTGGCCACGCTAAGCACACCACAGGATCCGGCCCCAAGAGAGCTCGATTTGGACAGATGGGGGAGTGGGGGGGTCGGGAAGAGGGGCTGAGCTTTTTAAAGTGCATTTTGTGAGTTTTATGCTTGGGGATGAATGGGAACCTTAAAACCAGCTCTGTGGGACTCCCAGGTTTGTTTTCTCTCATTTCTAAGGTTACTGAGCGTGTTCCAGCAGCTGGAACAACTGCGCGGGGCTGTCAGTCCCGCTTGTGCTCCATCAAAACGCCTCCAGCCGGGAGGTTTCCAAAGCAGCAGAGGGGGAAGGAGTGGCGAGGGGGGTAACAAATTCCCACAAGGTTTTCAGGCTGTTTTGGCTCCAGCATCTAAACGTGACCAGAGACAGCTCATGAAAAGTCCACGCTGCTTGTAACCCAATGGGAGCTCCACTTAAATTTCAACACCAGGTCAATGTTAAGCAGGGTTATTTGTATATATTGGAAATTGCACATGTCTAGTTTTCATTTAGAGAAGCCCAAAAGGAATGTTTTCAAACAGGTGGGGAAGGTAGGAAAAACTTATTCTGTGAAATGCATAGCAGGGTTTCTTTCAAGCAGGGTAAGATTCTGGTCTGTCTTACACCAGGAGAAATCGCTGCTGCCTTGCTGGAGCTTTATGCTTTTGCAAAATGTGAGCTATCCTGGTTTTATATTGTTGTACCTTGATCCCAAATGGGAGATCTCATTTTCTGCAATGGGCACTAGCTCAGAGTACATTATATTATTCCACTGTAATTCATGCTACAACAAACAGCAGTAAAAATCCCCTCCGACAGCATGCCATGGTGTTACAAGTGATTGCTGCCATAAGCCATATCATTAAGTGCCAAGACTGTGGTAAGTACTAGAGCTAGCTGGAGATTTTTCCACTGGAATAATTAACTAAAGTGTCCTGTTTGCAAAATCAAAATTTTCCATGAGGAAATGCACACTCTTGCTATTTTCCCTCCCTCTCTGCCTTTCACTGCTTCCCACACAGGCACTGCCACATCAGAAATTTTTAATTATTGTTTTCCTGGGAAAAGAGATGGGGCTTACTGGACTTAGGAAAACTCTGCACCTATGCATGGAAATGCCATACAGCACAACCCTTTGCAGTCTTTCAGGGTATCTAATGCCATGGCATGTGGGATGCTGTGGGCGATGCCCCTTTACTTCAGACAGGCACCACTGCTCTCACGGCACTGTTGGAACAGGACACACCAGTGCTGTTACTGGTAACGGTCACAGCTCTGTGGCCCCTGGAACACACACAAACCAGAATATCACCTGGTGGTCCAGCCCGGGCTGACAGCAAGATGTCCTCGCTCAGGGTGGCAGACAGCAAAAGCAGTATGTACTTTCCAGAGAAAACCCTTACGTGATCTCTAGGTATTTCTGGCTAGAGATTAAACGGAGCAGAGAGTTTTAAGTCCTTAGCATTTCTACAGGGCTGACTGCTGCAGTGTGAATGTGCTATGTGAGAATTGCCCTGTGCTGATCCGTTCTTTTCTATCTTGCTTTTCCAGGCTTTCTCTGCTTTCTGCACCTCGCAGTGTGCACACTAATTGAAGCTTCACGGAGATATTTTTTTGGCCATGCAAGGATATGTGGAGGCTTTGTGAAAATGATCTTCTCCAAAGAGGATATAGGATTAATTTTAGCATGGATCAGGTGTCATGCACTTGCAAGGATTTGAAAACAAAAGCAGGCAGAAATAAATGCAAGTGCAGTAACCAGCTGGTGTATGGGGATGCACTAACCTGCAATTGTGCGATCTTCGCTGTCACTGTAATCATAACAAATATATTACCACCTTGTAGCACCTTTTGTCCAAAGATGATAAAGTGCTTCACCAAAAAAATGCCTTGGAATGCTCCAGAGAATTGTTTCTCTATGTAATTGATGTCTGCATTTGGGAATCTGAGTCAGCAAGCAGTTAAACGATGTGCCCAGGATCATCTAGTTCATCAGTGGCAAAGGTCTTAGAGTTCAAAGCTCTTTCACTCCCTGGATGGGTCTGGCAACATCAAGGGCTTCAGTGCAGATGGATGAGTGTAAAGGAATTCAAAATCCCCTTCCTAAACTGAGGCACAGTTTGCATCATAAAAATTCTGGTCATCTTGCCAAAGATATTTGCCACATCACGCTTCCTGAGAACATGCAAATGTCTGTCCAGCAGAAACTGCTCAAAGGCATGTAAATACAACACGTGGAACAAAATGAGATCTTAATCCCAGTATCGCACTGTGCATTGGAAAATGCCAGGGTGATCTGTGGGAGGAACAAGTTCAATTCTGACTGCAGTTACTGCAGCCTGCCCCAGGCTGGGTAAACTGCGGCGTTTTCTGCAGCCAGGAGTGCAGCATGGAAAGAACACCCCGAACTTGACCAGCAAGGTGCTTGTTTATGGATGGGGTAATTGTAAGTAGCCCTTTTTTGTGGGTTTCCCTCCCCTCTCTTAGACAGATGCTTTAACTGCTCTGCCACCCTGCTCTCCCCAGCACCCGTTCAAATACAGGGCCACCTACAGATATACCTCTTCATGAGCACTCCTGACAAGTCTGTCATTTCCAAAAATGTCCTTGCAAACAACATTTCCTTCCTGTGACTGTTTGTGAAAATGAACAGAATGATTTGCAATGCTGCTGGAATATGTTTGCATTTCTTTACGCAAATCGAGAACTGCAAATAATTTTTGGCAGTCTTGTCCTGGCTCACAGCAGTAAAGTAACAACAGAATGTAGGTGAAGTCGATGACAACTTAATAACAACAGCCAAATCCAGGCAGATCAAGCATGTGTATCACATGTTATGTCTTCAGTACAAAAGGAGAGGTGTTGTTACATGGAGATAATTAACTGGAGTTATCTACCTCGGTGTACATTGCAAACAACGATAAGGTAGTGTTACCTAGATGTGACTGGCTGGCTTTATCTTGACTAGGTGTATCTAGGCAAAATCTATAATTCTTTGTCTAGACAATGATCTCACAACAAGAGAATGAACTTTAATTAGCTGTTTCGATGGAAAAATCCTTTTGTGTAATGGAGACAAAGCTGGAGCACTTATGAGCAACCCTACAATAACAAACTTGTATGTGCATAAACATAGCAGATAGGGAAGGGGGTGGCAATAGCAAGAGGATTTCATTTCAAAGTGTCAAGCGGTTATTTCAGATACTGGCAAGCACCTGCCTTCATAACAGGATCAAAGGCAAAATTTGCACCTCTCTACTCACAGCTTGCGTTGAGAGGAAGGAAGGACGGGGAGTACTTCTCTGTGTGAGCCCCGCTCATTGCACCTCTGGGAAGTGCTAAGCAGGGCAACAGAAAGAGGTGAATGAAAAAGCCACGTGGCCATGTGTTTAAAGAGCTGTGAGGGGCTGTGGTAGTGAAGTGTTGTTGGGGAAGGAAAAGCTTTAGGTCATTCCTGGCATCTTTGCAAGATAACGAGAGGCCCAAACCTCTGCCCTTCCTGCAGTCATGGGGCCTGAAATGCTACAGTCAAGCATGCTCTATCCTCTTTAAAAAAAAAAAAAAAAAATTTTGGATATTTAGTCTGTTTCTGTACAGGGTCCAAAGCTGCTGGCATAGCTGCCTTCCCTAGCTGCCTGCTACAGACCCTTTAGAGGTTATCCATGGATGCCCCTGGCACTGAAGCACTGAGTATGTTACATGATGCTTAATAACTGATGTCATATGAAGGCAGGCTACATAATTCAACAGGTTGGAGTTTCTGTTTTTGCAGCCCAGCTGTGATGGAAACTTGACTTCTGTTGAGCGCAAATAGTACCTAGCAAAGAAAACTGATGCTCCAGAAACATCTTTGTTTTCCTTTTCCTTTGTGCAAGAAAGAGGAGGAACACAGCACAAGGCATTGGCTGTTCAGTACAACTCCAGCTCTTGATTTTGCACCCTAATGGGGTCCAGGTTGATAAAAATCAGTCTTGTTTGGATGAAATATAAGAAGTCCTGGTGCTTGATAAGATCTTGGTGAGGCTGATATTATTTGATGTTTATGTTCCAGTACTGACCAGAACTCTCCCTAGATGCAGACTCTCAGCTTTATACGGAGATAGAGCAAGAAGCATCCTTTGAACTGAACGTCTCACAGCCCTAGTGCTGTAATTCTCTCTGCAGCATTGGTGTTTTCTCACAGCTGCTTCTCCCAGTGCTCTGCTGCTGCCTGCAAATGTCCATGTGCAACATGCCCACCATGCCGGGGAGGTCGGAGCAACCGGAGTGCATGCAGGAGGGGGCAGGGCAGGGAGAGCACCGCAAGCAGCACATTCTCTGCTGACAACTGCTGAGAAAGTGCAAAACCAAGCAAATCTGAAAAGCGAGTGTCCCGTGTGATTAGCAGTGCTTTGCATATGGATGAGAAGCTAAGCTGAAGCAGTTCTGCTCTGGAAATGGCTTTACATGCTGCTGGTGCCTGCCTGAGGCACAGAAATGGCTGCATTTCTTCCCAGCACCATCACTGTAGTTCCCCTCCAAGCTAGTGCACAGAAGCTCTGGCTGTAGCACCTTTCAGATGGCTCAGGCTCTGCCACCGCACCCTGAGCTGAAAAGTGCTGGGAAAGAGCCTGAGTTGGGGCTGAGGATGGTTTTAGCAGGTGCTCAAGCAGGGCCCCTAATCGCTTTGGGCTCCTCTGTAAACAGACCCCTCCTATAGGTGATACAGACCCTCAATGGGCTCTCTTGCCCTCTTAAAGCATCTGTCTCCATTGACCATGGTGGGAGCCAAGACCCTTAGTATGGGTGTCTCGCTTGAAAGCCTTAAGATAGATGGTTAGACAGGTACAGAAGGTCTGTGACACAGAGGAAAGCCAAGGAATTGTTGCAAAATGTAAAGGCACCCAATCTGGAAAAAAGGTAGTTCCAAGGAACATGTCCTGTCTGGCTGAGTGGCTTTTCTTTGTGAGGACTTTGGTCAGGATGAAAGGGGTTGGGGTTGGTGCTAGGGATAATCTTGAGATTATTGACCTGCAAAGGTGCAGCAGTGGGTGCAGAAGGAAAGAGCTGTGGGCAGGTGGATGTGTTTGCATGTGGCTGCCACCCTTGCAGCATCTTGTTTAGATCTCATTTAGTATTAGAAATGTGGAGTTGTCACAGGCTATTACCCAGCCCATGTCCTGTGAAAAAGGACAAACAGGCCCTGCTGCCAGGCTACACCAGAGTCCATCCATAGGTATCCACCTCAGCATTGAAAGCCTGAGCTTCTCCGGCCTGTGTCAGAGGTGTCACGTTATCTCATTCAGAGACGTTGAGTTTATTCTCTCCGTGCAGAAGGTTATTCTCATGAATAGTGGCAATAAGGCTGCTCTGCTCCATCCAATCCCTTGGTGTTGTCTCTACATCCCAGGGTGGGTTTCTCTTCAGAGAGAAGACCCAGAGCCACCCTGATGCTGACCATGTTCCCAAGGGATATCCCTGGGAAACAAGTGGAAGAGCTCAAGGTTTTCCATTTTTTTCTGAATCAGCTCTCACGCCAACTGCAGCACATGGGATATCTGTTGGGGGAGACCTTCTGCTCCTCTTCAAAGGAGATCATTAAATACATTTCAGCTTTCGTGTTGAATTCCGCGTAGACTCAGATCACTCATCACAGATGACTTTTGATCAAACTCCCCTTGGGAGAGACCTCTTAGTAGTAGACTTGAACCAGGGAGGGACGAAAGAAAGACAAGGTGAGGAAATAATAACACGCTTTAAGCATTGCCCTTCATTAATATCTTCAATAAACAAACACTTACATCTGAATATTACTTTCTCTTACACACCCACTGTTATCACTTAACTATATTCCACATGAAAGCACACTTGTCATAAGCCATTTCAACTCCCATCCCAAGTTAATATATTAGCACTCATTTCATTTGCATTTTAATGGCGAGACTACACTTTTCAAATAAATGACTGCACTTTATCAAAGGATTACTTCATTTTGACTGTAATGCTGCTCTGCCATGCAGGAATAGGGGAGTGTGGAGGTTGAAAAAAACCCTGCAAAGCAGACCCACTGGGTTCAAGAGCACCAGCCCTGCTCTTTACAGCTCCATCTTTGTAATGAGGGGGAAAATAGCAACATCAAAATATACTGGCTGCTCCTCTTTGTACTGAAGGGAGATGCTGATTTTGTAATTTCGCTCCTGCATTTTGTTATATCCCTGGACTCTTCTTCTCCAGGGAACATCACTAAGGGCTATAGGTGGCCTGAAATGAACCTGTGGATAGGAATCCCTGGGGTTTCTCTCCATCCAGGCTTTGAATCTCCACTGTGTAGCTGAAGCCTATTCTAGTGTTAGGCCTGTTTCCCCAGCAGGTCAGCGCAATCTCCTATGGAGATGGGGTGGGATCCAGCATCCCTGACTCAGAGGAGGGGGTAACATGGTGGCCACACTGCAGGCTTAGCTAGAAGGTTCTAGGGCTAAAAAGCCAGAATATATACATAAAAATAAAACTATCCTTTCCTTCAACAAGTAGAAAGACATGCAAAGCTGCATGTGGCATGCTGAATCTTTAGGGAGCAAATAAAAGCAAGAGAAAACAGGAATGCAAAATGCAGTCTGCATGGCAAGCAGCTCTGTAACACTGCCTGTCCTGCCTAAAGCAGCACTGAATTCCCACCTTTCCAGGGGAACTAAGCAGAGTACGTTTGGATGCTTCTGGTATTGACACCTAGCTTGTCCTAATGTGAAACGTTTCTTAGCCACACCAGGTCCCAGCAGAGGGGCTGCAGACCCTTTAAGGGAGCCAGCCTGGCTGCTTGGCTCCACTTGGTGTGGGGGCTGGGGGGGAGATAAAGGTGGAAGCAGCCCTAGCTGGGGGTGGGGTGTTATGGTAGTTCTGTAAGAAAGCTGCTGGAAAGGTCTGTGGGTGGCTCGTGCAGAAGGCTGAGCATCAGGAGGTATGTGTATGGTGGGGGTTTGCCTGGGAAGGGGGTGGAAAACCATGAGCTTAGAGAGGCAGCTGGTTCTAAAGGGCTTTTCTGGCTGGTTATTTTATTCTGAAGTCTTCCCCTTGCATGAGTACTGGGAGAGTTTGGAGATGGTGGTAGTGTCCCCAGGTACTACTTTCTCATTAAGTTGGACACCTGGCTGCTTAAGTGCTGCTTACAGGGAAATGGGGAATAAAATTGCACAGGTTTGGTGCTTGCTGCTAATACTACGCTGTGTAAGAAGGTTTCTCTAGCTGAAAGAAAAATCCATCCCACCAAATTTTAAATTCCCTCCTTTCCTATGATTGTAATTCCATTTATTAGCTTCTGTTTGCTGAAGAAAGCTGTGGTTCATAATGCCCCAGTGACTGGGTAGGCAATCAAAGTGTCCTTAAGCATCAGTAAGTTTTAAAATAAAACTTAAGTCAATCTTAGCTTGAATTGGAATAAAAATGAGGTGTCAGCTTCCATTTGTTGATGGGAATGCTGTTGTGGCCAATACTGTAAAAAAAAAAAAAGTGGGGAAAAAAAAAAAGTGTGTAGATTAAACCCTGCATTAAATGGAGGCAGGGTAATACAGTGGTCTAGAGCTATTATTTGCAACCCAGGCTGTGATAATAGAGGATGCTGGGGAGCTCTGATGTATGAAATGTTGGTGGGGATAATAGAAATCTCTAGCAGCTTTTTTTTTTTTTTTTTTTTCTCGTCTGCTGCAAATTAGCACGTTGTACTGACAAACTGAACCATAAGCTGCTAAGGAAAAATACCCCCATTGCCTGTTTGTAGCAGGGCTTCATCCTGGGGAAAATCCAAGTGTCTCCCAAACTGATTATTGATTAAAACCACTCTATTTCATCAGGAGTTTACACGCTGGCAAAGTTTATCCAGCCTTGGAAATGAAAGATTGTGGATGGCAGCAGCAGCAGACTCTTCTGGAGAGACTCCAGGTTCAGGTGCTTAGTCCCAGGCTGGCGGATGCTCCTGCAAAGGTGAGCAGGTTTCTCCTTCCTTGTGTCCTGTGGTTGCATCCTGCAAATCAAAGGCTCTCTATGCTAGTGACCTGTGGGGATAAACTCCTGGTGCTGAGGAGCTGAATTTCGTATTACATACCTTTTAGGGCTTTTTATGTTGGGGTGTTTCTAGTCTGATCTCATTAATTGGTCCCTGCTAGAAGTTGGGTCGTATTAGGTATGTCTTCTGTTTGGGGTTTTGTTGCCATGGGGTGCCCCCATTTCTAGGATGTGTCTTCCCTTGTGGTCTGGATACCTGTTCCTCCAGCTCTCCTGTGCTGAGGAAGGAGGTACAGGACAGCCTTGTCCTGGTGCAGCAGGCTGGCTGTGTTATGGCTGGGAAGAGTTGTGGCAAACTGGCTGATTAATTGCCCTGAGGACTCTGCACGGAGCAATAGGCATTGCTGACAGATCTGGTGGAAATTGGAGTTCACTTGGGGATGAAGGGATGTGAGATGGAGCCCACAGGACGATGGGGAGAGGGCAAAGGGATACCAGCAGTGGGTTGCTCTCCTTCTGCCAATTTGAAGTAGGTAGGGGGAGTCCTGATGGAAATTGTTATCTTCCTGCTAATTCTGCTGGTGAAATGCCTCTGATTTAGCCCTGGGGCATGTGTGCACCCTGAAGGAGCCCAATAACATCTGGGCTGTAGCTTTTCTAGAAAGGCACAGAAGAGAGGGTCTTGCTAGTAAACTCACCCAGTGCTGGTGCAGGTGGCTGGAGAATAACTGCAGTGGTGAGGCTGAGCACAGGAACGCATAAGGAGCCATCACAGGGGCCTCGTGGCATCTGCTCCTTGCTCATAACTCCCTGCTGCAGATTGCACCGAGGTGACCATGCTGCACCTTTACTGGCCCAGTGCTGGCAAGCCTCCAGCAAATATCATAGACCTAACCTGTTATTCATCAATATTTTAATTGTTACACTTCTTACCACACGCCTCAACTATTTCATAAACGCTGGCTCTAAATCCCCTGAACATGTTTAAAATAATTCCTTAGGCATGCATGGACAGAGCTGCCTGCATTCCTCCTTGGTTATATATAATGCGGCTGAAGCCTGGGATGACTATGGCTGTCTGTATTTATACCACAAAATCTCTTTTGCATTGCCTGGGATTTGAGTTGTGTAATTCATGTGGGCTGCCCGAAAAGCTGAAGCAGCCAGCAAGGCTTAGCGATCGCTCTTGTGAGCCTGTAACATAAGGCTTTTTGCAATATACTGCACATACACATGCATCTCTAAGTAGCGGTAGGCAGTACACCTCCAAGAGCACAACTTGAGAAAAATCCCTTTGCTGTGGTGTTTGTTTTGCACATATTCGGGGACCTGCTAGTCTTGCTGGAGACTGACAGATGCTGCCATGGCCCCTGCTCTGCCCCGTTTGATGGATGAAGGTTACAGCTCCACAGGGGTTTCCAGCGCGATCCTGGTGCTCAGTCCCTCTTTGTTCAGTTGATGTCCTCAAATGGCAACAGATGGCCTTTGTGCTCTGACCCTCTTCCTTCTCTGACCGGTGACTTTTAAGTGTGATCCATCTTCCCCTGGGTTTGACAGAGTGGTAACAAGCAGGCTCACCCCAGAGGGGAGGTTTTTCCTCATCCTGTGCTGGGATGTTTTGGGAGAAGTGAGCATACAGTGTTATCGGTATCATTGAGTCTTGGCACTAACCCTCAGTGAGCATCATGGTGGCATAGACGTGTCTTTTGCTCTCCTCCACTTCCATTGCCCTTGGTATCTGTTGCTTTTGGTAGCTGGGGCAAGTGGGGCTGTGCCTCTGAGATGGTTTGTCATTTCCCTTGAGAAAAGGAACGTGGGGTCAGGACATGTCCCATCAATATGGGAGAAGTTCCAGCTGAGCCTGCCTGTGTGCATTATGCTGAACCCTGGTGGTAAATGATGGTATTTAAGTCCTGAGATGAACCTGTTGCTCTCCATGGGTGCTTTTCATGCTATGTGTAATCTAAGGAAGGACTCCAGAGACCAGCAATGAGATAGCAGGGCATGCCATGCAGTGAAGCACAAAATAAGGTAAACTGTAACTCCCTGCTGTGCTGTAAGGTGCCCATCAGCTGGTCTGAGGAGGATGGTGGTGTTCCCTTTCTATAGATGTGGAGCTGTGTTGTAGGCAGAAAGCTGGTTAAGGTAATCCAGGAAACTTCTGACAGGTTAAGGAGTTTAAATTTATGGTGCATTGAAGAGAGACCTGAGCAAGGTGACCTTAGCTGGGGCTCAAGCTATAGTGTCTTCTGTCAGCTGTAGATAAAGTCAGACACCTGCATGTGTGGTAATGCTTAAAATCTACCAGTCCCATTGCATCCCTAAATGAGGGCTCATCCTGAGAGATTTTGTGAAACTTATTCTTACAGGATTTCAGTGGTGGGAGTTTCAAACCTCCATTGATAACTGGATTAACTGAACACCCTGACTTACTCTCCTGGGTAAATGGGAGTGGGATCTCAGCTGGGTGGGAAATTATCTAGGCTGTGACTGGGGAGCTCTATATGGCTGAGGGCTGCCTTGTGTGTCTGCAACCACATGTGTGCACGAGTACTGGGTGTTGCTTGGGAGAGATGCCTCTGCCCTCCCAGGAAAACTTGTGCCTGCAATGGAAAAAGCAGCTGTGACTAATATGTTGATAAGTGATGTGCTAATGAGGAAGAAGGAATTTCTCTTTGTGAAAACCTCTTATTTTCCATGTCTGCATCTCCAAAAAGGGGAGGGGGGCGTGACTTGGTCCTAAGAGCAGGTCCCCAGGGGAGCTTGTTAGTTATAACATCCCCTTGACCCCAGATATCTTCCTGTAACAGATATATTTAAAATGTGCCAGGCAGCTTGTAATGTAACGTGTGCTCTGCTTACTGCCTATGATGCATATTTTTAAATAAAGCCATCACATGATGCTAAACTGAATGCCTTTGAGAAATCCAAGCACATGCTCTCAGCAGAGTTGGCTTATCCAGCGAGCCTATAATCTTGTCAGAAAAAGATAGCTTGATTTGACAACTCCACCAAAAGCAGGGTTTACAGTGACTTGCACTCTTTGTGTGCTAGCCTGTAATTCCCTGGTAGTCTTAAATGTACTATTCTTCTGCGTTGGCATCAGGGCTAATTGTGCTATAGTCCTGCAGGTTGCTCATTTTGCTCTTTTAAATGTTGGAATTATGTTACTGCAATCTAATCCCTTGGGACTTCTTGAAGTCTTGAAAAGCTAGAAATAAAAATCACAGGTCCAGAGTTCCCCACTCAGGTCTTTTGAGGCTCTTGAGGGTAACTACATAGTGCCAGTAGATTTGATGTGGCTTCGTGGTGTTATCTCTCATCCTCCTCTGTTACACAGCAACTAAAACTAGATTGTCCCAATTGTACTCCTTTCTGGTCTTGAAGTGTGTGACTCCATGAATGACTATGCTGAGGGAAAGAAAATGCAAAAGAATGAGTGAATATGCCTGAATTGTCAATAAAATAGAACTATTACAGTACTTTTCCAACCTCCAAAATTAAGGCTACAGACAACAAAACAGCTCTGGTGCCATGAACCTTTTCAAGCAGGGTTTTATTCCTAACCCAAGCTGGATTTGAGCAATTGTACTGTACAATCCTTCCATTTCCATAGCAAGAGAGCTCACATTTAATGTGTTGCCTTATGGGGGTTTCTTTGCATCCTTAATGCCTTGCCATTCAATAGCTCTGTGCTTTGCAGGACCCTGGAGATAAAAGAACCAATATTGCTTCGAAGGTTATTTCTAACACAGGAGTAGTTAAGAAACTGCCTGCACACAAATGACAAATTATTGTAATCTGAACAAAGAATGGGGCAGTAAAGATCACACCAGCTGAAAACTTTAAAGAAGCCATAGACAAAGACAAAAAGATGGATTAAAAAAAAGATCTCTAATGCTCCCAAATGCAGCAATGTGGTTAATTGGTACAAATGGGAGATGCTTCAGAAGCAGACTTGAAGATGAATTGCCAACATCTTGCCTTTCTCCCGCTAGTCGCAGTGGCCCCTCGTGCAGTGTTGCCAGGGTTCTGCCAGCCCCTGCCCATGGAAGCCTCCAATTTACGCATGCTCACAGCACTGGGGGAGAAACACGTGCTCCTGGGGGCTGGTTCTGCCTGCTTTAGCAGGCAGGGGAAGGCTGGATTTGCACTGCAGCAGTGGATGATCCTGCCTCTGCTGTAAAATCAGAAGGAAAATATTCCCGCATAGTGCATTTCGTTCCTGATCTCATTTTATCAGCCTGGATTGCAGCTTGGTACCATTCATGTGTGTGGTGGGAATAACACTGGTGCAGGAATTACTAAGTAGTGCTCTTGGGATGACAGGCTATCATAGAATCATTTAGGTTGGAAAAGACCTTCAAGATCATTGAGCCCAACCATCATCCATGACTACTAAACCATGTTCTGGAGTGCCTTGTCTACGCACTTTTTTAATACCTCCAGGAATGGTGACTCAACCACTTCCCTGGGCAGTGTCTGACAACCCTTTCAGTAAAGAAATTTTTCCTAACATCTAACCTAAATCTCCCCTGCTGCAACTTGAAGCCATTTCCTCTCATCCTATCTCCAGCCACCTGACAGAAGAGACCAGCACCCACCTCACTACAACC
>JAVJGG010000002.1:27666013-27710291 GCA_035590195.1 Aviceda cuculoides
CCTTTCATTATTACTGTTGTCATTTTATTAGTGTTATCATTATAGTTATTAGTTTCTTCTTTTCTGTTCTATTAAACAGTTCTTATCTCAACCCACAAGTTTTACTTCTTTTCCTAATTTTCTCTCCCATCCCACTGGGTGGGGGGGAGTGAGTGAGCGGCTGCGTGGTGCTTAGTTGCTGGCTGGGGTTAAACCACAACAAAAGCTGAGGAACTTCTAATAAATCTGCTATCTCTTTGTGTCCACAAATCCTTGGTGGAGCATTTGGTGCTGACTGCTGGAGATCCTAGTCCTCTGTTCATCTGTAAGACCTTACGCCATCTTCTCCCTCCAGCACCCAGAAATACTTGTACATTAGGGGGCCTAGCTGGGATACAGGTAGTTAATGCAAAATAAGTCATAGTGAGAGTTAGTCCCCCTCTTCACAGTGTTCCACAGTTGCCATTACAGTGAAGAAACACTACTGTATCCAAATAATAAAAATGATTCTTATAAATGGAGAAACAGAGGGGAAGAGTTGTCAATCAAATTTTAATGTGTGTCTTCTGTCTGGGTTGACAGAGGGAATGCCTCTACAGCTTCTGGGAGCAAGGGAAAACAGACACCCATAGCTGTTCATCCCAGCTATGGTTTAGCGGCCTTGAGAAATGCTTGTGTACACACCTGAAATACTTCCAGGCATATTGAACAAACGTGTTCAAATAACTCCCCTGATTAAACATGTCATTACTCTAGGTTAACTCTGAATATGTATACTCTGCTAGGGTTAAAGAAGGGATGGATTCCTTGTATTTAAACCTGCCCTAACTAAGTTTAGTATGTTCTATACATAGCCTTCCCAAATGCTTGAGCAATTCATGTTCTACTTTCTAAAGGGAGAAAAGACCTCTTCGGTAATGGAAATAGTGGTGATTAGTGAAGGCTGTGGATGAAAAAAGGATATGAAGGTAGCATAGAAATCCTTTGATATATCACTTGCTGTTCGTGAGACTTTTTCTTCTTCTTGTCTTGACTTTAAATTTCCCTGGTAGTATGCAAGTGAACCTACCTCCTAAATTTACACTCTTAAAAAATATTTTACCTTACCTTTCTATGTGAAAATATACTTTCCTCCTGAGTTGCGCTTGGCAGAAATGAGGAAAATGCTATATATTTAAAAAAAAAAAAAAAAAAATCAATCTAAGAGTATTGATTTGAATCTTTACAGAAACCATTTGGGCTAGTTTGGGCTCCTGCTGTGTTCCTCTAGGGAACAATACACAGACAAAGCAATTCATTGCATCTAAATTTAGCTACCAAAAATTAGGCATCTAGTAGTAAGCCAGTTGTTTAGGATTCTGTGCTCAATGCTGCCGAAGGAGCACCTCCGAGGTCAATTTGTCTGCTTTGTACGAATCAGCCCCTGAAGGTCCCTGACACTTCCCATTGACCAGGAGGAGTCTAAATGATTAATGAGATTAGACATCCAAGAACTGATTCAGGTGTCTAGAGATAGGTGTCCAGTTCCATTTTAGACACAATATCATATGCAAGGTGTATGTAATGAGCTGGGAGATGCAATTACTCTGGGAGACCCATGCCTTTACAGAAGAGATGCACACTTTCCTTCTGGCCACTGGGAGAGGGATACTTTGCGAAATTTAAAGTGTAGCTAGATACTTGTTTAGGCACGTAAATTCCATGCCTAATACTTAGAAACCTCAAATTTGGTGAGGTGTATTGCTGACTGTTCTACTGGCTTTCATAACCTTAGGAGCTGGATAGACACAGGTGAAATACAGCCCTTTCCAACTGCTGTTTAAAAAGATCTTGTGGAGTTTGCAGGGCTTTGGGGAGGCAACTTCCATGGACATGACTTTCTGTGAACAACTGGATTTGCCCACAGGGCTTTCTGTTTAGCTATTTTTATCAGACTTATGTCACTTCTGATGTCCTTATGCTCCCCAGTGATGTTGGGGATGAAGTAGGGCTGGTCTCTTCAGTCCCAGGGTGCTGCTATATGTATACCCATAAGGTATTTCCAGAATCAATTGTATCCTGTGCTCACATTGATATTGGCTGAGAACAACTTAATTCTACTGGCAGGTTGTTACTCCTGAAAGTTGTATTGCTGTAGTCATAGGGGCATGCACAGGGAGATGCTCCTGAGCAGAAGCAAGTGTGTGCCACGGCACAACGGTCACCCTGAATTACTCCATGGAGAAATATGGTGAGACTTGGAGCTAGGAAATATGTCAGAATTGAGTCTATAGACCTAAGTTGCAATAAAACACTCAGATATTTGGCTGGAAGTCAAATAGTCCAGATCAGCTGCAGTGGCTCACCAGAGGTTTCCCTGCTTCCCTGGTCATGTTGCTTTACAGCAGTTGAGGATTTAGCTCATGGTCTTTGAAGCAACCAGCAGTGAATGAACAGGTAGAAAACAGACCCCTTAGCAACACCTGTAGCAAGTAACAAGTACATTATCAAAGTTACATAGCAGCTTAATTAAAGGAGGACAGGCCTGCCAGACTTAATTTATTTTTAAAAGCCCCATCAAATTTAATTTGTGAGTGCAGTTCTTCCATCTGCTTTCAAGCATTATCTCTGGAGTTCAGGAGAAAAACATATGTCTTGTGGTTAATAAGAATTTGTTTTAATGGATCATATGACTGGGTGATTAATAACTGCTCTACTCTGATTGTTCTCATTATAATGATAACATACAGCCCTGCTGCCCAGCCCCAACCTATTGTCGTGAAAAGAGATCATAAAATGGGAGATGAAAAATTCCTCTGGTTGAGATGAAAGCAAATGGATCAAGAGCCTGGCTGCGCAGACCTGAGCGGAGAAATCAGCTTCCTGTGGTTCTTATTATTTCTCTTTTGGGATTATATATCAGATCATCAAATGTGCACAAAGCAAGGCACTTAAGTCTGTATTTAGACATGTAACTTGATCTGATGTCTGTCTGCCAAAGGCACCGTGTTGGCATTCAGGAGGTCCTGAGTAAAACCCTGCTTTCCACAGACTCCCTTTGTAACCTTGGGCAAGTCCCCTAAACCTCTCCAGAAATAGCATCCATGCGGAAATATTCCCAGTGCAGATCAGACTCTGACCTCATCAGATTTTCCTCTTTCATTAGCTTGCTCCTAGTTCTAACTTCGTGTCATTTCTTCCAAGCAAAAAGCTCAGCATCTCTGTAGAGTTGCACCATATTTCCATGAGTGCAAATGAGATGAGAGTGTGACCCTTCCATTTAATGACCAACTGGTGCTTTCATTTCATGCAAGAACCAAATCCAGAGCAAGTCATCATAGTTGCTTTCATGATATGCTGGCTGGGTATTAGAAATGTTGGGAGCTTTGTTGTTTGGCAGATATTCAAACCAGTTACTTCAGAGGAAATTCCACTTATTAAAAGAGTCCAGTGATTAGGTTATCGTCATCTCCACTTCTCATTTTCTCTGTTCACAATGAAAGCTTGAAAGAGAGAAATTTATTTGGGTGTTCTGAAAGGCACGAGTTGAAATGTGCTCCCAGGCAGGAAATAAAGAGACATTATTACTTCATAGCCCCCCGGGGGAGATGGCAGGCGGTCAGGCATGTGGTCCCAGGAGTCATAAAGCAACACAAACCGGAACAGGTAACTGGTGTCATTTTGGCTTTGATTTGCTTTTCCAGTGTTAACCTCATGTTAACCTTCAGAGCAAGAGGTCAGGGAAAGGTTGCAGCCTCAGATGCTGGAAAAAGGAACTTTGCCTGCCTGAAATGCGCAGTCCTCGCAAAGCCTATGAAGTCAGCCACAAATAATAATAAAAAAGAAATCACTCCTGAATAACGTTTCCATCTCAGCTGAAAATTCTCAGCCAATTTATGTGCAGAAGGAAAAAGCAAGAGGCACTTCAAAGCAGGGAATAAAATCAATGTCCTCCCACAAGCAAAGGGGAAAATTATATATTTTTTTTTTTTCTTTAGAGCATTCACCATGCCCTTCCTCTCTTCATATGCATATGCTCATGCAATGCACAGGCACTGGTGTTAGCATGGAAAAGCTGATCTTCTGCCCAGGCAGAAGGTCTGTTCATCAAGCACTCTGCTGTTTTGGTGTGCTGCAGCAATGACTGCAGTCAGCATTTGAGACTTTACCCTCTGTGCTGGGACCTGGAAGCAACAGCCGTGCTTCCTTGGGGTACAGGGTAGCTAACCAGGGCTTTGCTTCCTTGGTGCAGCCTTTCTGGGTACTGGGTGAACTGCCCTCTAACAACTCCCTTTTAGCTCCTGCTGCTTGAAATTATCAACTGCCCTGAAAGCTTCCTTTCCTACTGAGCCACGGGAGAATGTGGGCACCAAGAATGAAGTGAAAAAGCTCTGATGTGGGCATGAAGCCTTTGTACAGCACCATAAAAATAGCATTAATTACACAACTGCACCCATAAAAGTGGAAAGAGAGGGAAAAATCATAGAGTGTACACAGAAATTTTCATTGGCCGCTTCGTTATTTCCATAAGGGACAGACAGATGGGGCCAGTTTGATCAAACTAGGAAGTTCTCTGCCAAGCTGCATTCATTCATCTGCTCTGAAATTTTAGGTGGCATATGGCAATTGGTATTTTCTGATATATTCCTGCAATGGCATGATGATGACAGTGTCTCTGTGGTGAGAGATATGCAACAAAATGGGCAAAGTGGTGAAGATGGGAGAGGCATTGCTGAAGGTGGCTCATGGCTAGTGCTGGGGAATGGGAAATGGGATGCAGGCTGTATGGTCCTCTGCTATCCAGATGTGTGATGTGTTACTTTAGGTGCTGTGCAAGAGCAGATGTTTTGCACTGGTGAAAGTCTTCTGCAAGGATTAAGCTAATACTGAGTTATAAGATGTATTATTTATTATTATCCTACCTCTTCTTTGGGACCCTTAAACATGAATGTGAGCAACTGAAATTTTGTCTTCAGGGAGACACTTTCATGGAGAGAGTGGAAAAGGGAGGATTTGGTTTGGGTTGGGGTTTTTTTGTTGTTTTTTGGGGGGGGAGTTGGTAGAACAGGTTTTTCATGTTAAAAAATCCTCTAGACATATTTGGGCACAGCCAAAAGTCCTGCTGGACAAAGGTCTCTGGAGCATGGAGATGGTGTGGAGACTACCTTGGGCTTTCTTTCCATTTGGGCTGTTGTAATGATATCTATTACCCCAAACTCTTAGTGGGCTTGGAGGTGGTATCTGTTATTTAATGTTCCTGCCTTATCACTGAGCTCTTGTCAGTAAAGATGGGATTCATATGCTGAAATGGAAGTGTTTATCTATCACCAGGAGCCCTGTTTTTAGTAGTCATCTCTAGTGCACCTCTTCTCACCTCAATGTAGCTGAATCCCCCACTCTGCAATAATTTCGCAGCCCTGTACCTTGATTATCTCCCTTTTTCAGGTGGATAGTCATGCACATCCTCTCAATTTCCTTTGAGATCCAGTGTTACACAATGCAGTAAGCACAGCAAGTAGGTCTGTTTGGGAAATACCATTTAGTTTAAGAGAAATACTTAAAAGAAGATGATGAGTTTAATTATATATCCCATGGAAGACAGGTTTCACTTTTATTTGAAGTTTTGTTTAGGCTGCTTTCTTTTTGTTCTTTGCTTGTTTTTAATTTTATTTTCCACTTACAAAAAAAAGAGAAGAAGGGAAAAATATAGGGGAAAGAGTTATGTGTTTTTTTCCCAAACTTTGAAAGAGAAGAAAACTTTTTAAATGGGAAAAAAAAGAAGGAAGAAAGTAAAGAATGGAAGCCAGAGTCCTTCCAGATTTGGAGAATGAAACTGAAATGATGCCTTTCAAAATGAACATTTATCACTTTGTTTCATTTTGAAAGTTTTCATTAAAAAAAGAATTCAACCAAATCAACTGTGTTTGTGGAAACTCCTGGGTTCCCTTGGAAACCAGTTTTATTTTTCATGGCTAGAACTTTATGAAGAAAATTGTAACCATGTCATAGCTGTTGAACTGCCTGAGATTTATGAAGCATGTTAATCAATCACCTCGTCCTGCAGGTGCAGAATTTTATAAATAGCAATTAGGAGGAGATGGCGTGATGCCAATCTTAATCCCTCTCTCGCCTACATCCTGAAGTCAGCATCTTCAGAAAGCCCTCTGTGCTTACTAAGGCTCTACAAATCATTACATCTGGATTTTTTGATCCACTTCCCAGGCAGCATCCCTGTGCCTTCACACTCTTTCACGTGGTCCTCTAAGTGCTCTGCTTGGGTCCCTTTGAGATTTTTGCCTGCCATGGCACTGGGAGAACTCAATGGTTGGCCGTGGCTGGACTACAGAACTTTCCTGAGTTCTGCTGTCACTTAAAAAGGGTCAATAAACCACTCTTCTCACCTTCACAAAAAGGCTATGACACTAGAAAATGGAAAATGACATTTTTGTAATGAAAAATCTGTAGTCTGATTATCTTTTTTTATATTAATGACACTTCTGAATGTGAGCAAGTTCTTCTCTCCAAGATGTTGCTCTGTAGGGTGGTCTTTTTTCAGACTGAAGTTTTGAAGAGAAGTTTTGGACAGAGCCTCTGCTTCTGTGCTCAACCCTGGGGTACTATTGTGTTTTCCCATCCTCCCTTGATGTTTGCCTCATTCACACATTGTAACTTGCCGCAAACCGCCCTGGAACAAAAGCTCATCTTTGACCCTGCCTGTGCTTCACACAGCATGGACAAAGTCTTTCCTGGAGCATGGGTATTGGCCTGTCCATGAGTGTTTCCTACCAATAGTGAGAAATACCCTATGAAACCTGGGATGCTACCTGTGCCAAGCACAGCTCACTCATCCCCTTTGCAGTCTGGGGGTCACTTGAGCAGCCACACGTGGTTCTGGTTCAGGGCTTCTTGTGCCGTCCTCCAAAAGGGGAGTTTGGCATCAGCTTCATTGGGTGAAGAGAAAGGAGTGGAACCGTCAAGGTCATGGACTTATGTCACTTCTTGTTAATGCAGCAACTTCTCTGGGATTTTAATAAAAAGGAGTATATATATGCACCCTCTGGGGAACCCCAGCTCTGCTCTTCTTTTTGCTCTGCAGAAGTGCCCAAATAAGGTAAAAAGAGGCCTGTTTCCAAGTGATATTATCCCCTGAAAGATCGGTATGCTGGAAAATAATTAGCTGTCAAGACAAGTTGCTTGTGTCGCCTGCCCCCCGTCGCCAAATGAAGTTCCGTGGGCTCAGATCCGATGCAGAATCACCAGGGGAAGGGGGAAGCTGTCCCTAGATTAGATATGGGAAGCTTATATGACACAAGAATTTATTACTCAGTCCAGCTTACAGGAGGTCAGAAAGAAAATAACAACCCTCTTTGCTTTGTGAAACAGATACAGAGTTTGAGTGTAACCCAGGGGTGTTAAGTCTTAATAAATTCTGCTGGTGACTTGCCTGATGGACAGATTTATCTCCATCATGCTATTTTGTTGCTTCCAGATGAATCTTAACCAGCAACGATATGAAACTTTCCTCACTTTAATACACATCAATAACTTAACACAACCTCTTCTACATATCATCTGGCAGCAGTAGGAGCCTAGGCCATGGTTTTACTGGGGAAATGATATTTTCTTCAAGGTGGAATATTATGGCCAGACTGGATAAATATCTTGCATTTCCTTGCATTGCCTGGCAACATGCATGGAACAGTTCCCAACCCACTCCTCAAAGCTTTTACAACATTGGGAGGACTCCATAAACTTCAAGCAGCCAGGAAGATATTAGAGGAATGTCTTAAAAAGGACAAGGAAAAAAGAGAGGGGAGTAAATGCAAATTCAAAAAAACCATCAGAGGGTATATAAGGAATAGCGGGAATGTGATTCCATTGGGATGTGGGAGACTCAACTTCTCCCTATTATACAGGAGACTTCTTGATTAGCTAAAGGTGCCTTATGCCTTGGTTTCCCCTTTCTAAAGCAAAATTAATAGAGCTTTGCAGGGAAATAATAAGATGCAACTAAAGGGCTCTCTGAGCAGGGGAGATGGAGGTGAGAGGGGTATGTGGGTTGAAGTGTATGGGATCACCTGTAACAGCATCCTGGGGGACAGAGGATGCTGGTGCACTGCCCAGGTGAAGAGGATTCAATGGCCTTGGTGATCAGTCTCATTTCAGATTTTCTGTGGCAGGGAGATGGTGGTTTCTGCTCTGAACTGAGCTGGCAAAACTTCATTTCACTCAGGATGGAGAAACCTGGTCCATCACTGGGAACTTCAGCAGGTGAATGGTGCAGGAGGGAGGGAGATGTGTTGGGCAGGAGGATGTTGGGATTTTCAGCCCTGGCTGACCCATTGCTCAGGGAAGGGGTGAGAACTTTCATGCACTTTGTGTTGGTTTCTTGCTACAGAAAGAAGGTAATTTTGGCCCTGGAGGAGTGAGTAGGGAACAGACCAAGAGCAGGGATGCAGGGCTGGTGCATCACACCTGGCAAGGGGGACTGAATGAGGCAGCTAGCCCTTGAAATGTGAGTAATTGCCAAAGCCAGAGGACTCATCTCCATTAGCAAGTCTTTAACGAGCCTGCCCACCTCTGTACATGGTCTGAGTGCCAGTGCGGGGTTCAGGGTAACCCGGGGGGGTTCCAGTGGACAGGGAGTGAGGATGGGTGGTGGTTGTTCCTTTTGAGCCACGGTCTCCTTTGCGATGCTCTGGGGATGCTGTTTCTACCCTCTGCAGCCATCCCAGCGACCCTGTCTGCCCTGTCCGTGGCTGCAGGACAAGGTTTGGGTGTTTGGAAACGGAGCGGTGGGAGGGTGCCGGTGCTGCAGGGGTGCCCCGCCGTGAGCGGGCGCTGCTGAGGCCGGGGCTGCCGGGCTGTGAGCAGGCATCCTGCAAGCACCCACCTCTCGAGGGCAAACCTCGCTGGGAACGTGATGCGTGTGGGCTCTCGCCTGGTGGCTTCTGTTTCAGCATATGGGATTTCTTAATAACAGCGAATATCCCCCAGTGGTTTCCCCCTGTCTTATTCCTTCTAATTAAATAAATACCAACACATTTGGAAGAAACTGTGTAGTCATATTGCATTAGCCACAAGACGACAGATTTTTTTTTTTTTTTTTTCCCCTGCCTTTCAAGGATCTCAGACTATCTTACAACTATTAATTAATCCGGCCTCCTGACAATTCTGCAGGGATATATGATAGCAATCAGTTACGGATGGGGAAATTGAGTCATATAGATCTGAAAGGACTGGTTCAGCACATTGTGTGGCAGGGCTGGAAATAGAAAGCAGAACGCTTGCCTCGCTGTTTCCTGCTCTAACCACGGTCTGGCCGCCTTCTCTTCCCAAAGTAGTGTGCAAGTTGGTGGAAAAGTTTTTGCTAAGGAAAGCGATCTCTGTTGCTAGCTTTCAAAGGCTTATTGCAAACACAGATTGATGGGGTGGGGAATGTACTTTAAACATTATGGCAAACACCTTAGCTGTGTCCCTTTCAAGTGAAAGCTTGAAGTAAGGGAATTTGACTGATGTGTGCTTTTATCAAAGCTATTCCCTATTATGTTAAGCACAGTAGCCTACGGAAGTTAAGTTAATGGGGGAAGCAGGCATTAAACAGAAAGATCAAATGCATCAGATAATAGCCAAAGGGATAAAAACGATACAGCACCTGAGAGTGGCAATAAATGTAAAATGCTTCTCTCTCATTTCAGATGTATGACTAACTGCTTCTAAATATACTGGGGACTGTACAATAAAGGGGAAGGTGGGGATGAGCTATAATGCGGTCAAAATGTTTCAGGAACTCTGACCAAAGAACCCGTAAAAGCCTTCTGGGCTCCTAGCCGCCAAGGGTATGTTCTGCCCCTGTGAGGGCAAATATAAAGGTTCAGGGATTTATAAATAATTTTTTACTGGGGCAGGGGGAGGGGAGGAGGGGAAATCAAATAAACAGCTGAGGTACAGAAGAGCACTATAGGAAAAGTTATTGGATTGATGAGGATGGAATATGGGGAGTAGTGCAACAGTAAAATTCCGTTTGATGTTCCAGAATGGGGTTTGTTTCCTTTCTTTCCATTACTGAAAATGGCTTTTGTAAAGTTAAGATCAGGGAGATTTTTCCATTCTTGGGTCTCCGAAGAACTCTTACCTATTTTGCTAGCACATTTGCAAATGTTGCTTTGCACAGGAATGCTCGCCCACTTATTTCTAGAAATTCTGGGTTTCTCCAGATGCAAAACATGTTTTGGAAATATTTTCAAATCAGCACTTCAGCCCATTGCAGAGAAAGACTTTGATGTTTGCATTTCTACCAGCAACAATGCTTTGCCCCACTGGAACACTTCACATCCCAGGACACCAGCGGGCCTTGCAAAAACAATTCATTCAGCCTTTTGACGTAGCTTAAAAGCCCCATTTCACGCAAAAGAACAAGAGCCCAGAGGGTTTGGTCTTCTGCCTCCCTGCGTGCATTGTCCCTGACGCAAGGCAAGCTGTCAGGAGCAATACTCGGCAGCTAAAACCCTGTACTCACTGGCAGGGCATGCACATACCGAACGGAGGCAGCTCACTGCGAGGTTGTCTACATTACTGTGTTGACTCTGCCCAAGCCCTGGGTCTATGCCCAGACCAGGCTCTTCAGCCATACCTGAAGGTCCTGGGGGAGAGCTGTTGTACCGTTCCCCAGAGGAGCACAGAGCCATCTCAGCTGCAGAGCTGAGCAGTGTCGTGTATTCGGGGATCCGAGCTTGCCCTGTGAGCTGACCCAATCGTGAACAAGCAGTGGAGAAGCAGCCTGGGAGAGGTTGGAAGGGAGTGGTCAGAAATGGTAGTCTTCGTTATTGCCCAATGCGGAATTCCAAGGGTAGTTCTTCAAGCTGCTGGGGGTGGCATCCTACTTCAACCCTTGAGATCAAAGTCTTTTGGATGCCCTGGGCTTCGGCCTTAGATTGATTTGCATCTCTCCTATAGTGCCAGACAGATTCAGGGAAGTACAACATAATCCTCTTTAAAGGCCATTTTATGATGCCACGATAGTACAAAGGAGCTGTGGATCCACTAGTAATTTGGAAAGCAGCTGTCAGCAAACCTTGGGACCTGCTTCTGCAGGCCCACCCAGTCTCTGTGTGGCTCTGGCCTCCACACCACAAGCAGGTGGGCATGCAAAACCCTGGTGCAAAGGCAAACCTAGATTTGGAGATATTCGAGATGTTGGGGCTGATGGTGCATATGGGGGCTGGGATACTTGGAGAATTCCCCCACCTCCCCAGCTGGCCTTGCTGATCCCTGGGGTGTTTTTGCAGAAAAGCAGTATGCACCCACGAAGGAGGTGATGTGGCATAATTTGTCCCAAGGAGTTTAAACAACAGTGGAAAAAATGTTATACTTTGGTTTTCTGTCAGTGGGGAAGCAGAAGAGTCTGCACAGCTGGAGCTGTTTAAGAGATCAGATCAACCTTTTTTGATTGGTTTGGGTTGATTTGATCCTATTTTGGGACCCTCCTTTTTGGCTCTGCTTGCTGTGCTGCCCCAGTAAAAAAACCTAAATGGCTGTAATCAAGGCATTGATTAGGCGTGTTAGCAAGAGGTTTGCATCAGAGCTGAACCAGCCTGGCTTGAATACTCTAGAAACACTGTGGCTGCTCCTGTTCGCAGGAAGGTAATGTCACTGATTTCACTGCGGATGTGTTGCTCCAGGGGAGGCCTCAATAGGTGTTAATGAATGCTAAAGAAATGAAATGATACATGATAGTTGTAATGGCTGGAAGAGTGGGAAGCTATTAGGGGCTGCTGAGATAGTTATGATATGGTTAGATGGAGATGGATTAGATAGAGATGTAAAAATAACATAAACTGGAAATTCAGATTTACTACAGGAATCCCAGTTTACAACTCTGGTCTTCACTCCCATGGCTCATTTGATATTGCCAGCACTAGGAATTAGGGTGAGAAATGTGAGTCATGATTTTTTTCACCTGATTATTTTTCTCTGTCTCTTATGGTTTTAAGTCAGGCTCTTAATACAATCCTCATTTGTCTTGTTAATTTAGTATATAAAACTCTTCCTGGCAGACATCAGCAAGTTTTCACATCTGACATTTATATCAGACAGATTCACCATTCGTCTGCACCATGGAGTGATAGCAGACCTGTTAGCTTCAAAACAAAAATCCCATGGAGGCACAGACATTGCAGAAATACCTGCATTTGACCATGCCGACATGCATGAATTCTGGTGGTGAAGCTGCACTGGTAGTCTGCTCCTGCCAGACCCCTGGCCTACTCTGCTGCAGCTTTGGGGTGTCTTCTTGGATAGCTGTGGTGTGGGATGTCAGAGAAAGGAGCAGGAGCAGCAGCAGAGAGCCAGAAATTTGATCATTTTTTCTAATGCCTTTGAGGCCATTTCTCCACTGCAGTGCCTGCATCCCGAGGGGATGTACCCACACTGGTTGAATGCAGCTCTGCGTTGCTGGTGGTGTCTCCGGGGCTGGTACCAAAACTTGGTTGAGAGGGTCATTGCTGCCTTCACGAGCTGCAACGCGTAGCACCTCAGCACCAGAGCTCCTGGTTCTTCTCAGGGCTGCTTCAGGGCAATGGTTGTTTACGTGAGAGTCTCATAGATTTGGTCCAGACAAGCCACCGCAGCTCAGATTAACGACAGAATAAAGCCGTGTATTAGGCTAGATGATTCCTTTCTCTGATGCTTTTCTTTCTCTGACAGCACCCAGGATCAAGAGTGCTTCGCAGCAGGGAAAAGCCTGCCCCAAATCTCAAGAATCATTCTTCCCCCCCACCCCCCCCCCCCTTTTTTTTTTTTTTTTTTTTAATACCTTGAAACCAGGCTTTCATGTGAGTTGTTTGTCTAACCCGAGAGCAAAATAAACTTGTCTCTGCCTCAACCTTGGGAAACAAAAATTTGTCCTAGCCAGGACGGACAGGGTCTGCTGTACCTGCACCAAGGTCTGTCAGCCTGGCAGCAGCCGTTTCTTGTGCTGTGCTCATGCATTCCCAGGCAGGCCAGTCCCCTGATGTCCAGGGCCAGGGACTGGTGCTAAATCGTCACATCTTTCTCCTGGGAGGCTGTATGGGTTGTGCCACCAGTGTTGGGCATGTCCACTACCTGCTTGGGAGGAGCAGGAATGGAGGACCAGTGCTGGGGCAATGGATAGGGAGCCCTGAAGAGAATGTGTCTCTGCTCAGCAGGAATTTCCTAGGATAGGAGAGACCTTTGGGACAACCATGTCTTTCCAGAGACACAAGGATGTGGCACAGCAGCAGAATCACAGGGGCAATGCTCTGGCTTAGACCCAGTCTGCCACCCTGGCCATGCCCTCACTCACCAAGTGGTCTGAGCCATCCCATCTCCCCTTCAATTTCTGGAAGTCCAAGAGTGGCCAGCTGAGCTCAGGAAGCACTGGGGCTTGAGTTGTGTATTCAACTGCTCTGACACAGCCTGTGTATCTAAATTGTGGGGCAGAGGGTGCTCCCCAGCTCTGGGGTCTATGCATTGGCTCCTGTCTACATGTCCAAGGCTGGGACCAAGGGGATCCAGTGGGACTGTCCTGATGGAGAGGCCAGGAGCAGAGTGAGCAGAGTCTGGACAGAACTTGTGGGAGTTTTGGGGGTAGAAGATGGGCCATTCTCAGATAAAATGGACAAAAAGGTAAGGTAGGAATCGGACCCAAGATGAAGGGGAGGCCAGTGAGAGAGGGTCAGGGAGAAAAAACCTCAAGATGCCTGGGGCTGGCAGACTCTAAATCTCCCAAAGCTGTGTCAGGCACCAGAGAGAAAGAGCCGAAAGGTCCTAAGTCTGTGGTTATACACAACAGAGATGGCAGCTGGTACAATTAATCTCCTGCCCTTTGTGAATCTTTAGACGAAGCCTCTGAGTAAATGAGGAAAGGTAAGGAAAGGTCTTCATGGCTCTTTCTTTCTTTCATCCCGATGGGCTTCTCATCCTGGAGTAAATGAGAAACAGACCCAGCTGCAGACAGCTCTGCTTTGGATCCACATTTGCTTCTTCCCCAGTGTAAAGTAGTGCAACATAACTTATAACACCACATTGCCCTGAACTTGTCCTTTAATATTTAAAATATTATTCAAAGTAATATAAACAGATGTGGACTTCTTTCACTTATCCAGGATAAGAGAGAAATAGCTTTTTTCCTGATTCCCTGGGTTTTGATTACTTTAAGTTCTTGTTCCAACTTTGCAAGGTGTATGAGAGGAGGAGTACTGTTGTAGTTGGGAGTGTCTAAGAAGGTCTAGAGGTAAGGCTGGTATCTGTCGTGAGACTGACAGAGATAGCTGGGCAAAAACGGTCACAAACTGTTTTCAGGTGGGAGGACACGCAGAGCTGCTAGAATCTGCCATACTGTAACTATTTGATTTCCACTGTGGTCCTAACTAGGAGACCCAGGCATGGACCTGGGCTCCATACTACTAGATGCTGTGCAACCAGATCAGAAAGTTCTTTCTGTACCCAGAATACCTCCAGTTTAAACCAGAGGACAAGGGTAGGTTCAGATCAACTGGAGGAGCACACCGATGCAGTGACACAGATCCCTGGGGACACCAGATAGGTGTGGGACACTGCACCAAGAGAAACCTCCAGGGTGCTGAGATTTTTCTGCTCGTCATATACTAGCAGCACCTCAGAGCTCTGTGTCAGAAGCTGTGCGCTAGCTGAGACTTTTGTAATGGATCTGAGCTGGGTCTGCAGACACTGGCTTCACAGAGGGTCTCTGGTCCCTGCATGGTGTCCTGGCTTTGCCAAAGAGGCTTTTGCTGCCTGATCTCCTGGTGATCCAGGTCCTCCAGTACCACCTCTGTCACTGTCTCAGCGTGTCCCTCACCAAGTCTGCTGACATCTCTTGTAAACCATCCCTTCTTCATCACCCCCTTTCCTCCTTGCTGCAGCCTGTGGCAGTGCTGCAGAGGACCACGGAGGCAGTGATCTGTGGGGCCAGAGGGGACCAGCTGGTCCATCTCCCTGCTCCAGGATGGGGCCAGGTCTCATGTCTGGCTGATGATCACCCTACTTTTTTTCTTGAACACCTCTTTTGAAAGAGTTTTTACAGTGTCCTCGTACATCTGTCTGGTCCAGGTTCACAACAGTTAGTCTACCTTCTTTGCTGAAAACAGTGCTAGCACTAGCCTGGTGTTTTCTCAGTCCCCTCTCTTAATGGATCTCTAGTCCTCCACAAAAAGACACATCAGCTGCCAGAACCCATTTTGGCCATGGTACCTTCATATCCCTACAGAGTCTGAGTGCCTGTCAATTGTCAGAAGGATTTGTGCTTAACTGGGCCTTTTTTCCAGAAGGGAAAACAAGACAGGAGGTGGTTAATTGGAACATTCTCAAAAGTATCAAAAAAACTATGTAGACACTCAAATGGTGTAAATGTTTTGGACATAATCATGGTTCTTCAATACCTGAGCTGTGTCTGGAGGAAGGAAAAATGTAACCTCACATGACTCAAAAAACCATCTGAGCTAGTAAATGTCCCAGCATTAACCCATCTCTTCCGCCTGCTCCTGTCTCAGCAGGTGGTGGTAAATCAGCCATGGTGGTGTGCACCATGCAGGAACCCTCCCATATCTCAGCAGTCACCCCAAAGGATGCTTTCAGTGGTCTCAGTTTGCCTTCTATCCCTCCTTTCCACGCTGAGTGGTCGTCTGCTCTTCCCTCACCTTCTGCTACTTCTTAAACCACCCAGTGTTGCCTGTGAATAAAACTAGGTAGTCCAAGCGAGGCAGAAAAAGTGGCAATCAATTAAAAGCCCAACAAAGTGCCTTTGTGCCTCTCTTTGCAGCCGTAATGAATGGCTGTCTTGTCAGAAAGGTTTCTACTGTATTAAGAAAGCATTCTACCTTAGCCCGTTGTGATCCTGCTTGCAAAAGTCTCATTACTGTGCCAGCAATAATAGTGTCTAATTAAGCAGAATAAAGAGAGTTGAAGCGTAATGGTTACAGGGTAGAGAAGTTATTCGTCAGACAGAGGTAATAAATTACTGAGTCCTGTGTCCTGGTGTGCTGGAAAAGATGTAGTCAAAAAGAGACGATGCTGGAAACTTGGTTTTCTTTTTGATAAATTAACCAGCTAGGGTTGGTTGTTTGGGTTTTTTTTTTCCACTCATCTTAATGAATAGAGCAAAACCATGGACATTAGGGTGGAGGCAGAGTAATGACGAGATCAATTGGTCATTATAAGGGGCAGAAGTGCATATTGCTGCACAGCCAGGGAGCAGAGATGGTCCAGAGGGATCTCTTCTACCTGACACCGTGCCCTGGGAGGCTTGGTTTCATGCTTTAGCTCCCGTATTATTGCTGGGTTATTACCCCTTCCCTGGTAAGGATCTCTGCAAACCGTGCCCCACACACAGTGCTGTGGGGGAAAGATGCAAGAATGTCATTAAGGTCACGCTGCGAGTCCCTGGCTGTGGATAATGAACAATTCCTGACAAAATGAGGTGGTTGGAATCATTCTGAGATAAAAACCTGCCTGTCATTCTGTTACACGAACCTATATTCCAATTCTATCTGCCGAGCGCGATTCTCTTTTATCCGGTTCCCTGTTTGAAGGGATTTGAACAGAATAGATAATCCTAACTTTGAACATAAATCACTAGGCTGCACGGCTGATAGATGATTTGCACTTTTTTTATGATAATGGCTGATTGGAGGCTGGGAGGGAAAATGCCAGGGGCTTATCTCTGTGGAGCAGCATTTGGAGGGTGTGCGGATGGCTGAGGGAAGGGGAGGCAGCAGCATGAGGTGGGGCTGTTTTGTGTTTATTTGTCTGTTTGTTTATTTTGAACATCTGAACTCAAGCAGAGATACTCTGGGATATGGCTGGGAGCTCTGGGAGTCGAGTTCTGCAAAGGCACCACGTTACAAGATGCGGGCGGCATCCCCCGCGGACCTCTGAGATAGCGGAGTTCCTTGGGTGCCCACTGCGTGCAGGACTGAGCTCCAGATGGTTCAGCCAGAGCCTGATATTCCCCCTAAAGGGGATTGGGGATGCCAAAGAGCCATCAAATAGAGTCCATGGATTGTTACTATTTTACTAAGAATAGTTTAAAATAGAAAAAAAACCAAACACAGCTCCCCCCTTTCTTTTTTCTTTTTACCCACAGTATAGATGACAGCTCAGAAAGTGCACTTTTCCTTCTGAGGATGCAAATCCCCAGAAAGGTCATGTTTCACTTTGGTTTTGAATGTTTCTTATTTTTAAAAGATTTATTTTACTCCAATTAGCTTGAATTTCAAAGTAATTTAAAACCAGAAAACTGGATTCTTTTTTTGCTTATGACTTCTGTCTCTTTTTTTTTAAATTAAGAAAAAAACAAAAACAACAAAAAACTCAACATCAAAACAGATGCTTTCCCAGGAAAAGTTGGTTTTTGATGAAACAGACGAATTGGTATTTTCTAATCAAATCTTCAAAAAACTTCCAGGCAGCTTTACTGAAGCATTGAAGTACCCTTTTAAAAAGTAAGCTTTCTTAATGTCACCCTGTGAAAGTCTTCTTTCTCTAGTGACTATAAATGGTGCCTTGGCAACTGCTTTGGATTAGACGCCTAGTTTTTTGCCTGTGAGTAGATGAGTATTTTGGTTCAGAGGAGTGCAATTTTGAAGCAAATCCCCAATTTGTCTCCAGGTGTGCTCCAGATGCTCTGCATCCCCTGACGGAGATGTAATGGTCCAAATCAAAAACTGATTTTTCCAATGGCTCTGAACCACAGGCACAGTCAGGATGTTTATTGTTTATTCTGGGTGACCAGACTAAACCTTGTGCAAAATCAATCCACCCCCAAGATGCATATAGAGTAGATGGTCCAGTGTCAGAATCGGGTGTGCAGATGCTCCAGTCTGGCCCATTATACCAAATTACTTGTCAGTATAGATGCAGCTTTTGATAACTAAAGTTGTGTCAGTTGAAAATCATCTTATGTGCTTCAGCCCTGTTTGAAAACAAGTAACAGACTCTGAATTGCCGAGATGGTTTGAAGACCCATCTTCATGCGATTTGTCCTTGCCACAGCTTTCATTCTGACGCAGGCAGCTTTCGGAGGGCCCCATGCCCACCTTTGGGCAGATGTGGTCTCTGTCTGAAGGAGGTGGCTATCGTAAGGGGTCTGTGGGAGCTGGCAGATGGCGTGACGTGAACAGTGGGACTCTGGGTACCAGGGTCCTGAATGAGATCAGTGACCGTCCATTGTGCTATTGCCTTGGCAGCAGTGCACACGGATGCTATATACGATGGGAATGGTACGCATCTGGGAACTGCCCCAGTGCACAATGGTGTGGGGAGAGAGGCTAAGTCTTTTCTAAATTATTTCTATCTAGGAAGCTGATCATAAAGGCCACACAGAGGCCTAACATGGGAGGCGTCAATGTCTCCCCTGAGGGTGTGAGGACTGTGTCCATACTGCAAAACTGAACTGCAAAGGAGGAGATGGATACTTTGGGCATTGCTGGGAGTTGGGACTCCAGACCATTAAGAGTTGGTACAAGTCAACCAGTGTGAGCGCAGGGAAGGAGGAGGGATCTGGGGCTCTGCCTCAGCTGAAGCGGGCGAAGATGTAAGGTGTAGCCTTGGTGCCTCTCTTCCAGCTTGCCAGGGAGTCTCCAGGAGGCATTGTGCCTCTGACACAGATTAAGATTAATTTAGAGCTTTGACCCTTGTAGCTGGTCTGCTACAAACCATTCCTCATTGAGGTATTTCAGAGTCAAAACTCACAGCATTACTCTCTACTTCTACCAATTTCATGACTAGGGGGAGCGCCTCAAGGGCAATAGACCCTGGGGATGTGCACCCTGCCCCTGCACCCAGAACACAGCATGAAGAATTGTTGTCTAAGGAGACTAGGCAAAAAATTAGGCAAAAAATTAGGAAAAAGCGGTACGGCCAACCTAATGTTATAGATGGGGAAATTACCTAGGCTGAACCTGACTTATTCAGGTGCCTCTTGCCTCCTTGGTTCTTGCTAATTATTCTAGTTATTAGCAGTAGGTAGGTCTGGGAAGAAAATCCACCACATCTACTATCCCTGTTAACTCTTTGGGCTCCCATGATACTTTACGGGAAGTGCGTTCCAGCTGCTTGATACTGTCTTCACAGTCTTCTACCAGGTAGAGTTTGAACTACATCTCCCATATCTCATCACAGTCTTTCGGTGAGGGAAGGCATCATCGCCAAAATGCATACTTAGCACAGAATTAGCTCAAAACATAGGAGATGCCGGAATGTTTCCTTTTGTGAACCAGTTTAGTAGCATTTCAAGAGAAATCTTTGGACTTCAAGATGAAAAATGAGCCTTATTTTTAGTTGGGAATATTCCATTTTTTTAAAGAAAGTACTTCAAAAAACCCTCTGCATTTTTTTACAAAATAATTGTTGTTGTCCAGAAGCCCAGTTTTCTGGGAAATAGAGGGTTTTTTTGGATGGTCTTAATTATTCTATTGCAGTTTCAAAGGGAGTGACATGAGCATATACTGGAAAAGGAACAACTATCATAAAAGACAATAAGTGATCAGGTCTCCCACAGGAGACAATTTGGGTAATGCAATCTGCTCAAACAACAAGTTCTTTAAACTTCTGAGAAAATTTCTTTTGAGCTTGAACAGGTCAATAACATTTTCCCCCATTTGCAGAAGAATAGAAAAATTAACGTTATTTTTTTTTGCCAGCATTTCTGTTATTTAACAGCCTTTTAGAAACCCATTTCCTATGCTATTTTAAGCTGCAGGCACAGTTAGGACACCACATCTAAGAGTGACGATTTAAATCTCTAGACAGCTCAGGAGATAAGTCAAAACAAATTTCAGGATGTTCCTCTAAAGAGCTGTTTCCACTTAAGTAAGTCCCATTGGGAGCCTGGTTAAAGAATCACCTAATCCGCTACACATTTTATACATTTAAACAGGTCCATTTGAAAGAAAGTTTGTGAAAATTTCTGTGCGGTGAATACATAATGAAGGCCATCGGAGGAGGCTGGAAATTGCTGCTGGGTTTTAGCACTTCACTTTGTTGATGTTGATAACTTTATGGTATCCTGATTTTTTTTTTTTTAATTGCCATCTTCCAAGCTACTGCACCATGCAGCACTACTCCTTCCTTGCTCCCCCAAAATGTAATAAAAGCAGCAAGGCTGCTTGATGTGAGAAAGATGCTATGCAGAGGGCAGGTTAACAAATAATTTATGATATGGGAAGAAAGCAAGGGGAGGGAAGATTGGCATTTGGAAAGAAGGAAGGCATAGATGGATCAGGTCACTAGGAAGTGGGTCTGGAGAAGGAGAAGGAAATACTATCAATGCCTGTGAGTTGTTGTAGTGGTTTCTACTGCAGAGATATTAGGTATAGAGACCTCATCTCCCCTGACTGAGGAAGATGAAAAGCTTCAGCCCACCAGAGCCAGCAGAGGAGGCAGGCTGTTGTAGCCTGTGGCTCAAGGTCCCTTTTCCTGGGATCCCAGGCCAGCTTTGGTGTAGGGCAGGCATGTCTGCTTCTAGTGTCCAAAGCAGGGCAATAATTTCAGAGGCTCATAAAGTATAAAGTGACTTCTTGCACATTGGGACCCAAACCCACCCATATCCTGCTTGCAATAGTGACACGCAGATCATTACTGTAATTCTCTCTCCAAGAAAGCCCATTCTTATATGCCAGAGGTAAATGCTGGTGCTCACTGGCTTGTAGGCATTGTGAAAAACTGGAGAACCGGAACTCTGATGCAAGTCAGGACATAACAGCATGGTATGTTTATACACCAGTGATCTACTGGCAGGTACTGAAGGGCAATCTAATAGCAGTCTATAACTACTGCAAGGGCAGTATTAAGGGTATCCCCTTAGCCAAGGGGATCCTAAGCCAAGATCTTCACTCGGTAATGGCAGATGATGTGACAAGAGTAATGGCAAAAAAATGTTACTTCCAAATGTCAGAATGGATGTTTGGGGGGAGGAGGGGGGGAAATCACTGAGTAGTGCAGGCTGGAAGAGTTACTTAGAGAAGTAGTGGACTATCCACCCTTGAAGACCTGACTCTGACCCCCAGGCTTGGGTACATGAGGCCATGGCTGACCTGCTCTGCTATTGGCATTAGTTTTGCTTTGAGTGGGAGGTTGGACTAGAAACCTTCTGAGCAACATTTCTTTAGTTCTGCAATGACAGACTTTCATTGTCATTGAGGTCAAAATTTAGAGGTGCAGAAGGAATGCTGGCTGCCTTTTCTTTTCTTGATTGAGCATTCTCAAAACATTGACATCTCACCAGGGAAATTTTCAGGGACAAAACTCAGCTTTATGGTTGCACTCTTCCTCTCCAGCCATCAAACAACTTAAGTTGGCAGCTACAAAAATTTCTTATGTGCAAAGCAGCATTGGCCTTTTGGTGTTTCTTATTTTCAAAAATAAGAAAGCAGCTGTGCTTGTGTTGGTCAGAAGTTATCTGCAGAGTATGCAGTAAAAACTTTTGAGTGGAGTCTGCCAAACTAATGTAATGTCTGGAATATACGGCCCTGTCTCCGTGTCCTGAAAACTTTGTGATACTATTTTGTCCTGGATTTCACAAATGGGACACAGGTTTTTCCTGCCTTTAACTTCTTAACCTGCACTTTTACCAACCTCATCACAGGAAAGCAGTTTTAAGAACCTTGAGGGATTCAGATCTTGACATTAGACTTGTTTTTGACCTTAGATGAATTATGTAGCTTTTCCACCTTAGCTGGTTTCTCTCCTAAAGGGAATGATATTTACATGGCTAGCACTTAATGTTGGTGTACTAGTGCACTAGCTGGGTTTTTATTTGTTGTTGTGAGCGTTTTCTTTTGTTTGTTTGTTTGTTTGTTTGTTTTTGTTTTGTTTTTTTAAGTTCTTTGTGTTTGCAGAAGCAAAAGTAGGGTAAATGCTCTGTTTCCACCTGTAATGGCTCTTCATGTTCTCCCTTTCACATCCTCTAATAGAATTCGAAACTGAAGAGACCACTGTGGTCATCTAATTTGGCCTTCTTTATAACAAATCAGGATCTTTGATATTGATTCCTGCATCAGTCCATGACTTGTGGCTAGACTAAAGGAGGTATTTTACACATAATCTATTAAAAGCATTGTAATGCTTGAATGTTAACTCCATCCCATGGCTCTAGTGTAGCAGTTAGATAACTCACTTTTAAAAAAGGTTGTGTGTGTACAAACATCGTTTCACATCTAATAGACCAAATGACTTTCTATCAGCTTCCAACAGTTTCAAGGGAGGTTAAATTTTAACTTTAGGTCTGGTTGTTTTCTCTTTGTCCCCCCTCATCAGCTGCAAAATTCCCAATAGATGGTAGTAAGGTTAGAAATGAACCTCATGAGAGTGGACTGAGAAACATGCTCTAAAAGATTGGGTTTCTTCTCTCATGTCCATGTTCCTGTTCAGGACACGGCACTTGCATGCACAAGTGTCCACACCAGGTGCTCAGATGCTTTCAAGCTTCTTCAAGTGAGGTGCTGGGAAAACAGAGCAGACTGGAATGTTTTATAGACTTTTGTCATCTGTTTTCTTACCAGCCTGGCGGCTAAGAAGAAGAAAAGAAAACATACCCCACCCCATCATGACTTAACGAAGAAAGGAAAAAAGTAGTCTTCCCCACCTGGGTTCACCCAGGATCTTGACGCCAGGGGTATACAAGCCTGATCGTGTTTCTAAAAGGGAATTATCCCAGATTAGAGTGAAGGCAATGGTGGCGTTTGCCCTTCCTGGTGACATGTGGCCTCACACTCAAGTGTCCAGGCCCTGCCATCAGACTGGACAGCTGCTCCGAGCTGTCCTCAGACTGGCTGGCGGCCAGGCAAGAGCCTGCAGGAATGCAGTATGAGGCACCTGCTCCAAACCCCACTGAAACAGCGGGGAAGGGAACAGCTAATACAGGCCCCCTTAATCCTAGGTGCTGCCCTGCCTGTTCCCAATCAGATACCATTACTGGAAAGTAAAACAAAGGGCCGCAGAGAAGGGCTGCGCTGAAGAGTCTGATTGCAAATTGATACGGCTGCAGATCCCCATCCTTTCACCTGCAGCGTTGACTGCAATTGCTGGGGGTTGAGGGGGATGCTGGCTGCTGACCTCTGCTTCACAAGTTGTTTTGGGGAGGGGTGGTGGCCTCAACCCATCTTTGGAGAGAGCTTAGAAGCGTGAGAGTGTGGGAAAAGGCTGGTTGCCACAAACCAAGGTTTTGCTTTGCCCTGGTGAGAATCCTCTTGCACAGCTCTCAGGATAGGATGTTGGGTTTGGTTGCTCTCCCACTTGAACCAAAGAAACTAATCCCAGGGAAGGCATAGAGTCAGTGGAAAATCTCAGAAGAAATTCTCCCTGTGCCTGAGAGCTGCTTGAAAGCAGGTTTGAAAAAATTTCAGCTCCATTCAGCTGCCTTGGAAAGGTGCGTTAACGTGGTTGCTTCCTGGGCTCTGCCTGTAAATGCCTAATGGTTGTTAGAGCCCTCATTCAGAGATCGAGGAGTTGAGGTTTGATGATCTCCCAGACTGGTGGTGCTCAGAGTCCTCTCACAGTGCCTTAGCATAGGCCAAGCAGCTCCCTGGAGGGTAGCAGGATTTTATTTTGGACAGAACTGGGACGAAACACTGGAATTTTGTTTGATCAGGCTTTTTTTAAAAAAAAGAAGTCAACATATTCCTGAGCTACTGAGTTTTGACAGTATTGTGATATTTCATTTCAGTGTAGTCAAAACATTTAGTTTTGATATAGTTTAAAAAAAAAACAATCGGATTTCATTCTTCTTGTGTACTTGACTTGCTGTGATATCAAATTTCAGACGAGACATTTTGAGTTTATCAGAGCAAAATGCTTTGGTGATTTCCCATCAAAAAGTGAAGTGAATTTACAGTCTTGCAAAGTGGCTTAATTTCATTAAATCAGCCCTTTCTTAGATGAAAAAATAATCTCTAGGAAAATCCTTCAAGCAGCCCTAGTGAAAGTGGCTGATACAAAGCCCTGTCATGTATTGAAAGCAGACAAAAAATGTGCAGAGCGCTCCATGTGTCAGCAATCTCTTGCTTAGCTGCAGGCATCGTAGGTGTTAGTTGTTACAACAGCAAAGAAAACCATTTCAGACAGAGGTCTGGTTGTGCAGCCTGTGACTGCGTCACTTGAAATAAAAAGGGAACCTCTGCAATATGAACATAACTGATTGCTCTGTACAACTTCTGAAGTCTTTTGCTAAAAAAACCTGTTGGAAGTATGGGGTTTGGTATATGAAGAAAAGGCAGCCCAAAGGTTTTGATCACATTGTCCTGGGTGATTAGGCATGACATTCTTTCTTGCTGTTTTGTATCATTGGTTACCAAACCCTGACAGAAAGTACATATAAATGGTGTCTTTTCCTCCCCTGTATGATTAAGAGAGCATTTGATCTTAAAGATAGAAGCAATAATTGACTTCATTTAAAGATTAACTTAATATAATGCCTTCTGAAAAGAAAAAAGTTATTAAGAAAGTTGTCTAAGAGTTGATGCCTTTTTTAATACAGCCTGAAAGTGTTATAATTTTAATACCCCAAAGGCCAAAGCAAATTATCAAACCGAAATTAGAGATTAGCAATTTTCAATTTCTCTCCCATCTCTTACATTTCATCTTCCAGCTTCTGTTGCAGGAAGAGAAAAAAAAAAAAAAAAAAAGTAGCATTTGGCATAAGAGGGAAATGCAGCAGTCTGGATGCATTGATATCCTGTGCTTGGAGCTAGATGCTGACCTCATGACTGCCCAGGGCAACATAGTCTGATTAAAGCTTTGATACAGCAGCACATTTTCCAGGGGGAAGAAGCTGAGAGACAGCCAGTATACAGGATTGCATGCAGCCGAGTATTCAAGCACCCCTACATTTATCTTGTTTAGAAAATCACCTGCCCAACTGTAACTTTAAGCACCTACTTAGGCGCCACTGAGTCAAATGGTGGAGCGTGTGCTTTAGGTTATACGTGTGCTTCAGTGTAAAAATTTTTTCCAGTCTTGGGTAATTGGATTTTTATTGCTTAGGGCTGGGTTTGCAGAGGTGTTGAGGATCTGGACCCAATTAAAAAATCATATTGTAGGTGGAGTTCAGGCTTCTAAATCTAAGGTTGCTATCCTGAAAACCCTTAGTTGGAGTCTAACCTTAGGGGCTTCTAAACTTTAGTTTGTGAGTGTAATGTTCCCACAGAGCCTGAAAGTGGTCCTCTGTCTGTGCAGCAAAACCCCCAGTGTGGAAGGGCCAGGCAGCTGGGATGTAAGCTGGGACAGGATCCACAAATTCCAAGTTCTGTGCCAGGGGGACTTAATCCACAAGGCATTTGTGTGGTGTGCCAAACTTGTGAGAAAAGGAGTGTACTCTGCACAACAGACCACAGTAGCTGGGTGTTTATTTAAAAGGCAGTTGTGCACAGAAGAGCTCTGCCCTTGGACACACAATTTCTGGGTTCTGGACCATTCGTTCAGGCCACTTCCAGTTGGAGTTTCATATTTGCCCTCAGAAGATTAAATGATCGTAATCCTTCCAGAGGATACAGGAGTGTCTTAACCCTCAGACTGTAGTCTTCTGGTGGAAAGAAGCCTCCTCTCCTCCAGCTGAAAACAGGTCTCATCCAGAAAATAAGAGAGACAGCAAGGAAAGCTCCTCTAACACACCTGGAAGGAGAAAGACCTTGTCCTGACCCCATCTAGCAGAACCAGTTTCAGGGAAGGAGACTGGCCCATGTCCCTTCCATGTACATGCCCCTACTCCCTGGCTGGATAACCCTGGTAACAGCATGACTCAAGATGAGAGACATTTGAGTCTTTTCTGCGTGGTAGCACACCTGCAGCAGGAGAGGTGAAGTGGGCTAGTCCAGGTACACCATGGGTGAGCTCTGGCTGCAGGTGCTTACAGGGAGGACCAGGGAAGCTCTCCGACTGGCATAAGTTAAATCATGCCAAGCTAGTAAGCAGCTGTTTGTCTTCAGGCACTGTAGTATGCTTTCTAAATCACATTCTTCTAGACAATTAGGGGCTCTGGCAAGCAGGACTCTAGCACTACTTGCATTTGAAATCTTTTCCTGTGGGAGATGAGAGTGATGCTGTAAAAGGATGCTCTGGGTGGTTATTACCTTTGTGTTCCGGTCTTTCCTCCATGTGCAAGAGGCGTGTATTTTCTGGGGGAAGGAGGGTTCAGAGTAATTGAAATAGCAAGAGTATTTCTCATGAACTTTAGGCTAGAGAGGGGTACGAGATTCTCTGTAGTGAAAACATTATGGTCCCACCATAATCCACTAAAGCAGTCTTCATTTCCCTGGTGTAGGAATGTTCTCTTCTCTTATTGCATTTAGCTTGAAATCAGAGCTCTCAAGCTGTTTTTTGCTGGGCAGTGTTTATGCTTTGTGTTGTCATAATAAATGCCCCAGATCCATCATAAAAGCAGTTTGGTTGACACGGAGGCCGATTGGAAACTGCAGGAGAGGTGTGGGGTAGTAATGGAGATTTATTTCTTTTGCAGAGGAATTAGATTATAATCTTCTGGAGAGTTATTTTACCTTTCCCCTGCCCAGTCGAGTCAAACCAGTTACTGCCATTCATTGTATTAAATATATCAAGGCAGAGAGGAACACAGCCCTGCCACCTCTTTGGGTGTGTTGGCTCCTGTTGGTAGAAGCAGGTATTTCAGATAATTTACAGTGCCTGTCCAGCAGCCCATCCTCAGGATGGCAGTTATCTAAACAACACACCACTCATGCGTTTTTGACCTCCATCAGGATGTTACGTTTTAATGGGCTTTGTTTTACTGTAGTAGTACTTGCTCATTTCTAATCCAACTCCATAATTTCTGGGCCTTTATATGTCTTAGGGTGAAGCAGGTTATAAAATTCTCTCAAGGATATTTTTTATTGTGTTTTGTTTAAGACCAGTGGGCCTTCCTTTTTATTGTTTGTCAGACAAGTACAAAAATAAATAGATCATAATAGATAGTAACTTCTGTGTTGGCACTCAGGAATTTGTTAGTGGAAGGAACTCGGGTCCTTCTGCTGTTGGTCTCTACATGGTGAGATAGCTCTGTTTTGTAGCATCAGTAAATGATTTATTGATGCACTGCTGCCTCTCAACTGGCTGTTCCTTACCATATGCCCACACTTTAATGGTCAAGGCTGGGCTTTGCTGAAGATCATTTAGTCTGGTTCAATTGAACCGCCTGGTAACCTGCTGGTATAACCCACCTCTGCCAAAATCCTTTCTTCAGCCATCGCTGCCTCTGTCTCACCTGTGTGTCCAAATACCTGTCACAGCTTGACCTTAGGGCTATTTGGTGTACTTCTGGTGTACGCCAATTCGCCGGCTTTAGTGGTGGTGGTTTGCCGCAGCATTTTTGCGATAAGCGCTGCGCATCCTATTGGCACAATGCTGCCTAAACCACTACCTCCTGGCCTTCGTTCCCCCCCTGCCAAGCATCGCTTGGCTCCCACCAGCCCAGCCCGGAGAGAGGAGGCGTGGGCAGGGCTGGCGCTCGGGAGCGGGCAGGGAGCGGGCGCTCCGCGCTCTGTCCGTGGTGCTGAACCCGCCGCCTGCGGGGCTGCTCCCCGCAAGCTCTGCTGCGCCTGCGGCCTCGGCTCTGTCTCCAGGGGAGCTTCAGGTCAGCCAGCTGCCAAAGGGTTGTTGGTCACGGTTTGGGGGGAGGACTGGCCCTCTCGGTTCGCAGTGCGTTGTGGCATAGGGTATACAGTTGTGGGTAGCGTTGGCAGGGAGCCTGCAGTGAGGAAGGGGTTGGGGAGGGTTGTCTCCTGGGTCCTGGGGTGACGCCGTTGAGCCAGGAGGGAAGGCAAAACCCCAGGAGTCAAATAGTGGTGTTGCTCAGGGCTATGCCTATGAAACAGGTTTGTGGTGTTTAAGAAAATATAGAGGCTTTCAGCTTTTAGGGTTTCTGGCTGGCACCTCTGGCTAGCATGAAGCATTGAGAAAAAGGGAAGAAAAGACATTTAGGCAAGTCTGGGAGCCTCTCCCCAACAGCCTACAGTGTGAATTTGTAATCTAAATATTTTCACTGAATAACTACTGAGTGTCTGCCTAAGGGAGGGCAGGTGCAGGAGACAGGAAGTGCGGGTCACTGCCTGCTCAAATGTGGGATGCCACCACAATGAATGGAACTATTTGTTAAATTGGTTTGCCATGCTAAGTGCTTGCATTAATTTTTTGGCAAGTGGGGTGTGTAGTTTGAGGCATATTTGAAACCTTTGAGTTGTGTTGTGTTGTAGGGCAGAGATGATCCTGGGCAGAAAAACATACAGAAGATGTTCTGCAGCTACAAACAGGATTTTCTTCTTATCATAATCAGGGGTTTTCTCTCTAGTAGGGATTTGTGCAAAAGCTGATAATAGCAGTAATGTTTTGTGATCCAGAGAGAATTGGCGCTTACACTGGTGTGCTCTTTATTCAAGGGACTGTGTTTTGCCAGCAACCCTGAGTAAACAACAGCTGGTTACTGCAGCAATATGGCGAAGGTGGGTAGAAGCAAGGAGACTCCCATTTTGAAGTTCAGAGATCCCTTCAATGGAGCAATGGTTAAGCATGGTGAGAGAGGACGAGAAGTTCATGCCTTATGAGGTTCACAGTGTTTTAACCTCATGGTTCTTGAACCCATGCACATGTACTCAAGAGGTCAAAATGTCTTTTCCCACTGCTCAGTAGTAGAAGGAGCTCAGCATTGGCAGTGCCAGTCTGGGACCTCCTCTGGCAATAAATATAAACTGGCACATATTCATGAAACATGTGCAACAAGGTTCAGTTTCTTTGTTTTAATTAAATATTAAGGGATCATTTTAAGATGGTTCAAAGCATCTGGAATCTCACATGCTACTTTGTGCACATGACCTCAGCACAAGTCCCTTCAGTCCTGCAGACCTTATGCTTCTTTGCACTTCTGATTGGAGTGACTCCAGCACTCAGGTTTATTCCTTGGTATGTAAAGAGAAATAGTCAGCTCCTAACTAGGAACATAGCTGCATTACTGTCTTTCTACAGGGGATGAAGATTGGTCCCTCTAAGTTCCTATCTATCTATCTATGGATCTGAATTACTCTCTGAAGGTGCTTTTCTCCATTGACTAAAAAATGATCACAGTGTGAATTGGCTGCTAGCCTATATGTACCTTGGGCAAGACCTTTCAGTTGGGTAGGATGAATGTAGACCCTCTATGTCATCACTCAGGAGCTGATGTGAACAGCCTGTTCTAGAACATCGTTGAGCATCTGCACTTCCAAAAGATGGTGATGGAAACTGGGGAAAGTTCCTCAAAACTGTCATCATACACTTGTGAGAACCATCAGCTTGGCAAAAAAAAGTCAGTGTGATGATGACTAGAATAAAGAATCAGCTTAAAGAAAGTCCAGAACTGTACCTTTAAAGCTCCAATTTAAATAATTCCTTTTCAGACCTAATATAGCCTCATAGTCCCTAGAGTAGATATAATGCTAGTTCCCATACCAGGGTTGGCTAATGCCCTTGGTTCTCAAGTACCTCGGTAAATTGTGCCTGCACTGGATCCATTCTCTTCTTGAGAAATAGCTGCTGCCACCCTCTTTATAATCTTTTTCCTGTATTTTGTCTGACCTTGAACCAGTCAAGCCAAGATCCCCTTATTTAAGAGCATAAGGAGTCCTGTCCACAAACCTTACCAGCATCCACAGGGGATTTTTAATGCTTTTGGGGATCATTCATAGTAACATTACAAGGATAACAGGCACTCATTCTTCCCTGCATTTCAGCATTTATAGCAGGTACTCACATAGTTATTAAGCTGTCTAGTAGTCCTTAGTTTTTACACATCAACAGCTGAAAGGTCTGTCTGAGATCAGCTAACCTTGGATAACAGGATGGTATACACAAATCAAAATCTTGGCAAATAAGGATGGAGGTTGTAATTTTTTAGTGAGTTTACTCTCCATGCTAAATGCTAGTTTTGGGGCCAAATGTGGAAAGGTTTTTGCACAAAATTTGAAAAGCTGCCAGGAGATCTCTCTGTGGGAAATCCTGCTCTGCCCAGCAAATATTTGAAATAGTTTTAGCTGCTTAAGAAGCAAAATTAGCAATAAGGACTGAAACTACTTCAGTCAGAAGTGTGAAAACATCAACCACTTTTACTCATAGTAGAGTTAATTGGGGAGCAGAGAATAATCCTGTGCTTTGTATTAAGTTACATCTTAACCCACAAGCAGTGTCTTCTGGATGTCTACAAGATGACTTGTGGAGTTCAGTGTGGCTCTGAAGATGCAGATATTAATTCATAGTTTATTATTCCACCAGCTCTGCATTTCAGAGTGACCACAATACAGGAGGTACTTAAGCAATGCATTTTCCCATTCACATGCATGTAAATAGCATCACTGAATGTTGTCCTACCTTCAGGTTCTGCAAATTCATAGTCATTGACAAATCAGTAGAAGCTAAAGCCATAAGAAACAATTACATCACATAACACATCACACTTCTCATATCATAGTAATTTTACATTTTACCCAGGTACCTTGGTATGAACAGACTGGAGAGAAGTGACCTGTCCTCCCTTAAGACTGTTTGGTACTAAACAAAAAATATTCTGAAACTGGGTGGGAAGTCCAAAATCACAATCCAAACCATATGAAAACAAATATTTTAATTGTAATCAATAAACAAAACATTTTCAAACTGAATTCTTTGAAATAATTGTAACTGAAAATGTAAGTTGTTTGAAACAGTGAATTTCTGTTTTAAAAAGTCAAAGCATCATTTTAGCAATTTTGAAACTTTCTTTAGAGCAAGAAAAGTATTGAAACTCATTATTTCCTATGAAAAATTCAGTTTTATTGATCACATTCTCAAATAAAAAAAGAGCTGATGGCCAATGAGGTCAACACTTACATATGTCACAGACCCAAGGCCAAACAGGAAGCCTCTAGAGAAACATAGCTTAAAATAAATGTGTAAGAATTTCAGATTTCCTGAAGTGCCTATCACGGTGAATACTTGGTATTTTTGTCTCCTACTATCAATATACCTGGCAGTGTTATGACAAAACCCCTTTGTGTGGCATACTTGGAGCAGTAGAAGTGCCATACTCTAGGGCAGGTTTTTCTCTTTGCCAGGGTGGGTAGTGCCATCCCAGCAGCAGAGCTGATGTCTGTCTGGCTTCTTGTGCAAACACAGCAGAAATTGCTTTCCTCCTCCTTGATCACCAGCAGGCACTAAGGTGTGGTGGACACCGGAGGCTCAGAGGACATCAGGAGGACGTAGAGAGTCAGTGCTTGCCCCGTTGTACCAGCAGGACTGTACACATTCCAGCACAATTTTAACTATACTAGCACTGCAAAACCAGTACAAGTTTCTACAAACAAGTCATCACTGTCTAACTTGGAAACCAGAGCAGTTTTGAGGGGGAGAGGCAAAGGGTGAGTGTACCTGAAAGCTGTCCAGTACAGACAGAGGGGTGTATGGGGGCTGGCTGAGTTTAGTTTCATTCACTGAGCACGTTTAAGTAATTAGTTTTCGTTAGTCTCTTACTAAATGAGCCTAGGCCTGGTTGGAGCTGGTCTGTGGTGTTACAAGGGGTGCATGCTTGCTGAAGGTGCTTAGAGTGATTTGTGATGGTAGCCTTGTGGGAGATAAATCTAAAATGAGGGAAAATGTTTGTATTGCACAGACCTTCTAATAGTGCTGTGAATTGTGTCCCCTCCCAGTCCTGCACTGAATGCTCAGAGACTTCAGTCACTGAAGTAGAGGTCTTTTTACGAAAAAAACCCATGATTAAGCAGCCAATTTACCAAAAAGCCGTACATAAAATACTGCCTCTCCAAAGCTAATAGTCCTGTTTGTTATGTCAGAAGCAGCTAATAATGGCCATATTTGTTTGAGTCATAAAACCTCTTTTGCTGGTGCATGATAATAGAGTGTGTTACATGTTCAATTAACCAAACTAATCAAATGTGCTGAGAAGAAATACATTGGAAACAAAGACCTGTTCTATGGTATTCTTTGTTGGGCACAGCAGTTGTTTTTCATGTGCTTTACTAGTAGTCCTCTGAGCAGATTTACCAGTGATATGTTAACAAATCCTTGACCAATTAAAAAGGCAGGCTTGCTGCTCGAAGAAGTAAGAAAAGCTCCCCTAGGACAACTTACAACCATATTCACCCTACACTGTCACTGTGAGGTACAATGCAGAGGACTGACTTATCTCCTTCTTGGCAGTGTATTGACCTTGTGTACAGAGAAATTAAGCAAGTCAAATCAAGCAAGAGCTAATCCCAAAGCTTGGGTTGGGAGTGGGGGAGAGGTAATGTCCAAGCACAATGGCATGAGAAAAACTCACCAGGAGATGAGGATGGTGCTTAGATCCTTGCCTCCAAATGCAGCAACTTGTAGCCTTATTCCCCCTATTGAACCATATCCCTTGCTTGGCCTGTTTCTGGCTGAAAGAGGTCCACCAACAGATGGGCTCCCTAGGACTTGCCCAGAGCCCAAGGTGTTTCCAGCAAGGCAGTCTCAGTCTGAGTCAGTGGACTGTGGCACCTGCAAAGCCGGGCACCACAGACTGTGGGAAGCAAGAGAGGTAAGATGATACACACAGCCTGAACTAGGTCTCTGGTGTGTACCTGCTCCAAGATTACTCTTTAAAGGTGAAATACGCTGATTTTCTGTGGGCAGAGCTGAGCAGCTTTATCAGGGTGACACAGGCCTGGTGAGTACCCATTTCACAGATAACAATCTCAGCCCTAGAAAAGAGGCCACGTGTGTTGACGGAGGCAAGATCACATTTTTGCAGATTATCTTGTAATGAAGTGACCAGCTCCCTGTGCTGGGAAGTGAAGCGGTCCAGTAAAGAGTCTTGTGCAGGTCTATGAAAGCACAGCTTTGCTTCTCCTGCATTTGAACATCTAAGGGATCTCCAGAGTTAACTGAGATGGGAGATCTGATTGTCAGTAGGCTTATATTTGTTATGCAGAGAGAAATTTTATGGGTCTGCAAATAGAAAAAGGTTTAAAACCACCGCTCTAGATTAAAACTGCTTCTCAAGAAGTTGCTTTTTCCTGCCACTAAGTGGCTCCAGATGTTGAAATATTCAAGAAAATTGCTTTTCTCTTTTTTTGACACATTGAGTTTCACTCAGTCAATCTGTAGAAGAGAAATCCCAGTGCTTTCCCCCTGCTGAAAACCACCCAATTCCAACATTAAATATTAACTGAGAGAAGAGCTCGATTTGTAGCTTCAGTCTATTTTGATTTTTTTAATTGCTTTCCTTTTCCTAAAACATGAGTTTCCTCTACACATGAGGGACAAGGAAGTTTCTCTGTGTTTTGGGCATGGTAAGAGGGGGTGTTGTGCTTTGGGAAGCGGAGCTCTCGTTCTTTATTTAGTTACAATGAGGGACAAGGCTCATTGAAATGCTGGTGGCCTACATGAATGCCCCAACTTCTGCCTTTACTCCATCCCACCGTGCCCTCTTTCTGGTGCTGTACTTCTTCCTTATTCCTTTGGTCCAGGGAGAGATGGAGGGTGACAGTACCCAGCTGGGAGTCTAAGATGGCTGTTGGGTGACAGACATGGGACAAAGGCTGGTTGAGTTCCCCCCCGCTGTGCAAATTCAGGCACAGTGGGGAGAACAGATGGTCACCATGCAGAAATGCTACTTCCTCTCTAGGGTGTGGGGAAGTGCAGTCAGCACAGCTGTAATGAGGATTATTTGTGCCTGGATGGCTGCATCCTTCTTTTCTGTTTGGAAGTAGATCAAAACTACATAAAACCCTGCAATAACATTCATAGATGTACATAAATATGTATTAGATATGGATACGTTCCTCTGGGTCCTCTGAAAAGTCCTTCTTGGTCAGTGCTTGAAAACCTTTTTACTACAAAAAGTCCCTCCAAAAGTCAGATGTTTCATTCCTGCTCCACTGAAGCACAACTCTCCCAGCTGTTACCAAGTGTGTTTTATTTCATTCTCCTCCCCCCAGAAAAAAGCTGCACTGAAAGCATCACTTCCATGAAACATTTCTTTTGTCAACAACTGGTATTTTTCCCTTTATTTGGGAAATTTGCCCCCAGGTCTGTTCTCAATAGCTCCAGCTTCTTGGTTTTGCTGTCCAATGGACAGAGATGTTTTGGGGCCTTGGCTGTGGGGTCCTGCTACTCTCCATCCACTTCTGCATAGGCAGGTTTTACACTATTGCCTGTCTAGCACCCTGCAGTGATTTGGGAACAATAGATTCCAATACACTGCTGTGGTCTACAGGCAAAGCCCCCATGGAATGCACACAGATCTGGAAGACAGAGATGCATGGCTGTCCCAAAGCCTTTTTGCAAATGGTCTTGCTCCACTAGCACCCTACCTGGCTTTGGAATCCAAACAGCCTGTTCCCAGTTGCACTGGGTTTGGTTCATTGTGGTGGGTGTCAGAGCTGGAAAGTGCTCTCTTGTGCCCCAAGAGCTCTTGCCCTTTGCAACCATGGCAAGATGAACACAGTACAGAGAGGAGGAGGCAGAAAGGAAGGGGAGTTCCTGGTATTAAATATTTAGCTGCCAAGCCCTTGTGTTTTTCCATAGAGCAGATCTTTTCATTTGTTCTGTTTGACTGTTTGTGCCTTTAGTATCTGCCAGGTTCTCTGGAGAGCAGCATTAAACGTGTTGCCTGGGGCAAGCTTTGATGGACAAATCTTTCTTTCTCTTTTTCTCTGTGCCATTAGAAAGGCCCAAATCTGTGTATCTGCATGTAAGGCAAGCCTGCCTAAAACTTAGAGTGATGAATCAGACCATCATGGTGTGAATGTGCACATTTGTTGGACCTTGTAACCTCACTCAGAACCAGACAAAGCTGGTGAGTCACAGCTGAAGGACAGAGCTGCTGAAGTTGGCGAGCTGTCAGATTGGTGTGGCTGGGATGGATGGGCATGGAGCATCCTGGCCACAGGAACAGCCCGTGGGTTTCCCTGCTCTGCTCTATCATCCTGCAGACCCAGAGGCTGTGTGCAAGCTGGGGGCTGCAGGCAGCTGGGAATTGATTCTTGGTGAAGCATTTAAAGGGCTGTGTCTGTATGTTCATTCCTGGGGCTACTACTAGGGCAGGATGAGGTCTCTGTGCCAGGTCAACTGATGCTCGTGCTTAGAAGAGGAGGGCAGAGGACTGCAGCTTTGGTGGTCCATGAAACTTTGACCTGGGTCAAAGCCCAGCTGGGTCTAATCTGCATCAGCTGTCATGGGGCAAAAAGAGCCTTTGAAGGCCAGCACAGGTAGTCCACTGCACCCAGCAGATGTCTTAATCCTTTTTCTGAGAAGCTTTGAGCCATTTGAGATCCCAAGTGAGTCTTTCCTTATGAAGTGGGACAAGTCCTACTTCTCCTTGAAACCTGGAGAAAATACACCACGGGATGTGGAGTGGAAGCAGTATCAGCCTTGATTTTTCTGAGCTGGACAGGTCAAGCAGCTTGGGCCAAATTATGTTTCTCCCCAGTAAACTCCAGCCTCTGGAGCCCTGTGTCCCGACTCATCAGCTTGGTGCAGTCATTGGGTTGCTTGAGTATGTTTCTGCTATGAGGGATTTGAACCAGTCAGGGAAATATAAATTATTCTTTTGTGAGTCTTCTCTTTCAATACAGGAAACCAGAGGGATGGATGGGGAATTCAATTAAAAAAAAAAATTACAAAAAATGTTTAATTTTAGGTGTTAAGCAATAACAGTAACTTCAAAACATTTGCAGAGAAGTTATTATTCAGTTGAAAAGATGTTTTCCTCAATCACAAAAACTTTATGTAATTTCAGCCAGCTCTCCCTCTGAGGCAGGAAAGAAACCAGGAGAAATAATGTTTTCCAGCTGGTATAATTGTTGTTATTGTTTATTCTGCATTTTCCCAATTCCCATGGGAACAGCCGAAAAGCTCTAAGGCTGGACCTTCTTCTACACCTTCTAAGTCTATGCCCCAGGTGTGGAATGGGGCTGGCAGCAAGATGAGAAGCTGCTTGGATCACAGCAGCCATCGACCATTTACCATTGCCTGTGCCAGCTGCCTGCCTGTGGCACCAAAATGGCAAAGGTACTGTATGCTTTCCTGTTCCCCACGCTGAAAGAGGATTTAGAAAAGATAGAAAAAATACAGAGAAGGAAATTTAGGCTGTCTTCCAATTTAAGATGAGACTGTAGTTGTCAAGGAGCCTAGATGAATGGTGTAGAAAAGGTAGACAGTGAAGTATTGCGTTGTTCTTTCAATTTACTGTCTAGTGGTGAAATATCAGTCAGCAGGTTTAAAAAAAACATAAGGAACCAATTTTTCTTCCCTGTGCAACTAAACAGTGGAACTCCCAGATGCTGGATCTTGTGGAGGCCAAAACTAAAAAGGAGTGAAAAAAGAAAGGGATGAATTCATGAGAGACAACTCACTCAGGAGTTGCTAACGCCCAGGAGTTCAGATGCAGTGGTCTAGTTCAGGTGCAAGTCCCAAACTACCAGATGCTACATGTATCTTGCCTTACGCTTGCTTTGTTTCTTATACATTTTCTGCAGGTAGCTCCCAAGGATCACTGTAGGAAACACGATCACAGGGGATTGGGTTTGTGTTCTTCCCTCAAATAGAAATTCCTGCATTGTTTAGTGGAAATCATGCTCTAGGTTAAATCCCAGATTTTGGGAAAGCATTTCTAAACCTCTACCAGCTATTCCTTATCTGACAATAACTTGATGAAGACAAGAGGTTTATCCACACAGAAAAGCTTAGAAAAATCCTATATTCACATAGGGTCTTTCTTCCCTTGGGGAACTGGGGAATTTCTGCTCTGAAAACCATATCACCACATCCTCGGTCCAGACTTTCATCACAGCTCCCTGCAGATCCTGAGTTGGAATCAGCCTATGATGAATGTGACACTGCCATGTAATTTTTGAAGCGTGTGCATTGCTGTGATGTTCCTTATACGAATATATGGAGTTATTCAACTGGAAAACATATAGGAAAGTAAAAAACCTGTGGCTCTGGATGAAATGCTTGACACCAAACTCTCAAGGGTTCTTAGAGGATTAGGGCAGAGGCACTGGCACAGAGTCTAAAGCCCTAATAAGCCCTTTTCTTTTTTTCTCTGCCCCCACCCCACCCCTAAGATTAAAAAAAAGCAAAATAAATCCACAAACTAACCTTAAGAAGTGAGAAAGCAAAAGAATTTTTGACTGGGTAAAAAAGTGTGTGTTTGTGCCCTCTCCCAGGGAGATCACTGCAGGGCGGTTCAGGCTGAGATATGTTTGGAGATGCTAAAGTTGGTCCATTACTGCAGGATGGTGAGTGAGCCTTTAGGTAGAAGGGACATACATAGACGGTGTATTTTGTTCCTCTTCCTTAAATCTAAGCATCCCTTGGTGTAAAGCTAGCTTGTCAGCTGTTTACCACAAGCTGCAAGTTCATGAAGGGAAAAGCCATGGGGCTGGCTTGACTGGCCATCAGCTCATGAGTTTCTGTTGGCCCCGTCTGGCCTGGAAAAGCCACGCAGTTCTGCCTTGGGAGAGGAAAGGGCTGAGACATGGTCCTTTAGGAGGCATGCACAGGAAAAGGATGAAATTGGGGCTTTCTCCATCCAATTTATGTCCTAGCCTTGTGGTCACTCACACCTAACCTCCCCTCAGTTGGAGCAGGAGGAAAGTTTCCCACCAGCTGCAGTCCCCTCTGGCTGAACGCCCTCTCCAAGGCAGCAGCCTCTGTGCTGGGGATGGATGTGTGCTGTTACAGGACAGGGTGGCAGATACGATCTGCATTTTGTGCTGAGCAGACGTCAGTTGTGCCTGGGATTTATGGAGGGAGGACCATGCAGTTGGTGAAAGGGGGCTGACGTGTGGCAGCTAAGAAAGGTTAAATGAGGACTCTTGCATTGAGGTTCCCCTTCCTTCCAGAGCCCTTTGTGCATCGGTGTTACCTTTAAGCAAACAACCACTGCTGTTTTGTTAGTGGTATGTGTGGATAGATCTATAGCAGTTTTGTGCCTTTTAACAGTTAAAGAAAAAAGAAGGAAACATTAAAGCTTCTTTTCCCACCTTGAAACCTGAACAAACCTGCCTACTCCGAACTGGAGAGGCATGCATCACTAATATGCAGGGGGAAAAGGCTTGCTGTTTCTGTTTGACTTTTTGCCTGCAGAACTGGGAATTGGTCTTGTGCCATTAAAAGCAGGGAGTTTGCCCATTCACTTCAAGCAGGAGCTGGTTCAGGCCCTGAACCTCCCGATGATGTGAGGGAATGGATGCAAGAGTTTTGCTCTTACAAAAACATCTTTGCTCTGACCTGTTTAGTGGGAGTCTGGGTACAGGGGAATTAGTAACACAGGGTTTGCAACACTTGGACTGAATAACCTGTCCTTTTTGCTCAAGCTTTCCTTATAGCTACAATCTTCTTCTTTATAGAGTCTTTTAGGGTACCTGGATAGACTTTGCTAGATTCTTGTTGCCAATCAAAAGAATGGACAAAACCCCACCAAGGTACTAGTGAAATGTTAGTTTGAATACCTCAAACTTTAGCCATTTATTTAAAAAATATTCCTCAAAACATAGATGTGACCAGAGTCCCTAGATGTAAAAGTGATCCCTTTGGGCTTCTGAGGAAGAAAATAAAAGTGGGCTTTGCAAGGTTTCTGACCCAGGAAGCTGCCGGTGCGAAAGCTCTTGGGTTGTTTTCCCAGTGCTATAGGAGTGATCTTGATCGAGACATTTAATCTCTGCGATCTCCCCCGGGTGGGAACAGCGCATTCTTCCTCCCCCAGAACGGGTAACTAAGGTTAAAGATTGGTTCATAAGGAGGCAACGCTCTCCAGAACTTCAGCATTACTGTTCTGCCCTCCTTTTCTGGCTTTAAATTCAGCTTTCTGCCACATGGCACATTGGTAGGGGGAAAGGCCGGTGGAGGGGCATTCAGCCAGCTGTCACTGGGATCAGGCCCTGCCCTCCCTCTCGCTGCAGCGCTGCTGGACCGACCCCCCAAGGATGAGCCCCCCCCCCCCCCAAAGCCTGTCCTAAGACAGGCACAGCCTTGCCTGCCAGCCAGGAACCGGCCCCATCCCGGGAATCAGTCAACGAGCAGGGCTGAAAAACCTGAAAAGATTTAAAAAAAAAAAAAAAAAAAAAAATTGTGTGTGGGGGGTGGCGAGCGGGAGGGATGGGGGGAGCAGCCGGCGGGAGCCGGCGGCCCCTCCCCGGCAGAGGGCACTCGGAGCCCGGCCCAGCGCCCGCGGAGCCCCGGCGGAGCCCCGGGAGGGGGGAACCTTCGCATTGCCTGGTGAACTCGGCGAGCCCCCTCCGAAGGAGATAGGAAACCGCGGGGACGCGGGAGAAGGGTGAATTGCCCGCGGAAAGACTCGGGGAATGTTGTTTTAAGGACTGCGAAGCTGAGCGGGAATGCAAGCAGCGGCTGCAGTTTTCCAGCCAGCCCTTCCACCCAGCGATTTGCCTTGCCTTTTCTTTTTTTTTTTTTTTTTTTTTTTAATACTCGGGGTGCCAGTCTAAAACGCCCAGCTGGTTATCCTCAGAAGGGAGAATGTTTATGCAAAATTCATCCCAATACACTCAGCTATCGCAATCAGGCTGAACTCAATTCTTTGTAGTATTTGCTGCTTCCTGGCTAACTTCATCCAGGGAAGGGTACCCCTGCAATTCTGTGCTCTCGAAAGCAGAGCACAGACCTGAGGCAATAACTAAGGACATCCCACAATAAGAAATATGTTGTCGCCAAGTGTTTTAAGCCATGCAAAGGGGTTGGCTTAGATTTACCTATTTGCAAGAAAACGCTGCTGCTTGTTTGTTAGTATTTATGTGTGCTTTCTGCCCCTAGCCTCTCTCTCTCTCTCCATATTCTAGCTGCTGAGTTTGTGTGGTTTTGGCAATAAAATCCAGTTCCACTCCATCTGGAGCCTTAAATCTCCCAGTTCCCTCTTTATTCCAGATGCAGAGAGCGTGGTAGTTGCATCTAATGTGTGAGGAGTTGGGATATTTTTTTCTTTTTGAGGGGTGGAAAATCACTGATGACTCCTGGGCAGCCAACCACTGCTCCTAACTCCTGAGCATCCTCTATGCTTCCTTCCAGCAGGAGCCAGGAAAGCCCACAGCCGTGCTACACGCATCAGGGTCCCTCAGCTTCTTCCAGCACCTCAACCTGGGATGCTGGATACTCTCTATGCTTCTTCCATCAACTGTCCTGTAGGCTCAGGGTAAAAGCTAGCATGAACTAAACTGGGGATGGGGGAGGAGGGAAGCCCCTCTTTCCCTGTAACAGTTTGCCTGATGGCCGAAGCCCTGTGCGGTGGCTGGTCCCCAGCAGCCAACACAGAGGTATTTGGAATCTGGAGGATATTTCCTATTAGATTTGTTTAATAGTTTTGAGGTTGGTTAAATATGGAGTGACAAATTAATTCCAACTTAACTACTTCCCTCTCAGTCTTCCTGCCTCTTGCAACTCCCCTGTTGCCCCGTTAAGCGAGACCAGCTGGCGGGATCAGGTCGGTTTGGCAGCTGTGATGGGCTTGTGCGCTGAACCCCGCTGGCGGGTCCATTCTCCTCTGGCTGTTGGTCCTACACGTGCTCATGTGCCATCTTCCCAAGCAGAAGGGGCAGAGGGAAAAATTTGTCTACCCAGAGCTGGAGGCAACGACTGTTGGCATCATGGTTTACACCGAAGCCCCTTTGAAAGGGTTAATACGTAGGGGTTTATTAAAAGGTCGTTAGAGACCAGCAAGTCACCAGCTGCTGGTACCCACCTGTAACCTCCCAGTGGGTACGCTTACCCCTGCACAGCCCACTCCAGGGTATACTGGCCATCAGACCTTAACCCTCTGGCAACTGGGCATTACCCAAAGTGCACTGTGTGGGTGCCCCCACTCCCTGCAGCACCTGGGGTCCCTTTGCTTGTGAATCACAGCCAAGAGCAGGGAGGTTCATGGTTCTGGAAACAGGTAGACCCTCAGGCCCTACTTGGGCAGGACAGGAGTGGAATGTGGGAAGGGGCACCAGGGAGTCCCTGGGCAGATAGCCACTCTCCAAACCGACACTGCAAACTCTCCCTCCTGAGTATACCTCTCCCAAGAGGATATTCCTGTTGCCTACCTAGAGGTATAAAATTCAGTTTTTCTAAGTCCAGTGCTCCATATGTAGCCAGAGATATAGGTGCCTTTAGCTCCTCAGTAGCTGTAAGAGGACCTGAAAATCTGAATGCAACCCCACGCTTGGAGATGCTTCTTTGGCCTGACGATGAACCCTGGAGCACTGTAGTTGCAGCTCCGTATGGAGGTGTGTGCATGCGCGTCTTGTGGTTGTGTGTGCGCTGTGGTGAGCCGTGACAAGAACAGGTTTTATTTCTGTTATGACAACCTGTCTTTCCATGGGTTTGTCCTGATGTTGCTCGCTTGGCCTCCCCAAGGGACTGGAGGGAGGGGACCACATGGGTTGGTCTCCATGAAGGTAGCTTTATCACTTGGACACGCACAGAGCAGCTGGGACATGAGCTTTTGGTGCAGCAGTGGGAACTAACGAAACTTTATTCAGTTATTTTAGGTTTCAAGGTTCTTTTTTTTTTTTTTGGACAGCAGACTGTGTGTGAGACACACACAACTTAGGAGGGGTGGGACAAAGCATCAGTACTGATTCCCCAGATGGTGCCATTTTCCCTGTCTGGAAGAGATGAAGCACCAAACTACAGAAACAAGCTAAGGCAGGTAAGCAATAGCAGTAGTTTGCATCGATCTCGTACTGGCTAGGCCCACTGCAGGAGGCATATCCTGAGGTTGGACTCCAGAGCTGTAGGAATTTCTGTGTAAAGGCCAGTCTTGGCTATTCATCTGGCTTCTTTCAAAGGCAGTGGAGAAAGCACGTGAGGGTGACTCATTCTGTCCATCTTGGACATCATCCTCCTGTTTTAACAGTGGTACGTAGATTGTCAGTGAACTCAAGTGAAGAAGGTGAGATCTGTGGCGTCTAAATACTCAACAGACCCATTTCATGGGTGCCAATGTTTAACTTCTGAGTCTTGGATCCCTTAAAAAGATTTAATCCTCCTGCTTCCCTGGAGGAGGACAGCTGGCAGGGAGCTTCCTCCTTCAGTGGTAGTGGGAGGTTGCTGCCGTGGGAGAGCCTGTGCCCTTCCATTGCCTCTCAACACTGGACTTGATGAAATCCTATGGACACCAGAAAATACCAAGTGCATTGCTTTCACCTCAGGGAGGGAGGTTTGGCATTCGTGTGCACATGGTGGTTCAGCAAGTGCTGCTTAACACAGTCCTGCTTAATGGTCCTTCCTTCAGCAGATGTGCTACTTTCTATTTCCCAAGCCCTTCGCTTCAGCTGTTTGCTTTTCCATAATGTAACACACAGCATTTCTTGCCTGCTACCATCCTGTCGATCATCTTATTAGCTTAGCGGCAAATAGCAAGGACTGAATATTCGGCAAGAACAAATCAGACTAGCCTTATATTCTCTGTGAATCTGGATTCATTCTTTTTATTAAAACAACAACATCAACAACAAAGATTGCATCTTTTCTGCAGTTAAGTTAATTATTTGTGGTCTGGATCTGGCAATATGAGAGGAAATTAGCGTAGTCCTGATGATTGGATATTATTAGCAGCACATGAAGTCCATCTTTTGTTTGCTGGGGCTCATGATTATTTTTTTTTAAGCACTGTCTTTCTTGGACAGACATGTTGTGGGAGCTTACATTAATATTTTGGCTTTCTGACTGTGCAGTCCATTCTCCTCCACACACTGGAGGCAAATCTTTGCAGTTTCAATTGACTGGACTTTGCATAGACTTCTTTAAAGCTTTCTCTGCAGATGTCTTAACATTTTTTGAGTTCCTCTTGGAGTTTTGTGCTGGGATAAATATGAGAGGGCTTGTCCTCAGATGGTGCAGGCTGGCCTAGCGCCACTGGCTGTGGGAGAACTAAGCCATTTTGCTCAAGCAGAAGATCTGCTGCTCAAACTTCAAAAGGCCACCCACATGCACTTGCTGAGCTGGAGGTCTAAATTAGCAAAAGCCAGAGTTCTTCACACGGTTTTCACTCTGAGCCATAAAATGACCCATATTTATTGGAAATCCTCTAGAAGTCCTTGAGCCACAGTGCACAGGGAGTACATGTCATGTTTGTAATGGAAGAAAATACCAGGCCAAGTTTCATCTTCCTCTTCGCTTGAATGAATACTGGTTCGATTATAAAAGGTTTTGTAACTCTAAGTAGAAATTAATGCTTCAGGGAGGGCATTTTGTTTCTTTCTGCTACTTCTAATAAGGGGAGCTGTTTGCAATCAAAGACCCAAGAGCATTACTAAGTGCACTGGATATTGGCTCTGTGGCAAATGTGATAGTAACAGTTATAAGCTCAGCTCCTCATTGTGGGTTCTAGGTGGAGATCATTTCTAGAAAGCCGGGAGGTCACTGCTGGAGATACTTGTGGTAGTGCTGCGACCTAAAGCACTGGAAAGTAATCTTCATTGCCATCCATCTGCCAACCTTCAAAGGAAGGTTGTTTCTCAGGGAAAGGGTGTATTCATTTCCAGGCTGCTAATGATGTCCCACCTTCAATCCACCTTTCTCAGGGCTGCTTGCTTAGTGCGTGACATTGCAGTGAGGCTTAGGATAAGAAAATTATGCCCCAAAATACCCTACCGTGTCTGCTTACCATGAAGAGAGAGAAGGCTTGGTAGCTCTCAGAGATGTGCATGGTAGCATCTATGTTTGGTTACTGAAGGCTTACTTTGCATGTTTTAGAAAGCTCACTGGGGACTGGGAAGAGCCATTGCTTTTGAAACACCCAGCCACCAAAAGCTGTATGGCAGGTCACCAGGAGTGTAGCATCCAGGCTGCTACTTGGCTGCAAGTGACACTGAAGCGGCCTGTCTCTGCCAGCTTCATGGGGCAGTTTTGGCAGGAGAATGAGCAAGAGTTCCTGCAACTGGTATGTGAATGTAGGTGTATTGGGTTTGTGTGGCAAGGTTTTGGTAGCAGGGGGGGTTACAGGGGTGGCTTCTGTGAGAAGCTGCTGGAAACTTCCCCTGTGTCCGACAGAGCCAATGCCAGCCGGCTCTAAGATGGACCCGCCGCTGGCCAAGGCCGAGCCCATCAGTGATAGTGGTAACTCCTCTGTGATAACATATTTAAGAAGGAAAAAAATTTGCAGGACACACAGAAATGGCAGTCAGAGAGAGGAGTGAGAACGTGTAAGAGAAACAACCCTGCAGACCCCAAGGTCAGTGAAGAAGGAGGGGGAGGAGATGCTCCAGGCTCCGGAGCAGAGATTCCCCTGCAGCCTGTGGGGAAGACCATGGTGAGGCAGGCTGTCCCCCTGCAGCCCAGGGAGGTC
>JAVJGG010000002.1:27710391-27761961 GCA_035590195.1 Aviceda cuculoides
AAGACCATGGTGAGGCAGGCTGTCCCCCTGCAGCCCAGGGAGGTCCACGGGGGAGCAGATCTCCACCTGCAGCCTGGAGAGGACCCCACACCAGAGCAGGTGGGTGCCCAAAGGCGGCTGTGACCCCGTGGGAAGCCCATGCTGGAGCAGGCTCCTGGCAGGACCTGTGGATCTGTGGAGAGAGAAGCCCACGGAGCAGGTTCCCTGACAGGACTTGTGACCCCGTGGGGGACCCACGCTGGAGCAGTCTGTGCTCCTGAAGGACTGCATGCCATGGAAGGGACCCATGCTGGAGAAGTTCGTGAAGAACTGCAGCCTATGGGAAGGACCCACATTGGAGAAGTTCATGGAGGACTGTCCCCCATGGGAGGGACCCCACAGTGGAGCAGGGGAAGAGTGTGACAAGTCCTGCCCCTGAGGATGATGAAGCGGCAGAGATAACGTGTAATGAACTGACCATAACCCCCATTCCCTGTCCCCCTGTGCCGCTGGTCGGGGGTAGGTAGAGAATCCAGGAGTGAAGTTGTGCCCGGGAAGAAGGGAGGGATGGAGGGAAGGTGTTTTGAGATTTGGTTTTATTCCTCATTACCCTACTCTGGTTGACTGAGAATAAATTAAGTTAATTTTCCCAAGCTGAGTCTGTTTTGCCCCTGACGCTAATTGGTGAGTGATCTCTCCTGTCCTTATCTTGACCCACAAGCCCTTTGTTATATTTTCTCTCCCCTGTCCAACTGAGGAGGGGGGAGTGATAGAATGGCTTTGGTGGGCACCTGGTGTCCAGCCAGGGTCAACCCAACACAGTGGGCTACTGCTTGTGGTCAGGTTGCTCCCTCAGCTTGCTCTATATATACAAGAGGTAGAGGTAAGGAAAGGAAGACTTACAACCCTCAAAGCCAGATCATTGCATTAAGAGTCGTCACAGAGCTATTCTGAGTCAGTAGAGCCGTGGTATTTGTCATAATTTAGGGTCTGGTCATACATACATTGGTCTTACCCAGTGCCACAGAAATTAGGCCACCTGAGTTGACAGCCCTTATGTCTGGATGCACACAGAAAGCTGAGCAGACATCTCAAAACAATCCAGGAATCGGCGTGATTGTATGACACATGGCATTGAAGAGATGATGCTCCTGGGGAAAAAATAGTGCTGCAGTACTTTTTTAAGGCCAGTGGCTTACACTTTGCAGGAAGGAGTGCTAGAAAGAAGTGCCTTGCACATGTGCAGGATCAACCTTGAAATCATTTCAGCTATAGGGAATTAAAGGCCATTTGAGTGTGATTTTCCAGGGAATCACAGGAAAATACTAGCTATGACCTTCATACGACCTTCTTGAAGGTACCTAACAGACAAGACAGTATTTATTTGTTAGCAATGTTGCTGATTTACAAAGATTACCACACATTAATAAAATATTTTTCCTCTCTCAACTCCAAAATGTTCCCACATCACCCCCATTCCTGGGCTGTGGAGGGATATTTATTATGTTCAAAGCACAGTGGAAGATAAAGACACCGCCTGTTAGTGAAAGGAGATTGTGTTTCAGGGCTGTGCCACGTCTTTGCATCTCTGAGCAGTACAAAAAGGTACACCTGGGCCTTCAGAGACACGCTTGGGACAAAGGGACTGCTAATTCAGTCCAGCAATGCACAGAGCAGGTGTCCTCCCTTCCCCTGGGTGCCTTCTCATCGAGCCAGACAGGCATTGCAAAGCCACCAGAGCCAAATTTAGGTTCCCTGGGACATCCTAAGCTGTGTTGCTGTCACTAGCTGTGGAGTGTTGCTAACTGTGTGACAACTGAGGATGAAAGTGGAGCTTGCCCTCAGTGAGGCACAATCCTACAAATTTTTCCCCTGCAGGAAATCCAATATATTTTATCCTGTTTGTCAACACGGTTCATTCTGAGAGAGCCCGGAGTCTGTGGCCAGCAATTAATGCCACTTAAAAGCTTTTCAGTGGGATAATTGCCTGTTGTTCTGCAGGCATCACTCTCATTCAGATGCTAATGGCTGTCAGGAGCAGTGGCCATTCCCACATTGGGGGCCAGGTATGACCCGCTCCCCTCGCCTTGGGAAGACGCTTAATGGGTCTATTGTCGCTGAACAAGGGCAGTAGGGAAACACCCCTATCCCCGAGGAAGCCGTGGAAATAATCCTCATCAGTCTGTGTCACTTTGGCACAAAAGGCAATAGGGTGGACAAAAAAAGGAATGGGGCATCCAGCACACAGGGGGTGGAAGTCAAGGTGTCCCGTGTTGGGGCGCTTCCAGGAGAGCTGTGCCAGGCTCCCGGGTTCATAAGCAAAGACTCGCTGCAGCACTGTGAAAACCCAGGGCATTTTTCCAGCCATTCTCAGATTTCAGGTTTTCACCTTTGCTTGCTCTGCTGGGTTCTGTTCATATTCACCATGCCCTTCTCCTGTGCGCTTTGCCAGGTGTTGGCCAACCTGGCAGCACACATGCTGCCTTGCAGATGGTGTGGCCCCTGCCATGAATCCTGTGATTGAAGACCTGGGTTGAGAGGTCCCTGCACTCACTTCTTGATGAAGGCTGCCGCTTTTTTAGTTGAGCAGATGGGGCTGGTTGTGGTTGTTTAAGGTATGGTTACCTTTTTTGGAGGTCGGGTTTACAAGGACAGAGTAAAAGTCCTCTCTAGGTGGGACCCCACCAAGGAGCGGTTGATGTCTGCGGATAGGTTTAGTTTTGGCAGAGTCAGCATCAAACTTTACATACCCAAACATTTGTGCACTCGGCTGTCCTCTGGGAGTGGTCTCCTCACAGGATACAAAACCTTATTTCTTCTTCTCAGTTCACTCTCATTTTTTCTTGTTACTTTATTTTCCCATTGAGTTTGGGCTGAAGCTACCATTTGTGATGGAGACCAGAGTTCACGTGGATATGTTGAAACTTATCCTGCTTCTTTTTGGGATCTCTAGGCATCTGGTCTTCCTAGACGCCATGCACTACTATGGTAGGCTGGCCATGATGAAGCCATGTTGATTGGAGATTGTCCCCAAGAGATGCACCTCTGGGTTAATCACCTAACTTAATGAAACCCTGGTTTGCAAGCCCTGGATGAACAACCTAACCAAACGCCCCTTCCCTCTGCAAATGAGGGTGCTAGGTCGGTGAGAAGAAAAGATACTTTCAGGGGGAACACATGCTCCTCTGTATGAATCAGTGAGGAAGAGGTGGGGGAGGATCATTTAGCAGCCAGGGGCATCTCTGAAGTCCCTTTATGAGGGTTTTGTTTTTGAAGCGCTGGGAAGGATGGCCTCCCCTCCCCAGCTGGCTGCCTCCTCTGGGGGCCCCGTTTGTGGAGCCCTCCCGGGGGGCACCACAGGCCGTCAAGCCCCCAGCCCCTTTGTGTTGCTTTTCCAGTTGGATTTCATGTGGGTTTGTTGGGGGCCGCGGGGCTCCCCTCGCCCCGGCAGCCCCGCTCCCACCCTGTGGCCGCGGGCCACTTCTGCGGTGGAGGCGACCCAAGAAAGGACTGTGCCACTTCCATGGAAACAAAAGCCTGTTTTCAAACAGTGCTAAGAGAAACTGTTTCTATCTTAGGCCTTTAATGACCTGAACTGTCCATCTTTTGGAGACAAGCAACAATAAAAAGGCACTTTGCTGTGCTGCTGCTGCCACCACTTTCTAACTATGATTATTTTTTGCCAAGAGAGCTCGGCATCCATCCTTATTTATGATGCATATTAAAAAAAAAGAGTTTTATTTGCACCCTCCAGCAAATCTTGCTGCTAGGAATAGGCAGGCACGTTTGCAGCAGCAGTTTGTATTTTCCCTGGGAGAGGAGTCCTGTGCCCTGCGTATTTCAGTGTTGAATAAATAGTCCTTCATGTTGTATGCGGTGGCTCCGGGCACCCTGCTGAGATCATGTCCTTAATACAAACAATACGACACATTTATTCTAAGCTGACCGCGCTGACCCCCAAAAGTTTGTTCCCTCCGCTGGGACTCCTCGGCCTTTTCATTCAGCTGAATGGCCAGCACAAAGACCTTGTCCCATCTACAGTCCCTTCCTAAACAAAACTCGGGGAGGAAGGGGGAAGGAGTGTCGAGAGGCGGGGGGGTTGGGAGAGGAAGAAATAGGCAAACCTTGACCCCTCCACCTAAAATAAAGTGGAGGAATTTGCATTTTAAACCTTAAGATGCTCATCCCGGTCTCCCTGCCTCTCTCCTCCGGACAGCAGTTTGACTCCCTTTTTGCAAACACCCTGAGAAGCTCTGGGCTTGCAGCATCCCAGCGGGGCCGCTGTCCCAGCACCGGGCAGCATCCCCTGCTGCGAAGAAAGGCTCCTCTCTGCTCTCCTTTGCATTCCTATTTTTCCATAGATTAGAAAAAGAGAGAAAGAGCGCTACTTAATAAGGAAATTGATGTTCTCTCTCCCTTCCCCCATGCCTGGTCCCGGTCGAGTTTTGGAGGCAGGCGTGCGCTGCGGAGCTGGTCTGGGTTTGCGACTCTTTCCCATGGCCCCGGCTCCTCTCTCAGAGGTCACTGCTCGCTGTGTCGGGGACAGACAGCTGTTTATGACAAATACCCTCAACTGCTGCAGTTTACAGTCAGCAGTTTTCAGGCAAACACTGAAATTGCTGTTGATTTACTGTGATACCATGTGAGAAAGAACAAGGCTGGTGCTGCTTCATTTCAGTTTCAACTGTCCTTCAGGGAGACACCTGCTTTGGGGGCAAACTTCCGTTAGATGTGATGCAAAGTGTATTTGTATGTCTATTGGACTTCTCTTCTAAAGTGTTAATTTTAGTTGGGAACCTCCCTGGCCACTGAAAGATTACAATGTCTTTCCAGTGGAGTTGGAGGTGTGGTCCCAGCTCCTCTCTTTTCTCATCCCAAACTTGGGCTATCTCAGAGGCAGCACAGCGTAGCTTTAGCAGAGTTGTACTTCCAGTTGCACCGTGGTATTGAGGTGTTGGTCTGCCAGTCAGGGCCCTGGTGTTTCCTTCCTGCTGTCTTTTGCTCTGTGAAGCTATACCATTGAAACCAGTGCCTAAAGGACCTCCTTTCCCTCGTGGGTAATGGCCCTATGGGACAGGGCTCCTGACTCCTTGCACCAGGACCTCAGCACCTCTTACAGCTTTGGTGGGGTCCAGGCTCATTCTTTGCATCGCCGTCAAGCTGTCACTTAGCCCAGAGACGTTTTACCAGCTCAGCTACTAACAGTGGAGCATGATTTCTCTCTCTCTTTCTTCTTCTTTTTTTTTTTTTTTCCCTGGAAAAGCTGCACAGTTGCAATGCCTCGTGGACTTAGTTAAACATGTGGTGAAGCTGCCTTGTATTTTGCTTTCCTTGTGCATGCATAAAGCATTTTTATTTCATATGACTGAATCTGCCCTGGAAGATGGGGTTGGGGCAGTCCCTTCTCAGCCATCTGGCATTTCTGAAGCGGCACCACCTGAGCATCACACGATCTGTAACCAGTCTGGACCTTGGCCTCCCCAGCTGTAAAGGGGGCACGGCTGTACCTGCCTCCCAGCAGGGATGTGGCTGTGAATCAGGAATATCTGCTGGGTGGTTGCAGAGCTCAGGGCTCAGTTGAGGAGTTGTTCTGTATTGTGGAGACTGTGGTGTGGGCACGTCTTTCCTTTGGGTATTGCTGTAACGTGGCCCTGACCTGTGACATGCCACACGGCTGGAGGGCGAAGGTGTTATCATCCCTGCAGACTGCCAAAGAGCTGTGACTGAGGTCAAGTCTGTGCTGGAAGCTTTTGTCAGTGTAACAATATGGCTGTGTTTACCAGAATGCTTTTCTAGAGCTAAAACCCAGCCCAGGACATGGTTGTGGCGGTTACACATAGTTATACCAGCAGAAGCAGTTTGGCTAGGTTAAGAAGACAAGGGAGCTGCCCATAAGATGCCTCTGTAAGAGTTGTTTGCTCATGCACAGACCCTACCTGATAGGTTTCAAAGTCCAACTGCAATGGCACGGTGATGGTGCATGCAAACATAAAATAACCCAGGCTAGGGTAACCAGGTGGATGAGATATGCATCCTTAACTCTTGCAGCAGCAGGCTGGACAATTTGGAGCAGGTTCCTGAGGTGCTGCTCTGTGAAACTTTCTCTTTCTTTTTGGCCTTTTCTGTCTCCCTGCCCTGCCCCAAACTGGGAACTCCTTTTTGTTCCCACATCACTGTTCAAACAAACAAGTTTCTCTCTGCTGCGCTGCTCTCCAGAGGTTTGCTGACTTTTTCTTTACATGTGCAAGGAAACTGCATGACCATTTCTGTTTGGAATCTGTTCTTTTATCTCTTTATTTTCTGTGTTTTTTTCTTTTCTTTTTCTTTTTTTTTTTTTTTTCTCCCAGGCTCATTAAGAAATCAATAAGTGGCTCTGTAGGGCTTTGCTTAACCTGATTCTGGAAGTATTTCTTTCCCTGGAAACGTGAACCAAGTTCTCAAATTGATTTTGCTGCTTTTGCTTTTGCACATTTCCATTTAATAATATTCTCAGTGCTATGTCTCGCCACCTTAGATCAATTCACAGCCAGTGAGAAGTCCTGGGTTGGCAGCCCCTAACAACACTCCTCTGCTCATCCGCGGGACAGGTATGGCGGTGGGAAGCAGTAACCACCCAGGTTGTTGTATGGGGCACAGACCTTCTGCCTTCTGCTTTGTACAACACCTACAAGGGCGAGGAAGGGGAGAACGCAATCCTTTACTGATACAATAACATTATTGTATAATCCCTTTTCAAGAAATGCTGTCAATCCTAGAGACATGCAGAAATGCTCCCTTGTTCCAGTTAGACCTTTTATGCCTGGTTGATTCATCTGTGGTGCAGGTTACCAAGAGGGAAGATGGAGTTACTCCTCTCTACCAGACCTCCTGTCTGGAGAGTGATATTGTGCTAACAAAGGAGGGATCCCTGACGCATATCTAAAGAAACCATTATCTGTTTCTTTTCATTTTCTGTTAAGTACCAGCCTGAAATCATTAGAGTCTCTAATTAACCCCAAGTTTAGAGAACACCCACCAGACCCATGTGAAAATGCTGAAGTTCCTTTTCATGGGACGTTCTGTCTATTAGTTTTTATTTTTGTGTTCTGATCAGGATTTAGAAGTCTTTCTGGAAGTATTCACAACAAGTGGACTGGATTTTAGCTGTGATTTTATTTTTTTTATTTATTTTAAGGAATTGAAGGGAAAGACTGGGAGAACGGACTCCCAGCAATTACAAGGCGTCTAGGATAAAGATTCAGGGAAACTGCACCTACTCAGTGGCACCCTAAGTAATATCCTGGTTTATTTATACAGAAACTGGGGATGTTTTCAAAGAAAGGTTAGTAAATAGCTACAGATGATGCACATCAATATTTACGCAGCTTAAGGTCCAGCTGTGTCTTGGTTATTTACCACTGATCCTACTCCACTTAGTGCCTTAGTATACAGAGATACCAGCATTTTAACAATGTAGTTGTGTGTTTTCATAAACTTGCAGCCTAATTCATTGTTTCTCATTTCATAGTCAGTAGATGATGATGCTGATCCAGCAGCACAAACCCAGTCAGCAGCAACATAAATCCAACCTAGACAGTGGCTAGGGGTGCAGGACCCTGGCGATTGGAGGTTAATATCTCGACTAGCCATTTTGTAGGAAAAGCTCTGTGTTCAGCCTTGCCTTCAAACCTATGGAGCTTCTGGGCAGCAAATGAGAGACCCTTCCAGTGCCTAAAGGGGACCTATGAGAAAGCTGGAGAGGGACTTTTTACAAGGGCATGTAGTGATAGGACAAGGGTTAATGGCTTTAAACTGAAAGAGGGTAGATTTAGATTAGGCGTAAGGAAGAAGTTCTTCACAGTGAGGGTGGCGAGGCACTGGAACAGGTTGCCCAGAGAGGTGGTAGATGCCCCATCCCTGGAAGTGTTCAAGGCCAGGTTGGATGGGGCTTCGAGCAACCTGGTCTAGTGGAAGGTGTCCCTGCCCATGGCAGGGGGGTTGGAACTAGATGATCTTTAAGTTCCCTTCCAACCCAAACCATTCTGTGATTCTATGATCTTTTCATATGTGTCTGGAGTCTGAGGGGTCAACATTGCAGAGCATGTGGCTGAGATAGCAGGCTGAAGCTCCAAGGGAAGCTGCATCAACTGGTGGTCAGCCCCTGTCTGCAAGGCTATCCTACAAAGGCTATCCTACAATAGCACTTGGCCCTATTTCCTGGTGTCCACCTTTCATCCTCTAGTGCACCATCCAGTTGTCTCGCATTGCAAAGTGGATAGTATCCCCATGTGTCAGAGAAAGAGGTGGTCTCAAAATTTCTGGACACCCTATGGCAAATCCATGATGCCATCACCTCCTCTGAGCAGTACACTATGTGCCAGGAACAGGTTGCAAATTATCACATCTTGCCTGTTGTCTTTGCCTTTCTTAATCATCCAGAACAGACCAAAAAATGGCAGATGAACTTGGAAGGAAAGGGCTAGGTGGAGGTTTGGGGAATGCTGGGTAGTGGATACAGGCCCTACCACAGAGTACACCTATCATGCTTTAAAAGCTGAAATCCCAGACCAAGAGCTCATGAAGTAAGGCTGTAAGGGATGTGTGGGTGATGAAGAGTCTTGTAGACATACAAGAAAAGTGTCTGTGCACATGTCATATTGTCAACTCTCACGTCCCATGTGGGTAAGGTCTGAAACCAAAGACAAAAACCAAAATACAAGACTTTGCAATTCTGCCTGATGCTTCCTATGTAGCTCTTTGTGTTCCTCCTCATATAGAGATGTCTGAAAATAAAAGTAAGCCTATGAGAACTTTATAGCCAGAGCCAGGGAGGAAGAGCTCTCAGACAGCCTGGGTCTGACCAGACTATGCCAAGTGCTCCCAGTTTGGGGACTGGGATTTGGAAAGGGAAGATTGTCCATCTAGCCTAGGTTCCCCCGTCGCCCCCCACGCCTTTTTTTTTTTTTTTCTAGTTGTTTTGCAAGCCCTGAAAGGAATAGACTCAATGTTATTCTAACTTTAAATGGAGGGAAGTGGGGGAGGCGATGAGAGCAGAGAAGGAAAATCCATTTGCTGCAGTACTGTCAGCCCCTTAGTTTTCCTTCAAGTCTGACAGGGCCAGGATTAAAGGTTTGGTTACAATGGCCTGACAGTACACATTAACAGCCCTGAATGTCTTAACAACCCGGCTACTGGAGATGCATTCAGAAGAGTCTGTGAACTGCTTTTCCCCTTTAAAGCTCCTGCTAGACCATGTTGTCCAGTGAAATCTTTTGTGGTTAAAAATGTATAGACTTTTCTTTCTAATTCCTAAGCATGTACATACACAAACCCCAAATTCTTTGCTGTCTTCCTGTAGGTTTTATGCCTAGTTCTCCTTTAACCATTCTGCTTGTGAAAAGTGTCCTGCTCTGACTGCACAGTGAGTTTATACCTCCCCTTTTTATATTAGCTAGACTTTCACCTAGTGTAAATGAGCAAGAACTCACTTGCATGGGTGGAGTTATGCGGATCTATTCCAGCTGAGGGGCTGGACTGGCAAAATAAGGTTTTTTTCCTCTGAAAAAGGGAAAAAGAGCCTCTGATCAAACAAAATCCCTGTATTGATTGACTACATTTGCATCATAAAATAGAATTCACCAACCATGGCTTTTGCATGGATCGTGAACTGATGGACAGTGATTGTAATAACCAGGGTGTGTTGCTATTCGCAATGCATAATAATTAAGTTTATACCGGGCTATTTCCAGTCATTGGCAGGACTGAGGGGTATGTTTCCACTCCTTCAGTCTCCAGGCAGCAAACTCCATTTGATTAACTTATTTTGTTTGGGGGCAGGGTAAAAAGAGGAGAACTGTTGATAAAATTCAGCAAGAGTCCCTAGAAAGGGTTTGGAAGCTTTAGTTTAATTGAACACCTCCTACGTGAATGCATCCCAAATCCCTGCATCTTGGTGAGAAACTCTCATCAGGGCTCTCACTGTGTGCTTGGCTGGGAAAGTGCCGCTGCCTTAGACGTCTCCCTTGCTGGCTAGCTGGATGTAAGGTTGCTGGTAGCTGGTTGTGCTTAACCCAGCAAGTTGGACTTGTATGTCTTGACTCTGTGTAAAAGGGACCTATGCTTTAAAACCAGAAGGGTTTTGATTCAGTCTTCACTGCCCTATTAAAACCGATGAGGTTGGTGATAGTTCTGCAGTGGCAACCTAGGGACCTTGCGCAGGAGCAGGGGCCCTTTTTTCAGGCAGAGAGTGTGTGTAATGTGGAAGGAGAAGACGGATAAGAGGTTCCTGGTCAGCGACGGATGGAAGATTGCTGGACCCAGGGAACATCTATAGGAACTTTTCTGCTGGTCCTCTCATACTATTGGTTAAAGAAGATGAGTGTGGAAGTGGGCAGTCCCCCAGGGGAATGAGGCGTGGGTGTTGTGGAAGATAAATCAGTCCTTGAGGGGCTGGAGTGCCTGCATAGTTTGGGTGATCTCCATTTCAGTAGAGGGGGGAGATAATCTAAGGGGAAACCTGATTAGAATTGAGGAGAGTGATCTGTGAAAGGGAGGGTAGAAGGGGGGATAAATGAGAATTAATTTAGCACAAAATCAAGATGTCAAGAACAAAATTAATCAGGAGACAAGGTTAATTAATTAATACATCCTTAAACCATCACAGCTACATCAACACCATTGCCATTAATCAAAGCACTAAGACTATTGAAGAAAAGATACTGCTGAATTGTTCCTAAACCTATGTTAGGTACCTGGAAAAGAGGATGGGGGAAACAGAATTTTTTTTGAAACATCAACATGTTGTGGGGAGAATTACAGGCCCAAAATGTTAAAATTGCTCATTATGTTTTGTTTTAGAAGTAGAAAGTGGGCAAAAAGGGTGGGCTGGGAATAGCAGTATCTACTTCTTAGACACTGGCAGCTTTAAAGCAAGTGACCTAACTCACAAGCTAATAAGGCCCTAGGAGATGTTAACATGACATCCATATAGAACATTGACAGCAGCCTTCAGAAAGTAAAGTGACAAGTGATAGAAGCAGCACATCCTACCTCTCTTGGAAATTGCTGTTTTGCCCAGCAAGGTGTTCATCTGACACTGCTCCTTAGTTACTGGCAAAGGCAACCAGGCTGGCATAGACTGACAGGGGTTAGGGAGCACACCTAGCAGCATCTCTGCTGGAAGAAGGATAGAGGGGTGACATCCAGCAGAGAAGCAGTGTCAGGCATTAGGACACAGCCCAACTGGTGGTTGCTTCTTCTGCTTCCCAATATTCTTGAAAATGGAATCCTGATTTGCAAGCTGGTTGATAGAGACTGCTCTGTGCATGTGTATTATGGACACAGGGGCTTTACCTCAGTGGAGCCATCTCTATGTCAAGTGCTAATTGCCTCATCCCCCTTCATGCTGGTGAACAGAGATGGAACAGATTTAACCTCCTATTTTGATATGGGCCAAATCCTGCTGCTGACTGTGTTGCTAGTGACTACACAAGGGGTGCATGCAAATAGCTTAGACCAAATACCTCACCTTCTTATAGCTGAAGTCAAAGAAGGTGACTCTCACCCTTGGATTTTCCATATGGCATTTGATCAATTAGGCATCGACAGATACCAGATTGGAGGTTTGTCATTAGCTCCAAGCATTTCCACAGGTTTCCCGAGGGATCTGGGCTGGTAGGCCTGATGATGTGCAATATTTCCTTCAATGATCTGGAAATGGATGTAAGTGTTCATACATTGTTCTGGAGAGATTAGGCAAACAGTGATGAGGGCCAGGAGTGTAGAGCGGTCAGGAGTGCTTTGTAAAAGCATTAAACCCCATTAAAATCAATGTGCTTGCTATGGTTAAAGTTGGAGATGGAGGAATGAAGAGTGCAGGCAATTCCCTGAGAGTGAAGTGTGAGTGAATGAGAGTGCAAAGCATTTATCAATCTGGATAAATTAGAAATTGAAGATCACAGAAAAATTGATGGGGGAAGCAAAAGAATAGGGGAGGAAATCCATGGCTAGTGGTGTTAAAGCGGGAGTGAATTCTACCAGTATTCAAAACAGAAAAGATAAAATTATCAGTGGTTTTGATATCTTCCTCTTTGGGATGGTGATAATCACACAGAAACCAGAGGCACTCACTCGGTGTGTGTCCTGTATTTGGGAAAAATCAGATGGTATATTCCTGTTCTGGGATGCTAATGGTGCAAACCTCACTGTTGCAAGCACAGCAAAGGTATTGACAATCCACAGGAAGAGTAGGGAATAAGAATCATGTTTTCTAACAGAAGTGGCACTTCTCCTGAAGAACTGCTGCCTCAAAATTGGGGTGTGTGTATATATGTGTGTGTGTGTATATGTATATATATATATATACACACACACACACATTTTTCCCCCCCCATTGCTGTAAATTTTTAACTCAAGACAGGAGGATTTACTCTGCTCTAATTCTGCCACAGCTATTGGTCTTGAAGCAGGAATCAACGTGGGGTGGTCCCCTGACCTGGCCTGTGCAGCAGGTCAAGCTAAAGAATCACAAAGGCCCTAAAATCTATGAATAAGTGCAATTCTTTAGGAGTCAGTGCCCCTGTTTTATAGCAATCTGGTGAGAGGCCTTAAATGGGTGACAAGGTAATTTCCATACAGTTTAAGTACATCCTATCTGGAGTCTCAGGGTGAGGGGAGATTTGACCCAGAGTAATTTTGTGAAGCTCTGTGAGATTTGCAAACTGGCCTAAACTGCCCCATTTGAGTCTGGTATCCTGTGTACTGAACCAGCAAACACCAATACTTCAGAAAAAGGATAAAAAGAGTAAAAGCAACTCTTCCCTTAATGCATCTAACAGTAATTCATGTGGAGAGGGTGGATGGGGGTAGAAGTCAGTTCTCTGACCATTGCAGGTGATCAGCTTGAGAGGTGTGATCACCTCTCCCGTGTTTGTAGGCAGGCTACAAACATTTATTAATGGTCGTAAAATACCCTGCCTGTTTTTTAAATCCAACCAGCTATGTATGACTTGACCATCATAAAGTTTGTCTCAAAACCACCACAAAAGGTTTGAATTACTCCTGGTGGCAATAAAAGCATTCTTTTGGCTAACGCTTTGCTTTATTGTTAGCTTTTATTTTTCTCCGTCCCCCTTCCTACCGGCAAGACATAAACAATGGGGTCCGAGTTGTCGTCCCCCACCCCCTCACACCTACATTAATAGGATCCAGGAGCCAGCAAAATGAACGAAACAGGGGCAGAATAGTCACAGAGGCGGCTGGCTAGTGATAAGCACAGCTTGCCTGTTGTTAAAGAAAGCGCTGCTTAGAGAGAGCCGTTCTCTTCTTTGCAATCCAGAGTGCTGCAGTCATGTAAAAATGTTAATCTGAAAAAAAAAAAATTACACTTATACACACATATATACATATAGATTATATATATATTTTATACATATGTAATATATGTATTTCATGGATGAGTTCAGGACCACTAAAGTACTTTTTATTCAGAGTTGATTTGTTTGATTTATTTTTCATTCCAAAGTGAATTAAGATATATTAACTTACAGCCACCTCCAGACAAGAGCATCTGCACAGAAGTTGATTGCAGTTTAACATGTCCAGCTTAAATGTTCTTCTGTAGTTAATTCAGAAAAACTTTTGTGTTTTGACATAAACCCTTAGAGAATTAAGCATCTTGATATTAAGTGGCAGCTGTGTACCAAACATCTTCATGACTATAGATTGAATTCCTCTTGTAAATCTATTTTGAGGTACATTGTGCAAAGTCAGCAGTAACTTTGTCATCTTCTGTCTTGAATGGAGATACCAGAGATAGTGTTAGCACAAATAGGAGCATCTGAAATGGACCTGAAGTCCTGCCATGACAGGAAATGTTGAGAATGGCATAACAGCATTGGTGTGGATACACTGGTGCAAGCCGTTGGCGTGCTGCTGGGTTTAGGTGCACTAGTAAGAACCTTATTGAGCTGCATCGCATCTGGGGTATGGGTTTGCTTAACATCTGTGTTGTTCTTCTATGGCAAATTTCTTTCTGTGACAGGGCTCAGAGGTGGCCTGGTGGGATCTCAGTGAGCAGGAACTGCAGTATGTTCAATCACTGGTCCATCTTCCTCAGAGGCAACAGTGACACACCTACAAACCCATGTCTCTCTTCACAGGAGATGGGCTATCCCTGCAGCCACAGTCCTGCAACCAATTAACTACGCAAAAAATGGGGGAAAGTTGCATTTTGTAAGCAAGCAGAGACTGGTCAGCGGATTTTTTGGCATTTGTCCCTCTTGACCTCCTGGCCAGCCTGCCAGGCAATGCAAAGGGTGATCCTGGGAGATAGCCTTAGTTCTTCCCATGAGCTTATGTGAACTTGTAGACCCAAGAAAGGTGTGAAAACAACCTGGGTGTTGTGTGAATTTATCCACTTCATATTTTGCATGTAACCCACAGAGATCTCCATGGCTGGTGAGCACTCCGCACTTCGCTGATAAGAATTGTCCTTCCTGTTAGGGTAAGATAGTTGAGAAAAAGCAAGAAAATTTGCTGTCCTTGTCAGATCACACTTGGCCCTGTTTCCTTGAAGATAACATGGAATAAGCAAAACAGGACAGAAAAAGAAATCGAAGAGAGAAAGTGTGTCATCTGCAAGCAAGCCTGATGGAAAGGCAGCCTCTAAGGGACCCAGAAAACTTGCAGCAGCATGGGACTGGGGGAAGATGCAGCTGCATGGTTGGATGACTGCTCACACCAACACTGTAAAACCTGCAGTCTTGGCTAGGAACACCAAACAGTTTCTTAAGAGATGGCAAAAGAGGGGAAAGGAAGTTGTGCAACAAGTAAGGAGGAGGAAGAGGAGTCATGAGGAAAGGATGAAAAACAGGAGTCTGAATTTTATGTTCCAGCTAGTTCAGGATGGGGCCTGAATGGGGGGAAATGAAGGGGCTTTTGGGGCCCCTTCCCTGGCTCAGGCCAGTCATGTCAGCTCTTTCAGTCTACCTACGTTATTGGGTTAGCATCAAATTAGGGACCTCCAAAATGGGGTGATGGGGCAGGGAGGACCATCACCTCATTATTTCCTTATCCAGGTATGTCTCAGCAATGCTATATCTCAGGTTAGGGCATTGATAGCCACTCCCACGCTTCTCTGATTTATCAGGTGCCTCAACATAGTGCTTAGGTGGTGTCAAAGGATCTTTTTGTTCACATCTTTTCCTTGCCTTTATAGATGCCTGACTTGTGTGGGGCAGGCAAAGCCAGATGCAGACAAAGAGCACTCCCGGCTGAATACAAGTAACTTCTTGAACAGCTCTAGATAATGCCCAAGAGGACATTGCAGAGTCGTGGCCTCTCTGCTGCAGGAGCCTTCCTCTCCCTTGCTCGAGAGAGATTTGTCTGAGCTCCAGGGAACCCATGTGAGGGAGGGAAGGAGGGGGCAGAGCGGCAGGATTTGCACCGTGGTGCGCTAGCTGGAATGAGTTATGGAAATCCTTAAATCCTCCTAAGAAAGGGCAGTTAAAGCTGAACCGAAAATTAAACACTAAGCTGGTACAAGCCACCTCACCTATAAATCCAGTCCTGGTGCAATTTATTCCTGGACCACACTTACTACATGAATGGGGATTTACGGCAGGCGAATTTTCACATCGCCCTTCCACCACCAACATCTGCGGGGCTTTACAAACTATGCTGTGCCAAGGGTGAGCTTCCAAACCTCCACCAGCCCGCAGCTGAGACTGATGAGGGCAGGGAAGGGGGAGAAGAAAACAGGCCTGATTTAGCAAACGCAGAGAGTTGGAGGCACCGAGCCCCTTTCTGTGTGTGCTCAGAGTGTTTGGATAAAGGCATCTCCAAAAGGGGGAATTTGTTTGGTTTGGACTTCATTGAGTGAAAAGCTCTCAGCCCCACGAGTGCTTAGTTATTCTCTTGTCTAGTGGCTCCTCAACAGCCCCCACCGATAGGGAGGAGGCTTCCTATTTGTGAAAGTGGCCCTGCTTGTTGAAATTCTCTAGTGACTTAAATTTATTGTTTTTTCCTGAGGTCCAGCTATTTGAATTGCAAACAATGCCCCATCTCTACCTCCTCCCCCCCCCTTCCCAGCCAGAACAATGTGCAGAGCTGAAATAAAGCCAGGCAATGTGGACTCTTGAAACGGAGTGCGATTTCTTTCTGCATGAGCGGGGAGGTGGAAGTTTGCTGCCTTCCGGTCCCGCTCATTGATGCAGAGGTTGTCTGTGAAAGGGGAGGGAGGGAGGGATCTGGGGGAAGAAAGAGGGAAGGAGGCCAGCTCATGGATGACTGTCGGAGATCCTTTTTGCTTTATTTATTTATAACTTCTCCTGCTTAAAAGGCCATCCTGAGAGGAGATTAATGCTAGCGGATCCATGTATACCTCTTTCACTCTTCACCCTGCAGTGTCCCAGGAAGGATGGAGGGGATGGAGAGTGGGGTGTGTGTGAGCATGCTCCAAAATTATGTCATGTCTGGGAAAAGGTGAACTTTTGTCATATTCCTGGGAGCAACAGGAGCTCAGGTCAGTCTGAGCTCAGTTAAACATGCAGAAAGCTCGGTTGCTGCTGTAGGAGAGCTGGAGCACTGTGCATCTAGATGTGCATAAATGACATGTAGGAGTGCAGCAGCAAATGAATAGAAGTAGTCCTTGCCTATGGCAATTTTAAGGCCTGATTTCTCCTCTCACCTTGGCTCAGGGAGCTTCTGTGTCAGTTCACTCACTTGGGTGGAGCTTTCTCCTTATTTATGCTGCTGGGAGGGAGGGAGGAGGAAGGAGGGAAAGAGGTTGTCCCCTGGAGGTGCTCTGGTACTGCCAGTTAGTTAAAAGCTGCAGGATAAATAATAGAAACAACACACAGCTTACGATTCACTTATTATTCTTTTAATTCATGGAGTGTTTCTGAAGTTTTGCCTCTGCCTGGCTCTGCCCTCTTGGAAAAGCACAGAAATCTTGTCTGCTAGAGCAAGTCTTTGAGGTTAGCTAAACACTCAGCCGGGTGCCTCAACAATACACCACTTGGGCAGAGGCATGTTGAGGCAGCAGTTACCCAGAGGCAGTTGGCAGGCACAAAGAAAATAGGAAACCCCAAAGGAGGCAGCCAGGACACTGCTGTGCCCTTCATCCCAAGCATCGTGCAGAGAACTGGTCAGTTTTCTCAGGGGAGGTGGAAGAAACGTGGTTCATGTGCACACAAGGACAAAGGCAAGGAGGACAAGGTAGCTCCTGTCAGGGGACTTCGCCCGTTTGTGAGGGAGAGTCAGGCGTCACTGCACCAGCACTCAGTGGCATGTCTTGCAAGGTCAGCCATGCAGATCATGAGTGCATGACGTATTTCATATGATAAAACTTGTCTCTGTGATATTCAAGACAGAACCACAAACGTCCAGAGCTGCCAGTTCGTGCTACAGAGGCTCTCAGCTTTAGCATCTCTTTCCACGTTTTGGCACTGTTTGCAGGCGAGGAAGATTCAGATGAACTTGTGGTCTTTCATGGAGAGCTGATGTGAATTTGGTAGCCTTGGCTGCAGAAAGACCCTGGAGAAAGGGCATGGTTGGGGTGTCAGAGGTGAAGGCTTTGGCGGCAGAGGGCAGTGGTAGAGTGCGGGGGTCCTGCCCTTTGCTGGGGTCACAGCACTGTTCTTTTCTTCTTCAAACTGGGCATTTGGGCCATCCTCACAGCACATCCTTTTTGACTGATGGCTATTCATGTGCAATGCTCTTTCTATCACAGAATAGCACATGTTTCATTTTACTACTAGAGGAAGGCTGGCAGAAGTCTGCTATAAAAGCACAGGACAGAAACTTGGGAGAGCTGTTCTCTCCCTGGCCCCTGGTCTGGTGAATGCCCTCAGTCAAGTCTCTTTCTGCTTTACATTCCTCACGTGGAAAATAGCAATAGGGACCTTGTTCTTTGTGGCAGAGCTGTGTGACACCTGCTGATGAAAAGAGCTTTCTACAGTGGCTATACAACTGTTGAAGGAACATTTTCTCAGTGCTATGAGCTGTAAGAAGGTGCAAGGCAGAAGGAGAATAGACCCAGATACAACCACAGGAGTGTGGGGATAAGGGCAGGCTTGAAGCACTGACAACCCTCAGCCTGGAGGAGAAATACCCAGGGAGACTGCAGGCCTGGAGCAGTCATCAGCCCAGTAATAAATTCCCCTGGGGACCTGATCGAAACTCCATTCCCCTTGTTGGGGAATTAAATCTTGGCTCCATCCTCTAGAAAAATTAAAGCAGGCTGGCATCCAAAACTGGTGTCTGAATATCTGTGGCCCAATTTGTTGTTCCTCTGGGTTGGCTCTTCACCAGAGGCAAGCTGTCCTGTGGTCTACAGAGGATTTGCCCAGCTCTCTGATGCCATTATTTGCTTCCCTTTCTAACCTCCTAACAGTGAACACACTTGATCTCATTATACTACCTTTTTCAAGAGGGTTGGCTGCTCTGAGGCATCTTGCTGGTCTTTGCTCAGCAAGTAACCTAAGCTGAGATCAGATATGCTAGCTGTCCGGTGGGTGAATTCCCCTTTATCTGATGTTGACACCTTCACCTCATGGGCTACTGCAATTCCTGGGAAAGGCAGCTCTGAGCATTGCCCTGAGCCACAAATCACTGATTCAGACCCTTCTCCTTGGGGAGGGGAGAAAATAGAGTAGGTTTCAGTGACGCAGAGAAGAGCGATGCTTTCAGTGGATTGGGCTTTGTCTGTGTAAGAGCCTGATGTGCTGCAGGAGGAAGCAAATGGCAAAATCCTGCTCATGTAGGGTGATTATTCATTGTAAATGCTGTCTAGTTTCATCTGTGAGTCAAAAAGGGAAGCTACCAGTATGTTTGGAGAGGGTTGTTCTTGCAGGAATTGCACCCTTCCCAAGGCCAGAGGGTGCTGAGGATTTGCAGAATCATTTGGTGAGGAGAGGAATCCAGTTTATTGATTTTAATAATTTTTAATAAGTAGTTCTTTGAGTGAGATTCAGAAGTGGTAGTAAATCTGATTTGCTGCTTACCAGGGCTGGGAAAAGGTGCTCCAGCTCACAAGTGCTGATGTGTATAAATGGGGGAGAAAAGTGGCAAAGAACTGGAGACCACATCCAAAAATGCAGAGAGATCTCAGAGATATCAGGGACTTCATAATCCTGCAGGAGTAAGGTTCAATAGCAAACGTATCCTAACCAAAATCTGCCTGCCCCAACACATTCCTGGAGGCAGCAAACAAATGGGGACAAGGCTGGGCTAAGACCTTTGGGGCTCGTGGACACCTCATGAGAGACATTTTAAGCCTAGAGGCTAGTGGCATTTCCAGCCCTGGGGACTGAACACAGTAGTTCACACCTTGCTGGGATGCAGTTTCCCAGCTGCCTCTGTCGACCATACTTAATTCATATTTATTTTTCCTTTTCAACTTTTCTTTATATGATAGAGGTTTAGAAATACTCACACATGTACTTTGCCTAATGGGAGCTGAGGTTCTGCCTCCGCTTCCAGCTCCAGGAGCCGTGGTGCTTTTCAGGAGCCTCTGCCCTTGTCCTGTCCTTCAGCAGGGTTGTGGTCAGGCAAATTAAACTCCACCTTGAGTTTCTATACATGCTTGTTCTCCTCCACTGGATCTTGGGGTGCCTAGCCACAGAATTCAGCACCTGTTTTCCAGTGTTTTGGCCTAGTTATAATTGTGTTCAATACAAATCTCATCCCGTGGCCCAGGAAGTGGCAGTTCTTCGAAGGGAATCCCCCTCTTTTTATTCAATTAATGTTGAAGCTAATTTCCACCCTGGGGCTGAGTCCCACTGCCTTTGAAGTCAATAATAGTTTTGTGCTTCCCTTCAAGTGGAGCAGGTTTGAGCATGCCCCTCGCAGTGAATGACTTTACCGAGCATTTCAAAGAGCTGTGTGCATTCTTGTGCCAAGGGAACTGCATCCTGCTCCAAAAGAAGAGGTAGATTTCAGCAGGATGAGGCCCTAAGTCTTAGAAATGTCTGTTGGTCAGGCCAGGTAGATGTTAGAAGATGGACTGCATTTGTTTGGAAAGTACATTCAGGATCTCAGGTGGAGGGTCCTTCGTAAAAGAGAAGAGTTACTGCTCTGTAGCCACTTTGAGGCTTACAGTATTCACAATGAAACACATATTTGTCCTCTTTGGTTTTATTTCCTGCCAGTTTTTATGTATGTCTTTAAAATGTCATTTGGATAGTCCTTTCCTGGTTTGATTTAATGGAGTGAAAACCACAGTCAACTGGCAACAAGACTGTTTTTCCTATTCAGGGCAAAGTGTGAAGAGCCAAATGCTGAGATGTGTTTGCTCACTGTCAGAGTGGTAGCTGTGACACTGATTTCAGACATCCAAAAGGTGATTTTCTTCACCCAAACTTGGTACATAACTTTGGTACTGCAGATGAGAATCTAGTTGTTTTTCACCACCTTTATTGTCTGTGACAAGCAGAGGCATCTCCAGGAGGTGTTCAGACCTTAGGACGATCTTTTCTTTGACTGTGCAGGAGCCCAGAGCAGTTGGGCCTTAACTGATCAAGGCTAAAATGATTAAGCTTCAGAGGAAGGCAGTATTGCTCCGCATTATGGTTTTTTTATTATGCCTGAACAGAGGTATTGAGCAACTTTGGGCTTTGTAGCAATTTTGGAATAAAATTAATCAATGTCATAGAAATAAATGCAGGAATCTTTGTAGATGGAGGCATAAGGGGTTGACATGCAACCCAATTACTGGCAAAAATGGAGCATATTAGATATTTTATTATGGTTCAACTATCTATTGAAAAATACTTTTACTAGTGTCTTGACATGAAAAAAATTGCTGTTCTGCTAATTTTCATGTCCCCCTCATGTAGGAGGAAAACAAAACTGTAGCTTTTGGTCAAGGTTTAGCATAGAAGACTAATGTACAAAGTTACATGAGAAGGTTGAAGTCATCAGTGTGAAATTCCACTGAAGTGAGTGGGATAGATTTTATATCACTGGTGATGCACTTCTCCACTTATCTGAAGTTTTGCCATGCAAAGAAAGGCAGCACAATACCCCGGTGTGCCTCTCCAGCTGATTTCTAAGCTCCATGCTGCTTATCAGCCTGAATTGCCAAGGACTGCACAGTGTGAGAGGACGGCAGCTGCCTTCCTGTGATATGATAGGAAATGATGGGTATGACACCAGGAAATGAATATGTAAATAGTTATATGATCCCCAAGGGATAATTGCTTTGTTGTAAAATAGTCTCACCAGGAAAGCATAGAAACATGACAAGTCTCATTGTGATTTTGGGAAAGACAAGCAGCCCCAGATAAATATCTGAACTATTTTGGATGTTGTTGGGATTTGATCTGGCGAATGAATGTAGAACATGCTCTCCTCTCAGTACCATTATTTGGTGTGACACTGTAGGGTTTCATGCTAGCTTGCTAGCAGAGTGAGAAGCATTCATGCTTATCTGATTGGACAGGGAGAACTCTCAGCCTTAGCCTCCAGCCACAGTCCAGAGTTAACAAGCTCCCTGCTCCAGAGAGAAACCCTGGCCGTAATCCTCCGGAGCCCACGATACTGTAGCTTGTTCAAAGTGCACTGTGCCTTCTCACTGGGATGGACAAATTGGTCCTGATAAAATGAAAACTGACCCGTGCCTTTGCCCAAAAGTTTAAAAGCAATGGAGATCTAAGCTTTCCTTTGAGATTGAAAAAAAAAAAAAAAAAATATATGAGGTTGGTTGGTCAGTTTGTTTCATTTCTCTCCCACGCTCACAGCCCCTGTGCTAGGGGCACCTCCTGATCACACTGGGAAATTTGCTTATGAAAGGACTGAATAAAAATGAAGTAAGGCAGCAGCCTTTACAGGTGCAGATCTGGAGTTTAGGATAAACACCTACAAGTTTGGATTTCCTGCCTTCCACTTACCATAACTGTCTAATCTAGCTACCCATTCAACTTTCCTTTCATCCCAGGATGTCTAGTGTGATCTAACTGTCTGTCCTTTCATCCCCACTATCTTCCTCTTGATCTGTGTTTTTTAGAGCTCATTCATCACACCTTACAACTTCTGAAGCACCCACATAGGGCCACAAAGTTTCTCTTTACATTTTAGCCAAAGTGCTTGAAGGGATGGAAGGCGCAGCCTCTGCTGAGAAACCTGGGGAGAGGAGCTGTTACTTCTTGTTTGAGTCACACCTGAAAGCACCTCGGTGAACACACTGAACAGAGAAGTGAATTGTTCACATCCTTGAAGCTTTTATTCAAATCTTTGCCCACTGGAAATGGGCAGGTTCATTAATTACATGGCTTTCCTGGATGCATTTTCCCTTGTATTGGATAGGGGATGCAAGTACCTAGGGCACCAGCATGCTCCAAGTAAAAGGATAACAGAAGACACTGTGGCAAAAGGGGATACTTCAGAAGGGCTGTTACATTCACAGACACATTTTCAGCCTGTCATTTTGTTTCCAGCCCTGGTGGCAGCTTGGTTTTGATTTCTAAAGAGGGGTGGAAAGCATAGAGAACATCTGAACAGGAATAAAAACCTGTGTATGGGACAAAAGTAGCTCTTTGAATATGGGACTGCATTAGGGCTCTTTATTTCAAGGTCTGAAACTAGGAAGGTCAGGGTGGAAACGGTCAGTGGAGATGGGAGAAATGAATCATATACCAGCGAATGCTGTTGTGAGTGCCAGCATCGCCTGGCTTGAAAGAGGTGCACTGATTTCTTAAGCAATTTCTAACTAGCAACCAGCTTCAGACAATGATTTAGGGACAAAATTAGCCTTACAGGGAACACCTCTTTTGGAAGGTCTCTCTCTCACTCTCCCTTGCTCATTCCTTCTGTTCTTTTATTTCTTTCCCCCCCCCCTTCAAAAGGCGAGGTTGTTACTTGGGAGCCCTTTTGAGGGGAGAGAACCATGGTGAGATTCTTGTGTTGGCATGGCTGATGTTAATGGGTAACACCGGGGCCAAAGGTCCTTTAAAGCTCCCACATCTGCAGCTTTGTACAGACCTCACCTCCAAAATGCCTCAAAGTGTGTAGCCAGGCAGGGCTTAATGTGTATTAGCAAGACAAAGGCCTGGGGAGGGGAGGAAAGGGGGATGAGTTTTAATTTACTGAAGATTTATTAGGCCTCATGAAATCAGCCTGAACCACCCATTTTCTATATCATCTGCCCACATCTAAAGGGGGTGGCTTTGTTGTGGGGAGATGGTCGTTGAGAATTATCCCGCAACAAATCTCACCAGCATGAAAGGGACACAGACAGGAGCAGGACATGGAGGAGGGTTCACGCTCTCTACATAGAGCCCAAAATCTGGAAATATGGAAATGTGGGAATGCCATTCAAGCTCAGTCCTGCCTTCCCTTGACTTTTGTTTGTGGGATGCATGTTCTCTTTGCTAAGCCTTGCTTGCTCGAGTAGATGAGTGAGATATCAAGAGGGTAGAAGGAGGGAGGAAGAGATGCCAAGGTGTGGATATCACATGAGGTTTTGGAGCTGAAGGGATCTGTTTTGGGGAAGGGTTAGTGAGTCATTGTTCATACAGAGATGATACCCTTTTCCTTTCAAGTAGCTGCCATGTGTCTCCAAACCTAAGCTTGTAAGTAAGGCTTTAATGTGGCACACAGAGCTTTAGAGAATGACCTGTCTTGGACTTCTCCAGGCTGTAGCTTGACCATGAGTTTTGCAGTGCTTGGGTTCCCCTAAAGGCCTCTAGGAAAAGGATTATTAATCATACCTGGCTCCTTTCCTTCCCCTGTCCCAGTCTCACTGTAGTCGTAGATTTGATTATTTAATTTCTGCCATTAACCTGCCCTGGAAAGACCACTTGCAACATTTCCGTAACACGCAGTGATATAAAATGTCACCTCCAAGCTGACCGAGAGTGGGAGGGTTTGGGGGTACAGTTACAGAAGCCATCTGATGGGGGATCACCAGCACTCCAAGGGAGCCTTTGCGATAATGGGAGCAGGAACATGGGTTCATTAACCAGCCCTGACCTGGAGATCAGCCCACTGGTGTCTCCAGGAGAGAAGGGACTGTCCTTGAGCATAAGACTGACCAAGAACCCCTCAGTATTTCTCCTTGCTCATAACATCAGCAGAGAGGAGATGACCCTGGATGGTGAACTGTGTTTGTTTATCACAACATAAAGGATGTATAAATCTCAGCAGGCAGACCACAGGGGGTAGTTAAAGCAAAGCATAAAGTGTGAGAGCAGGCAGTGGGATGTTAAAACGATGTGAAAGGGAGGCTCTTCAGAGCTGGCAGACTATGTCTGGAGATTACATAGAGGTATGCAAACACTTTATTTCCTGATGGTGGGCATCTAGGTATCTGATTTATGCATCCAGTTATATGCATGTATGATATGTATAGGTAAATGGGTGGCCCAATTTTCAATCCTTGTCCAATACCCATATTCTCCTTTCCTGCAGTGTCTAAGCCAAGACAGAGGTGAGCCGCCTAGCCTAGATGTCAAACGTTTCTGGGCATCACAGTTTAATGGTTTTAATCTTTTAGACGAGGTAGCATCTGAACTATTAGCCATGGGAAGTGTTCCCTCCTCCAGACAGCTATCCCCAGCATGGTTTTTTTAGGATGAACAGAATATAACAGAGAGGATTTGAGAGGAGGAAGGAGCTAAAGGAAAAAAACCTGATCTGATCTTCAGAAATGAGGCATGCTGCCATCCCTGGAGCAGTAAGTGCTGTAGCTGAGATCAGGGTCCCGGTGAAAATGCCTCTTAGTGCTGCAGTCTGTTTGGAAGAGGTCACCCTCTCTCAGAGGAAAGAGTAAAGCATTTGTGGCACAAAACAGGGGAGGGAACAGTCCTTTTACTGACAAGGGGGCAAATAAGATGCCTTGAGAAATCTTCGTTTTGTTCAGTTTATAGGGCTGTGCAGAGGACAGACTGGAGAGAAACCTATAGAAATAGAATACATGCACTCACACGCACACACCCCCAACTCCCAGACATTCCCCCTATTCAGTACTGGTAATTAGCCCACACGAAAAGGTCATCGTAGGGTACAAAGGGGCCTGGTTCTCCCAGGCAGTGGCTGCGATAGCTGTACCGTGTGGCAGAAGTACAGAATAATTGCATGGGGTCTTTCAGTCCTTACACCCATGGATGTAGAGGTAACCTCGGCAGGGGCCATCCCCAAAAGGTTGGTTCCACGTGCTTCACTGGCACAAGGGTGTCCCAGGGCAGAGAGAAGATGAGGCGAGACATCAGGGAGAGATGGGAAGTAAAACTTTCCATGGTGAGAGGAATACAGTGAGGGAGAAAGGAAGGAGAAGGGACAGGGGTTGTCTGAAATCGCCACTCACATGGGGTGTTCTCCATGGTTTCATCTTCACCATGGCTTTGTGGGCTGAGAGAAATCATACCAGCATTCATCTCTCTTTAAAGCATTGGCTTCCTGACACGAAGGGGTGTTCAGCAGCTCCTATAGATGAAGGCATCAAAGTCTTCTCTGTCACTGGCCAAAGCAACCAGCCCTCCTTCCTTGCTGAGCGACCTCCATGCTCCTGTCACCTTGCAGGCCTGGGGCCATGGTGCCTCTTCTCTGCAGCTTTCATCCCACCAGTCCAGGTGGGATCCTTTTTCTAGTGGAGAAGTAAAGGAGAACCAGGAGCTAGAACTGTAAGTGCCTTTTGGTAGCCTCAAGTAAAATAACTTTCTGGTACTGGTCCTCATGGCACCGGCATGAGAGACGGGAAGTGAATCCTGCTCCCCTGAAGTGCCAGAAACACTGTAAACATATCCCCCATGTCAAGGATAAAATGCAGGTGGAACAACAGGAAGTCCACAGATTTATAGCAGTGGATGTTTGTATCAGACTGGCTGTGTGCCACGGTAGCCTGCCTGTGCCACCGAGAGAGACACATGGGTCTGATCCTGTCTTGAAGGACCCAGATGGGGGGCTGGGGCTGTCACACAATGATGGACCACATATTGTGCTCTGATTAACTGGTGTCAGATGTATGTGTGTGCTTAAGAGACTATTCCCTTCACTTGCAAGCTCCAGCTGCAGTAAGTGGAAACCTGCAGCCAGATATAGCTTTTGTTTCTTCACTCTGTTATAACTTGTATAAATACTTTTGCCTTACTTGAATGATGGGTGCAGGTCATGTTATCTCCTGAAACTATTTATGTCTTCCTGCTCCAGAATGTAGGAAAGTGCTGTGCCTCGAACGCTGGCCAGGTAATCCTTCTGGGAAAAGATTTCCCAAGTGAACCTGGAGTCAGGCTCGTGGTGTTTCTGTACCTTGATATATTCCTCATGTTGTCTCTGAGCCTTGTAACATCCTTCCCCAGGCGTGCTGAGCCAGTGCCAACAGGGAGGCTGTGTAGCACAACAGGCACTACATCTTCTGTGCCTCTCTGCAGGACATGTGCTGCTAAGAGCAATGAGAATGACTTGATTCCCCAAAGCAAGCACTTGAAACCCTGAGGGTAAAAAAGCATTTGGAAAACTGCTAATTCCTAGGTCAAATGTCAGGCAGGCAAGTTGTTGTAACCTTAGGAATTTAAATGAAATTTAAATGAAAATCAAATAAAGTTCTCAACTGATTAAAAACTTAAAAGCTGTTACCTAAGGTAGTTGTTATATTTTGCAGTGGCTCCTCTCACAGCCTGGTGGATTTGGCAGTAGAGCGGTTCATAGGTATTTTTTTAAGGATCTTCTCTTAGAGAAAGGGTTGTATGTGGGTGACAGGAGGAAAGATCAAAATCAAGGTCCCTGTGAATGTGTGTGCATTTCTTCTTGATTTGGGTCTTCGGACCTCTACCCATTCCTCTGGGAAAGAGTCAGGACCCTGCTCCATTTAGGATGGAGCACTGCAGTTGGACATTGTCTGACTGCAGAGCCACATGGCATTACATACAAACAAAAAAACTATCTCAACATTGTACGTTTGCAAGGGTGTTGCAAGTGTTTGGGTGAAAAATGTAATATACAGGTCTAGAATCACTCTTACAACCCCCTTCTCGGCTGTACTTTGTGAAGTTATTTCTAATATCTTATTATATCCTTATGATATGTGTCACAACAAAAGTGCAATGGACCTCCCTTGTGCTTCTGACTTTCTGCATAAATGCCGTTTGCCATGTGATCAGCTGTAGCTTCACAGCTAAGTGCCTTGCATTGACGCTTTCCAAGCCAGCTCCCTGGGAGCTGCATGGGCTTGTCAAAGGGTTAAGATTTGTCCTATTGATACAAAAATGCCTTTAGACTTTGCTATTCTTGAAAAACACTGTCTGAACCATTGAACCCCTTTGGAGTTAGAAAGCTGTTCATCCACCCTCAGGAGGAAAGATGAATGGTGAACAGAAAAGTTACAGTCCATGGTCAGGCTGAGCAAACATGTAACTTTTGGAAAACAGTCAAAGGAAGCTGAAAAGCCATCTTAGATACGGAGCTGAGCATGAGTCACCCAGGGAAGTCAAAATAGACTGCTCAAGTACTTCACTTCAAAGCCTTCAACACCATCAACTCTCAAGCATCCCAGGAATGTCATTGCTCTTCAAAGGAGGCAGGGAAGGATCGCTATGTGTCCCCTATTCATCTCCTTTGTAGGGAGAAGATTTAACAAACCCCTTTGCAGGACATTCACTGTGTGCTCCCTCCCGGGAGGCTGGTGGGTATGGGTTACCCCATTTCAGTCCAGACTCTATTGGCCAAGTCCTGAGTTCGATCTCATGCCGTGTTTACACCAGAGTCCTGCAGCTTGTGATTCACTTCAGATTTACTTAATTGGGAAGAAAGTAATGCTCACCGACTTCCCAGGCATGACAATGAGATCGACACCCAACTTTTTCTTGTGACTAGGCAAATTCCCGTTGCTGACAGGTTTCAGCAGGTTTGATGGAATAAGCCCTGCTCGCAGGTTGACCGTGGCTGTACCCCATCCCAAGCTGACCTCCCCAGTGTTCTCCCAGCTGACACTGGTTACCAGCAGTGGGTAATGTTCATGCCATAGGCTGGGCTCTGCCAGTCCCGCTGGCAACACAGATGTGAGTTCATAGTGATTTCACTCAGAAAGCTGAAAATCAATATTTGATTTTGTCAAGTCTTGCAAATGCAGCTGATCATTCTGATGTGAAATGCCTCTTATTAAAAAATCAGTGCTGTCTACAGGAATATTTCAATTCTACTTATAATTCTCAATTATTGTTATTATTTTATCAGGGAAGACTGAAGTGAGAAATCTCCTGCTGCCTTGGTAGACAACAATTAGCAAAATCTGAAATAATCAACATCCTTTTGCATGTCCAGTCCACAAGCATCAAACTTCTTTTTCTGTGGATATCTTCCTCTGAACTTGTACTCTTTTTGCATAATATTTTAATCTTAACTCTACTGTGAATGAAAAAGTAGAATCTGAGCAGATCAGAGGATCACATTAAGAGGAAAATACTATATTTTTGTATTTATTTTCCTGGAGGAGGACAATGCAAGTCCTGCCATTTCTGCCACTGGTGGAGCTGAGGTAGGTTTGTAAATGAATAGAAGAAAATTAATAAAATTACAGGACTTAGTCAAAGCAAAGAGGGATACTACACGATGAAACAGAAACTGGAGAGGGAATCTGAAGTGTTAGAGGCTGAATGCAATTGCTTGAGTTGGAACCTGACCAGAGTCTTGGGGCTAACACCTCCCCTCCACAGAAAGTGCTATAGGAACTTTAATATTTATAATGTTCAGGATTCTGGGTTTGTGCCTTGTCCAAGAACTGGATTTAAAAAATAAATATTGCTGCTGCTGAGGATTCTCACAAGGAGGAGAACCTGTGGGCAGGCCACAGATTTGGTCAAGGTTAAATATAACTATAGCATCTCGGTGACTTAGGAGCCAAAGTCTAATTTTCCTAAGTGACTTAGATGCTTAGGCCCAGATCCAACCATATGCTTTGAGTCCTAGCTGGGAGACAGGAGCTCATACTGATATTATACACATGTATTTTGTTGAATCTGGGCACTGAAGCCCAAATTTCGGTGTAAGTCTATGAGATATAAGCTTTTAAGTCACTAAGCACCTTTGAAAATATTACCTGGGCTTATGGGAAATCTACTTTCCAAGCAATTTAGCACTTGGAAGCAAGGTAAATCGGACTAGCTCAGTTATACTGGTAAGCCCAGGCTATCGATTTGCACCATACTTTTTCCAAGCTGCATGTCTAGCTTAATGCAATCCAGTTGTCTGGGCTGCCTTGGCAGGCAGTGGAGATGGCCTTGCACCTCCCGAGGGAGGGTACTGGGTGGCAAAGATGGATAAGCTGAATTGCCCTGTCTGTGCAGGGTGAGATGGGTAACACCTTATGTGCTCATGTAGACATGTGCTAAGATTTTTTGCCGCATCAAAGCCAAGTGCATGACCCTGGCAGGACGGTGCCCTAACGTGACCTTAATCGCTCCTCTCTTCACCTATTACTCTTAGTGTCCAGAAGGCTGCTGGTCTGTGGTGCGTCGTAATGCCTTCTGCCTTGACATCCATGCCAATCTGTATAAAGGATGTTATCCCAACATCTCTCCAGCTGTTTGAAGTAAAGCCAGCATTTTGGGGCTCTGATGGACCTGCCACTTGTAAGTGGCAGAGAAAGAACCATCTGTAGAGATTATGGCAGGGGGAAAGCATAGTGCATCTGTGTTGTGCCCGTTCCAGGTCAGTACGTCTGCTCACTGAGCCGATAGGACTAAGGCAGCTGCCCTTGGCTATGGAGAATTTTTCCATGATAAGACCTTGCCGTTGTTTATACTGGAGTCAGCATAATTAATGGGTGCTGTGCGGAGTGGTGCTGCCACACTGCCTGCCTTACAGAGATTTACTGTATCTGGAAAGAAGCCCAAACTCAAAAGCCTGTAATTGTTTTAATAGCAAATTAAAGCAATGTAGGATGATACTGTGTTAAGGCCTCTCATGTAAATGCCATGGGCAGCAATGCAGGAATAGCTGAGATATCACTATCTAGGATGGCCCTGGAGCTGTACTTTTGAATGACTCATTAGTCACATTTAAGGACATGACCAGGAGAAATAATTTTAGGGTTAAACAAGTAATGCCCATCTTCCCTGACCTCCAACTATCTGGTTAGCTGTGAGATTGGTACTAGGTGGTGGAATTGGGTGTCTGCATCATGCTGGAGCTAATAAAACTGGGTCTTCTCTGTGAATAATATCAGGTTTTGATCTAGACTTTTCTGAGGTCCATGGGAGCTGCGTGTGCTCAGCCCTTTCAAAGCAGAGCCCATTGCTTTTGTTCCTAAATATGGATTTAGATGTTTGCATTTACATCAGCAAATCTGAAGATACAAGACTCTGAGTTAGGTGCTGCCATGTCATAGGAAGGATAAGGCTAGCAGCCCACTTCGCAGAAGGGTTAGGAAATTTTGTGTCAAATGCCACATCCCTCCATGCAGCAGTACTTTTTTGAAGGCACAGTACTTCCATTAGCTGTGCAGCAAGGGCAGGTCTCCAGCTCCACATCCCAGCCTGGGCTGTTCTGCCTTAACTGAAACGGAGCCAGGCCAACGCGCAGCTCTCTGCTTCCCCTGCTGCAAACACGTGCAGGGTGGAGAAATCAGGGCTGATCGAAGCTGCTTTGATGTGCATCGGTTGCCGAGCAGGCCACCATCTGCAGACCCATCTGGCAGGGGGAAAGGCTGACACAGCAGAGCTGAGAGGAGTGAAGGATCATAGAAGTTAATGTTGGAGAAAGTTTTTAATTCTTTATGGGTTTAGGGTTTGTTTTCTTTTGCCCGTTTTGCATGTGAGTGAATGCTTGAGCCCATGCCCAGTCTCTCTGAGGACCACAGTCGCCTTGATGGGGCTCCTGCCAAGCTGCCTTTGAAGTCAGGGATCATACACCCACTAGGGAGCATGGTCACAGCTGGCCTGGGCAATGCCAGCTGCCCTGGCTAAAAAGCCAAAGCAGACCCCATCCCAGCTGAGGCTGGAGGGTTCCTGCTTGTATGTGCTTTGTCTCAAGAGCCTGTGGGTCTGTTGGGCTGTTACATCCCAGGAACTGCTGTGACTTGCAATGCTTGTGTTAGAAACACAAGCTGCAAGCTGCAGCTCACACTGATTTTCTATCTCGCTTCCATGGTTGTGCCAAACTATTTATGGTTTCATCCTCATGATGTTTCCATTCAGTGTGAGCTCAGGGAAGAGCTCTGCTGCTGAAAACGATAGCTCTTTCCAGGACAAGTCTGCCCTGAGCTGGCAGTCATTGCGGGTGGTTACCCCGCTAGACCCCTGCAAAGCTTCCAGGTGTGGTGTGGTGGGAACTGGAGGTTCAAAAAGAAACTGCTCATTCCCCAGCGACATGGTTTGTCTGTCCTGGAGCATGGCCTGAGGTGTCGTATGGGAACACATGGCTGGCTGGGTAGTGGGGGAAGGTGCACGGACTGGAGGGAACTGAGTTGGGAATTGCCTCATCAGTACAATCTGCAGGAAGCAGTCTTGGCCTGAATCCTGAGAACTGCACCTAGATTTTGTCTCTGGGAGATTTAGCACATTCAGTTCAAAAAAATACGAGCAAACCAGCATATGGAGGATAGGGACCACGAAGGATTACAAACCAGAAGTTAACAAGCAGTGCACACACACCAAAGGAAGGAGTTTGGCCTTTCAGTCCTTCTTATTGCTAAAACTGCCGTTAACTAGTGGACTCACTGTCACTCTGAGCAGAGAACCCAAAGCATGGCTAAGCATTCAGCTGGTGCGCAAAGGATGGAGGTTCCCTGAGGAGCAGCATGGCATTGGCCTCAATATTACAGCACACTTTTCTCCTGCCAATCATCCTCCACCAGATGTGACACAGGACATAGGGGAGGCCCAGATCCCTTCTGGAGCAGCCATGGGATGCCAGGGGATCTCCATGGAAGAGATGCCGGATGCTGTGTTTGGAGACCAAGATCTCCGGTATCTTTGTGCCAGATACCTTGTATGGTTTTTTTCAGTTGACGTTTTGGGTTCAGGGAAACATGCGATGTGGAGAAATGTTCCCTATGTGTTGAACAATGAGAAATTTTGCCTCCCTGCACCCAAAGGCTGTGAGTCTGGACCTGTTGAGGGAGTTCCCTGATCACTCCCAAATGTGCTCAGGCACCACGGTTGTTGTGAGTGCTTGGCTACCGCAGAAACCTGCACTGCTCAGCTGCTCCAGGCTAGCCACGGACTGGAGAGGGCCCGGAGCTCAGGGATAAGACAGCCACCGCCAAGTGAGGCACTTCCAAACAATCTAGAGGGACAGAGTAGAAAGGAGTGCATTTGCTTTGATCTATCAGCTTTTATCATTTGTAAACATCTATTAATTGGCTGTGTCAAGCCCAGATCCTTATCGTCTTCTAGTCTAATTTCCCCTGTTCGATACATTTCCTCCACTATAAAAATACCCATCACCCACCCCTGTCAGCACAGATTAAATCTAACGCTCTTTCTTTCAGCTCCTCTCCCCAGTGAGGCTGTAAAGCTGTCAGCTCCACACTTGACAAGAGCCAGGCCGCCCTCCTTCCCTTTGTCTCCTGAAGGAGGAAAATATTTAGGTGTCACTGGCTGGATGGTCACAGTGGAAGTCGACAGACCTCAACCCATCCATTGATCTGAGCCATGAGAGGGGAGAGGAGTTTCCACTGCTAGCAGCCGTGATGTTCCCAGTGGCCGGGACCGGGGTGCATCTTTGGGGTGCACCGATCCCTGCTGCCGCTTCCCCGGCTTCCCAAGAGCTTTTGCACGCTGGCACTCAGTCCCTCGGGGCCTCTACAAGGACACTTGTCCCTTGGAGTCCCCCAGCTGTTGGCATACAAGTGACATCTAAATAGCTTCCCAGGCAGCAAGGTGCTGGCTCCTCGGGTAAGAGATTGATAAAGGGTGTGATGTTGGGTCTCTTCAAAGGAGATGTACCCCCACTCCAGGTCTCCAAAGCACAGCTTAAGGGCCAAATGTTTTCCAAACCTGCTGGCTGAGTGTTAACATGATGTCCTGGGTTTATATAAAGAGCAAAGGAGGTGGCTGCAGATGGCACATGTCTGCATATTTGCAGTAAAATAGGCAATGCAAGATCCCTGAAATCCCCTTTCGTGCGTGCCCTGCAAATGGACTTTTCTCAGCAGTTCTCTGCTGAACTTCCATGAGCCATGTCTGAGCATCCCTGCAGGCAACCGTAAGGCTGAAAGCTCTGCTTCCCCACTGAGTCAACAAAACATGTGTTTTCATGAGGCAAGAGGGACAGGAGGAAAAACTTCCCAACAAAAGCAGAGCAGGGATATGCTCAGTTGTGGCATAGCAGGAAACAACTGGAGAAGAAAACAGCTCCTTGGGGCAGAGTCTGAGCCCTGTGTAAACGAGCAGTCCCGGGAAACACGGCATGGAGAACTGAGATGGGCAGGCAGGAGGGTGTTGCGAGATGCTGAGCTGCAGCAGCTTATCATCAACCTGCGGCAAACAGGAGGTAGAGTGGTTTTGCCTAATCCTCTTCGACTGCTGATTCAGAAAGCTTACAGGTAGTCAATGCAAAGGCTTGATAAAAATACCTCTCCTCCTGCCCTTCACCCACCTAATACAAAGCATTTTCAAGCCAGACCAGTTTCTAGCCTGAAAAGCCGCAGGCCAGGGTGACGGGGGACTGTGCGGAGGCGAGCACCCAGGAGCAGGGTTTGCTCGGGCAGGTGCCGCTGTCGAAGCGTCGCGGTGATCGCACGCCGGAGTTGTCTCCTCTGCGCCGGGAGCTGCGGGCCCTCACCCCGCTGCTCAGCTGGCACCTTCGCCGCGTGCTAAGAACCCACAGCCCGTCTGTCTGTCTAGGCCTGAAGTGTCTGCCTTTGAGATAACAAGTGTTTTGGGATGGTCCTAGGAAATATCCCATGTGTAGAGGAGAAGAGTTGGGTAGCTCCTGCCATGGATTACTCTGGAGCTGTTCTTGCTGCTGTGCAACTTGGGACACCAGGCCAAGAGGACTCACAATACATTTAATGTGCATGTTAGCACTCTATTAAATATTGACTATGCTTAAATAAATGATGCAGCCAACTTTCAAGGAAGAAAGTGCTTATTTTGTTGACATAAAATATCCCTCTGTGCCTTTATCCTTGTTAGTCGGTCTGTGGCCAGAAAGTTCTCTGAACAAGGTCTTTGTAACTGGTTTCACATAATGTCACTTGTCTGAAGGAGACTCTGTTAGAGCTGAAAACTTGGTTTGGCCTTAAAAAGCAAAGCGTTTTAACCAGAGAATGTCAGAAAGATGACTTCAAATCTTTCTTTCAAAAAAGCTTGCAAAGAAGAAATTTGTCAAAACTAACTCTTTCCCACAAACTGTTCTGACGTAAATGAATCTGCAGTTTGACAGATATATCCTTCAACTGAAAAATCCCAGAAGCACCTCAAATGTTCCTGACTCACTGCATCACGATGCCATGTGTGTCCTCCAGCTGTCCCCAGTGTCACACGGTCTTGGTGGACTTCGTGTAGGGCATGTGCGAATCTGGGGTCTTAGCAAGTAAACACATCAAAAAAGGTGGACCAGAAGTCTGGATTCAGCCCACCTAAACTTAGGAGCTAAACTAAGACTTAAGTTGACAGTAAAATAGCACCCAGGTTCCCTCAACAGCCAGTGGGAAGCAGCAAATCATACTCTCCCCTCTCCAGAGTATGTAGAAAGGTTAAATTTATTTAGCTGAATCAAGATAGAGCTTTTGCTTTTGCCATGTTAAGGGACCATCACCACATTCACTAGACATCAGTTTGGATGTCCTACAGGTGAGACCCCAGGCTGGGTCAGGGGTGTGGGACAGACTGCACTGCCTTTGTTGCCTTTCTTTTTCTTTTCTGCTTCACCATTGCTTTTTTCAGGCTGCCTCTCACCACCTCTCTTTTACATTTGTTTTCACAACACCTTACAAATAGTTGGTTTTAATAATGTATCATTGGAGGCTCTTTTATATGCTTTTGGTGCATCAATTATTGAAGCCCAGCACTGGCGTTCTCTGTTAATAGTGGGGTTTTTTGTTTGTTTATTTCTGTTTGTTAAATTTTTCATGGGAATGTTGTCGCGGTGGAAGGTGTTTGCCCTGGCTGCTACAGGACATGCAACTCTTTGTAGTGCTTTGATGTGACCTGAATGCATCATAGCTAGCACTGAGCTCAGCCACCATGGGCTGGGCAGGTTTCGATGGCCCCTGGAGTAATGCCAGCCACAATACAGAAATTTCCACACTGCAAGCAGGTACCTGGGAGGGTCACACCGGCCAGGGAATCAGGACACGGCCAGGAAGCAGCCACTTTCCTGAGAAAGGCTAGAGCTGGGTGGCTGGGGTTTGAACCAGGTTGTCCCCAGCTGCTGCTGTGCAAGCAAAATGATGCCAGAACTGCTTGTGGCCACAAACAATTAAAATGTTAAAATCCATGTTGACAGAGAATGCTGAGCGTGATGCTCAGCACTGCTATCCCTGAGCCAGAAAGCACTACGGGGACCTGCCAGCCCAGGTGAACCTGCCTCCTGATTATTTTCTAGGGCACTAATAGTTATCACTTGGCATTTTTCCCATGAATGTTTCCACTCTTCAAAAAAATTGGCTTGGTTTTTATTTTTAAAAGTATCAGGATGGAAAATGTACATCTATCTCAAATTGTTACCTTCATTTTGGAGAGGCCAAATGTGGTTCTCAGAGCTGCTGGTACCTGTGCGACTTGGGAAAATGTTGACATTAGGATCATAGGATAATTCAGGCTGAAAGGAATCTTAGGAGGCCTCTGGCCCAACATCTGCTCAAAGCAGGGACAGCTCTGAGGTCAGACCAGATTACTGAGGGCTTTATCTAGTCTAGCCTTTAAAATCTCTGAGGATGGAGGCTGAGTAGCCTCTGGCCGGGAGACATTTACTTTCCATCACTCCCAACTGGAGCCAGATTCTAACTGACAGCCTGGAGGTAAAGGTTATTTAGGCCATTAACAACCTCTTGATCAGGCCCTCCTACAAAGAGAGATTTCTTTAATTAAGTTTTATCTCATCTTGAGACTTCCCCATGACCAACTATTCAGGCAACACCCTGAAGGCTCAGCCAGCATCCCTCTGACTTCAAGAGCTGACATTGATTCAATAGATGAATGTGTCAAAAGCACGTCACCATTGTGTCTATCCTTTACCTTAGCAGTTACAACATGAAGTTGGGAAAAATGCAAACAGGATCATGCAGGTGGGTGAACTGGAACCCACTGGTGCTTCAGCATAGGTTTATGCCAGACTGATTTTAGTAGCAAAGCTGTTTTAACGATCTCCTGCATCCATATCACACAACTGTGGGGTTTAAAGCAGATCACAGGGTGGATTCAGAGCTAAAACAATCTGCAGAACAGAAAAAGACAAGAAGAGAGTTATTTTAACTCAAATCCATTTCTAACGCAGAACCTAAAACAGCTGCTTTGGCATAACCACGGAGTCAGCAAACCAGGGAGGTGTGTGTCCTGGTGCCAGGTTTGCTGCCAAATCTGAGGCATCCAAGAACTACTGCCTCAGTGAAAACCCACGTTCCTCCCTGGCTGTGGGAAGAACACAGCGATGCCGAGGTCAGAGTCCTACTGCAGCCAAGGCAGATGTGGGGTTTTCCTTGTGCATTTTTTCATGGATAAGCAAGTTGAAGTAAAAACTATGAGCGAGTCTAGGGTTTACCGTAACCTGAGGCTGCCTGTAAAAAACGCAGCTGCCTGCTGTTCCCTGGGTTTCACCCAGTGTTCATTACCTGACGTGTTCGCTGACAAGTTTGGGTCCTTACAGATGCCCTTGCAGTCCAAGCTGGAGGATAATTTGTTTTTTCCATCCTGTTGGCATGTTATCTGGTCTCCTCAAGCCACTCTGGCTGTTGGGGTTTCCCATTAACTTTCAGATAACTGTCTTCTTCTGCTGTCCAAAGCAAAAGCTGCTGGCCCGGGTGGGAGATGGGGAAGGCAGGACTAGGTCTTCCCTTTTGCTTCTCTGGGTAATAAGTATTTTTATGTAATGAGTGTTTTTACGGCCCATTCTTACATCGGAATAGCAAGCATCATAAAAGATGCTGAGATGGATTTGCACTAGCAGGGGGATGTACTTGGCACTCTGACTTGCAATAACAAACCAGATTGAGGTGGTGACATGCTGCAAAGACCCCACAGAGGAGTGAATGGTCCATTAGATCAGGAGGCCATGTGATGGAGGCTCTAGTCTGGGCTGAGCTGGTATGTCGTTGCAGGTAAACCTCCCCTCTCTTGCTCCTCCCCTGCCTTTGGTCCCCAGGGATATTTCTGGAGATGGAAAATGTGTTTTACAGTGTGGCTGCAGATTAAAAAGGAGTTGCTATTGCTTTGTGAGTAAGATCAAGACTTCGTATCTGAAGGCACGATCAGCACAGGACTTTCAGGGCAGCCGTGAGTTGGTCTGGCTCCTTTTCTCTCTGGGAGGTGGAAGAAGCATTAAACACGCACTGAATTCGGTTGTACCCTGAGGTTATGCTTCCTTCTCTTTTAAAACTAGAAAGGAAATTGGTTCACATTTTTTGCTTGCAATGCAATGGCAACCTGACTGACACCTTCACTTTTTTCCATTATTATTATTATTATTATTATTATTATTATTGTTTTCCTCTCCTACATGGTCAGCACTGCCCAGTTCCTAATGAGAAAAGGCCAGGGAAACCAGCTGAGTGTACCTCCCACTTCCTTTAATAAAAAAAGCTGCTGTTAGAGCAGGGTTTGTGGAGCAAGTTTGCTTTGTTAGCCTAATCCACACTCCCTCACAGTTTCATACTGTTGAGAATTAGAGATATGAACATTCCCATGCTGTTAATCTGGTAACAATAAGTCGGGGAAGCTGCTGTAGTTTACAGAGAGCACCGCACGGCCACAGCTGGACAGATGTTTGACTGCATGAGACACCTTATTTAAACACCAGTCTTAGCATCAGCCTCATGTTTTTCTTGCTGGTGAATACAGCAAACTCTAAAAGTTACATGGAGCAGCTGATCATTTTATTGCTGACACATCATGCTTTGGCATCTGGTGGCATGGGTTGCCAGCCAGCTGGAATAATACTGTTTTGGATTTGGTGGCTTTTTTGAAGGCATCTCCGAATGACTTTGTGCCTGCAGGAAAGGGAAGTGGTTTCACCATTAAGTAAATGTGCCCATTTGGGGGCCCAGCACAGCGGTGCAAACAGCTCCACAGCCCTGGGGAAATGTGAAAATGGAAGAGAAAGAGGACGGAACCCAGTCTCAGCTCCTGAATTTTCCCTTCTGATTTGCCCTGTGACTTCAGCCAAATTGTTTAACACTTCTGTGCCTCAGTTTCCCTACTGTGAATTGCAGCAATCCTCTTCTACACCTCCAGCATGACACAAGGAGAAGCCCATGTTGTTTAAGCTGCTCCTTACCATTATGTTACAGAGCACATAAAGATATTTTCTCCTCCTTTCCCTGAGGGAATCCCGTGGAATCCCCCTTGCTATCCGATGGAAAGGGATGGGGTGCTCCTTATCATATACCTGTAAGACCCAGTTAACATCTACCCTCTCTCTGCCTTGTTTGTCAGATGCTGTGGCAGGTCCAGCCCATGCCTGCAACTCAGATAATCCCAGACACCAGAAATGATTAATATTGATCAGCATCTGCAGCACTTTTTTGCAAGGCAGCAAAGCAGAGGCAGGTGGGAGCCCTGAGTGCTTTCTGCTCCCTGTGGGTGACCCAGGACTAAAGGACTCTTCAATGTCATGCCAGACCAGAAATTCAGAACTGGAAATTTCTCCATGAAAATGTTTGGGGGGGGGGGGGCGAGGCAGTCTCAGTGCAGCCCATGCTCCTGCTAAGCAAACTGCATCAGGGTGTAAGGGGGAAAATGTAATTAAAGAACCCTCCATGGTTTTTTTTTTTTAATATAACTTTTTCCCTGCCATGGATTTCCACAGCTGTTGGCTGGTTTCACTCTTCTGTCTCCCCCGTCCATGCTCCCCAGCTCTGCTGCACCTTTCTGTCAGTGCTTTTAAATTACAAACCTCTTCCTAAATCCAGGGGAATGAGGGATGTTATCAGACACAGATGCTCTGTGGGTTATCCATGACCTCAAGACATGGCAGGAGAGCCCTGAGCATCACTCCCCGCCCCACCGCTCCCCCTAGCCTCCGCTCGTCCCCCTCACTGCCGTGCAAGATTCTGCAGGCTTCAGTGGGTTTCGGGTCAGTTCCTGTGTGCCGGTCACTCCTGAGTATCTAAATAGCTCCATTAATTGTGCATATGACTAAAAGATTGATGGATGAGAAAGGACAACTCTCCCCCCACCCCAATTAGTACTTCATCAAACACAGGACATACCCCTCAGGATACTAAAATGGGCTTGGTTGGATGAGGCTATCTGCATACCTCTTCGACAGGGAGGTAATGGAGTGAAATTATCGGTCAATATTTAAATACAGACAAGATCTAAGCTCTTTCTGAATTGCGAGTTGGCCTATTGTGGGAAGGACACCCCGTGCCCTGGATCCCTCATTTTTTATCATGCTACATTACCCACAGGGCTTTCGCATTCCCACACCACTTGACCTCTTGACTCTGTTATCTCCATCTTGGAACAAACAAGAAACATTTTATTCCCACCAGCAAACTGTCATTCACATCAGTGGCTTCTTCTGTAAGTCCTCGCCTCGTTTTTCTCCATCCTCTTGCCTGCCCCACTGGGAGCTCTGCCTTCCCGGGGTGGAAAATACAGGCAGAATAAATCTGCTCTCTAAATGCTTTTGGACCACTTACTCCTTCTTAAAGTGGCAGGGCAGATTTATGGCAATTTTGTTTTGCCCCCCCTTCCCCTCCATCCCCAATGATTTATTCTTTTCTCTTCTTGGGTGTCTTTCAATCAGTCATAAAGATAAATAGAAGGGTCTGGCTGAACAAATCACCTGGTAACAGTCAGATCGGTTGGGGGTGGTAATTGCAATTAAGATAACTCTCAAGTAACCTGCTTTGCTCCAGTGCCTTCCTCTGCTGTGGAGCTGTGGTTGGAGATACCAACCCTAACTTGATCAAAAGAACAAGTCTTTTAGTACTAATTCCTTTAATCCACCCTGTGTAATTCTGTAATTTATGGGTTCCCCTCTGATTTTAGTAAATAACTGGGCACCTTAAGCATGTTAAACAATCCTACAGGTAGATTAGATTTGAATCTTGCAATGGGGGTTTTGGAAAGATGTCAACGTGAGTGACCCTGAAATAGCAGTAGCTGAGCTTTGCTAGGGTACAGACAGCCATGTTGTAGGGTGAGGTGTTAAGTTATGGAAGACCTGCTTTTTGCTGGTGCTACTTATACGCTCGCACGCACCCACACCACTACTCAAGCAAACAGGTCAGTGCTGCATTTCAAGGACTGAAGCCCATTCCTGGGACAAGGCTCTGGACCACAGCACCTGGCTGCTCTGGTCGGCAGCTTTAAGTTTTTCATCTCTTGGTACACAGAGTAGAGTCTAATTGCCCCTCCGTTTAGGGCCTTTCTGTCAGGTGGGTGGCACCAGCACCTTGGCACAGGCTGTGCAGGAAGGATTTGATTTGTCTTCAGTCAGCTGCAGCAAAACTCTGCTCCCTCCAGTCCTGTGATGGAGGACTCCAAGCTCTTGCCCACAGAGGGGACCTGCCCAAGTGCCCTATGGAGGAGCCTTTCAGGGGCAGGTATCTTCTGTTATTTTGAGCTCTTCAACACTCACCCTTTATGCCCTTAAGCAAATTGCCGAACCTCAAACCCCAGAGCCTATTGCACACTCTGTACTTAGTTTAGCATGAAATTAGTCCAGGCCCTCAAGCTATTTTGTGGAAACACCATGCACCTGCCCAGTACCTGCATATGTGCCTGGGATGTCCTTGGCTGAAAAGGCATGGAACTGCCAAGATGGGGCGGGATGGCTGAGCAGAGCGGATGGAGAGCGCTACGATGTCCGTCCCTCCACACGTCGCTGTGACCCACCTCTGCACCTGCCCATTTATGCACGAGGACGGTGATGCTCACGTGCTTGTTCCACAGGAGCATCAATCCCTTTCCCAGGTGTCCGTGAGGAGCACGGCTGCTGAGGCAAAGGAAACCGCATTGATGCCTGCAGATAAATGACTGCATCCATTGTAAGGACTTGGTAAAGCCCCCATTGAAATAAATGGCAAAACTCCCAGAGATTTCAAAGGGATCAGTCCTGAATGTTTGTAATTCTCTCCTAGACTTATCATATATCCTCAGCACTGTGTGCCATTTCCATAACAAGAGGTATGGCATTCCCTTACTTCCATGTTTGTTAAGTAACAAAGAGAGATTTCAACGCTTGTAGCCTTCCCAAATTTGTCAGGCACCAAACGGTCTCCCCCTGGCTCCATGTGAGCGTGTTCCCAAGCACAGTGCTTCGTTAGTGTCATGATGGGACGTTGTTCAGATGTTATGAATATGCATCAGGGCTACGGTTGGGGTTTTGTTGGCATACACAGTGATTTTGTCATTTAATGGTCTCCAGGGCTGTTTTACTCAACATGCACATTTTGCGTGTCAGCTTATTTCACTTCGCTCGTTATTATTTTATTTACAAATATTCTGGCAATTGCTTGAATTTATTCTGTCCCATGCACTTGTAACTTTCTCCTTTCTGCTCTGCCACCATTCTTAAGCCAGGGTCTGTGGTTTCCCTTGCTTTGTCATAGGGAGGGATCAAATTTACCCGCTGCCAAGCTTTGCTTTACTTCATTCTCCATTTCAAAATGTTGATCAAACTGGGGAGGGGGAAGGAGGGAGGGGTATTTGCTCAAATGAAATTTACAACAGCATGTGGAGTCCTAGGCACTAGGATTCAAACAGTCTAGACAGAAATGCAGTAGTGCCAAGGCCACCAGGGATGCGCCTCAGTTTTCTAGCAGGAGCTCTGAGCCTATCTCAGAGATACAGGATTTATTGTATCTGGCCAGGGGGAGGACAGGAATTAGCATGGTGCTGCATAAGCTAACGAGATATGTCGAAGGAGCTGCCGGGGAGATGCTCCTGAGGTCCTGGAAGAGATGGCTGCTGAGAAAGCCCGAAGGAGAAAGGATTGATGAGATGTACATCAGGAGAGGTAGACGGTGCAAGCTGGGGAGGAGAAGCTGGGAGCTGAGCTGCCAGTGCTCAGGAAGCCGGTGGAGGATCCAGCCAACGGGGCAGGAGTGTCTGCGTGTATGTGTGTGGGAGGAAGATGAATTTTGCAGTGACAATTTGGACAAGCTGAAGTGGAGAGTGGGGAGAAGAGTCTATAATACTTCAAATACACACTTGTCCTTCTGCATAAACACCCCCATCACGTCCAGCATTTCACTGTACGCTTGGGGGGGGTGGGAGGAGAGATCTTTTCCGGTCCTAGAGCGAGTACTTTTCCTCCAAACACTCACCAGAGTTGATGTTTTAAAGGAAAGGTGCCTGCCAGGAATTAAAAAATAAGTATTCAATCCATGCTCATGTGCCTTGGCACTTTTCCCATCACAACTGCCAAGATGTCCAAACCTGAAATGAGCAGCACAGCATCTTTAATAATTCACTGATGGATGCTTTTAAAAAATGTGTGGTTTATATTCATGCCAGCACTGACCCTCCCTCCCCTCTTCCCCATCTCCCCTTCCTCTCCTTTTCTTGCAGGTGGTCTATTTAATTTCAATTTCAAGCTGTTGCCTCCTGCTTTGGTTCAGCAAAATGACGTGTCTTGACCTATTCATTTCATGTTTCCAAAATCTTTTACATTTCCTGCCTCCTCCACTCCCCCCCACCCCCACTTAAAAAGAAAAAAACAATTCCAACTCGCAAAATGAAGAATTTCTCTGCATCTGTAGAAAATCTGGCCTCACTTATACCTGTAAAAGCAGTTGTTTCCCTTACAGGAAATGGCTTGCTTCAGCACCTGAACTTTGTTTTGTTTTGTTTTGTTTTTCCTGGTGAGATTTTGATAAATCTCTGCCTGATTTCTGGAAGGAATGGGCAAACTCCATGAAGGCTAAGTTAGCTCTTTGGCCACCCAGTGCAGAGGACTTCACTTTTCCCTATCAGAGCCTCAGGTCTTCCCAGTTGAGACTCCAGCTGAGATGAGGGCTTTGTGGTGAGCAGAAAACCGAAAGGAGCTGGTCTCTGTCCCCAGGAGCTTGCAGGGAGAGCAGACCAGCCAGGCATGGGGTGAGAGCAGGGCACGTTATTATCCTGGGGACAAAGGCTGGAGCAGAGACCAGGGTTTAGCTCTCCTGCCTTTAGGTACCCAACTGCAGCCCCTGAGTCAGGAATCTAGTTCAGGATTTATCTCCCCAAAGTTTGAATTGCTGTGTCTCAGCCGGTCACCCGTAGGTGATTTTAGACACATTCATTACACCTTGGTCTTTATTGAGGAGGGAACCTGGTGCTGAGTAATGGGCTGAACCCAGGTCCCCAGCCCAGAGGGGAAAGCCAAGCTTCCCCTGCCTGCTGGGCATAGCACTGATGTTGAGGAGATGACAGTGAGGAGCACACTTGCTGTCCTCTGGAGAAGTGAATCTCTCTCCTTGGGGGAAAAGACCAAGAGAATAGGAGGGGTTTGCACCCCCCAGCAGGGATCTCCAGAAGAAAAATGCTGGTACATGTCCTTGTGTGTCAGAGAGATGATGCCAAATTCTCAGCATTCGTAACAGACTCCGTTGTAAACAGGGCTGTATGTATGGACCAAATCCATGGTATGAACCAGTTTCCCTTCCTACTTTGGCAGCATTAGCTTCTACTTTGAATGCCTCCAGTTTGAAGATGTTGCCCTTCATGTTCTCCATCTATACGTGCATGTGTATTTGTGTCTTTGTGTGTCTGCCTGGATGTGCAAAGCTATTTAATGAGTTCACCTTTTTTAACATAAAGCAGAATTGTTTGGTAGAAGTAATAGAGCAAATCACCTCCACAGATGCCACTTGCCATCTACCACCGCACCTTCAAACTCAGCCCCACAAGAGCGAGGCAACGCGACGTTCAGCCCCTCGCCCCCACAGACCTCGTTCTCTGCTCACGCTGCGGCTGCAGACCACACAGCTCCGGCAGAACGGCGCTCTGGGGAGGGGGCAGGAGGTGTTGAAGTCCCTCTGTAAGCAGGGTTAAAGTTGCTATAGCTTTTCTGTGGTTTGCGGTGGCCACGTTAGCGGTGATGCCGGGGGCTTGGGGCAAAGGAGAGCGGGCGTATGCTGTTAGGTAGCTTAACTTTTCATTTCCTGCGTGGTTTCATATTAGGTATGGTATGCGCGACCAGGTTTAATTGATGCACAAAGCAACATTTTATGTACATGCTGGACTTCCAGAAATAACTAGTGGTAAGATAGACACATCAGCAAGGATTTTGCAAGTTACCAGAGAGCCTGGCTGCCAGAACTGAGATGTTTAAATATTTGGTGTTCAGAAACCTCCTTTAGGTTTCCCTGCTTCAGACCCCAAAGGATGAAACACATAAGATTAATAATTTGATTAAAAATCTTCCTATTCAAAACAGTCTTGTGTTCTGAAAGAATAAAATTTCCAAGGCTGAAAAAGCAGAGCAAGTGCTACTGTAGGTGTTCAGGCTTACGACGTACCAGAAAGATGTTCCTGGAGTGACTTCTCCTGGCTGCCTTTCTTCTCCCCATCATCCCCCGCATTTATGAGGTGTTCGGCTCCATGATGCTCGCCTTCTGCTCCACTACATGACAGGGCTCCGAGAGCCTTTCTCCTGGCTGCCAATTTTTCTTCAGTTTTGCAGCCATGTTAATAAAGGGGAGTGTTTGAAGCTCATAGCAGTGTGAGAACAGCGTAGCAGGGCCAGCAAAATTATTTCTTTGAAAAGAAGGAGGCATTTTGTTTTTCAGGCACGTGTTCCCTGCATGCTCAAAGGGGCTTTTGAGCCAGGATGCAAAATTGCCACAGAAAGGAGCAGAGAGCAGGAGAGACACAGAGTGAAACAGAGTGTGATTCAGCTGAGGTCATTTCAGTTTGGGGAAGAGAAGGATCAGGGATGATAAGCATCTTCTTGGCTGCTAAAGACAGAGGGAACCAGGAGGTTGTTTCTCCCTTTCTTCTCCAGCTGTGAAAGGGAGAATTTAAACTGAAAACCCATTCCCCCTCCATCACTACCACTGCATGCTAAAGCATGAACTTAGGACTCGATAATTGCATCTATACTAAATTATATCCATAAATAAAATAGGACAAGGCTCATTCTACATCCTGGAGGGTGCCAGCACAGCTCAGCTCACTTCATGCAACTCATCCACGCTACTGCTTCTGAGCAATCCCTGGCATCTGCTGATCCCCACCTCATGCCTGGCCATTGCCCTGGAGATGGTTTATTGGCACAGGCCAACACCCTGCTAGGGCACATGCATGCAGTGAGATAGGAGGACTGTCGTGGGTCACTGGCCTTATTTATTTTCTTGGTATAGCTGTAACCAAGAAGACCAGGTTCATCACGGCCTTCCCCTCAAATCAGAATAGACATTGTTACTCATGTTTTATGGTTAGTGGGAAGCATAGGAGGCCCTGTTAAAGTATGGAAAGACAGGAAATCCAAACATTAATTAAAAAAATAGAGAGCTTTCTGCTCAAAACCTGCTTCAGCATTCATAACTTTGCTCAAATATGTATATCGGGGTACATTTAGTCTCCCTCTAGGGCTGAGACGGTAAATCTGTCACACAAGTGAGAAAGTGAGGTTTTCCTAAGGCAGATTAGGTGCCTGGAAGTCAACAACTCTGCAGGGTGTTGAAGGCAGAACAGGGACCTCCCTTTAGGTACTCCATTTGATCAAGCCATAAGCAGGTACACCTGATGCACTTAGGTCATGTCTGCAAGTGAAATATGCTATTGCAAAGCATACTGCTATATGAAATAATGTGATTGGGCTTAGCTTCTGCAGGGAGAAATGGTTTGCTTTAAGGTTGGTATTTAAGTCAAGCTGAGATCAGCATCAGGTAGTGAACCCCCTGTACTGAGTTATGACTCCAAGGTCCATCAGTGGAAAGTAAGGCAAGGACAGTGATTGCAGCCAGGAAGCTCTTCAGGTTAGACTAAGGTCTTTCAGTATATCTATAGGATGATGCTAGGAGCAATGCAGGTTTCCTCCATGCAGGTCTCTGTGTGTTGGCATAATAAATGTGAGCTTCAGCTGCAACTTCCAGGCATGGAAAAGGACTCAACTGAATTGTGCTGGTGGTTTCCAGGATAATACATCTCCTAGGGCAGCGATGCTTTTTAATGCAGTTACATCACACTGTAACCATAGTTTGGGGCATTGGAAAAAGAGACCTAACTGGTGCTTTACCCTCTGAAACTCATTCTTTCCTCTTGACTACTGAATAGTGTGAAATTCTCGGAAATGCCATTAAAACAAAAAAGTAAGGATTTTATTGCTGTAATGTGACAAGTTGTGTGACTCAGTATTTCCCCTCAAGTCATCCATCCCTTTCCCATAGAAACCAAGAAATTGATCTGTCTTCTTATTCATTAGCCTTAAACAAGGCTGTGGCAAAAACAAGAGTGATAAGATCAAACACATATGCTACATGGGTACTTTTGCACATAGCTTGACTTATGGTAGACATAACATCTTAATTAAGGTCCATTCTCAATGCATTTTCCCTCCATCTGCTAGGCAGAAATCACTGAGAAGCCTGCAGGATTTTATTCTCTGTCAAGCAGAGGGTCCTGCCACAAAACAAGCTTTTGAGAAGTCCTTACTCAGTATGACTCACAGACTTAAGGAAGTGTTGTCTAGACAAGACCCCAGGTTTTTAAGCCACAGCTATGAGTGGGAGAAGTGAGGGAAGCCAAGCGGTGTCAGCAGGAGGGATGGGCTGCAAAGCTACGGGGTGTCTGTAAGCATTGGATTGCCCTGGTGCTCACATGGCATTTCCTTCAAGAGGAAAACTCATGCTCTGTTGGGAGGTAACACATTCTCGTACGTGCTGGCTGATAAGAAGAATGCGGGCTCTCAGTCTGATGTTCACTAAATAGCTGGAGCTGTGGGTTGCTGGTGGTAGGTTTTGATTGACTCGGTGTGGTACTTCAGCCCTTCATGTAATCCATCCCTGTCTTGCATATTCCCAGACATGCTCCAGGCAGCACCAGCACTGCCTGTGGATGAGTGTTTGCTTTGGCACAATGGTACAAAGCATCCAGGGCTTTCAGATTGGCCCCAAAAAGCCCATGCACAATCACTGCAGGTTAAGGAGCAGTGAGGTTGTTAGCTTGTAGAGAAAATGTCTTTTTAATAATAATTTTTTTTAAAAAACCAAACCCATTCAGTATACAGAGCAAATGAATTGAGTTTTGCACCATCTCATCTTCTGGCTGCAGAGTAGGGTTCAATGAAGGAAAAAGACTATCAGTATTTGGATGACAAAGGGTAGGAAAAGCTCAACTCTAATATTTATGGAATCGCATAGTAGAGAAGGGTCATGGCTGTTGCTACCCAGGGAAGTGACTAACAAAGGGAACAGCTGAACTGGGTCAGAAAATAGCTTAGCATTTGAAAAGGATGGGCTACACAAGGTCTGCTTGGCAAAAACTCCAAAGTTAGACTGCCTTTGTACTAGTTGTACCATTCCTCATTCAGCAGCATGTATTTGCTGATGTTTAAAGGTGGTTAAATATCAGATAAAAGAATCATGAGGGTGAGTCTGTGTTGATAATTCAGGTTTGGGACTAAGTTTTCAGCACCTTTTGAATTTCAGATAGCTTTTCATATGAGCCTGGACAGAGGGAAATCTTTCTAGTATGCACAGTGCAAAAGAGAAAAAAAAAAAAAAAAGTAAAAATCAAAGCTTTGAAGTCCCAGCTGGTGTTTCCTGCTTCTAAACTGCCCGGTTTTGGTAGGAGAATGGATTTTCTTTCATAAACTCCCAATTGTAGTCAACTGAATGGAATTCTGCGATTTTACTTGGCCGAGTTTCCAAGCCAAGTCAACTGCTTTGTTCTGAAGAGCTGGAAAACTACTTGATCAAGCTAAGAATTGCCTTCTAGGTGTCATCTCACTGCAGAGAGTCCTTTTTGCTTCTGCGTAGGACCAGACAGATGTATTTCTGGGTTAACAAAAAATAATTTGAAACTTAGGCACAGTCACAAAAAAAAGTCTGTAAAGCAATGATATCACCTGAGCCAAGGACTTTTTTTCTGCCAAATGCCTGTTATTTTGAAAATCTTTGAAGTTTTCAGAGAGAGATCCACTAGGATATCTTTCAATATGAATAACTTTGTGCTATAGGGATATTGTAAAGGAGTACATGGTGTGGAGAAGTAATTACATGTGTCTTAAAATGAGCCTCTAACTATTTCAAGGTTAAAGAGTCCACAGTGGTCATCTAACTTTATTTAGATTTATACTCTTGTGAAATTCATCTGACTTTAATTATTTTGTATATTACTCTTAAAAAGGGAATATATTGTCCTTCCATTCCTCCCCCCATCCATCAATCTAATCTAATTTAATCTAATCTAGCCTAAACTAAAATAATGAAGACAGACAGCCCTTCAGAGGCAAACACAATTAATTCATCCACGGCTGAAATGAATTTTTTTTTTTCTCATTTGGAATTTCCCTGTTGAGTTGGACAAGGCCTAAATTTTTGCCGTAACTTTAGTAGAAGCAGGCTATCACCTAGTTCAATGTATAGCACAAACACCTGAGTCTAAATAGAAAATGTGGTGTTAACTTTTTCCAAGTTAATTAATGAAAAATCAAAATATTCCAAAATTTAATGCTAGCGCCTACTTTTAACTCTGGCTCTCTTCAGGCATTCATTATTAATGTTAGATGTCCTAACAGGGAACTCTCAAAAGATAATTTGGAATCAATTTTTTCACCCTGCTACTTAGTATTATTACAGAGAATCTGTTGCCTATGACAGAAATACCCTTTCCTGTGCACTTTTCCTTCAAAGGGCTTGCTTGATGCCCGCAGGGCTGGGTGCACAAAGTGCTGTAACAGATCTGCGGAAGGAAGAACGTGCAGGTCTCAGGGCTTGTCTAGCATGGGAAGAGGTGGTTTAATATTCTGTGCAGAAGCTGTTATTTCCAGTTCAGAAAATAATTTTCAGGTTATCTCATGTCTTTTTGGAAAAGGTTTAAGCTAGAAATTTAAGTGAAAGGTTTAAGCTAAAGTACACATGTCCCCAGGCCACCATGCTGTTTTGTCGGCTCACTTGTGTAGGTGTAAATCTACCAGTATAACGCATAAACCTGAGCTGGAAAGACAATCAAGACCCTGGTTAACTGGGACAGGCTGAGGAAAGGCAGCCCTTCAAGTGGAAGAGAAGAAAGACAAGGTTAATTCACCAGGGCTTGAGCAGGTAGAAATCCTTAGAAGTCCTATCAAGGTGGACAATTTCTGGAAGATCCCTCTCTTGACCAGAAAAGTAACTTGGGGTGGCTGCTGTGCTGACCTAGGTATCCCATAACTATAAGTTAGGTGGGATTAGGGTTAAGTCTGTGTTCACACCAGCAAACCCTCTCACACTTGTATTCCAATTCAGCCAGGGGAGGAACAAAGGTGTGAGAAAGGCAATGGGGAGACAGGCATGGGTGAGATTTTTGTTACTAATTTTCCAGCCACTAGTGGAAGGAGGTCTTGCTTTAGGTTGAGCCTGCGTGTGTAGAATAATAAAGGGACACTATGTGTATGTTATAGTGCTTCCCCGGGTATCTTTGTACTCTGCCATCTTCGGCAGGATGCTCTGTCCCATGCAGGGCTGTCCCATGCGCTCTGGCGGTGGTGCCGTGGGAGGGGAGCAGAATAGCACCCGACAGGTGAAAACACACATGCTGGACTTGATATATTGGGGTAAATTTGTGTGAATGGAGTAGGGTTTGCAGTCACCTTCTGTGTATTTAATGGAAGGTGAGGGTCAAGCGATGGGAGAAAACCCTACGGTTTTAAGTCTCCAAGGAAAAGACTGTGAACTCTGCCTGCATTGTGAACCCTGTGAACTCCCAAATCAGTTCAGAGAGTTTCATGAACCCTCGAACTCCAGCGGGCTTTGCTGTGCCCAGTGGAAAGCCCTCAGTTTCTTGTCATCCCCTTTTTGTTACTTTTGCTCTCTTTTATTAGCAGGGAAGCACAGCTGTACAATCTCTCCCATCTCAGTGTAATTGCATTAGACACTTGGAGGCCGTCGGATTGCCATTCAAGCTGGTATATAATGAATTTACTTGACATGCAGAGGTCCTTATGTCACAAAAGGTTTTCTCATTATATCTGAGCTTTTACTTGTTTATCGAGAGTCTCCAAACCCTCACCCTCTCCCCACTCACAGAGTGGGAGAAGTGCTGCAGGAAGCTGCTTTTTAGTGAAATTTTCATCAGAAAAGGCCCACCTGGCTGTAACTTTTAGGTTTTATTTGCAGCTTGCGGGGGAAGATCTGGCTGCAAATGCCTGCTGTGAAGAATCAGCACTGGGGAACAATATGGACAGGGGTAATTGTTTATAACTGTCAGAGTAATATTCTCCCTAAGGTGTGTTGGGACACCTGGGGATTTTATCTCTCCTTTCCAGTTAGATTAAACATTATTTGAACCCAGCAGGTGCACCCTTGTCCTCACTGAAGGTAGTAATTGGTCCCGTGACCTGGTCTTGATAAAGCCTGTATCACACTTAGGCACATGCGGTGGAGCATTCCTGCCTGGTCCTTCCTGGGTCCTGGACTTGAGCGGTTCAGCACATGGCATGAGCTGCAAAGGGCTCCTCAGTGTGCAATAAATACTGTCTCGAGCCTCCATCCTTCAGCAAGGCGGGAACAGGGATTTGATATCATGGCAGTAGGCAAAGCTGTGCAAAACCCCAGAAGAAAACCACAGAAAGGATACAATTATGCAATTCCCCATCCGCTTTGGTCCCATTACCCTTGGGAATATGCAGGACTGCACCCTCCGGAGTCTGCATCAGTGAGTTGCAGCACTGGGGGCAGCTGGGACCTCCAGTAAGAGGCTGACAGCTCCCAAAGAGCTTTTGGCATGTGGGGCTGCCATTGCAAGGGCAAGTGCAGGCTCTCCCAGTCTTGACAAGTGTCCCCTTAAAACCAGTGCCCAAATCCTCTCTGCCGAAAGGGTTTCGCAGACTGGCTTTTAGCAGCCCCCTTCGGCGTAAGGTCTGTCTGCCCAGCCTCGGTGGGGAAAGCCCTGGTCCCTCCTGATTAGCCTGTATCTGGGGCTGAGCCGGGGTCGCTGCAGCACCTCACTAATAATTCCTGCCTATTGTCCGGGGGCTTTCTGGGAGCGATGTGATATTGTTGCTTCTCCGTGATGCTGGGGGCTCTGGCCGACTCCTCTCTCCAGCAAGGGCCGGGGTGGGAGCAATGTCTCACATGAATGAGATAAGAGAAGACAAAGCAAATGGGGAAGAAAGGAAGCTTGTAGCTTTTCAAGTTCAATGAGGCTTACCAGGCTTTCGGGGGCCTCTTCAAATCAGAGGCCGAGTTAAAAGAACATGCAGAATTCAAAGCCTGTCCTTTTCCAGGCCCTCTGCCGGCTTTGAAAATCCTCCCAATTCATGTTTACTCTTGTTTCTCGGGGGGGGGGGGGGGGGGGGGGGGGGGGCGGGCGGGGGCGGGGGGGGCGGGGGGGGGGGGGGGGGCGGGGGGGGGGGGGGGTGGGGGGGGGGGGGGGGGGTGGG
>JAVJGG010000002.1:27761971-27830626 GCA_035590195.1 Aviceda cuculoides
CCCCCCCCTCTGTCCTACCTTCCTCAAGCAGACACGCACTCAACCCTTCTCCCTGTGTGCAATCATGCCCCCCAAAATCTGTTCAAAGAGGCCCCCAGTCCAGCGATGCCTGGCCACAGGAGCAGGTGGGGTGGCTGTTTCCATGCCCCCGGATCTGAATGCAGGATGTATGCAAATGGCAGCGAATGGTGGGCAACATCAGAAAAGGATACAATGGACCCCCTTAATCCCTCGTTGCCCAGAGCTGTCTCTCACCCCAGTGAAACACAGCATCAGAATGGGGTATAAACAGTTCCTCTCGCATTGCAAACATTAAAGTGTTTCTTTCGCTGGCAGACTCATAGTTTGGAAAGTTGCTGCGATGGGGAGCACAAAGGCTGGGTGCTTTCATCCCAGGAATTACAGTATGAGCCACTACTTTCTGGGAGGAATCGAGGGCTGCAAGGGGACCTGGAAGGAGAGGAAGGGATGCAACCTCCATTTATGCCTCTTTGGAAAATGGTATCGTGACTTTACTTGCAATAGGAGGTCAATGCACCTGAGTGCATTCCACAAGTAAGGGTTCTGTAATAAGTGGTGTTATGTGCTGTAAAACTGGCTTAGATGGGAGCTGTGTCTGGCCATTCAAAGGAGAGGGTGCAATAGGCTGCACGGCCATGGTGACTGGGAGGGTTGGCTGCACATCCCAGCTCACCCTCATCTCCTGGGCAAGCACAAGGCTTTATTGTTACTGACAACAGTCCTTTGTAAGGATGGGGCCTCAAAGGCAGGCAGGTAGGTGCAGACCACCTTTGCCCATCTGCTGCTCCACTGCCTCTGCTGCTGGAGTGTCTTCTTCTCCTGCCTGGCCCATATTCCTGGGCAGGATGCAGACAGCTCATGTTCACCCCACCATTCTGTCCTGTTGGGAGCCCTGACCTTGAATTTCTGATGAAAGGCAGGTGAAGACCTGTAAGAATGGAGATTGTCCATGTACATGAAGAGAACCTCATATGAGGTGGGTCACTTTTTACGATTTTGCAGCCTGACATGGAGGTTGAACCCTGATCTGTTTTGCCCCTCTGGAGCCCCTGACACTGGGATTGGGAAGGGTCCTCTCTCTGTCACTCCTTCATGAGTTTTACCACTTGGAAGAAATAATGAACCAAGCCCCAGTCCTTGATTCACCATGGCTTTGCCCCAGTTCTCAAACCAGTAGCAAAACATGCAGCTGGGGCAAATTCACAACCTTCCTCTGACTCTGTGCTGCTCTGGGGATTTAAAGGGGTAAGGATGGGGCCCTGTGTGTTTGGAAAACTCCACCAGGTCCTTTCTTCTTCAGGAAATGTGTTGTTCTGTCCTAGGAAAGAAGCAGCGCTGAAGGCTGAAGGCAAACTATTGCTAATACTTTCATTTTCTTGCTTAGGAGCTCAGTACATGTTAAAGGCCGTCAAGGTGTTAATGTCAGCTGTTGATACCTCTGGCTCCATAATACTCATGCAATCCTGGGCATAGATCTATAATTACCACCTCCTCTCCTCCACCAGCCTCATAAAAAGGAAAAGGAAGAAATGGCAAAACTCACATCTGATAGTCTGCCTGCTGTCACCCAGCTAGGTGTGAGACGCACTGTGAAATACTCCTGCAGGTTTTCCATCTTCTGCTGTGCACAGGCAGCAGCAGGGATGTCCTATTTCAACACAAACCTCAGCGCTGAAAGGATCAAAGGGAGCATCAAGCTCCAGGACCAAAACCCAGCTGGTTAGTAGTGACTTAAGAAGGATATATGATTTTTGCTGCACACCTGGCAGGGACCCCAAATAGAGTTGCCACTTCTTGTTTTGTTTTTTTGAAATGGGGCTGTAAAAGTGTCCCTTGAGCACTGTGCCTCCAAAGTCCTTGCTGAAAAACGGAAAAATTTGCATGCCAACTAGTGGCACTTTTTAGGACATTGTCAAGAGAGTCAGCAACTGCAGAGTTTCTCTCCCTTCCCAGCCATGCAAATGAGCTGAAGGAGTTGATGAAGGCACAGGGGTGGGGGAAGAGCGATGTGACAATCACGGCGAGTCACCAAAGCAGAGGGAGAGAAGCAGCCCAATACTTGAATGCAGCAGAGCTCTGTCTCATTTGCCGCTGTGTTGTGTAGCCCCATTGAGCGCGGGGAGGTTTCTGCAGCTCAGTAACACAGAGCTGGATTGTGCCTCGTGGTCTCAGTTGTCAGTGATCAGCAGGGAGATGACAGATCAGGACCAACTCCTCAGCTGACATGAGTTGCAAAAGTGTCACTGACCTTGTGTGGCCCTTTGTCACTATTGTCTCAGCTCCTCTGAAAAGAAACCCTTGGGCTTGTTCTTCTCCTCTGGGCTGGGAAAGTGATTATTATTATGTCCTGGCCTTTGGTTGATGAAAATATGTGCGGCTTTTGTCACACATTTCTCTACCCTGAGTGCATTTTTTCGCCCCCCATTTGCTATTCACACTTTGTGTGAATCTGGTGTTCATTAAACTGGCAGAGGCTGGGGGGAGTGCAGGCAAGGAGCCAGGTACACCTCAGCCCTGCCCAGCAGACCCCAGCCTCCATCCCCATGGGGCTCTGCCAATGTACCCCACATCAGACTCACAGCACGGTTCTGGCCCCCCCCAGACCTGTGCTCCCAGCCACAGGCCTCCCTGCACTTCCACCAGCCTCTCCAGAGCAGCCTTTTGCTTTCAGGCTAATTGCTGTGAGGTTTTCCTAAGGGGGAAAAATGCTAGGAAGAGATGAGGAAGATCACCAAACCCATTTCCATAAGATGCTGAATCCCTGAGGAAGGGAAGGGAAGGGTGTCTGTATTTCTATCTACACAGATACACTGAATATCTATGGGAGATCACATTGCCTGGTTCACTCTGCTGTTTCTCTTTTGCCTTTGCCCCACTACAAAGTGATTGTGAAAGATGGTTTGAAATCTTGCCTTCCTGATTTTGCAGTGCATTACATCTGTCCTGCATGGCCTTTGCAGTGGTGGCACTCACAGCCCAGGACACAGGCCAGTGGTGAGTTGGTCCTGAGGGGTTTAGACCTGTGAATACCAAGACATTTTTGGAATTAGCTACATGCACAACTCTGTGTTGGCAGGGTAGAAGTTACCTGCAGTGCAGGATATTTCAAAATTCAATAGCACAGATCAGGTGTGTTACCAGGCCTGTCCCCAGGTGCATGATTTTTAGAGTCAGTCTGGAGTTAATAGGAACACAAAGGAACCCAGATGAAATATCCTCTCTGGTGCAGGCAGGCAGCATTTCTAAGCTGATAGAAATCAGAGGCATTGCTCCAAGGTGACTGGGCTGCTGTGTTTATATCTTCATCTGCATATATTCAACAACCCTGGAAAATGGTTAGCAAGGCTCCTGTTCTCCCAAGTCCCACTGAGTCACGGAGCAGAGATGTGATGTTCTGGTAAACTGGAAAGATTTAGTTTCTATTCCTTTTTTTGTTCAAATGTATAGGGGGATTTCTTAAAATCATCATTTAGATATAGGTGATATCGTGAAGGAGGCAGTAGAACTGGGTTTACACACATTAAGAAATAAGGACTATACTACCATGTAAGCCTGAATATGATGTATTCAGCTGGAACAGTGTTTACTGGGTTGTGAATGGATTGCTGTTTAATTACTTGTTTGAGCTGCAATTCAGCCAGTGCTGTCTGCTTAACACTCTTGCTGAACAAAATGTTAGTGCAAACTTTAAGGGCCACAAACCTCCCTGGAAAGGCAGTTTTCCTAAAGGTACTGGTTTACAAAATGCTTTAGATTGTGGCTGCCTTGAATGGAGCTAGTGAGAGCCCACAGGCAGATCGTCAACCAGACAAGGAGGGTCCCTCATTGAGAAGATGAGGTCTACGTTGTGGACTTCAATGGCTGGATGATGCCAATGGAGGAAGAAGGGAGATGCAGGAAGCATCAGGATCCTGCTATATGGGATGATGGGCATGCAGCTGAAGCCGTCCCCAGTACTGCCAGCAGATAATGGCCGTTGAAATTGCCCAGTTCTTTTGGGCTGTAAAGCTGATGGGCTGAATCAAGCTATGGTAACAGCATTGATTTTAACAGAGTTAAATGAGATGCGTTTGGCTCTGCGGTTGCTCGGTTTACTATCCATCTAATAGAGCAAGATGAAGTCCCCTATGTGGTGTCACTCCAGTGGCAGCCAGTAGTGGGGACAGCATGTAGGAGGGATATCTAAGTTTAGAGACATATAGCCTTAGGTGACAGGAGCAGGTGAGAGGGAAGAAGCTCAACAAAACCAGTCTGACAATAGCAGCATGTTTAAAAAAAATCTTTTCAGCAATGGATTTGGGCAATGCTAAAAACAGTAGCTCAGGACAGTGAGGGAGACAGATGTAGCTGGCACATAATGAAAAAACATAATGGAGCTGTGGTTGGATGAATCTCTGGAAGCCAGCATTGCCCAAATCCAAACCATAGACTCTGCTTCATGTCTCTGACCCATTTCTGTGTCCCTGAGTTACCACGGATGCTGCTGTGGCTCTGCCTGCTCATCCACCTGGATCACACCAGCCAGTTTCAACCACAGTGGTCTCAGAGATGATGGCACACAGTATTGGCAAAGGAGAATGAAGAGGGGGAAAGGAGTCGGGCAGACCCTGGGGGAGGCTGCAGGGTGAGCCCAGCCCTTAACAGACATGCAAGAAGACCCAGATGAGCAAACACCATGTCGTGGTCCTTTAAGTGAAGAGCAATTGCCGTACTCAGAGTTACTTATTGCTAGGACTGAAGCCAGTGTTTGAAATAAATCTTGGTGGTTATAACAGTTTTGCTAATGCTTGTGGAAGAAATAGACTTTAGTGCAGTTACTCCTGATTTATGCAAAGTGGGAGAAGGATTAGAGGAAAATCTGAAAAGCAAGTGTCAGTGTCCTTCAAAACACTCTTAAATGGGGTCAGGGAAAGTAATTTAGGGGGAAGCAAAGGGCTAAATATGAATCCTTTGGAAAAAATCCTTCTATGAGACTTTTAGTGTGGGACAGTGGATCAGCTTTAGCTGTGCCACCACCTATCAGCTGGCAGGCTGGAAAAGGGTTGAGCCATTTAACTGCTTCATGGGACAGTCTTAGTCCCGAAAACCTAGTCTACAGATTAAAAAAAGTAAAGTCAGATGTCGTTTATAAAATGATTCTCAGATCCTGGCAGTAAGCTGGCGTCCATAAAATAAACACAATCGTGTAAGAGAGATCTCCTGAGTGAGGTGGCCCTAAAGCCTGGCCTACCTTCGTGCTGGGGTGGCATCATGGCATTGGCTGTGGTGTGTTTCACAAAGTCCATTCACTTTAGAGAGATTTCAGATTTCACCTTCACCAGGGCAGGAATTAGGCAGGTGATGGTGTGCAGCACCTTCTCTTCAGTGTGGCTTTGTTTGAAGGTTGTGGATGACTGCTTGGTCATGTGAAGCCAGCTGTCTCATGGCAGATGTCTTCAATCTGTAGCTCATGTATGTTCATCCAGAGGTTAAAGACAAGATCAACTTTTCTGAGAGTGAGGAGTGAAACGTGCCCTTTTCCTCCCTAAATTCTTCTGCATTGCTCTGGTCATTGTTGTTATAATTAACTGCAGCCAAGCCATCCTCAGGAGACTTTGCTGTAACAAAGACCATCCTCTTTTGTTCCTTTGAGGGGTATTAAAAAGCCACAGGGAGATTTCAGGTAAATCCAAGGACAGACCTTTTCCTCAAAAATGGACCAGCAGGTGAAATGATGCTAGTGCACCATCACTAGGATGGGTGCACTTCTTTAAAGCTGCAAAGGTAAAACCACCAGCAAAGACCAGACCAATCTGTGGATACAGCTCTTAATTTATGCAGAAGTTCAAATTTCTTTTCTCACAGTTTGGAGACAGATTTTGCTCCACTACTTCAGTGAAAATCTGGCCATAACCTTAGGGAAGTTCAGAGAAGGGGTCGTTAAGTGTGAATGACTTTTGGCAGATGGTTTGAACTTGTTTGGGTATCTTGGGTCATTGAATTTGGATGAAAACTGTTTGTTTCTGAGCTAACAGGGTTCCTAGTTTCTGTCAGAGCCTGCTAGCAGCACTGGCAGGGGATTTCCCTCCTTCTGCATCCTTCTGCCCTCCCTCCACAGGTAGGGTAGTTGCAGCAAAGGCTGTTGTTCATTGCAGGTGATACTGAGCATGTTACTCCAGTTTACTGCCAACTGTTGATAGGTTGGCAGCCGCTGTACAGCGAGTCTTGGCCTGGCACCTGCTAGAAAATGTTCCTGCTTTACCAGTACCCACAATTTCCATAGGCTTTTTCAGTTGTCTTATCAGAAAGGCCAGTGAATAAACAGCCTGTCTGAATTGGATTCTTTCTTTACCCCAAGAAAGAACTCTATGGATCAAGGTTGAAGCCAAGAGATGCCCCGGGAGAAGCTTGCATTCAGCTGCCCTTAGTGCTCTGGTTCTGTGAATGATGGGGATTATTTCCTTTCCAGGACTATTGGTCTTTGCACTTAATATGCCAATTTTTACAAGGGCTATAATGATGAGGAGAGCCAGAGATGCTGAGGAACAGGCAGGTCATTCCTTGCAAGCACCATATGATATACAGCTTGCTATTAGCAGGCAGATATACTTCTTTCAGAAACCAAGCAAGGTTTCTTATGTAGCCCTTGGGTTTCATCTCCACCAGGCCAGCTCTTTTTTCATGTTTGTTGGTTCCAGTGAAGCAGAAGTATTTCTGCTTCCTTGCCTGTAATAAATTTAGATAGGGCTTGTGCTGACTGTAAGGCTAAAACTGAAAGACGCTCCTCCCATGACATTGAAAGCAGCTGAAAAGAGGGACATGAGCAGATTGCCAGGCAATCAAATAGCCCCAAGGTAACCTGTGCTGGGGGATTTGCTTTGGTCTCTTACTGGTGCCCATCTTCTTTTTTTCTCATAGCATCAGTACTTTCTGCCAGATGGCTATTATTTTTTACAGGACTACAGACAATTATACCTGTCAAGGGCATGCCAGAGTAGTTAGCATTTATGGTGTTAAGGAGATTACCTTCTAAATGTTAATAGCAGACACAGACGTGGTGACTTTCCTACTCAAGATCTGTATTAGATCACTGCTTTGCAGTGCTGAATTGATGCTATGAGATTTGCAGATGTACAATGCGATCACTCTTCAGTACTGGAAACATGACTGTATACACACACAGCTGATGCTCACACATGTTGTCACCACATGTAAGCACAACAGGATATTCCACCGTTCACACATGACAAAGCTGTGCAACAGTCAAGCCCAGAGATGTTTGCTTTCACATGATTGTCTGAGCTAGGTCACATCTGCAAGTATCAAGGAGTTGCTGTGTGTTTCCTAGGCTTTTAGGTTGTGGGGGATATTTCTGTTGCCATTAGAGTCAAAACTGATGTGGGGACCCACTAGGTTTCCAGTCTCTGCAGCTGCTTGCCTGTGTTTTTTCAAAGGCCAGCGGGTTTGATCGGTTGTCAGAAGCTTGGGAAGGGCAGCACCATGCGGAGGGTTGGCCGTGAGGTGGTGTAAGACATGTCTTATGGTGCCAGGGCTGCTGGTGAGTCTCTGAGTCCTCTCAAGAAAGTATCTTCTCAGCTCAGATTGCGCACACATCAAAGCAGGAGCCAACTCTTCATGTTTGTTTGATGGCACCTTGTGCAACAGGGCTCAACCAATGCCTCCAGCTGCAGCTGGAAGGACAAAAATCCAGAAGAGCTGCTGCTTGAAATGGCTCAGAGATATAAATTTACTTCAAAACCATCGATCTGCCCTAAATTCACTGGAAACCTTTCCTAACTTTGTGAACCAGAACCATTTTCCAGACATAAAGCTGGTATTTGCTCAAGAGCCTTCTACACCTGATACCTCTCGGGTCCAGAGCTGAATGTTGCCAGGTTGTAAGTAAAATTCTCATTCTGGCTGTAAGGAGGATGGTCCCACCACTCAGCAGCAGCACTTTGCATGGAGTACTCTATACTGCCTGTGCACTGCATCTGGGCAAGCTGAGGGGAGACCATTTGTTGTCTTGTTGGGTTTTGGGTCATGAAAAAAATGAAGGCTGAATAATGAATTCTCATGGTCTCTTGATGGGAGTGCAGATCTAAAAGACACCCATGTTTGGCCCCAAGGAGGCAGCCCTTTCCCATGGTCCCAGGAAAGCTGAATTAAAATGCTCATAACAAAATCCCTTGGCTTTTCCTGCTGGTCTGCACCCAGGCTGTTTCTTCTGTCTGAAGGCTTGCTCTGCAGACACGGGGCAGGATTTGTGACTGTTGACTCCAGGGAACAGCAGTGGTTAACACCAGAGGCAGGTCTGGCCTTTCCTGTTTATTCTTTCCAAGGGCATCTGTCCTCCCACGGCTAAAGGGGAAGGTAAGACAGAAATGAAGAGAAGGGTGTCCCAGACACTGTCCTTGGGAGGGAAGAAGAGAAAACTGAGTGAAAAGGCAAGTAACTAAAATTTTCTCTTTCTTCAGGTCTCCTATTTCTGCCCTTGATGTATCAAAAGCAGAGTTGATGGGCGTTAGCAAACCTTGGGAAGGGGCCCCCAAAACCCAATTTCTTTGACACTAATTTGGTTAAAGAATAAGGAGATTCATTGCTGATTCTTACATGTGACTGCCTCTCTAAGCACAGAGAAATCCCATGTGAAGGTCGGCAGCTGAGCAATGGCCTTGGCAGCACATGCACTGCTCTCACTGGGCCGTATTCTGCTCTCAGTTTCACCAGCACAAGTGCAGGAGGACTCAGCTCAGCTCAATGCAATGGGTGAACCAGAGCATCACTGCTACTAAAGAGATTGGCTTAGTGGGGTCTGGGTTCTTCATTACTGTGCTGTGCTGGCTGCACTAGGGTATCTCCCCTCCATGTATACCCATCTCATCCATGAATCTGAAAGGATGGGTTAGATCAGATAATGGGAATCAAGATCTACTTTGAGCAAATAGGGGCAAATATGGCACAAGTACAGCTGCATTGTGACAGTTTACAGGCAGTATCTGCATTTTAAATGAGAAAGACACTTTCCCATGTTCATAGGATAATTAATGAGCTGACAAGGGTGTTGGGTTGGCAGGTAAGTTGCTGACCATACAGTCCAGCCATGGTTATTCACCAAAACCCAGATCTGCACACACCTCTCCAGAGCATTACCAGCCAGTGGGATAAGTTAATAATATCACACAAGTGTGAATAATCATCTCAGGTATTGCAATGTCAGAGTGACTGCAGCATCTTGATTATATCAATGAAGAGAGTGTTTTGGTACTGCCAGCTGAGCACCCTCCCGAAGGAGGAGGAAGAAGGGAAGGCTCCAAGGACTGGCATTCTCTACAGGGAAATGTTGTTAGTACAAGACATGACTATGGTACAATACATTAACTCATCCAAAAAAAAGAGGCTTCAAATCCAAGAACAGTGAAAGGAAACCAAACAAATATGTTTCCACAGAGTCCATCCGTCTGTTCATCTGTTTGTCTGTAGATGTTACAGAATCACCCAGCACTGAAAGAACATTTCCCACCTGACATGTTCCAGCAATTGCAATGTCTTTTCAAGAACACCATGAGCTTTGCCAGCTTCCCAGGACTAAACAGAGAGAGACATGAAAGGTCTTGAGCTAGTAGCAAATGTGCCATTTGCAGAGCACAGCAGGATTTGTTTCAGGAGTAGAACAAATTTCACAACAAAGCTGAAAAGCTTTGGAAGTGTCCCCTGCTTTCCTGAAATCTGTGGACAACTAAATTCACTAAAAATGTGGGAAATGGCAGAATTTCCACTAATTTGGCAACTTCTGGATGGTTTGATATTTTAGTTGATTCTCTCATTTTAATGGAGACTTGGGGATTGACAGAAGCAGAATTCAGTTCTTATTTCTCCAAGCAGGACATTTGGTTTGTCACCCTGGGAGCCCTTCCAGCTCAAGATTTAAAGTGGGTTTCTAAAGATAAGGGTCTATATCCAGAAACATGCAGAAAAGCTCCATATCCAAATAATTTTTGATGCTGAAAAAACAGTTGCAGTAGCTATGAGATACCGTCTGCATCTATTCTAGAAGGGACTTTACTGTTCTTTCTATTATAAGAGTTGATTGAAGTTATCATCTCACATATTTTACATTTCATAAAAGTTTTGAAATTCCAGATTTTGATAGTAAATATTATACCTCTCCTCTACTTCCTATAACACTGATCCTTTTGTTTGGTTGGTTGGTTGGTTTTTTTTCCTTCTGGTTTTAATATTTTTAGCTTCAAAATATTGAATGGTTGTGTAGAAAAACAATTATGGAGGAATTTCCAAAGCCTGTTTACCCTTCCTCTACCCTCACTGTTTTCCAAGGCTCTGGCCAATGCCTTCTACACATTAAGTCTAAGAAAGGCAGCACCCTTTTCTCCTTTGAATATCAAACTCTAACATTGCAGAAGGTGTCTATAGAGATACACTATAACCACCATCTTAAAAGTACTGAATCAAGCAGAAAAAAGGCCCTTTGAAGAGCAGAAGCATCTTCCTTGCCTTGCTGTTCTGCAAGGCTGTGCAGATAGGAGAATGCTGGGAAGCTGAATGATGGTTGCAGAAGGTAAACATTGCCAGTTCTGTGCTATGTAAGCTTTTATTTGAAAGACCTTGGTGTCCAGCTTTAATTCCTCTCAGACTGAAAAGAATTCTGCAAAATCTCAGCTAGAAAAGCAAACTCGTCTAACTCTGCCTGCAGCTCCTGCTCACTGATTATTTTCAATCAGAAAACTCAGACGCTCAGCTCTGGTAAACCAGCCTTGCTCCTTTTTTTGAAGTTAACGGAGCTACACAACTCTATATGGCCCAAAGCATCCAGCCCAAAGAGTGTTGCAACTTCCAAAGGCAGATGTTTCTCTCCCTCTCTCTGTGTTTGTTCTTACAATTTTATTCACTAGATATGACTCACAGGAAAACACCTTTTGGTTTCGAAGGGAGTCAGTGACACCTTATCTACAATTGTGCAAACAACTGTTAGGTTCATTTCCTGCAGTCATTTTATGTATCAGTAAAATGCAGTCGGCTGCACAGTTTGAATGAAGCATTATGCTTTGCTTTGATTGCATTTTCCCTAGTTCTGCAAAGCTTGACCTGGAAATGAATATCATTCATCCTATGCGTATGAACCACTAAAGGTTTGTGCACTATTTGCTAACTCTTCTCTGCTGGGGACATTCACTGGGCGCAAGCAAGATCACCAGCCTAGGCTGAGCTCCCGTTCATGCTAGATGCTGTATTCCTTACACGAAGAGGCAGTGCCTGCCTCCAGTCTGCTCAATACTAGTCAGGGTGTCTTCAGTCTGGGGTATTTCATCTCAAAAACAAGGTATGGGGCAAGAGTGATAGTTCAAAGCAACAAGTAAATGTGATTGGAGTCCCAGAAATCCTCACCTGCAAGTATGGTCTGCAGTTATTCATTCTGGACAAGAAAGAACACAGTCCTAAAATAAAGAAAGGCCACCTGAAAAGATGTAGCGAATCATCCATATCCTCTGCCCATGGAGGAGTAAACCCCTGGCCTTAAATTTTAGCAAAGATCAAGGTTAGAGTGTCAGGATAAGCAAGAAGAGCAGCGAAGCGTGGGCTAGATGTGTGAGGAAGCCAGCAAGTGCCCATCATTGACGGTCACTCACTTCAGCAGCAATGTAACCAACCACCTCATTTTTGAAGCCCACAGCTGCCGTGACTCAGCCTGGCTTTCTTGCACAGACCATTCTGCTGCGGGGAGTGCTCTTACCAAGTCAAAGCAGATCAGTGTTACAGGGTTGGTAGAGAGTTTTTCTTTGCTCTAAAGAGCATTTTCATTTCAGGGCACTTAGTACATTAGAAGGAGAGGTGTCATCATTCGCTCCACTTGTCATTTTACATCTGGTCAGTGGTGCCAGGAATAAAATCCAGCAGTCCAGGAGAACAGGATTAATTTGTTAATCAATGACAAGGAAAAGGCCTGCTGCAAAGGGGTGCTGGAGGAGGCAGCATGCAGAAGTGGTCATTAAGGAAAGAGTTGTTCCATTGATGCATGAGATAAATGTAGAGATAGATGGATACTGTTCAGAGTCAAATGGTAAAGTATATCTCAGAGACACAAGGTGCCTCCCAAAGAATCACTGTGATACATTTGGGGTTGGATATTCAAAGTCACCTAAGGGTAATTTCTTTGGGGTTTTTAATATAACGTATTGGTTTGCTTGAAAAAAAGAAGCCAATCCATGTTAAACAACCAAGAGAAGACAGTCAGCTGTAACTGAAAAGCGTTGAAAGCTACATATCCATTTTGAAGAGCAGAGTGATTTTTCAGCGCTCAAAGTGATGAAGCACCCAGCCTCTATCGTACTTCAGGGGAATGTCAGCACCTAATTCCCTTTAGTTAAAATTGAAACACAATGAATTTCATGTCAAGCCAGTCCTCTGTACATAAGAGCATGTAAAAAGGGTTCCAGAGGATGTTTAGAGGCATAACACAGAGCTATAATATGAAATACATGGCAATTTAACATACAACTACAATTGTATTTTACGGCTGTTATTGACTGTGTGACTGACACAATGTCCAATTACAAAGGGGGAAATGACATCTCTTGCAGCTTTACAGCTACACCATTAAATATGGTCAGTCTGTGCTTTGGGAGAGTTATTAAAATGGCAGAAATTAGTGTTAAAATAATTGATTGGCATTTCCTTAAGATGTAATAATATTCCTGTAAATCTCCTTTAGATAGGAGGAACATACCTGAGACATTAAAGTACTTCTGGTATATGTGTAGTGAGGGTGACACTCAATGAATAATAAATGGCTCTAGGTGACTTGTTGTTATGGCTCTGATACTGCACGATATTAACTTTTAAGGCATGCCTTCAGAACTTGGAAACTTTATGGACTCCCGTGTTTTATGATCTTGTAACCTCAAGTTCTTCATCCTGGAGATGGCAGCTTTTTTGTTCCATCTCCTGATTACCAGGTAGCCGCTGGCATTGCTTCCCTTTCTGCACCTTACTCTCCAAATCAGCTTCCCTAATGAATGTTAGTTTTACTGGTCTGGAATTAAACCACTTTAGACTATATTTCCTCAGACATAAAAACTTATCTAGGCCTTTACTGGTCCTAAGTGATGTATGCACATTAGCTAATTAATTAATCTTGCTGAGTAGCATATTAATTTCTTTTAATTTCCTATCCCTGCTTGAGACGTAACATTTCCCCGAAACTAGTGCGGTGGTAGAGGAAAGGATTTGCAGATTTAGACTTTCACAGTCAGCTTGGGGGGTTGGTTCCGAGTTATGCAGCACAGCAAAGTACAGACATGAGCACACAGACACACACAGGCTCTTGCTTTCACAAGACAGATGCGCACTGTTTCTGCCAACAAAACAATTATTGTGGTCCAAAAGGGCCTTTTAATGTAAGTAGGTGGCCTAGGAGCTTACTTCCTATTTTCAAAGATGTTTAAAGCCATATGCAAAACAGGATTGAGGTGCCTCAGAGGAATTTTGCTACCTAAATCCAACGTGGCATCCCGGCCCCTCTGCGAGCCCCTGCTGCTGGATCCATCGACCCCTGTTTGCAGTTGGTAAAATCAAGGCTCTGTTTCTTGGCGTGTACAGAGGTACTTTGGTCCCTTCTGAAGACCAGCCCTGCTGTGAAGCTAGAAGCAAAGCTCTTCTCTGGCCAGGGCCTCCCAAAAATTCAGTCCAACAGGCTACCTGAGGGCACCTCCACCCATGGCCGGACTTGCCTACCTCTGCCTCCTTTTTTCCTTCCAAAGCTCATTCTCCTGGAGGAACTCCAAACCGTCAGTCTAGATGTCTTCTGGAGCTGTGTCCTGTGGGCATTCCAGGGAGGTGGGGAAGGACAACCCAGCATTTGAACCCTAAAGGTGATGGTCAAGCTGGATGGTTCCCTCTGGACTGGGGAAACAATAGGACTTGTATCACATTCATAATAAAGTGACAGCTACCATCCAGCTTGATTTATTGGTTCATTCGTCATAAATCCCAGCCTCCAATGTGCCACTCAGAATTCAAGGACATGCTCAGAACTGTTTTCACCCCAAAAGAGCCTATTTCTGAGCAGTTACAAGGCTACGGTACAGCCTTATCTCTCCTTGAATCTGCACCTGATGCAGACGCTTTTATACCAGTCTCATACCTTTGTGCATGGGACAGGGACATGCATCCAAATATAATTATTCTAAAGGATCGCATCAGCGTAATCATATGTACTTCTGGAAATAGGCTGGGAAAAGGCCACAACACAGACTCCAGACAGGCTGGGAGCCATTACCTCGCCTAAGGTCTAGATGTTACCAACCGGACATTGCTGCCCCCATGAACGTGGGTGTGTTTCCTTAGCACTGATTTGGGGCCACCCCAAGGCCTTTGACATCAAGCAGGACCTAAGTGATGCATAATCTTCACAGCACCCTGCCTTCTCACAGGGGTGAGCACGGATGTGCCCCAAATCAATCCTCACCTAGTGCTTTCATTCCCCTCTGGTGTGTGGTGTGACAGGTTTTCTTCATGGGCAAGGCACGATCAAGGGGCAGGTTATCCACCTTATCACCACCCTCTTCCCAGGATATTGCTCTCCCAGGATGGCAGTAATCATTCTCAGCAGGTGAGTGTTGGCCACAGCCATTTTGATTTTTGCATGTTTTTTGCATGAAATGTTTTACCTTGGTGCTGTTCTGTCTCTTCCTCCCCAGCCAGCCCATGCTTCCCAAGACCTAATTATTCCCCTTTGTCCTTCTCACTTGTACTGTGCTAGAAGTGGTGACAGGGATGACATTCCTTCTCTGAGCTTCTCAGGAACTGCTTTTTTTTCTCCTTTTCTTCCTTTTTTTTTAAAGATTTCTCTACAGTTCCTATTAGCTGTTTACGTTTAAAGGTTGTCAAACTCATTTAAGCTATCAAGAACTTTCCCCTCTCTGAGCAGGCTGGAAGAGGGCAATGATCCCTCTCATCTTCATTGTGATGCTTTTTAGCTGTCCTCAGCTTAAAAATACTGCAAAAAAGATAAAGAAAACAAACAAATATACAAAAATGTAGGCATTTTTCCAAATAAGAGCCACAAATGCAGAGCTTGCTTGCTTCTGTGCTGGGCTTGATTCTGGGTTGATGGCATTCTTGCAAGGGTGGGTGAGACTCCTCTCTTCTACATCTCTGATATGGGCTGAGACAGTATTCGTGTTATGCTGGAGTCAGTGAAATGGTGTACTCATATAAAATAACAGGGGTTTTTTTCCCCAGTTTCTCGGGAAAAAAGAAGTAGTTCAGGGCATGGAAAATGTTCCATTTTATTTAGGAGATCTGGGTACATGGAGTAGGGTCTTGTTTAACTGGGCTGAAGTAAGTTTGGAAAACAGATTCCATTTTGAACTGAAAAATTGCATCATGTTGCACTGAAAACACATACCTGAAAAGCACTATATTGCTTGAGAGCATAGAAAACGTGTGCAAGGATAAGAAAGGGATCTTTAACCCATATATTCTTATGAAGTTCCCTCAATATTTGCAAAACATTTTAGTTGAGCAGATTTTTCTTTTTATGGGAAGGATGTAAAAAAATCCATTGCCTTAGAAATATCATCTAAGTGTGCTGTTAACCTTCCTGCTCCCATGGCAGCAGAGGCAGGACACAATGGGTGCTGCTCAACCTCAAATCCTGGTGCTGTGGCACAGCACTGCAGAGCCTGACCACATTTTCACACTGTTTCTCCAAATCGAGCAAGTCCTCGGTGGTATCAGACACAAGCCATCTCTGCAACTGCCTCGCTCCAGAGGTGCTGGCCTTGCAGTTATTGTGAAATGAAGGGAGCGACTCTTTTTTTCACTATTTTTTCCCCCATTTTCCCCACCATAATTTGCTTTTCTGACATAGAAGAACTTCCCCCCAAAATGGAGTATACCTGTTTGATAACTCGATGGTGTGGGCGTTCAGGGAGAGGTGGAAAACTGGGCTAGTGTAAACCTGAAAAAATCAGAAGTTTGTTCAAAATACTTTTTCTAATTGCATTTTCCCTTTTCCAGACAGTTTTGTTAGTGGATGGTAGAGAGACGTGTGTGCATTACAATATAAAAGCAGCATCTTCCCTACTGAAGGTGTGCATACATACACACACAACTCTGGGCTTATGTACAGCAGGGAGGGGGGGAGCACAAATCAAACCCAAACTTTTTTTTTTTTTTTTGCATTGAGCTGTCTGGGTTGTCAGTTAGGGAAATTAGTCCATCTATCACGTCTCTAATTTCCCATCACTTTGCCTGAAACCTGTGGGCTTTTAAAGAAACTTCTTCATTTTTCCCTCATTATTGTGTTTCTCTTTTACTTCCTCCAGTTCTCAAGTAGGAAAGTCCCAGAGGATTTAAGTGTCTAAAAGAGAAACTTTGGAGCTCTTCTATTTCTTGCATGAACTTATAAAGAAGTAACAGGGAACATGCCTAGGCTACTGTGCCGGGGAAATAGGCAGCGAGGGCTGAGCCCGTGTGTTTGGGGAGGGGAAGGGGTGAGGGTACGTGCCCAGCCTGGTGTTGATGCCGGCCTGGTATTAGAGGTGTGGGGGAATGTGATACAGGGTGTTTGTGCAACACCCTGGGTACATGTTTGCTCTGTCTGGAGTATTTGATAGTCTCAGCTCCTACACACGTTTGTTTGTATCTCTTGGTGTTCATGAGGGGCTGTATTTGTATTGGGTTGTGTGTGTGCGTGTGCCCCTGGGTGTATCTGAACTGTCACCGTTCACATAACAGATCCACATCCAAACCACCTGCGGGTGCACGGTCCCTTACCCTCCTTTTGTATTTGCCTGCACGCCTTCAGTTTCCTTCTTTATTCGATGTTGTGGCTCCCCTGCAAATCCTTCAAGTTTCTAAAATTATGAAAATGGCAGAGTAGAAAAAAAAGCTGGAACAGCTGGGGATGCCTTGGGGACGGCACTTCCTGGCCCCAAAGATTACTGTGCTATCACATTGCACTTAATTGTTCCAGTGTTTAGCAAATTGCATTAATTAAAGTGGCACATCTGGCCTTTTTATCAGAGTCTGTTCAGTTCTGGTTTTGATCCTGCAGTGACAGACTCTGACGGTATCAGCACCCCTGGGTAAACACTCATTACACCAAGGGAAGGCTTCCTTTATTCTGCGGGAAGCCTAAAACCAGGTCCGAAGGAAGCACAGAAGCCTCTTTGAGAAGCCTCCAGTAAGCCCTGGAAAGGAAAACCCAGTCATTAGTAAAGTTCAATCACCACAGCTCTGTTGATAGCAACAGCTATCCTGGCTGGGCTTTCCTTCTTCCCAATTAAATCCGCTTCCACCCGTGTTGTAGGTTTGTGCCCAAGAAGTAACTGAACCAAATGATCAGCCGTAGCCAAAGCTCTACTGGGGACTCACCTTCCTTTTCCCATGTGAGCACCCCGCAGTCTGTACTACAGCCCCCCTCATTGTATAGAGAGGCTCACAAGCAAATACATTGCTTAATTTTATCTAGCTAACTCTCCCAGCTTCCTAGAGTCAAGGAAGGGAGCTGAAACTCCCAAAAAAGGCACTCTATGATAGATAACTTTTTTCAGCTCTGAAACTACCCACGGGTTTTAGGGAAAAAAACCCCAAACTTTCAACACAGGGACTTGATCCCTGCACTCCCAAATCACTGCATAGTCACTCCATTGTTTCATCCCAGGTATTTTTAAGAATGCATCACCTTAGTAGCACAGGTAAAGGATACTTTGCCCCCTACAGCAGGAGCTATCCTTAAAATAACAGGCCATGAATGGAGCCAAATTACCTAATGGAGCCAATTATCTTAGCAGGTAATGATGTTTAGGTAGCTTTTCTATAACCAGAAACTTCATTGGCTTTTTACTTTAGTGGCATTTATATCCCAGTTCGTTGGGCATGGCATTAAAGACCTCGTCAGTTAGAGAGAGGTTGAGCTTAGCAAAAGTAGGGAGAGAGAGAGGAGAGAGAGAGAAATTAAATAGCAGGACTCAGCTCAACATACAATGTCAAAACTGACTCGTGTTTGACTTTTAGACAAATAAGGGACTTAAGAACTGAACAAATGTACATACAAACTCACATAATACAAACAAGCATGTCTGGGTGACAATTAGATTAAAATTTTTAAATGCCTAGTTAGAGTTGAGTGTATTTAGGGGCCTTTCAGAGGACAGCTTCTGAAAGCCTGCAATTTGTGTGCTAATAGAGTCAGCCCCTCTTGGAGGTCTGCAGCACGGCCCGATGCTTGGCTTAGTCCCCTGCATCCCCCAGCTCCACTCTAATAGGACAGAAATGACCGTAAGTGCTATTTGTGATGCCCTGGAAATTGTAGATAATGACATGGTGCCTAGGACAATTACTCCACCCATCTAATCCCACACTACCAGGGCAGTTCTTCTTTTGGGATGGCTGCCTGTGTGCCCCATGGGTTTGGTTTTGGGGGGGGGGTAAGGTGTGAGGGGCTGCAAGCAGCCAGGTTTGTCTCTGTTTTGCCCAACACATTGGGGAGCCAAAGCACTGAACCGTGGCAGATGCATGAACTCTTGGCATGGGTGCTAGTTTAGGAATGCATCACCTTAATAGTGCAGGTAAGTGATGCTTTGCACCCCGCATCAGAAGCTATTCTTAAAAAATTGGTCTGTAAATGGAGCCAAATTACCTACTGGAGCCAGTCTGAGCTGTGCTGCTCCTCACAGTTTCTTTGCTGAGATCCTGAAATGTCAGCCTGAGCCTAGCTCCTCTGGGAGCCCTTGGTTTGAGCTCAACTTGTAGAATCTGAATGCTCGCTGGCACCTCAGCATCCCTGCCAAAGCTGTGTGAAGTGAGCTGAGGGGTCCCAAAGTTATGGCTGCAGAGAAGTTTGTTACCTCAGTAAATTAACCCTGCATTTAGCATTACCCTTAAAGAGCTTGGTCCCGGGTCAGAGCAGATTCAGCCACCACCCTCAGCAAAGGGCAGCAGGAGAGGCAGGCACTCAGCATGGCCCTCATCCCTGCCACACAGAAGTTTGTCTCAGCATCCCGGCTCTCAACCCATCCTGTGCATGTGAGCAATTTATTTTCCAAACACCTGGGGACAGATACTCAGCACATGCAGAGTGACAGGTCGTCACTGCCTTCAGCAGAGCTAGCCCCTGATTCGCTCCACTGCCAGTAAGCCCTTAGCTAAATAACGAAGAGACGGGGGAGGAGGGAAGGGTAAACTTAAACACAGGGGCCTAAGAAAGAGTCCACTTGTAAATTCAGCCGCAGCCAAGCTCCCATTAGAGGCACAGGCACAGAGATACAGTTGCACAAGGCTATAGCAGATTTGCAGTTGTATGGGGTAAGTGTTTGCTTCCCTCTCTGTATAATTACTGTTACTGATATCATTACGGTGCTCCACTTGGCACATCCGTTCACTTGGCAGCGCTGGCCGAGGCATCGGGCTTTCCAGTCTTTAGAAAGCTTTGCAACACTTCTCCTCGAGCACACGCTCTGCAGCTAAACGAGTAATTATCTGGGAGCTTTAATCAACCTTCATTCCAGCTGAATTTGCCACTAAATTTGTAGCAAATTCTGAAGACCCTCTGAAGCATGACTGCATGCTGGCATTTTGTGCAGGGAAGGCCTTCAATTGCCTTGTTGGTCTGAACAGAACCTTTCTGTCTCCTACAACTGCTCTCGCCTTGCAGTATTTAAACGAATGGGTGCTTGGGAGCGCAGTGCAGAAGTCCCAGCAGAGCTGTGTCAGGCAACAGCTCAACATCCGTCCTAGTGTGGGACGTTTTACTTATGTTCCCCTTGGTAAAAGAAAAGAATCTGCAATGAGGAGGTGGTAAAAAAAGGCATTTCCTAACAGCCAAGGAGTTTGACTCCTATCTGCAGTCATAGTAAAAAATGCACAGTTGCAGAAGAACTTTGAAACGTGCCAGAATTTGCAAGCCTGTGTGGTGATAACCTCCCGTCACGGCACGGCAAGCTTGCCTAGTGCCCTTACAGATGACTTCCATTTTCTGCTTTCATCAACCTGCTCTGCCCTGCTGCTCAGAAATGTATAACACCCTTGACTACTGTCACAGGGTGCTGGAGGGCAGTTTGTTACCTGAGGACAGGAAGCTTTGCCATGAGGACCCTGGGATCATGCATCCACAGGGAGAGCAGAGAGAGCCCAGAGCCCTGCAGCTGACGTAGTTGCACCTCAGGCAGCTGCTGGTCCAGGAGGTGGAGGTGGGCTGAGGACAGGTTTGGTGATCTCCCTGCCTCTATCGTCCATCTATACAATCTTATTCCAAAACAGAAGTTGTAGAACTAAACACTTCTGCTGTCTCGTTGAGCATGTAGAGACATTTTCTGATGCAACATCAGGAGCGGGAGGTTTGCTCACGTAAGTAGTTCCTTCTGAAAATCCTGGTTTACATTCCTCATTGTCTTAATTTCATTTTTGTTTCTCTCATTAGCATGAATTCATTCGCTAGCTAGAGCAACACAGGTAGGTGAGCACCTCCTATCCCCATACTGCACCCTCTGTGCTCCACACTTCCAGAGAGAAAGGAGGGAGCTGCAGAAACTGGGTCTGTTTTGTCCAGCCCAGTCCAAACCATGCATTTCCAAACCAGAGTCTCTCCTACACAATTGCCTGATTTCCAAGACATAACTGGGGCTGATGCTCTGTAGATAGATGGACTCACAGGCTGGATTCATCAGTCCGCATTCAGTTGACTGCAGACCACACATCCAAAAGGTTATTTCACCTGATATGACCCTGGTAGAACAAGGGTCATGAAATATTGAGTTACTTCAACTTTTAACCTAATAATATGTAGCTGATTATAATTTCACTTCCAGAATTATGAAGATTTTGTTTGCAAGCAACAGAATCCATTGGTTCACTTGATCATTTGTTCCAATGGTTAATTTTCCCCATCCTTAAAAATTTATGCCTTATTTCTCATTTGAATAGCTCTAATTTTAATTAGAAGGCATTGGCTCTTGTTACTAAATTAAACAATCCTCTGGTATTAAGTGTCTTGTCTTTAATCTGGTATATATTGCACTGCACTTCCCTTGCTAAACTAAACATAAAGATTTTTAAATCTCTCACAATAAAGCATCTGAGATATTCAATAATTTCTGTATTCTCTGTCAATACATAGATCAATAGACCTCCAATAGAAAGAGCAGCACATGGAGTGACAGAGGCACAGCTAGATCAGTAAATGGAGAGACATGGATGCAAAAGTAAAGAGACAAAGGGAGCAATAGGTAAATCGACAGATCGACAAAATCCCCCCTCTCCAGGTTGTAAAGAGTCCTGCACATTAGTGAACAGTTTTTCTTACTTGAAAAATGTGAGCTGGTTTACATAATCCATCACTCTCCTGGTGAAGCCATTTGCCTCCTTAATTTCACCTGGAAATCATGTCCACTCACTGATCACATGAGAAACATGTGGGAAGCCTCTCTTTTCACTCCCTAGATCCCTGGCACCATTACTACTATATTTAGCAGTCACTTCTTCCCATCATTTGCCAAAAGCGCTCTATATCCAACACATTCAACTTTGAAACGCAAACTTGCCAACTGGCAGGAACAAAAGCAACTTTTTTTTTTTTTCTTCTTTCTGTCCTTAGTCGACTCTGGCCCCCGGCCAGTCAGTGTCTTCATTTATTGTAATGAATTTGTGTCATTAATATGTTGGATATGCACAGCAATTGCAAAGTAGTACATTAGTACAAAAGCTATTGCTCTGGATGCCAGCGTTTTATTGCCACAGCTGATTTACAGGCTGATAAGCAACTTCGCAGTTGTCCTTGAGGATGGGAAAAGGACAGGTAGCGTGGCAGAAGCGAGGCCGGCACGGCATTGTGGCGGCCAAGGGAAAGTGTGAGGTTTCCCAGGCCTCGCACAGCTGGGGGTGGACTTGACGATTTCATCTTTTCTCTTTAAAATGTCTTCGCCTTAGTGTGAGTGCTCAGCGATCCCAGAGAAACACTGCAGACAAAGCCTGTGTGAAAATCTCAGGCACTTGGAAAGGAGATTAAATGCCATTACAATACTGTAGGTTTGGGAGCTTCTATGTGACTAGCTCATAATAGAGCCATGTCATCACTTTATTGCGAAGATACGATAAAGACAGGCATTATATGGTGTTAACATTTAACAGCCATAACAACTTTCAAAAGACTTTACAGGCCAAGTCACAGTGAATTGTTTCTTTCTGTGCATTTAATCCTTGGCTCACATGCTATAGAGCAAGGGTATTTGCAGAAAAGATAGAGTGCTAAGCAGACAGACTGACAGACCTGTCTGTCTGTCAGCTCTGGAGGGTAATCCCCTGAAATGCAACCTTAAAAAAAGTATTTAAAAGGAAAGCATGAAAAAGGACCAGCACAGATAATGTATTTGTCAAAAAGAAAGGCCAAGCATTCCCCTCCTGGGACTGATCCTGTGCCAAAAGGATTTGCTCGTGAGCCCCTGTGCATGATGATCCTGGCAGCTTTGGTGGGGCAGGATCAGGTGTGAAGGGTGAGAGCCACAAAAAGACTTAGGCAAGGTCAGAGCATCAGTTCAGATCCACCTTAAGCACCAACATACCGTGCCTGTGGGCTGGGAGGGATGTGGCCAAGATGCTCCATATCCCAGCAATCCCCACCAGCGTAACACCCTGCTTGGGCTCCAGAGCTCAGCCCAGCACAGAGACACCCAGGTCAAGAGTCTGAATTTGGAGAGTGAACTGCTGGTCAGACGCTTTCCCAGGAAATAATTTCCCTGTGGTGCTCACTGCTACAAGGTACGACCAAAAGAACTGTGCGACAAAATCAGAGGGCCCCCTTGTAGGAGTAACTTGAGCACCCAGAGTTATAAAAGAGGGATAACTCAGAAGATGACCTCTTTGGAAAGGGTGCTGGATACTCTTGCTTTGGGCCGTGAATGAAAATTTCACTCCTGGGGAGGAAGGAGGAAAATTCCCTGTGGATGGAGCACAGGGAGGGAGGATGTTACTGCTGTAACCACCCGGTCCTGCAGCTGCCTCAGGGCATGGCTGGGATGAGCTATTGATCCAGGGGAGCCCCGTGCTCTCCCATCTGGCCACCTGGAAGGTGGGAGGGACGATCCCCCCATATTTCACAATCCCTGAGAAAATGGAGCGGGCAGTCCAGGGACCTCCAAACTGTCACTCCCCATCTTAATTAGGACTGTCAGCTTGCCTTGCATTTTAGGTAATTAATTATGCTGCTTCATAGCTGCATTTCTAGTTGACACCAGAGCCTGCTGACGGGATGGGGTATCGGTTTCACCAGCTCCCCACCCCCCTTTCTGTTTGTTTGTGCTTGCAGTCAAGACTCACACAACAGGAAGCATTCGTTGAGTGCTCGGGAAAATAATCAACAGCGTTATCTGAGAGCCATATCAAATAGATTTGGGCCAGAAATGGACTCAGCTGCTGAAAACCTATTAGCAGCATCTCAGATTTCCTGTGTACTAGCAGGTTAGGGGGCAAGCACTTTAACATTGCCCACAGCTTGTGGTTAATTACTGTTTGTAGAGTTACCCTCTGCAGTTATGCTTGACAAAATGCTCATAAAGACAAAAATGAAATGCTTGGCGATTTTGGATGGATGCCACCTGGTCCCCCTACTCTTCCTCCTGCACTGGGTGCCAAAAAAACTGCAAAGACAAAGCGGAATTGGTGTGGGGTAGAGTTTTTTTGCTTAGTGTGAGCCACGGTGCCCTGGAGCAGCTGTGCTAACGGGGGGACTCCGATCCCACGGTGCAGTGGAGCCGTTCAAAACTGTGACCCGATAATGTGCCATAACTCAACGTGGCTATTGCACGTGTCCTTGTTTGCTCTCCGGGATAGCCGCTGGCGTTGCCAGTGACACAGCACACCTGGATCTACCTGCTGAAAGAAATTCAGAGTTGATGCAGCAGGAAACAGGTCTTTTCTAGCCCTGAATATTTTCCCCTCTTAAGGGCTGCAGTGCAAGATCCTCCTTGGACTGGTCTATACTGGCAGCAAGCATGCACCAATGTATGAACCAAGCAGAGGTGTGAGCTAGTGGGGACTGCGAGGTGTGAGATGGGCTGTGCAGGCAGCTGGGGGCTCTTCAGCCTGTGAGGGACATGACTGGAGGGGGAATATGAGCAGTGCATGAAGTTCAATAGCTGTTTGCTGCCTGCTCTGATAAAATCTGTGGGGAACATCCAATAACTTCACCCAGTGCAAAAGAAGGGGAAAAAAACAACAGGGAAGAAAGAAGGTGGTAGGAAAAGCAAGAGGAAGAAACAGGCTGGTGGCAGGTATCTGTTGCCTTACTGTGTTTGTATTAATTCCCTTTTCTTCTGGGACATTGCGGGAGCAGTAAGGTTTTATGAGGCCCTGAGGGTGGGAGGCATGATTTTGGTGAAGGTGTCCAGACTAATTTCTGTGTATCCATCCCTGAGACCCTGCTCAGGACTGCGGTGTTGGGACCCCAGGTTCACACTCATGACTGGGAAAGTCTAAAAAGCTTCAGTAGAGTACTGTGTAAGGAAAAGCTGCAAAAGGCTGTAAAGCGGGTAGCCAGCCCCAGTATCCGGCCCCAGCCCACCTCTGCAGCCCCAGCTAATGGGACAGGTAGTGGGTTGAGGGCCATGACCTGGGCTGGGCATCTGCTGCTGACCTCTCCCAGGGGTTGTGACCCAAAGGTTGAGAGCGACTAATGTGGAGATTTATGCCTTGTTAATAACAGAATCAAGCAATCGGTGTAATGAAATCCATGCTCTGCATTAATGAGCGGCCAAGGCAGTGGGGTCTGAGCCTTGCCTTTTCCCAGGGTGGGCAAAGGGGATGATTTCTGGCTGAATTCAGTCGCTCCCTCCAGAAAATGGGGCCGTGACCAGGGAGGACTTCGTGCCCAGCTGAGTTTTGGGTTTGCTACTGGACCAGGCCCAACTTGGTGGCTATGAACGGGCATATGGCAGTACAGGAATGGTGATGTGTTTGTCCTGCAAGGGGTTTGTGTCCCTTGGATGCTGAGTATTGCCTCATGGCATGAAGAACCCAAACATTTTTTCCTCTTGAGGACAAGTTTCAGGTTTAAATCACTGCTAGGTCCAGCCTGGATATTTTGGATTATTTCTCGCCCATAAATTCCTGGCTTCTTTTCATCAGAGATCAAGAATAAGATGGCATGAAGACCATGGAGGTACGCCTATAACTTCCCTGGCCCTCCAAACTGTTATTTCCATATATATTCAGAAAGGTCTTTGCATGATAAGACATGTAGGAGAAAGATGCTAAAGTGACTCAAATTTTTCCTTGTCACTGTCACACGCAACAAATTTTGAATTCTGACACTGTGATTTGGTCACAGCTAAAATTAGACCATGGCTCTGCAAGTCGCTTGCTTTTTGCTTCAGAGGGATGGTATGACTTACGCAAAGATGTCATGCTATAGCCTACTATAGCCCAGATATGCAGGTCCAACAGCTATCTAAAATCAGCTGTGCAGGCCCATCTCTTACTGGAATACGGCCTTACTATAATAGTATCCCCTTACTAAGGATGCCAGCTCCATTCCTTGTTGTCCAGCAGGACTCTGTGCCTGGAGAGTGGAATTTAAAATGTGAGAACAAGTGCACATGTTTGGAAAAAGTAAAAATTAAAATTTATTTATTTATGTATTCATTTATTAAAAAAGAGTGTTTATTTTAAATTGTTAGGGAAACTACAGGACAGAATCAGCTAAACTGCTAGGCATTGCTAAGATTCTGTCACCAATTATTTAAAAACATCTTCCAGAAAAAAAAAACCAAACAAACCCCAAACATTGGCTATGCTGTAACTTTTTGGGGGAAAGCAATTTTGGGGAAGGAGAGGAGCCAGCACTGCTGCTCCCTGGAGCCTCGTCGGCATCTGCCCCTGCCCTCTTGGTTCCGCTGCCTGCCTGCACAGGGCACTGCCAGTCACTTTGTCAAATTGCTTTTATCCAGTTAGCTGTCACGGGGCAGGGGGGAACTGGAGGAAAACTGTGCTGTGAGCTTTGTGTCCAAAGCTCTGCGCTGGAGCGGCAAGGAGGGAAACTCCTGGGTGGGAATTTGTTTGTCGCAGGGTTTTCCCCAACAGAAATAGGAGGTGGAGGATGAGCATTCATATGGTGATGGGTGGCTGCCAGCCTGTCTGTCACAGGGAAATGAAGATCTCCAAACAGGCCTGCAGTAACCTATCTGTAAAACATCAGCGGTTAACTCGTGCCAGGAGACCCAGATGAGGTTAATCTGTTGCCATTAAGGATTTATTAAGTCAAAGCATGGCATGCCTGGGGAGGTGTGCCTGTGCACATCCAGCGGCTCCGGGAAAAGGAGTAGGCTCTGAAACCTGCACACCCCATCGCTTGCACACCCCTCACTGCTGAAACAGGAAACATCCCATCAGCGTTTCAGTATTTATTTCTCTTTAACCTCCCACCCCTGCTAACCGCCCCTGCGCTGGAGGTGCAATTAAGCCGGGTTCCCATGGGAGCTGGGGGAGAGGGGAACGAGAGGGGCACGGGAAGCAGAAAGCTTCACCCCCTGTGTCATTAGTATAAATTGCATTTGTGCAAGTTGTATTTTACGGCAGGCGTGTCAATTAGTGTGTGAAATTTAATAACCCAATTGAGCTTCCCTCGCTCAAAGTTAAATTGAAATCTGTTGCCTGTTTGGGAGAGGGAAGGGGGCTGTCACGGATGGGAGGCTGAGCTGGTGGGCAGGGTAGGGGTGTTTTTCATGTTGATTAAAAAAAAGGGGAAGAGTTTTGTCATCCTTGGCCAGGCAATAAACACCAGCTTTGCTTGGAGACAGCAGCTGGTTTGATTTTTTACAATTTTTTTTTTGAAGGTGGTGACTGTTTTGTAAGAGAATGCTTGGGAGGGAGAAAGGGAATATTATTTATTTGATTACGTTTGGTTATGTTTCTAGTGGGGTGTTAATTTCACCACTAATGACTGCAGCACTGAACGTAGCTGTGGAGCAATCCCAACTCCAAACACCTGGAGCCTGCAGCCTCACCATGAGGAGGGGGAGGAGGCAGCAACACACCTCACCAGCACCCTGTCTGAAGGCAAGGTGAGGGGTGTGATGGGTGCCTGCTGAGAGCCCACCACACCACAAGCACCAAAGCTGAAATGCACCAAGTTTAGGCCAGTAGGACCAATACTGAGAACACAGTGATCAGACTCCACCTGCAAGACGGGCTATAAAACCTCCTAAATAGGGAGCTCAAACAGATATATTATTGGTTCATTTAACTTGCTTCAGGCTTTAGGATGGATGGTGGTATCAGCTGGCCCTATTCTGCACGTGCTGTTTGTCTCCACCACTGTGATAGAAAGATATTCAATAAAAACATGAAAATTACTTTTTTCACCTTATGGCAAGGCTCCAGGAGCTGAAGACTGGAGGCAAACAGCAAAATTATGAGACTTGTGAGAGCTCATCTCAGACTTTTATCCTTACTTTTGTAATACTCGATGTTTTTTTCTAAAAATCTCCAGTCCCAGAATCACAGCATTGATTCCCTCTCGCCATCAAAGGATGGACTGAGAATCACAGTTCTCCATTTTCCATCCCTGGAGACTGGAAGGAGAAGATCTAAAACATGAGACAAATGTAGAGTCTTAGAAACCAGGAGACAAATAACAATAATTCAGTGTGCATTACATTAAAGGCAGCAAACCTTCCAGGTCTGTATTTAATCACGCGCTCCTTTTGAGTCTTGTCTGCGTGGCTGGGGTTGTCCATACCCATGTGGGAATGGCAATGCCCTTCATGCCAAATATATAATTTCTCCTCACAGCCAAATCCCATTGTTCTAAGCTGCAGTTTACCCAAATATTCTGTTTTCTGGTGAGGTGGTGCATGCTGCCTCCTGCCTTCCCAAGACCTTGGAGGTGCCCAGAAAACCTTTACAGAAATGTGGTTAGGAATACAATCCTGAGGGACTGCTACAACCACCATCAGTCACACTTGGCCTTAGTCTGCTGGAAACAGGGAGATTGTGCAGCCATGTTTAGGTTGCAGCAGGTAAATGCCTGGTGCAGACTGCTAAGCACATTGTCACCTCTGTTTTAGCTCGTGGGTATTCAGCTGTACGTACAAAACAGAGCAGCTCTAAGAGGAGACGCAAGAGCCTGGGGGGACAAAGGGTTAGAGAGGGCAGAGGGACAGACAGAGGCCCTGGGTGCTGGATCACATGCAATCAGGTGAGGGCTACCTGGGCTTTGCTTGTTCTCTGGGGAGAATTCCCAAATCTGAGCAGTCTGAGACTTATTTGAGGCAGGAGAAGGCATGCTGAAGCTACTGGGTTATTCACAAAGCACAACGCTTGTGTCCAAGCCAGCATGTTTGATAAAATGTGTTGTAGTTTCTCAGAGCCCCTTTGTTATCAGCCTGGGCTGCGGAGGAGCACTGCATGCCAGGACATGATGATGCAAACCTCCAAACTGTACCCAGGAGTGCTAACAAAGCCCTAGCAGGACAGCTTGTTCACTCCTCCCCTCCAGCGAGCATGTTGCTGGTGGTCATATCTCTAGCAAAGCGTAAATCACAGCAGCCGAGTGTGTTGCAGAGGTTTTCTGAGCTTTCCACTGGAAGTACCAGGCGAACAGGCAGCGAATCTCCAGGCCAGCAAACCTGTGAGCATCCTGGCCATCATGCAGGAGAAGCTGCAGGAGGACAAGTTGCAGTGAGGCCATGGGGAAGAGGAAACTTGGTCACCAGTTGGCAACATAGCATTTGGGGCTGTAGACCTTCAGGGTGCCCAGCACTGAGCTTGAAGTGTGGGAGACTCATGACTCCTGATGATGCCCATGGGCAACCAGAAGCCTGGAAGGGCAAATCCAGACATGGTGCCAAACCACAAACTGATTCCTTCCAAACCGGACTGTGAGAGGTGTCCTCCCTTACCCCGGCCTCCGCTTTTTGTGCCCACAGGGATATTTGGCCACAGTTTTGGCTGCTGAAGGATGATGGAAAACTTAAGCATTGGGGTGTCAAATTTGGAAATGCATCAAGACCTGAACTGGTCACAGTCTCTTCACGAGCCTCCAGGGTTTCAAGAGGAGTCTTTTTTGATGATCAGAACTGCCTGGATATGTGATAACAGACTGATGTTTTTCTGATCTGCTGTTACACAGAGCTGTAAACTCACCCCCACACCTTCCTTTCGCTGCCTCTCAGGGAGCAGTGCCTGCCAGGGGACTTGCCCTGAGAAGGCCACCTGAGCGAGACACCACCATCCTTCCCGAAGCATTTACTCCATCATACAACTGTAAGATTTTGGGTCATGAAGCAGATTGTCCAGATTTAGCAATTCTATGCCATGATCACACCACACAGGCTAACACTCAAGTTCAGGATGGTGATGGCCAAGTCATACCAACTGTTATTCAGAGCTGCCAGCTTCCAGTACATTGAATGGAAAGAAGAGACGGCAGTTCAGATCACCTGCTGTTGAGGTCTGTTTTAGATGCTCCCTGCTTATATAGGGAGAGAGAGACTGGATCTTCTGGGCAAGAAACTGTCTGAATCACACACTGCTGTCCTGACCAATGGGCTATGACAGGTCCTAACAGGAATTTAGGCTTCTAGAGATGCTTTGTGCATCATTTTATTGATATCAGTCTCATTATCCAGCTCAGGGATAGCAATTCTACAGCTCTGGTGCTAAAGATAGCAGCTTCATTTTGTATAGCTCACGCCTTTCACCCATTCCTCCCCCACCACGTTACTCCTACCCAACAGTAACATGTGGGTTGCCGAACTTCTCTCCATGTCCCAGAGGACAAAATCTAGCTGTGAAATGGTCCCACTCCCATGTCCCACGCCCAGACTGTTTTTCTGAGATCTCTTCCCTCCTCACAGGCAGATACTCTCCAGCCAGGCACTGCTTCAAGCCTCTCCTGGGCTGCTGGTCTCAAAGCTCTCTAAAGAAAGAAACCCATTATCCAGGAGACATATGTCTAGGACTGCTTGGCTTTCTGGAGGAAAGCAACACAAAGAATAGTTTTGTGGTAGCATCTTTTCACCAAGCCCTGCTGAAAATACAGGCAGTGAGCTGGAAGCAGCAAAGAAATGTTTATGAAATTGCTTTCATGGACACTGGACATGTGGTTATATGTTTGTAAATCAGGTCATGCCATTTCCTGAAATACATGTGCAACGTTCTGGATATTTAATGAAATAAAGATTTAATTAGCTTCAGTTTTTTAATGCTTTGGAAAACAGCATCACCTTGGTTTGAAGGGAACTCTAAATAAGATTGAGTTACCATGCTGAGCAACTCACTGAAAAGATACAATCTAAGGAGAGAACCTGACCCTGCCAGGATTTCCTCTGTAGTGTGTTTGCATTGTATCAGCATCTAATCTGGAGCACATATCTACATTTCTCTGTGTCCCGTTCAGACTGAAAAAAAGCAAGCTGAGTAGCTTCATTTAATTTTAAAAAAAAAAAAAAAAAAAAAAAAAAGAAGAAGAAATTTGCTACAGGAAGGAAATTTTAAGGTTATAATCTACATGGTCCACAGTACATTTTTAAAGCATCTGAAATGTTAGAGGTCTCCCATGTCCTCCAAAAACCTTAAGAAGAAAGATAAAATGCTGCATAGCAAAAGCCTTTAGGATGGTTTGCAATGGGAAAAAGGATTAAACTTAAGATTTGGGAAGCCAATGACCTGTAAACATTTTTCAGTTAACAGCAAAATGCCATGAAAAAATTCTGTTCCCTTCATGTAATCAGCCACTAGCAATGCCTGAGGTATCCCAAGACACCAAATCCACCCTGGGTCTTCTTAACTACTCAACTACTTATCCCTGGTTCTTCTGACCAACAAGGCTTGATTTTCAGAGGAAGGGGATGAAATATTCTAACGGGATTCTAACTGTCAAGGCTGGTGAGAATTTCATGGGAGATGCAGAAGAGAAGCCCATTATCTGAGGTCACATCCCAAGCTGGGTGTCGAAGGCATGGCTATAAACAATACAAATGTATTTTAAGACATCCAAAATCAGCAAAAGTGTTAAGCAGCACAGCCATTAGAGCAAATAACCCATTGCATTGTCCACTTCCTAAACATGGGCTAAAAATGGCCTCCTACCCTTCCAGCAAATAAAAGCTAAAATTAAACAGCTGAAAACCAGGAATTTGAAACACAATGAAAGACAATTTGGGTTTTGTGGGCAGAGGGAGGGAAGGTCTTTAAGCCCTTCACTGGAAAACCCTAGGCTTGACCCTACTCCAAGCTACTGCAAGGCAGACTCTGTGATCCAAACAGGCAGGAGGACCTGGAGGACTTAAAGCACTGCTAGCTGGACAGGTCTCATCTCCATTTAGGAGTCACAATTTTCCTTTTAGAGAGCCTTTAGGCCCCTGTCTGGAGAACTATCATCTAGCACTGGGGGAACAGGGCAGTCTACTGCTAGAGAAATATGTTGACAAAAAATATTACTTTCAAAAGAAATATTAGGTTCTTTTTCAAGAGAGAAGGAAACCCAAACATTTTTCAGGGACAGGAAAAAAAAAATCTTCATTTCATAATATTTGAAAATAACTCCCAGGAGTCAAGGAAAATGACAATAAAAATAAGAAACGTTGAAAATGGAAAGAAGTGGAGAAGGCTGCATGAGCCTCTCAGGGCCTGGGTGCAAGGGAGGGAGAGGTCAGTGTGCAGCTTTGCAAGAGACACTGCAATAACTTGTTGGAAAATGAGGGGACTCATTGAATTTGTAGGGTGTTTCACTGAGAGATCTTCAGTTTGGAGAAGCACTGAACTTCCCCTGAACCCCTGCCCCAAGGTGAAACCACCTCTCTTGCACCCAGAAAGAACAGGCTCCTGAGAAACACGGCCTCCTTCTCCCCTTCTCCTCTCCATCCCTCTTAATATCACTGTTCTTAAGTTGCTTGATGTGCTGTTTATGACAGAAATAACCTGCCTTGGCACTGACACTTGAATTTCACTTAAGGTTCATCACATTATTAATGACAAGATCAATATTACCGAAGCCGCAATAAGAGCTCTTACCATTCATCCTCCTCCCACCCCTCCCTTTCCCAGGCACCAGGCTTTTTAATACTCCATCTGTTTTCAAGGGTATTTGCCTCGCACTGGAAGGAGAATCGCCCACTGCCGGGCATGGTTCATTCAGTCCCCGACAGCTGCCCTGACATATTTCTCCCGAGCCTTGAAACCTGAGTGATAAGGCTCAGGAGTGGAATAACCCACAGACTCTGTCTAATCACAGCGACTGCTGTGGCCTTGCTGAACTCTCCCGCTACAATTAGGTAATCACACTGGCAGACAAGCCTGATTCATATCGTTTTACCATCAGTAAAGTGATATCTATCACCCCTACGACAGACCCGTTATTGCCGCAAACCACTTCAACCCACCCAGTTAAAAAGCCCTTGTAAAAGCAAAAAAGGGACTTAGACATATTTTATGGCAAATTAACTTTTAACATATTCTTTCCCTCCTTATATTAAGATCACATTCACAGCTGAACACTTGCAGTAATATCTGTGCTCTGCACCAGCTGCAAGGGTGGTACTGGGCAAGGGCTGTCAGCACTTCCGCAGCCTTGGAAGGGATTTAGGATAATGTGGAGAGGTGAATTGCCCTCTCCTTTTGCTCATCTCTCTTTGTTGACTCTGGAGGAAGCCCAGACTAGGTGAGATTAGTTACATGGGATGAACCCTACCCCAAGGACAAGTCTCTGCCTCAAGGAGGGCAAAGGCACCCAAACTCAAACTGAAGCTCTCTCTGGCCCGTTGATACTGAACTCCTTCAGCTCTGTTCCTACTGGAGCCCTAATCCAAGTCAATGAAAACAGAAAGGAAACCTCATCGATTCAAAAGAGCTTCAGACCAGGCCTACAGCGCACGGTGGAAATAAAACCACGTTCCCCCAGCCTACCCAGTGCAGCCTCTCAGCCAGTCCAGGAGAGGATGAGAGATTCATCGTGACCTCCACCCTGCAGTAAGTTCTCATCTGCTGTCCATCCAACAGGTCTTAAAGTCCTATCCTCTAATTTTGGTTTAATTGCTATTCTGGAAATGTGGTCTGGTCCTGCAGACATTTGGCCAACTGCTCAGCTGAAAGCACAGAGTGTTTCAATGGATTCCATAGACCTCAGTACTGAGCCTCAACCAGGACTCCTCTTATTCGAAGGCAGACAAGGCTCCACTTCAGCACTGCGTTTCAGTTACTTTTCCCTGAAGGAAATGTCTCACAAATGCAGGGCAATGGGAAACTGCATCTTTATCACCATGCATACATTTATTAAATTTTCTTTCAGCTCTGATTTTTTCTATTAATCCATATCTTTTAGACCTGTACCTTAATAAAGCCAAAACTTGCAGTAACAAAGTGCAGCCAAGCCCTTCCAGAAAAATACCTTCACTATAGAACATGAACTTCCTATTATAGAGGCTGCATATGTGCACTGATAGATCCCCAAACTGGCATTTCAATTTATTTCCCACTGGAGGACTGACTCATTCATTATGGAGAAATAAGACTATTAAATGCATGATAAAGCATATGCATCAATAGATGAGGCTGGTGGTTACTTTACCTATCTAAACAATAGCTGGTAAATAAATCTGTTTGTGATCACATAGGTGGTCACATAGGACCTTTTAAAATGAATAAGGAAGCAGTAACTATTAAGCAGCAGATTAAAAAAAAATTGCTTGCCAGCATTACCACCATGCGTGCGTACTCACACACACACATTTTGCTGTTGCAGCTGTGACTGCAGGGCAAAGGCGGGTCAGATGCACAGATTGCAAGCAAACTGCCTGCAGACCTGCTCAGGGTCCCAATGGCCTCTTTCTGATGTGTGCAGGTATGTGCATGCTTATGTGTATATATGGGAGCAAGTTCTTATCTCCAGCAGCAGGGAAAGATCCCCAGCGGAAACCATGCAAGATTTTTTTAACAAGAACAGAAGTAGCCATACACTTTTTTTTTTTTTTTTTTTTTTTTTTTCTTTAACTGATTTTCCACCCAACCAGCCTCTGGGGAGAAGGAGAACAGTGCTCTGTAAAGGTGTACCTTTCTTTTACATATAGCTTCCCCCCTCCCCCCCCTGCAATGGATGAAGAAAAAGCAACAAAAAGAAAGCCTGAGCACATCCATAGTAGAGGAAGGATCCCTAAATCATGGTCTTTCTCACTCGGTCTGGCCTCTCTCCTCAGCTTCTGCAGCCAGTTCCTCTTCACCAAGCTGTCTTGCAGGGTCTCCCTCCCAGCCTTCGGCCTCCGAGTCCCGCTGCTTGTTATTCTTCACCTTCTCAGTTTGGGAAGGTGTTCCAGGCCACTTACACTGGCCTTGGCTCACCATTATGCCCCCCGTCCTGGACCCTGGAGAATGGAGCAGCTGGGTGGGAGCACCAAACAGTGCCCTCAGCCTCTGGTACTAGAGGTTGCCTACTTTCCTGTCAATTTTAGCAAGTTAAGGTTTAGCACCAAGGAAAATTGTCCCACATCTGATAAAAAGCTACTGCTCCCATTTGTTCTTTTGAATCATCTTTAAAGTTTGAGGAAATGAAACAAAAGCCTAAACACAACCCCAGATTCTGGAGATAAAGAGCTTCCTGAGATCTTCATGAAAGTCATCGAGATTTCATACGAAACCTCTCCCACTGGTATAGCTAAAAAGTTATTTTCCACATTTGATCACATTTCCTTTTGCTGATCAGATCTAATTTTTACCTTGCTGGACAGTCCAGTTATTAGTGCTCATCACTGGATAACAGTGGAGTACTTGGGACAACCTGTCACCCCTGTGGTGCTCAGCGGCCCAGTGGTCTGCTTCAACTGGGGCAGAGGAAAGATAGTGATGGCAGGAACAGACAAGACAATGAGAAAGGAAGAGGAGGAGGAGGAGGAGGAAGAGGAAGAGGAAGAAGAAGGAAAAATGGACCTTTCCAAAATCAAGAGGTATGAGGCCATAAAGAGTCTGAAATGGGACATAAGAAGCAGCAGTGGCCAGAGTCAACTTTCTTTGAAACTGTTGTACAAATCAAACCAGACTGGTCCTCTCTGTGTCCATTTTTGAGTACATTGAACAGTCCCACAACTACTTCAACAATCCCATAAAAAATCATGGCCAGAATTTATTTTATCCTTTTTTTTAAAAAAAAAATAAAAAATAGCGCTCAAAAGAACCCCAAACAAACAAACAAACAAAAACCCAAACAAAAAAAGCAGCTCAATTCCCCTTTGGCCGTGTTCTTAGACCTCCAAGAAACCAATGTCAAGCTAAGTAGATGTGACATAACTCAGTAGATTTTCCTGAGCTCTAATTGAATTACAATCCATGACTTTATGGCTGTGTGTTCCAAAGCCTGTGTATTCCCTGCCCGGCAGAGAGTGATTTACCCGTGTAGTAGAGCAGAGTGAGCCCATGGCAGGGTCGGTGGGCTACGGACCTTCCAGGGACCGTTCCAGGTTGTGGTGGTCAAGCAACATCTCAGACGTGCAGGTTGGAGCTGCTGAGCATCTGAGGACAGATTTGCAGAGCTGTAACCAAATGCCCTCACGTGCTGATTTAAGTGAAACAGAGGGGGGAACTAGTGACACACAAATGGCCATTTTGGTCTCCATCCTAAGATAAATCAGTTATCTGTTTTCTCTCACTGTGCAGGCAATGGCAGTTTATGAAGCAGCTGTCTGAAAGGAAATTTACTGGACAATTAAAAGTGCTGACTTTCAAGCAGTGCTCTCGAGGTGGAGTCTAAAATTATTGGGTGTGAAATGCAAATAGATTTAACAGTTTTACTGTTATTTATATGACGTTCACCCATTCCCAGCTATTTTTCCTCCCCTTTTTTGCTCTGATTTTAAACGGTCCCAACTTTCACAGGTTTTAACAATCTCAGACACATGCAGTAAAACCTGAAGCACACTCCAAGGCTGAACAAACCCAGATCAGTGGTGTGTGCAGTGAGGGAGGGTGGCTGAAAGTAAATTCTATCCCAAACCCCTAACAAAATATTAATTTAGAAATAAGCTGGTAATTACATTCAGCTTTGGGTCTGCCCCACAATCCTCTGAGGCGGTTCTTATTCAATAAGCTTTTGGCCAGTACCCAGCAAACCTCCTACTTGAATAATCACAAATTGGCCAAAGTAGTTGCTCTCCTGCTCTAGGAAAACCTTCCCCAAGGAGGGATGTGGGAAACCCACAGTGTGGCGGTGGGTCAGGCTCCGGAGAAATCTTGTTCACATGGGCGTTCTCACGGAGCACCCATTTCCCCAGATGATCCCCTGAGGCTCAGCATGATCTATCAGAGCTAGGGTGGATTTTTTATGAGGTTTTATTCCCTGCCTGCTACATTACATTAATGACCAAAACAATCATTGGCTTAATTAAAGATTAACTGTTAAGATCAGTAAAGCAAGATTGTCTCAGGCTGGCCAGGCAGGGCCCTGGAAGAAGTGTGAAGGGATGAAAAACAGTGGGAGAAGCAAAGTGAAGCAACTCCTCCGGAACCTCCAGCACTGCAGAATTAGGAGTTTCATGCCCTTTGACTCATTTGACTTAGTTTAATTGAGCGCAAGTATCTATTATTCCTGCCTACCTCCTCCTGGATCTCACTTCATAAAAGGTGCCACTGAAATGCTTGCTATGGCAAGAGATTTTCTATGCTACTTGTAACGGACCTCTTGTACTCATAATATCTGGTGCTGCAAGATTTACCACTGCTAGGGAGAAATACTTGCTTCCCAGTCATTTTAGGCTGTTGTGTGACATCCGTTGAACCAAAACAACTCATTTCAAACTAATTTGGAGCCAGCTCTACTCATTTGTTGTTTATCTTACTGTTTCTGTGCTTGTGACCTTCATTAGCTTTCACAAAGGGGATCAACAACCTCCCCTACTAGACTCTTCCACCCCTATCTTGTCTGTGAAATAATATTAATTACTGCTTAAAAATTACCACAGCTGAACTCACATATCATGTTTGCGGGTGAAGTATCTGTTGTTAGCATGTTCAGACAGGCACATATATCCATACATCCACCTGTCCATCTGTTATGTCATCACTGTGACCTCAGTTTTGCACAATTAGCTCTAATAAATAGATGTACCTACACCACACTCCATACATAACTCAGCCATTTGCCTCCCTATCCTATGGAGAACTCTAGTCATTTTGCTGGATTTCTTTCTCATCTCTCTCTTTGAATGCAGCCCTGGTGAGAGAGATTTGACAAACAAGTGTTCAAGTAAAACCGTAAATGTGATTTGTCTTGATTTAGTCTCACCAAGGGGCTCACTTACCACCATCCCTCCTCTGCCCTAGATGTCCCCCAGCTATGATGAGGACATGAAATACTCTTCCAGGTATCGCAGATATAACATACGTGAACCAAAAGCAAGAGACAAGAAAAAAACCATATCTGTCTCTCTGCAATTGCTCTATTGTGTTAACTGTGTCGAGGTGCCTGCAGGTAGTCATGCTCTGGCCCTCGTATTGTCTGAGGATCAACACCTACTTGCCATGGTTAAGGTGGGGATCAGCCGCCCCCTCCCAGTCTGGGACTGGGGTCAAGCAGAGAGCTGAGGGACTGCTACGACCTTCAGTAGGTCTCTCTCCTCCTCCTCCAATCCCACACACATTGAATCTGAATGCAAACCTTTTGCTTGCAGCTGTATTTTTAGAGTTCTGTTCAGGTTTTCCTCTATTTCTCCTTCTACAGAAATTAAATCTGATGTGGAGAAAGCAGAGCAGTGTCTTGAATGTGAATGCTTTTCCCTCCACTCTCCCATTCCAGAGCTCGTGTTCCTGTAACTCACCCATCAAGACAACCCCCCCAAGATCCTTCCCTGCAATCCAATAAATAATAATAATAACCATTCTACCAACTCATATTTCTGCAAGCTGGCACTGATTTATTTTTTTGGCACTTGCATCTGAAATAACTGAAAATATTCATTGGGATAATGAAAAATCTCACTCTTAATTCTGAAGTGAAGTTTGCCAACCTGGAAGGTCTTTAATAATGATTTTCTGATGAACATACACTCACTGGGTCTTCACTTGGTAGCTAAATTTTTATTAAACCCCTCTATATCTGTATTTCATATATGCAGATGTAAATATAATCAGCTGGGGGTGAACAGCACAAATTTGGAGACTCGCTCAAATTGCTTTGACTTAGAAGAAATTGTGCTCCTAATACAAATAAATAGGACAGTCCAGTGAAGACCGTGCCCATGCCAAGGGGATTTTGCACCTGGCGCAGAGGAGAGCAGGAATGCTCACAAGCACTTTTATCGTACTTTCGTCTGGGGTTTCCCATCTGGAAATGTCTGTGCTTGCACCACTTTAGCTTGCAGGCAATGAGTCTGACTCCTCCAAGAAGCATCACAACTACTACTCCACCTCGGTATGGATGGGGTGTAACCTATGTGCATTCACGTTACATGGCTATTTTGCACAGGAGCTATCAGCCTTAAAGCCTGTGCACTGAAGGGCTGGTGTTCCCAGCCAGGGAGAGAGGGCATGTCCAGGAAAATCTGGCTGGAGGCAGTGACCTCTCCGTCCAGAATTAAGGATTAAATTAAATGCTTCCTGCATGCACTGGAATACCCAGACATACTGGTATCTCATCCCATGTGTCAGGCACCGTTGGGTCCAGTTTCTGAAACTCGTGGCTTCCTCAGGCCGGTGTTATTCCTGCAGCCCCCAGACTGGCTGCAGAACTCCCAGGGCAGGAGTGGGCACAGCTCTGTTTTACACATTTGCAGCCCCAGGAGCCAAGTGCCTGAATCTCATGCTCCACAGGTAGGACCCTGCACATCTCTCATCAGGTGCTCAACATGATGCGAAGGACGCTTTGAGGGTGGGTCCAGCTGAATTGGGATTTGGTTAAAATTATGTCAACAGGGACTAAGCAGAGCGGACAGTGTTAAGAGCAATGCTCTTGTTTTCAAGTGCGCTTTTAGCTGCTACTTGTGCAGGGTCAATGGGGGCTATTTGCCATTATGCATAAATGTGATAACCCCTAATCTTTTGTGGTATGTCCCAAACAGGACTGCAGTTTCCAGATCTCTAAATAAGTGGTATGGGGGGGGAACCTGAAGAATGGTTGAAATTACAGTATGGTCAACATAAAAAAAATACCAAGTCTGGAGTTCCTCCTGTACACCATGGTACCTCTGGATTCATCCCCATGGGCTCTTGTGGTGGAACAATGCCAGTGTAAATGAAAAGAGAGCTGGGCTCCTGATAAATACACATATACATAAACATATGTATATAAATATATCTATATCTGTATATTATTATTTTGCTATGAAACAGTGGTCTTTAATTCATTGTCTATGTTCCCTAGCCTCCCACCCAGAAAGACTAGATTGTAATATATCCCATATCAGCTTCTTGGAGGGGGGCAGTGGATAGGGTGGGGGATGGTCTTTATCCTTTCATGTTTTGCGTTTCCCAGGAAGAACCATTTGAAAAATAAAATCATGTTTGGACTGCATGCAATTTTCTATTAACCAGAACAAATTAATACAAACTTCAGGTCATGGTCCAAATAGTGAAGAAAGTAAAAGAAAGGAAGGCCAGAGCAGAGCTAAAGGGTTGCCTAGGGCATGTGATTTAATAGCCACTGAAATGTCAAAACTGTGAGGCTGTACCATGGGGTGGGGACAGACACACTTTAGGATGGGCTTGCAAACTCAGAGGGGATTTTTAGATGGGATTTCATGGCAAATGGAATATATGGCTAGACCAACAGACAGGAAATAATTTAACCAAGAAAATACACATGGAGTTTTAGGGAAGAAATTAGGGGCATGGGGTCAGGAGAGAAAGGAAATCATGCACAAGGTTGTGTTTGGTCTTTCTGGATCAGCAGTTAAGAGGAAGAAAGCCAGGCACTACCTGCTCTCCTGTCCGAGGTACAGGTCAGCCATACTTCAACAGAGAAAACACACAGAAAAATAGACATCTCTGACCTATGTGTTTAGTAAGTTGAGATCAAGTTCAAGTAAGAGCTACACATGCTTCATTAAGGAAAGTGACTTAAATGTGTCCAGCACTGAGCCAACCTTCTTATCAAATGTAACCATTGGACCAAATGAAGTCTGACCACTGCATCTGGAATGAAACAGTTGGCAACCAAGGAGAAGTGGAATGAGGGGCAGGATGGGTAAAACTCTTCCATAAGGCTATTTCATTTCAACAGTGTCAAAAGATTTTGTTTCACATGTCATGTTGATTCATTTCTTTTTGACTTTTGTATTAAAACACTAATTGTATTATATATAAACGTTGACATTCTATTAATATATTAATACATTACTATTGTGGTATAATGTAACAGTTAATACAAAATGAATGGAAATGACAGTGCACATACTAGATGTGTGAGCCCTATCAAAAATGAAACTTCTTATGGCCCCAAACATTCTCAGAATTTCTTTCCACTTCTACTTCATCTGTTCCTCTCATATTGGATCAGCCCAAACTGTCTCAGAGAGAGCTGCAAGGAAGAAAAAGCTTGTAGGTTGGCTTCTAGCAATTGCACAGCCTGTACGGCTTCCCACACATCCTCCCATATGCCAGGGCAGAAGACCTTTGGACAGAAGACCTGTCCTCTCAGTCTCATTTTAAATGCAGGGCCCTTTTTCACATCCCCCTTCTCTCATTTTCAGCTCCAGATTCATGGGGTCCCTTTCTCCATGCTTCCTCCAGCCCATGTTGCCCCACACAACACTTTTAGTGTAAATGTCCACATTCATTCCTCTGTTGATGACACTGAGAGGAACAGGAGACAGTGCAACAGTTCATGTACTGGTATGAGAAACAGAAAAGTTTTAACCTGAAACAAATTTCAATGAATCTGCAAAAAGGGTTGATTTTTCACTGAACTCCTTCTGGCAACAGCTACTGCCTTTGCACATGATTTATGACAGAACTTTTCTGTAGTTAAGTACCCACCAAAACTCATTTTTTTGCAAGCATCTAGAGCTGATTTGAAAGACGGTCCCTTCCATCACATGGAAAATATGGTCACATTTTTCCTTAATTTTTAAACAGAAATAAAAAGAAAAAAAAAGGACGTTTGGGCCTCTTGGTTTTTGGAAAACAAAAACATTTTTTTTCTTCAGTTGAATCCTTAAAATCTGTTGCCAAAACCCCAAAGCTTTTGGATTTTTGTCCAAAAAATAATACAATTGGGTTTTGAGGTATTCTTTTGGCAAGAAAGCAACATTTTGAGGCAAGCAGATGCTTTCTGTAGGAAATTGTCATCTTGTCAAAAGCACAATCTTCCTCCTTAAAGGATGTTTATGCCAGAAAGTATTTGATCAACTCTGTTAGCATCCCTTATCCTCTTCCAGGGATAGCGACATGGTGACTGCTTTTTAACAAGATGAGCCTTCCAAGAATAGTTACTGAGGAATCATGAATTTCTGATCATATCAGGGCTTGGTACATAGGATTACAAAAGGAGCCAGTCTTATATTCCAAATCATAGGATCCACCTATAGCATGGCGTGCAATTGCTGTTAATAAAGTGACTCCATACTTAAATGCAATTCCTCTGTTGTATAAATACATATTTCCTCGGCGGGACATTGTGGTTACTTTAAGAAGCTGGAAGACATCAGAGCATCACGTTCCAAGCTTGGCATTGAACAAGAAGCCACCAGAATTAAATCAAAGTGCTTCTTTCTGGCAGGCAAAGCAAGTGTAATGAAAATTCCAGCCTTGATCCTCTGCCAGTGGTAGGCAGCAAATTGAGTGCATGCCTACCACTCCCAAACTGAAGTCCCTCAGTCTTGCCCGGGATGCCAACTACCAGAAGTACAAAAGATGAAAACAGTCTGCCAGACACAGCAAACCAAAGCGCTCTCTTCATTAAGAAGAGCTTATTACTTTCTTCCAGCTCCACCCATGAGCAAATCCGTCCTGCTCGATCTTGTTGGGACTAATGAAGGGAGGTTGACTGCTCATGGTGAACTTGGTATTCCAGGAAAGCTTTTGAGATGTCTCCACCAGCCAGCAGGACCTGCCCTGATTTCCCCCCCAAAAGATGCACATTCTTTCCAACTGCAAGGTACAAGATCTCTGCAGTTATAAAGGCAATATCCAGTGAGGCTGGCTGGAGAACCAAGGAGAAACGTCACTGGGAGGAGAGGAGACCAAGTCTGGAGAGGAGGCAGGTTCACAAGGCTGGCTTGCTTTCTCTCAGTCTCAAATATCTGCGTAATATCAATTATTAAGAGGAAGTGAAGCTGCCTTTCTTCAAAGCAAAAATAATGGTGGTATGTGGCATATACACTGCAGCTGGTGCTCTGGGACTGCGTCAGACTGTCTGCCGCGCCAATCCGGGCAGCTCCTCCTCAGCTGCTGATGGAGGGAGCAGTGGTCCAACCACTCCAGACAGTGAGGAGCCTTAAATGTGCACCCAACCCCCTAAAACAGAGGTATCACAGCAGTCACAAAAATTAAATAGGGAATTTGTGTCTGAGAGCAATATTCAGATCACCTGCTTTTTGATGCTGGCACACTGAGATTTCCCATCTCATTGATGAGTCCCCTCCACCCCAGGCCTCCTCCTGTCCTCCATCTACATGAAGAACATATCCACACACACCTGCACTGAACAGTGCTTGTCCCACCACCCACTCCCACGTTGGTGACCTGAGCCCTGAGCCTGGCCCAAGCCATCTGATGGGAGAGGGGCAAAACCAAATTGTTTAGTTAATCATATTTTGCCCTCATACACCTTGTGCCTCCAGAGCAACTCTGGCCAGGCTACAGAATTGCTCCAATTTAATAGAATGGAGGCTAAAAAGCAAGCTTTTCTTGCTGGCCTGATGTAGCTGCAGTTAAAAGCTTGGGAATATTGCTACAGTACTGGATTCGGGGGGAAGGGGAGGGCTTTTGACATGGCTCAGCCCTATTTTCTTAGAGACTGCAGTGAGAACAAGGTTAGATCAACAGTGAGTGCTTTTGAAGGTGCCATCCTGCACTGAACAAGAAAGTGAGGCTTTGAAAATACTGAACAAAAAAAGGGGCCTTTGAGAGTTTTATCTGAAAGTTGGAAGAACAGCGTATCCCGATTAGTGAACACCCCCTTTAGAAAACACCACCAGCTGTCTTTATCTATACATTTATTTCAAGAAACGTGGCTATTTAATAATTAATGTCTATAAGTGCCTAGCTATGAAAATTCAAAATGAAATATTAAATAGACTTGGTACCAAATGGGAGGACTTCTGAAAGGGAACAAATGAGAGCCATGTCTTTCACTATTCCCAGGGAACAGCCCCAAGGATCTAGAGCAGAATGAATCCAGGTGGATGACTATGTAGTGCTTAGTAGCAAAGAGAAGGTGGGTCACCGATATTATTGTCAGAAGCCCTGGCCCCTCACAAAGTGGGACATACAGGAGACAAATCACTCCCAGCAGTGGCCGCCTTTCTCCCTGCTCCAAATTTAGCCCAAATTTTGACCAGGCACATGCAGAGCACCTTCTGGGCCACAAATTGGTGAGGTCTGTGCCTGAATATGAATAATGAAGAGTGCAGCTCATGGAGATAACAGTACAGAGTGAGATTCATGTTTAATCTCCCTCCCCATCCTTTTGTGAGATCCTGATCCACTTCTGATAGAGAGGACCTTTTGGAGTGACCTGAAAGTAATCCGCCTTAAGTCAGAGCAAGCCATTTCTGTTATCACTGCTGGCAAGAGCCAAGGTTATTAATTATCTCAAGACTAAGAAAACCTGGGTAGGATGTTGATACAGATATCAGGAGTATTTAGTGTAATAAACAACTTGGAAGTAAAGTTAAACCTCACACTCCAGAGCTCAAACAAATCGCTATTAGAAACCAAACTGAAATTACTGTGGGTTACAGATAACCATGTTTCTGCTTTCACTAGGAATTTTACGTCTTTGTCTGGCAGAAGCAGCAGTTTTGGAAAGCCTAATTTCTTCAGGTTTTCCTGGACATTTCTCCTTAGAGATTGGGGGGGGGGGGCAGTGTTACCTGTGTTTCTGGTTTTCCAGGATTCCTGACTGGAGCAGATGTGTAGCATTTCCAGCCAGGCTGATGACTAGCAAGGCATGTGCAAACCCAACGAACAGTATGTTTGTGGTAGATCCAACATTTCTGGTAAGTGCTGGCCTTACCACAAGCATATCACAGTGGTGCTGGCTGCACGTCAGCCTCCAGAAAGGCTGGACAGGAGCCCCACAGCTCACATCTGTCTAGGGAACCCTCAACAAATGTGCAGCAGCGCTGGGTACTGGCAGTTAAGCATAAAATGCTGGGTTTGACAGCTCTGTTCCCATGCCTAAACTCTTCTCTGCACCCTCGCAAAGCACTGCTTGATGGTACACGAGTACAGCAGTGGGCCTGCCCCACCATATGGACTTTGGTTTCAACCTATACATAGCTACCTCCATTGTGAGACTGTCCTGCCACCCTCTGCCTCTAAGAATAGGCACTGCTAGCAAATAGCCCCAGCAGATAGGTGCTACAGTGCTGTGTGCGGAGAGATAGAAGCAAATGCAGACATACAGAGCATGAGGAGAAGCCTGCAAAACAGAAAGATGTGGCTCTTACATGGGATGTACTGCAGCCATTTCCAGCAGGCAGCGGGAGCTGATCAAAACATGGGATTTTCAGGGAAAAGTAAAGACATTGCATTGACCATGAGCAGAAGAAGGAATCAGCGCTGGGTCTAGGGCAGCTCTCCCTCGCTTGGGTTTTGTAGTCCAATTCCACACATCAAAAAGTGCTTCCTTGAATGTAAGAAGAGACTCTGGAATCCCATTTCGTAACATGGGGCAAAATCTTCAGCTGCCTGAAATCTCTGTAAGCCCAACCCAGCAAATTTACAGCTAGCTCAAATATGTCCTGTTCAGCCTGAAAATGAGAATCTCCTTCATATGTTTCCCCTCCAACTCCTCACAAAGAAGGAAAGCATGAATACTCTGAATCATCCCCAGCCAACTGTATATTCGTTATTTTCTGTATTTATTTCCAACTCCAGGATTAAGAAAATTACTCCAGTACTATAACATCCATACAATTAAATGTATCGTTTTCCCATCAACTGCCTGGCTGTGCCAAGCTGGGCAGCTCGGATCCCATCGCCATATGGAATGCATCTCTGCCTGCACAAGACTCAAACGTGACAATTAGAAATGGGCTGGGTTTTCCCCCTACCCCCATAAGCAAAAAAGCACTCTGGAAGCATTTAGTGGGGCTGAGAGGACTTCACTGTATTAGCAGAGCAAAGGGTATTTATCAGCCCTTTCAGCTGGGACTAAGCCATGAGCTTTAACTGATAGCCTTCATGGGAGGTGATGTGGAGGGACCCATGTGGAGGCTGTTGCCCAAGTGTTCCTGTCCTAAGCAGGACCAATGGCCCTGTGAGCTCCAGAGTAGCTCCTAGGACCCTGCTTAGGGATCTCCCCCATGCTCAGTATCTCCCATCCAGCCACATCCTGGCAGAAAATGTAACACAGATCCCAAATTTGAGAAATTATGGAGTAGTCAGTCCCCATGGCCATTCGGCTGTGGCTTTCCTAGCAACCTATTAAAGATAAGGTGAATCCTGATTCTTTTAAACCCACGTGAGAGCTCCAGTTCAAAGCTATCTATAGACCATTTCCCAGAAGCCATTTGAAGGTATCAGCCTTTGCTCCCTATCCCCTCTGCTACAATAGAAGGCATTCTCCAGTAAAACAGCACAATGAACGTTTAGCTGTAAAGTGAGTGCTTGGCACCGTGCAAAGAGCACAAAGAGACTACTCTCTTCCCATAGTTACTGCAGATCTTGCTCGTCTCATGCCCATCTTTCAGCAGATGATCTCTGGAGAAAAGAGGACTCTGCTCTGCAGGGCGGACCGCGCTGCCAAGGCTGAGCAACAGCAGTTGCTTTTACAGACATGGACATGACAGAGGAATTAACCTGAGCTGCTCTGCACTTACTGAACCAGATTTGACCTTCTCATTTGCACCCTCCTGAGATGACCTTGATCTTATTCATGTTCCCACTGCTCCTGAGGTTGGGTTACACCCTTGGTTCTGGACTCTGGTTTAAGTCTCCCATGAATAACAGTGTCAGATCTTCACACAGCTATCTCAGGAATGTGGCCAGGCTCATCTCCATGCTTACTCAAGGTGACATTGATTCATTCTCCCTCTCACTGGCCAGATTACATTAGGAGAATGTGCTCCACAACATCCTTGCTCACCCACCACCACCACACAGCTCCCATCCCTGACCTCCACCTTTGTCAGCCCTCCACTCTGGGATTTAGGGTTTTCTCATCAACAGAACATGCAACCAGAGATACTCAGGGTTTGGGAACATGCTGAGAGATTACATTTAGAGAAGCATCAGAGGTCAGGTTTTTAACTGAGGCCCTATCCCTACACTCCAATCATTTCATGTTCACACACCAACGCAGAAGCCAGGCATACCTACAGGGAAGGCAAAAAGGCTGGGGGTGGGAGGACCATTCCCAGATTCAGAGCCCAAGATCCATCCAAAGGGAGGAATTGTGTCTTAAATGATTTGCAAGAAATTGCTTTCATATCCAAACACCTCATATGAGACTTCAGCCTACTGCCTGTTCATGGCCTGGACCCACACCACCTCGTGAGTATCTGTGCTCAAGGCAACACTGAAAAAGAGACATCTCTTCTTAACCACAGAGGTGATCTATTTATAATATGTGGCTAAAAGGTGTTTAGGCGAAGAACTAGGGTTTGTGAAACACAGCCAGGTCTTTGTTTTTTCCAGGCTTCTGCGGGGAGCATAAATAAAGGATTCAGCTTTGGAAAAAGAAAAAAAGCAAGGAAAAAAAGACAGATAGCCATCTGGAGTGCTGAACAAGGCCCTCTCCTTGGGCTGACCTAGTTACGGTGTTTGGGGAGAGCATTGCAATCCTGTTCAACAGGAGGAACAAGCAGCTGAAGGCTGAATTCAGCCTCAGAGTAAACAAACACAGCTCTCACCAGGTGAACGCTGCACATTTCCACCAGGTCTCCACCTGATCATGATCATCAAGACCTGCAAACGTCCCGTCCAGCACGGAAGCCGCAGCCTGGAGCAAGAGCTCCTGCCCGTGTGATGCCAGGAGAGCCCAGATACAGCATCCCCACCGCTGATTTATGTGCCCGTGGCTGATGGAGGGCAGCTCTCCCCAGCCCAGCCCTGTGGCTCCTTGTGGGGTTCCTGTGCACAAACAATAGGGTGGACAAACAAAGAGGCAGTGCCTCTGCCAAAGGAAACAGCAGCCGCAGCAGCCCTACCTCCTCCCTGCTCCATGTGTGGCCCCGGAGACGCGAGTCTTGTGGCAGCGACGTGCCACACCGCAGCCCGTGTTCAAGTCAAAGATGCCGGGGCAGAGCCGTGCCCGGCTCCCTCCTGCGTGCCCAGCTTTTGCTGTGGGTGTTCCTCACCGCGGGGCAAAGGAGGTTTTGCATGAAACTCACGGGTGAAAGGGAGGGCAAGACCGGCCACACAAAGCTCCTGCCATTGCAGGATCGCTTGCTGGCTGCAAGGGCTGCCAGGATCTGCAAAAGGCTCTTCAAACCCAGGAGCATGTTGGTTTGACTCTTTGGTGCAGTAAGGTTCATGCTTGGAGATATTTCTTGGGGTTTTTGCCCAGGCACTGAATGGAAGAAACAGAGCAGGTAAAGCCTGTGTCTGCAGATGTGGGGGCATGAATCTGAGATCTGAGCTCATGCCAAAGCCTACGTTCTTACAGCTTGCGTAGGGGAACCTAAGGTAGAAGGACACAAACACTACTTTCATTATATGGCACTGGTCAGGGAAATTAACCATCTTCAACCTGGCTCAGAGAAGCAATTCTGGCTCTCAACAAAACTCCTTTTAGGATGGAGCAGGGAAAACACCAAAAAACCCCGGAAGTTAACTGAAACTCTAGTTCACCGCCTGTATTCTCCCAAATGCTGACAAAGTGGCCCATCTTCAAGTGAAATAATTGCTGAAATATTGGCACGTTTCCTGAAAATCAAACCTATTTTTCAAGTTTAAAAAATAGGAACTAAAAGTGGTGCCCACAGGACTTTCTTTGCAGGTTGAAGTCCATCCACAGGCTGCCCTGGGAGTGGGGCAAAGTGCAGGTTTGATTAGACATTGCCAAACAAAGCTGCTGGGATTTTTTTATACTTGACTTTATCTCTTTCAACTTGCTGCTAATAACCTTTTACCAAAACCAAATTCAAGTTAATATCATGTTATTTACAGTAAAAGATATCAGCCTGAATGTTTCCTGAGATCTGGCTTTTGTTCACTGAAGATCACACCTTGCTTCTAAAAAGCAACATTTCTTAAAGCAAGTTGCTCAAGGTATTTTGGCACGAAGCCTTCCAGTTGTGAACAGGAGGGTAACACAGGCAACACAGAAGTGAGATAAACAAAAAGCGTGTTTTGGAAACATGTGCGTTTAAATCAGTGTTTTGGCCATCACGTTGGTTCAGAGATGAGTTGTGCAGTTCTTTCCCAATGCAGAACAAACCAGGGAAAATTATCTCTGATAAAAAGGGGTCAGAGGCACGAATTTCCGAACTGAAAAAATAAAGTAAAAGAGAAGAAGTCAGGGTGAAGCTGCTGGACCCTCAGGAAGGGGTCAAAGAGGAGAATGCTAGTTAGTCACAGACAAAACAAGCCCAAACATCTCTATCAGTGAGGCCTTGGAGAGATGCCGTGTACTGTAAACGCCACCTCCCAGGTCAGTGTCCTTCAATTCATGACCAGGACAATTTGTACTGTTAATTTTGCTGCAAGGGATGTGCACTCTGGACTGACAAGAAACCCAGTGTTTGCTGTAACAGCCTCCCCTTCCTGATAAGAGCTGCCCTTGGCACAGTCTCATCAGTCTCCTAAACAACCAGATGTCCTGTTAGTCCTCAGCAGCACCCCAGTAACCAATTTATTTCCTATTAGGTCTTAAGACAGTTCACAATATGCTGGTAGACTGCAGCACATTGTCCCAGAACAGAAAAGTATTTCTATTAATATCTTCATCCCCTCTTCCCCCCAAAAACCTGCTCAATTTTCCTTCATTATAAGCACAGAAAAGCCTGGCCTTATAAAAGTAAAGGCTGAGGAGCAAAGGCAAGACTTCTTGTCCGATCTGAACACTGAAACATCTCACACTCCTTCAGGGATCCTGGCACTCTCCAAAGCTCATCTAGATCTGGTGCTATTTGGGGCTTGCTTTGCCTGGGTCCTTAGAATACTGCAATTTTAAGCAAAGAAAGAAAAAAAACACCAAAAAACAAACCAAAAGCCCAGTTCCTCATTGCCCCCAAACAAAAACAGATTCTTTCTCTTTTAACAAAAACTCATCATTGTAGATGAAAAATGTAAGTTTGGGAAGAAAATATGTGGCCTGCTGATAAGAAGATTTGTTTGGTTTTTTTATTAAAACAAACCAACAAGGCTGGATTGAAACTTTCCTGTCCTCTCTGCATTTTTCTTTGCTGCTCAACTTAAGATTGCATCCACACAGTTTGGACCTCTCAGTTTGAAAAGCCACAGACAGCTTGCTAAACGTAGCTTAGAGCTGTACCCGAGCCCCTCTTCCCTCACTATTCTTGTCCCAGATTTATGTGGAGAACCAGCGGTACCCTATGGACCTTAAATATTCCTGCTGGGCTGCTGGTGCTGCCTTGAGAGAGGCCTCGTGCTGGACAAGCTCATGCATTTGTCACCCACAACATGCTCCAGCAGCACCCAGCCACAGGCTCCCTTCTCCCTCCTGCAACCCCAGCACTGGACCCAGACAACCGCTCGCTCTGCCAACCAGCCAATGTCCATGGCTGTGGGCTGGGCAGAGCCCATTTGGCCATTTGCTTCCAAGAGGACCATTGAAGTCAACGCCCCCAACTACAGCTGGGGTCTGTGATTGACTTTGGTCTGCACCCCCCATGGGGTCTGAGGTAGGGGTGCTCGCATCCATCGCAAGCCCAAGCACACGAAGACGAGAACAAGACAAAGGGAGAGGCAGGTGTCGAACATGCCCAAGACTTTCTGCTGACATCCAACCCCTTTCTTCTACTGCCTGTGAGCATGGTGTCCACCACCCAAACCCACCTGGGAACCCGTGGCAGCCCCAGGGTGCTGAGAGCAAATGCCACCCACGAGGCCGCTGTACCAGCGGTACAGCCATATTTTTCTTTGAGGGTCACTGAGAAAGGAAGGTTCTTTTTTGTTGGGGATGAACAGGCAGTTTGTCCTTGCTTAGCACAGAACGTGCCTCCTGCTGCCCTGTGTCACGTGTGTGAGCAGAGGTGGCACGGTCTGCCCAAAGCCTGATAAAGGCACACTGTGCAGTCCAAACAAAGATAACTCCGAGGGCATAGGGTCAGAAAAAGCTGGTTTTTTCCTTCAGGGTGAGCCCCTGTAAAAGAAGAGTCAGACTTGTTTCAGGCCAAGTGGGAACTTGTAAAAAGAGCCTTTCTCCATGCCCACTGGGATGCTAAAGGCTTACAGCAGCTTTCCCCAAAACAAAAAGCAGCAATGAGTGAAAGTGCATAGAATTGAGTGTTCCAGGCGGCAGAGCACCCACTGGTAGGAAGTGAATCAGCGCTGATCAAAGGGAAAGGGCAAGCCTTGGACGATGCATAAGCCAGTCCCACTGTTCCTCCCCAGCAGCCAGAACAGGTTGCACCAGGAGTCAGCTGGGAACTTTCTACTGGAGTTGGTTTTTTTCTGATAGAAAATAACATTTCTACAAAGCGAAACTATGTCGTGGGAAACGCTTTTTTTTTCACAAGCAAATTGAATTTTTCATCCAGCAAATCAAAATGAAACATTTCCTTTTGGACTAGTTTAAGCCAAAAAGGAATGTTTCATTTTGTTGGAATTACCTGAAACGTTCTATTTTAAAATGGGCCTCTAAAAAATACAGCTCTGTTTCCCTGTTAGCATATTACTTAATGGAAAATTCCTTCTTCCACATGCTTCTCTTTTCCACCTAGGATAGATCCCCTTGAAAAACTGTTTCTCCCGTCAAATCTCCCTCCCACCAGCACCAGTGCCATGCACTTGGGGAACCGTTTCACCCCACCAGACCCCCAGCACAGCAGATTTCTAAACAAACATCCCCACAACTCAGCGCAGCAAAACAGAAAATGTGACCCCCACTTACAAGTATCTTGCATCCCCCAAAGCTATCTTTTCAGCTATATCTAATGTTCCTTTAAAAAGTCTTTTGGCTCCATTAATAATCTAAACAGATACCGGGGGTCTAATTAGCAGGCTAATTGGAGAGCACAGTTAGGCATATACTCAGGCAAGAATCACAGCGAATATTTTGTCAGCAGGAATGAGCAAAGAAGAAATGCTCCTTTGCACCAAAGGCCTTGTTTTATCACTGATTTATAGGCAAGGTCTCAGCCACACAAATAGAGCCTTGGCATAAAGCAGTATTTGACCATAACGAGAAATAGCCAGGCTGAGGAATACCTAACCCCTGGGCTTCACCAACACGGATTTTATATATGCATACATTAATTTCACATCCCAAACGCTATTTAAAACAACTTTCCAAACAGCTTTCCAATTTGTATGACATTGGGAGGGGGGGTTACTTTTATAAGAGTTTCCAGAAGTTTCAATTATGTCATGTATGTGTCACACAAATGTATATTACAGGAAATAGCTGAATTTCAACACCTAAAATTAAAAATTTTCCAGGGTAGCATTCCCCTTAGCAGCCTGAAGGAAAACATCCTCTTGTTTCACTCCTAGAGGTTAGCATTAGGTGAGAAATCCTACCAGAGACTGCAAGGTCCTTATAGCATAGATCTCCTATGGCGTCAAGGGTTCTCTTTACCACTATAAACTCATGCCCGCACACACATACACCCCATCTCTGCGAGTAAATAATTCTAATTAAACAGCAGTTTCTTTGCCAGGATGTTTGAAATTATTACTATTCTGCAAATGTGTTTGGGGCTTTACTAGTACCTAAGTCTGCTCAAAAATCAGAATTTCCATTTCACTGCCTGTTTTGGTCAGTTCAGCCTCAAACTGCACCCATGCCTCCTGCTTCGTGTCCTCTTTGAGCCAGGTGTCCTGCCCAGGCCATGCCTCAGCTGCTCTCACAGCAGCAAAGCCAAGGGACGTCCTCAGGGACATATTTCAGGTCAGGGGGAGGCTCTCAGGCAGTAAACATGAATTACTCTTGAACTGAAATTTTTCCATTCCATTTGAGGAATGAAATGTTTCACTAAATCCCGAGTGAAAGAGGCTGTTATGTTTTTCCTTGATGGGAATTTGTTTTTTAATCAAAGTTCTGATTTTGTGGGAAGCATGTTTTTTCTACTGAAACCCCTTTAGCAGGAAAATCCTTGGCAAGCTTCACTGCTGGTTATTATATCAAGGCCACGTTTGACTGATTTTAAAAGATGCCACAGCCTTGAGAATGCCACATGGCATTCATAGCACCACGTGTGCTCCAGCACTGTGGAAAGGCTGACAAGCGCGTGTGAGCCTGGTGCGAAAATCCATTGCTTTATTAAATTTAAGTGCTCTGCCAGACCATGTTCACTCCTGCTCAGAGATATGTATGACTGGCAGCGGACATGCTCAGGGGCTTAAAGGATAATAGATGTAAGTAGCGCAACACATCTTCATTGTGCAGTCGAGCATGTGCCAGCAAAAAAAATATATATATATATCTCTCTTACAAACAAAAGGCATATTTTTTGCACAAAAAGAGTCTCTGTGTTGCAGACAGTCCAGGTGTCCAGGTGGTCGTAGGTTCACAGCTCCCCTGGATCATTTTTGCCTTTGGAGCTGTGCAGTGTCAGTCTTCACTGAGATGCAGAAACACCTACATGTTTTGACAGCCCCTTCTGCTGCTCATCTGAATTTCGCTTCGTGGGCTTCAGGCTGTGCCAGTGCACACGTCCAGGTAAGATTTCTGCTGATTCCTCTCATTTACAAATACAGCAAAGATGGCTGTGTGCAGAGCATTTTAACCTGTCTGCCTCTAGTCCCTGGTCTCAGGAAGCTGAGAACTGCCCAGCTGTAAATACTGTTATGTCTTGTGACATTTTCCAGCCTTTTCTATATAAATCCTTTTTTTTTTTTTTTTCAGAAGTCATTCCTCACTGCCCTAGGAGACATTTTCCTCTCCCACATGAGGAGATGGGGCAAGTCTTCTTTTGCAAAGCAGGAGCCCTTCCCAGCACATCCCTGCTTTGCAAGAAAGCCCAGGATTTTTCCCAAGCTCTCGGCAGGGATAGTCCTTTGGTGGCTTCAGTCCCTCTTCTCACACAACCCATTTGTTCCTTAGTGCCTAGTGGTGCTGCAGATTTTCAGTGTCTGTTCTGGATGATATTAACTGGGCAGGACATCATGAAAAGAGACAGATGCTTTGGTTTAAAAGAAAAGAAAAAAGAAAAATCAGTGCCTAAACAAGGGATTTGGCTTTGCCCTGTAACATTCCCAGTCCATGCAGGGGGTCCACTCTGGGGCTTCTGGGCCAAAGGATCAAAACAGACCAAGAAGGAGTATAACCTAGGAACATACTACCTGCTAAATTCTCTAGAAAAGATAACACGTTGAAGCATTCCTCCCAGCTGCAAGGCTCAACTACTTTATTTTTGAATGCATTGACTCCTCTGCTCAGTCCTGCAGTCACTTCACAGGCAATTTAGCCATGCTTTTCCTTCCGATGCAGAGCCCCAAGAGCAATTAAATACTAACCAGGGTTGACAGACGATAGTAACACGCAACCCAGCCGTGGAAACAGCAACGTGGGCAGATGCAGAGGTGTAGAGGAGAGAGCTCTGCATCTGCGGACTTCAGAGAGCCGAGGAGCTGAAGGAGGGGCCGGAGCAGGGCTCTGCTTCACGGCTGTATCTGGGCACTGACGGACACTCAGACCTGCTGATCCCTCTCTGAAGAAAGCCAGTCCCTAATTCCCCAGGCAGGGAAACCCACCTGCACAGGGGACCAGCTCAGCCCACCCTTGAGCTCTGGCCCTGTGAGCAGGGAGGGCTGAGCCAAAAAAGTCACTTGGCTCCATCCTGGCCATGCATGTTTGGTGGCCATTCCCGCGGGCAGCACAGGCACGGGCGGTTCGTTAACTCACCCAGACACGCTGCTGCCCCGGCTCATCATCAGCACCAGGCACTGATCTCTCCACCAAGGCAAAGCTAGCACAGTCAAGGGCTTTGTCTCATATCAGATCGTAGGTTTTAATTAAAAATGCCCAATCCCTGTAGCTAATGAACGGTCTCTGAATTCTTTCTTGCATCGGTTTGGGTTTGAGATTAATCTGAATGCATGATTTACACTACAGCTTCCAGCAAGAGCAAGCTTGATTGGTGTAACTATTGCTTTTCCTTTCCTACCCCTGAGGCTTTCACATGCCAGGAGTTTGGTTTGGAGCAAATCCCCAGTGTAAAGAAGGCCCTGAGTTTATCTGTAACTCCTGCAATTGACTCTATGCTGGTCCCTATTTTTTTCTAATTTTCTGTATATATTAAATATGCATCAGCCCTTGGGATTGTGTAAATAAGACCCAAGAAGCAGAACTGCAATGGCAATAACATTTGGCACAAACACACTTGTCACCCACTTCTCAGCCATTCAATCGCCTTGCGATGCTGCTAACTACCACGTAGCCCTTCACTTCCCCCCAAGATGTTCATCATTTGGGGCTGGGGGGGGACGAGGTGAACCAGGAGGCAGCAGCTCTGCACCAGCTGGAAGGGCGCAGGGCTGGCAGGGGAGGTTCGCACAGACGCCTGGGCAGCAAAACCCTCCGGGGACCAAGTCCTTCGAAGGGCTTGGAGAAATGCCCTTGTGCTCATGAGCCAGGCGTGGTGTGATTTCTGTTGCGTGTTTACCCCAGCTCTAATTTACTCTGAGCTGGAGGTTGCACTGGGTCATCAAGTTGCCACCAAGTGGAGGTTGCCAGACCCCAGCAGAGAGCAGGGATTCGGGGAGGTGCCAAGAGGCTTGCAAAGAGGCTTTTGAAAATGCCAAAGCTGCTGAGGTCTCAGCTGCCTTCCTTGTGCAGGCACCTCTGGAACCCCCCCTTCATGTTTAATTAGCGTGCGAGCTACATGCTGGTGCTCAGCAAGCGGGAAACCTTCCTCTGGTGTCTCGTGAGATCCCCAGGTAAAACTTCAGCCAGCACAAAAAGCCACTCCCCTCAGTCAACACAACGGCATGCCATCTGTATTTAGGATTGTAGTATTCGAGGTGCCAACTCTGACCACATAAAGAGAGAGGAAACCAGGAGCATCAGGGCAGCGTGGTGCCTCTGGGCTCTGCACACCTCCAGCACCACAGCTCCAACAGTTTCACAAAACAGACCCCGGTCTGGCAAAGTTCAGCCCCAGACCTCCCCATTTAACAGGTCCAGTGTCCAGCAGGACACCTGATGTCCCAGCAGGACCGCGATGAGCCCTGAAGGCGCAGGCATGAAACATCATCACATGGGATGAACATCGTAATTCCCAGCACCCAGGTTACATTTACAAACAGCTGATTTGAGATGGAAAAATGAGAAATGAAGCCACCAAAACTGCTGCCTCCTCCCCCAGCAGCAAATCTCCATTGCTGGTAGATGACAGGGGCCAGCAGCTCCCTCCTGCACGGTGGCTGGGGTGATCCCCGTGCAGCCAAGGGTGGGATGCACACGCGCTGTTATTCTCAGTAATAAGATGCCTGTCAACATATAAACCAATTAGGTGCAGCTTTTGTGTTCGTAATAAGGCTGGGTAAAATGCTTTCTACGAGCAAGTGCTTTCAAGTGAAAAATAGCTTCTGAAAGAATCTGACAGTTTGCACATGAGGTTTCAGTTTGCTCAGGGTTTGGGGTTTTTTTTTTAATTCAAGTAATGAAAATTCTCACATTGTTTCAAACCAAGAAACTGTGTCTTGGTTTTCAACAATCCTTCCCTCACACACACGTACACACACACACTCAGTTGCTTTTAGCTTTTCTTCCCTTTCCTTCTTTTTTTTTTCTTTTAATCACAGGAGAAAGGAAAAAAGGGAAGAAAAAATAAAACATGTTTGAGAGGAACACACTGGAAACAATTATTTCCTTCATTTTAATCATATGAACTTATTTCAAACCATGTTTGTGTGTTTTTCTATGTACTACCAAGCAAGATCCACATTTTGGGGTGGGAAGTATTTATCATTCTAGTTTCAGTTTTCAAACTTCCAGTTAACCACTGGCATCACAGACTAGCCTTTACCTTAAAGATAACCCTGAATTCTGGCTTAAATCAGGTATGAGGAAGGGTAGGCACCCTTGTACTCTGCCTGTAACTACAGATGCCCCCCAAATTGGTTTTGTCCCAGGTGGAAAAGCTGAATGACAGCAAATTAGTCCCACATATCATACAACTTTTCAGAAGACAACATGAACAACTCCCATTTAGTCTAAAAGGAGGCATCAACCCAGTTTTTCATCAGGGGTTCAAGCTCAGCATGCTATAGTGAGGCTGTGTGATTTATTAACAAAAACCCAGAGATGCTCCCTGAAATAAGAACCCAGCAGTCCTGGCTCAGCTCCCCTCTCCAGGTACAAAAAGGTCCCGGAGAGTGACTTTAGCCTCATTACAGCTGCGCAGCTGCAAAACCTAATTGTTTCTTGTTACAAATAACAGGAGAATTACAAATATTAAGAGTCATTATCATCTCCCTCTAGTGGTTATGCAGCTCTCTGGACCCTAGACACAGGATCTGTGCTGCAAAAAGGCAGTAGTGCTTTCGGGGAAGAATTGCGGATGGAAAGGAGGAGCCACAGAGGAAGCGGAGTTTGCATCAAGATGCTTGTACAGGGCCCTCTTTGCACAGCTTGGAGATTAAATACTCACAGCATTTCCATTTGGCTGGCTAAGCACCGAAACTCTCCTCCTCCCCGAGATGCTGCAGGTGGCCCTAAACCATCGTGCAGCATCTTGAAATAACTACAGAGCGTAATTTGTTGAAAGCAGAGTATATCTGAGCCATCTGCACTGTGTTACAAAGAAGTCAGCAACATTGCTCGTGCTGTAAGCACAGCATCAGCACTGCCCTGGGCCTTTCCAGGCTGGCTGGATACCCATGGCTCTTTGTGCAATGCAGGACTAGCAGGAAAGGGAGACAGGGATGGGGTGAAAGATCACCTCGAGAAAAATCTGTGCTTTTTACCAGCTGGCCAGGGACCGCAGGAGAGCTATTTTGTAATCAAAGCCAAAATCACACACCCTGGCACCTGCGATCCCCTTTCAATAGATTCGTATGCTGCAGAGACACATTTACTATGGAAGGCTGTTTTGGTTTAGAGATGGATCAGTTTAAGGAGGGAACTGGCAGCAATGCCTTGCACCAGGATCCGGCCTCACATGTTCCCTGCAGCCTGCAGAGAGACGCCGGGCACCCGGCAGCCTCTGCGTGTTTTTTCTCGCGGGCCCACCTGTTACAGCTGAAGGGGTTTTGTTCCACCTTCCAGAAAGAAAAACTGGGGGGAGGGAGATATGAAACCCACCCAAATGTTTAAAGGAAAGGAAAGCCCTCCCATCACAAGAAATAGCAAGCCTTGCAACATGTGCAAAAGCGATTTCCAGAAACAAGTGGAATCCAGTTCCCTTTTTATACAATGACAGTGAGGAGATACAATAGCAGCAGTACAGGAAAGCAAGAGCAGGCAGAGGGCTTGGGACTCACACTTGATGTTTGGAGCCAGCTAAGTCTTTGGGTGGAAGGTACTCATAGCCCTGCAGCTTGTTCCGCAAAGCAGCCCAGTACCTGCAGCCTTTGCCTCCCATAGCAGGAGGAGCCTGACAAGCATCATTCAGGCTGCAAATTCAGAGTATCACTCTATGCAAGACCAGCAAGGCACAATCAGACACAACAATTCATGCTCAGGCTCATCTCGGCAAGATTGTTTAGATTTGCATGAAGAAAGAGCAAGCAGAGGAGAAGGGCCAAGGGTCTGAGAGTGATATGTACCTGTGTCTGTGAACAAATAGATTTCAATTGAAAAAAAAAAAAGGATCAGTAAAGGTCTGTACAGCACTAATGATCTGGGGAATTCCCAAGGGCTGCTTTGAAATCCAAAGTGGTGTATTTTGAAATGGACACAGACCTTGGCGGGAAGTGGGGGAGCAGACAGTAATGGTTTAATAGACTGTGGAATGGCTATAAAAAAAAAAAAAAGGGGAAAAAAGAAAAAGCAGATGGCAGCCCCTTCGCAGGAGCCATAAAATTTCATGGTGTATTTTCTATCCATGGCTTCACTGTAATTCAAGCCTTGGGGGCCAACTTTCTCTGGCAGTGGTTACTGAGGGGCCTTGGAGGGCAGCAGTAACAAAGGGTGGACACTTCTTGGGCCCACTGACCAAATGCTCCCTCTTGGGCTGGAACAGGAAATAAATAGCAAATAATTTCAGAGGAACACATAGGAAACTTGCCAAATACAACCCCAAAGCAGAAGGTCAGAGCCCCAGAAATGAAATCAGGAAAACCCCAAAAGGTCCTAGGAAATAGTAATGGCAAAGGAAGCTCTTTGCGTCTGCAGACAGAAAACAAATGCCAAAGGAGATCTACTGTCCCTTGACACAGCCTTTATCTTGCATGAAAAAATACTTTAATTTCCAAAGCTGTGTCCTGCCTGGGCCACTGGGCTCTTGGGAAAGACACATGGTCAGGCCAGGACTGTATCTGTCTTACAGGCAAACCTCTTAAACCTCCACCTTTTGCTAGTAAGCGTACTTAAACACCGCCCTGTGATGCAGGTGCCTGTCTCTAATTTTTTTCTAAACAAGGTCCAACTCAAGACCACATCTAGATTTGACTTTGGCTTATTATCATGTAAGATTTGAACCAAGATCCCAGATATGAATGCAAATAAAACAGACTATAAATGTTAACATGTACATTTTTGGTTCCATCTCCAGTTATTAGCAGCATCCCGCACTTCAGTAACAGAGTTTGGTCCAATTCCGGTGGTATTTCAAGTTTGCAGTTTGTCTGTTACCAAAGCCTACCCTTGGTGCCATTGTTTTTTCGTTTGACACCATGTAACATAGCACTATGTAAACGGAGCACCCAGCATAGTTAACCTGGCCCTGCACCACTCATTTGTCATCTCTTGCAGGTACAGAAGAGCATCACCAAACCCAGAAATGCAAGACACCTTCAGCTATTTCATCCTCTCCTTCTACCCAGCACAGAGTAATTTGGAATGTGTATACCACACAAGATTAAATGTTAATCTGTCCATGATATATAAATAAAGCAGAGCAATTACTATGCAAGAAGAAAAAAGAGGAGAAATTGTTTAATTTGATCTATCTTGCAAATATATTTTGACACTGTAGTTCAAAGATTAAGCATTCCAGACCCATTAGAGATAAAAAGCAATAATTAGAAATGAATGCAATGAAAACTCCATTTTTCTTCCACCTGTTTCCCACTGGAACAATTGCTATGTAGAGCATAAGGAGAGAAAGGAAGGAAAAAAATAAGCCTTATGAAGCTGAGTGCTTCAGTTCCATTTATACTAATTATTCCAAGATTTGCCTCTAATAGGTTTGCAAACCTATTTGTTTCCAAATGATATCAAAACAACTTGGAAGATGAGAAATATTTTCTCAAGTATTAATGAATTTTAAAAAAAAAAGCTTCATTTGAAAAACTCACTACTACTAATGGTATTCAGTCAGAAACACTTCCAGGATCTTCACACAGATACTTAGACTCTGGTGAAATGCGTATATGTGGTGTTTAATTCTTTTTTCTGGTAAATAATGTAAAGCATATAGTTAATGATAATCAGACTCAGGGGCTGCAAGTGGCCAGTGTTACACAAACCTGGGGTAACAAGAAGAAGGAGTTAAGATCCCTGGTGGCAGAGTCAGCCAGACGGATGCTCTATGCTGGGTATAAGTGCATCCTAAGCGCACACGTAAATATCTGCAGAATCCAAGTCTACTCAAGACAGACCTAAAGAGTCAGCGTATTACAGGTATTATACAGCGATGTATGTAACAGTGGAGGGAAGATGCAAAGGATACTGAGGGTAAGAGCACAGAAATGCACTGGCATGTGTGCGTGTGTGCTTGAATTCCACTTTCTCCTGCAAAACAGCTGGCCGGCCCTGTGCTTTATCTCGGAGGGGTAGGCATGCCTCATTGCCCGCCCCCCCCGGTGTCAGGGCTGCCTGCTACCAATACAATATGCTGCTGCAAGACCTTCCACATGGGAACTGAATCTTGATATTGCTCCTCATGCCTTTTGTTGGGATGGGAATAAAAATAATGGAAACCTGGTGATTTTGGTGATAACACAGCTGGGAGGGGGGAGAGAGACTGTGAGCCCTCTCCCTGTGCAAGGAATTAAAGCAGCTGAAGATGGAGGGAGTAAAGGAAACTTGTGCTCTCCAATAGGAGTCCAACTTTTCAAAGCACTCAGAGCCTCAAATTAGGCAGCAGAAAAAGAAAAGGCTTTTCTTATCATTTTGCTGGTGGCACAGGATCAAACAATCCGTTTTCTCACTGGGGTGCAGAGCAGGAGGAAGGGGGAGAAGCAAAAGGGCGGGGTTCCCCCTCGCTGTGCATCCCTGAGATCCCTTTATTGGTAAAGAACCGAACCCCAGAGATGCCATGGCTCAGCAAACTACTTATTTCAGCTGTTTCTTTAGAAAGATCTTGCAGGTGCACATCATTTGCAGGGCACCAAAGGTCTATTTTTGCCATTTCTGAGCTATCAGGGGCTGCAAGAAAGGGATAACTGGGATTGCCACTGCTGGGAGCCAGCACCATCCCACCTGACCATGGTTTTGGAGTAGTTTCTGCCTGTGTGTACAAGCCAGCAGCACCATTTCCCACTAACAAGCCATTCCTCAGGAAGGTTAAAGAAAAGTCAAGGTTTTCATTAACGGCTCGGGCCACTTAATTGGTCTATTCTGACAAATGCAGTAATATTTGTGGAAAGGCCAGGCCAATAAAAGAAAAAGTAAACAAGGTCAGCAGTGTCCGTGTGAAACAAACCCATGAACAGGCAGCTGGAAAACCGCTACTGCCGCTGCCAGAAAGGGGATGTTTCACCTCATCCCACTTGCTGTAGTTTGCCCTTGAGGGTAAGTCGCTGCTTGCTGTTATTCAAGGATTTGCCTTAGGGATGAGCAGACTATGTTGAATTAATGCAAGCCCTCCGGACACCCGGGGGCACAGCCTGGATGGGTGCTACTGGACCATGCATTGCAAATGGAGCCCCAGCACTCCTTGACCAGGCAAGATGAGGCCGGTCTGTGTGACCCTGTTTGGATGGGCAGGAGTGGAAATGAGCTATGAGAAGTGTGTTTCCTGTAAACTGGGATTTGATAAAACAGAATCATAAAAAGCATTGAGAGTATTTCCAGGAAAAGAAAGCAAGCAAAGGCTCCAAATGTATTTCTTCCACAGTTCTGTGCCCCCCCCCGCCCATCGTTCATTTATTTCCTACTTCGCCTTCATTAAGAAAGGAAATTTTCCACCAAAAGGTGTAAAAAACTGTGGCTATGATTACACATTTTCAGTAAAATATGAGGAAGTACAAAATCTGGCAACAGACCAGATGGCATCATCTTGTCTCCATCTTCAGTGATCTTTGCCCTGTTGTCACCAGCATTTTAGGGCTATCTCAGCTCTTTCTGGGAGACCCCTCCCTGATAACACCACGAGAGAGCCCTGCAGTCCACAGGACACTCCTCTGACACAGGGGACCCGGGAAGATGAAAGGTGAAATGCTCAAAACAGACCAAAGGAAGCATTTCTAATGTGAGTAATTATCCTGTGGCGCTTCCTGCCATGCGATACAAGAGAAGCAAATAATGCAGAATAATTCCTCAAAGACTCAGTTACTGAGTTGAATAACAGCATCAGCTGCAGTTTCGCTGCCTAGGTCTAGTATTATGAAGGCTCCTGGTCCTTGTGCTTCAAACTAATCCCCTGCTGGGATTAGAAAAGCAAACAGTATCTCAGTATCAGTGACACTCACTTCAGGTAATAAGGAGGGCTCAAGCATTGCTTCTGGAGGCAGGCTGGTGAAGGAGATAAAGCATTAGTTTTGCTTGCATCTTTTCCTGTTTGCCCACACCGTCTTCCCTACAGTGTAGAGGAAGCCTTTCTCTAATGAGGATGCCTCTCCTTTGCTTAAAGCCAACTGCTTAAAAAATACAAAGCACCTTAAAAGTGTAAGGAGCTTGCATTTTTTCTGAACAAGCCAACACCTCTGGCTGCAGGGAGAGTCTAATTCACGCTTGTCAACTGCCAGCCCCTCCCAGGCATGTTCAGGTACCTTCACATCACAGCTTTTTGGGTATTGAACAACTCTGTCCCAGCCCACTGCACAGAGCACGTTTTTCAAGAGCCAGCCATCCCCGTTCACAAGCACGACGCACAATTACACCCTGCCCTGAGCTCGGCGGAGCCGCAGCTTTCACGCTCAGGTTGGCACATACGCTCCTCCCTGGAGCAGGTGCTGGGGCTGCTGGTTTGCAGTATCATTAAGAAGCAGCTATTTCATGTCCTTACATAGTAACCTCGATGCTCCTACATGAGTAAACTATGAAGTTACACATTAGGTCGTAACATTTCAGGACCTATTAAGAACAAAAGTGCCTTTGTGAACATGCGGGTTACTGAATAACCTCCTCCATCCCCATAAAAAGCACCAAGCAGGATTGAGCTTTTTTCTTCCTTTTAAACAAGATCTGGTTTATATGCAAGTCAGGATCTTGAGGCTCCTTTTTGTGCCTCCACAGCTTGCTTGCCTTGCTCTCAGCCTATCAGCCATCTTCAGAGCAGAGTTTCAGTACAACTCAGTCCTAAACCAGCTTTTGGCTCCCAAGACAAAGGGGTCTGAGATCTTGCTGTGTAGGGCAGGAGCAATAGTACCCCTGAAACACTCAAGCCCACTCATCTTTGGGTGCATTACACCTGCTCCATGCTGCCCCAGGGTGCTAACACGTCAGGGGTTTTTATGCAAAAACAGCAGAGCCACCCTGTGGGGAGGGAGGAAGGGAGGGAGGAGGAAAATACAACCCATGTGTACGTGTAGTTAAGCTGCAGCTCATCTACTAGCACGAGATATCCTAGTTAACAACCTCGAGGTCAAAACTTGACCTTCTTCCAGTCCACGGCAGTTGGACGGATTCAATGATATGGGCAATATTGGGGCACTGTGCAGTTGCTGACTGGGCCGGCAGCAAGGTGGGAGGGTGTACATAACCTCTTAGCTCTTTCCTGCCCTCCACCAGCCACTGAGTACATCACTGTTTAGGGGCTTGACGTGACTATTTATCACAGGAACGTTTCTCAATCACCTGCGAACCCACTGGAGAGGAGCCAAAACTTCTGTAAGTACCAGACTCTGGACCCTGCCCAGCAGGCCTTCACTGAGCACATCTGAATGCTTGAAGGCTGCTTGTTTTCCTGCTGCTTCCCCATCTGCCATCTCCTCTGGGCTACCTCCTATCCAGTTTTCTCCATCTCTGCAATACCCATATTTTTTTATGGATTAGCCATAAGAGAGACATTGGTGCTCACTGAGCGCTGAAGCCCTCCACCCTGTTATTGACTGTTGCTCCAGTTGTGAATTTTCTATTGCACTTTCTAATGCAGACTCAGCCTGTGCCTTAAAACTGAGCATGATGGGGAGCCCTGGAACTGGCAGGAGCTACCTGAGTTCAAGTTATGTCCCCCTGGAATAGCTGGTCAGGGATACTGAAATGACATACAGCTCCCTGCTCTTGTGCTGAACTGAACTGTTATCACTTTCTACCAACAAACCCTTCTTTCACACTGAGCCAGCTGGGTCCTCTCTCCCTTCTGCCGAGCTCTCCTGCTTTCGTCCTGGAAACCTCCCCTGCACAGAGCCCTGGGAACTCAAAAGCAACAGCTCCATGCTTTTTCACCTTCGTTTCCTCTTCTGAGCCAAAGAGCAATTCTCTCATAACCAGACTTCCCAGACCTTGCACTTGAAGGAACATTAATGTTTCTGTAACTCTAATTATGTTACTCACATTTAAACCGACTGGCATTTCCCACCGTCTGCAATGGGGACTGCGCTAGGTAATGCTGGGCTGCTCAGGCTGCAAGAGCCAGAGGCACTTCTGCCATCAAAGACTCACCCAAAATCACAGCAGAAGCAGGAGCAAAGTCAGCCCAAGAGCTCACATGTCACGATTCCCAAACTAGCACCCTAACCACTGGATAATGCACATAAAAGCACATCTATAAATAAAATTGGGCCTTATATAAACCCAATTAGAATACACTGGCAAATTATTCAAGGAGGCTGGCAGACACATACTTTACTTCAGGTGTCAGACACAGGAGAGTATTATGGGGTTTGCATTACAGGGAATGTATTGTGACTTTGAGTTATATTGCACTTAGCCTGTAAGTGAAACAATAACAGCTTGGTCTATGGAGATAACACCCCAGATCAGCTCCCTACAATAAATTAGTGAAACATTCCACTCCCCAGTGCTGCAGTCTCACACCTCTAAATATCAACACAAACTCCAAGGGTTTGATGGAAAAAATGGTGTTAAGTCTCATGGCGTTTGAGGAATTTCCCAATATGCACTAAATTAACTTTCTGGCTGCACTAAACAGAGTGGTAGAAAACAGCCCTATCTAAGACAGATGCAAGGCGAAAGATCCAAGCAGCTGTTTTGCACATGAAATCAGATTGAGATTAACATTTGCCCTTGGAGTTCTGACTCTGGGGGTAAATATAGCTTCAGGGACCCCTCTGTTTGAAAATACCTTGAGTTTCTTCAGTGGAGTAGCATGAATTGGGAACTGGAGATCTCCAGGCCATGAAAAGTCAAAGAATAAAACTCTCCCTCCAAAAGCAAAACCATTGACTTACATTCATCCCTTTTGTTTCCTCTAGCTTGGCATTTTAAGGATTTGGCCCTAATCATGAAAGCCTAGTTCATCAGATTCAACTGGAGAAAACCACTCATTGCTGCACTTCAGTGTTGCAAGAGGACCAAGGCAGGCACAAAACATGATTCAGGATAGAAGCGAAGTTTTGTACAAGGAAGTGATGTCTCTCAGTGGGGCAAACAGGTGGAAGAAAACAGGAAGGTTTTCCCGGATACAACCTAGTGAAGACTTGTGCACCAGAGAGATCAACCATGCTTTCTTCCCCATTTGTTGCTATTTACATAAATTCAAAAACCTGAAAGAGGGAAGGAACAGTCCAGGTGTTGACCAGACTGAATAAAATTGATCAGGGTCCCCTGGATGCTGGCCTCTTTTTTACCCCTTCCCCAGTTAAACGCAAGCCTGAGCACTCCAGCAGACAGCCGGTGCATCCCCCACGGCCCAGCAGCACATCCCAGAGGATTCAGCTCATTTAGGCCACTCGGCAGATAACACGAGTTTGTTTTCGGAAAGGCAAAGCAATCTGTCCATAAGGATTTCTCACGCTTCATATGCCAGCCCTGGCCAGGGAAATACAACATTAACTACATCAAAAGAAATTGTTGAATGAATAAATTATAAAAGCATTCAGGGCACCTATCTAGGGTATTATTTTACACGCTGGTGCCGAGTAGGTTAAAGGAGCATGTTTTGCTGTTATTGCATTCCCAGCTCTGTTTGCAAGGGCTCGGCATCGCTGTGAAAGTGAGACTATGGAGACGAGCTCCCTGCCGGCACAGCAGGACCAGATGCAGATTTTGCTAATGTCACCTCACCTCTAAGCTTTACCTTTCAGAGAAAGGCAGCACAAATGCTGATCTTACGCAGCATGAGAGGAAGAAGACCCCTCCAGACAAAGCTAAACACAACTCCATCGAAACAAGTCCTCAAAGTGCAATTGCACAGACCCACACTGCCGGCTAAGCCCTGTCCTCCTCCTCTCTGCAAACACCCAGCACAATATTAATGTCTTGGTTAGCCAGCATCCATTGCCCAGAGACACACAGCTCTTTACATAGACAAAGCTGTTCGAGCATTTATGTACCATTTCACAATGAAGGATTTCAAAAAGCTTTGCAAATCTTATACAATTAAGCCTCACAACCCTTGTGTGCATGGGCTGAGTATTATTCATCACAGTTTCTCAGCCATGGAAAGAGAAGCAGAGAGTCATTAAGTGATTTATCTAATATCACACAGAAATCATACAAGAGAATTAGGATTATCACCCAGATCTCTGGATTACCAGCCTTTTTATATGCAATTTATTCCTGATCAAAACCATACAGTCCACTTCAGAGCTTTGCTCATGGGAAGATTTCTAGCCATGCAGAGTTTATACAGTTGCTTTTTTTCTAATGAGGAAGAAAGAAGGAAAAAAAGGAAAGAAAAAAGGAGCTAACTACTACTTCAACCAGCAAGCATACGGAAAGTTTGTGCCTTTGTGCTAAGAACAGTCATCAAGGGACTTCCAAATCAAAGTTTCCTAAATAGTACAGGGAGGAGCACCCAAAAGTTTTGGTGCTAATCCCAGAATTACCTCCTTTGCAGACACCCAAGATCCATTCACAGAGCAGCAGGGTGAAAGCCCGACTCCATAAAAGTTATGGGATTGCTGCCATTCCCATTGGTTGGGCCAGGGTCTCACTCAAGGTGGTTAGTGGGTGAATGCTGTTGCCTTTGGCATGATAGACCTCCCTGGGTCACTGTAAATTATTACAAAATGGTATTAATTTTGGCCTTTTACCCAAAGAAATAAAAGCCTGTTCGAGACTAAAGCCTACCCACACGTAGACAGGCTACAACCTTCAACCAGGGGAGGAAAAAAAGGCAGCTCAGAGCCAGAGGCAAAAATGGGGATCTGCTGCTGCCTCGCATCGAATTCAGACTTCTCATCACAAAAGATTTTAATTTGGCCCCTGCTGTACAACCACAGTCCCTGCTCGGCCGATCTCCCCAGGCAAGGCAGTAAATTACGTGTCCCCGCATCTGGCCCCTCCGGTCTCCTGTCCATATGTTAACTCTCAGTGCTGGTTAACAGGGCTTGGTGAACCCAAGCTCTTGCCCTGAATGTCCCCCATCTCCCCCCAGCCAGCTCTGTGGGTGATTTCAAGGTATATCATCACAGCCACCTCCCAGAGGTGTTATTTGCCATCTGGAGCTGGGCAAGCATTTCAAATGAACGCATTATCCATCAAAAAGCACACTTTTCTGCAAACTCAAATTGTTTAAATTTGAAATATATCTTGGTTAAAAACAAAATATTCCGTAAAATAAAAATATTGGTGTTTTCAAAGCAAAATACTTCAGTTTTCCTTTGAAACAATGTCCTTATTTTTTAAGTGAGAACAAGCTTCATTTATAGAAAGAATTTGAAAGAATTAAAAACTTAAAGCCAACAGAATATTTTCTGACTGACTCAGGACCAGATGGTCAAATGGAAAAACAAAAAACCCAAATCAAACCCATTGCCTTCATTTCCCGCTTTCCAAGCCCCAAAAATTTAAGATTGAACTGATCCACCTTCAGCAAGTCCCACTAAAACCAAAACCCAGTGAGATCAGGGGCCACTGACAGTGGTGCAATGCGTACAAGGTTGTGCAAATATCCAGGTTCCATCAGGAACCCCCAGGAACACGCTCCCCAGTCCCACCTTACTGATGGAGCTGTGGATCAGATGTGGCGTGTACAAGGGGACTCAGTCGAGATCCCCTAAAATCCTGTTTCTTCCTCCAAGGTGCCCCATGGCTACTACATGAATAGGAGAGATACAGTTGCTCCCATTTCCTTCTCTCTGGCACTACATGGTCCAAACCACATTTGGCCCTGAATTTCTGGGGAATCCAGGATTTTACTCTGAGCTAATTCACTCCTGCTGCAATGAACACAGCCACTGTACAAGGGGGTGATATTTATTCTAAAAGCCTTTGTGGACCATAAGTTCCGATGTTGACCACCCTCCCTGCTTTTCCACCTCCAAAAACAGGCTTCGTAAGGACCTGCAGATGTGCTAAGAGCTGGGCTTCCCTGAAAGCCACTGTGGATCCTGCAAAAGCCCAGTGTGTTGAACCAGCACCCTGGGCAAACCTTTCCTAGCACTCAGCAGATCACTGCAGAAAGGGTGCTCAGGGGTGGGGAATGTAAGTGTATTGCAATTACAGTTTGAGACTTTTTTTTTTTTTTCCCTATAATGTGTCTACAAAATGAAATCATTTTGACTCCAGGCTGTTTACAGCTGTCACATCTGAAATGGATTTTGCCACTTTGGTGTCAGAAGGCTGGGTCTACAAAAAGAGACATAACATAAAAATCCCTAATGATAAGGAGGCAAATCATTTGTAAATTGAGCCATAGTGTCTTTGGTTGTGTGACCTTAATTTAATTCTCTTACTGCCATGCTTAAGCAGAAACACTCCCTACCTAGCTAGTGATCATAGGAAAAAAGGTAATAACCATATAACAAGGATCCCCAGAAACAAATTAAGCTGGGCTTTTGAAAGGACTGTGGTTTGGAGTATTTGCATTTCAATGGGATGGAAAGCATAGTTTCTCAACTGTGCCTTGCCAAACTCTTTGGAACACCCTTTTCTTTCTGTTTGATTAATCATTTCATGCTTAGAATCTTTTAAAATACTACTGCTTCTAGCAAGCAGATAAATGCGCATCTCTTCAGATAAATGATGAA
>JAVJGG010000002.1:27830636-27884052 GCA_035590195.1 Aviceda cuculoides
ATGAACGTTAAAGCTCTGCTCTGTTTTGCTCTTGTCCTCTTCTAGGTACTTCAATTCCTAAATCAGCAAATACGCAACACAGATTTTCTGGCTGTGTAAGAAGAGCTAGTGGATTTGAAAGACTAAAGCAATGCTACATGTTCCTCTGCCCCAGCTAGGGCTGAGAAATTACAAAAGCCAATCTAATAAAAAGGTTAACTTTCGCAAGTGTGCAGCATGATTAAAAATCAGCCAATTAAAGTTCTGATTCAATATAAAACCTGAATGTTTCCAAATGTATAAAACAGTTGACACCAGCATGACATCTGCCCTTTCCCTGCAGCTCTCCATATGGAAAAGAGATCTACCTGCCGTCTGTGCTGCTCTGTAGCAAGGGAGTTTGGATTGAGCTAAACTAGATTTGCCAGCAAAGTCTTTGCCCCTACCACAGGTCCTAAATGCAGACCTGTCTTCCTTCACAACTCCTAAAGCTGCTTTATAACACATAAAATTGCTCTACCGGCTCAAACTGTCTTGCCATGGATGGTTACCTATCTCTGACAGTGGCAGCAGGAGATACTATTTAAAGAGAGCATGTGAGCCTGGCCACTTTCTGCGGTTCCTTCCCTTTGTACCCATCAAGTATCCACAGCTGCTGAATGTAGGATACTAGAGTCACATCCCTGCCCAGTCATTTCACTGTCTATTTATTAAGCTGCTGTGCATGATCTTTTAAAATTCTCCTTTGAACCCGCTAACTCATCACTTTTATCATTTTGCAAACCTCTCCCATACCGCATCTCAGCTTTCTCATCTCCAAACTGAAGAGTCGTGGCCACAGAAAGCAGCTTTTCCATCCCCATTTTAGTGCAACACCTTCTCCAGCTACACCACTGTCTTCACAGGATTAATTTTACTTCATTACAGGACTAGATATAATAAATGAGGTCAAAGTGCAATTTGGGCAAGTCTGCTGTAAGGAGGACCAAGCACCACAAGAGCTACGCTGGTACACCCTCAGTGCAGAGAGCAAGGAGCTCAAGGAAACCAGCTCAGGTCCCACAAGCAGTAAAGTTTCGTTAACCCAACACTGCTCTTGCACATGAAGGAGCCCCTTTTCTCAGCACCATGAAGTCCTCCAGACATGGGACAATCCTCCTGCTACCATGTTCTTTCCAACCCCAGAGGCAGTTTGGCCCCACTCATCAATCCCAGCCCTATGCTGCACTGCCCACCATAAGTGCTGGAGCATCCAGTTCCTCTGCCCACAAAGAGAGGAAAGGTGCAGTGGCACAAACAGCAGGCAGCTTTCAAGCTGACTGACACTTTTTTGAACCTCAACGGAAGTTGAAACTTGGTTCAAATTTCATTTTAAGTGGTCACTCCTCATTCCTAGGGCTCACATACATCAATGTCATAGGCAGCGGGTAATATATTATGTATGTATTCCATGAGCGACTACACACTCAAGAAGTATGAAATACTTTTTGTGTTCTACTTATGTATATACAAAACTACTAATCAGCAAAAGGGTAGGTTTCACAGAAGAAAAACCCAAAGTTTTACTAAATGTCAAGTGCAAAAGTAGTCTTGAAAACAAAGAGGAGAAAAAAAATCAGCTTAAGAAGATGTTGTGGTTTAACCCCAGCCAGCAACTAAGCCCCACACAGCCACTCACTCGCTCACTCCCCCCCAGCGGGATGGGGGAGAGAATCGTGAGGGTAAAATTGAGAAAACTTGTGGGTTGAGATACAGACAGTTTAATAGGTAAAGCAAAAGCCATGCATGCAAGCAAAGCAAAACAAGGAATTAATTCACTGCTTCCCACGGGCAGGCAGGTGTTCAGCCATCTCCAGGAAAGCAGAGCTCCATCACATGGGAAGACAAAACACCATCACTCCCAACGTCCCCCCTTCCTTCTTCCCCAGCTCTATATGCTGATCATGACGTCATATTGTCTGGAATATCCCTCAGGTCAGTTGGGGTCAGCTGTCCCAGCTGTGTCCCCTCCCAACTCCTTGTGTCCCCCCAGCCTCCTCACTGGTGGGGTGAGAAGCAGAAAAGGCCTTGGATCTGGGTAAGTTCTGCTCAGCAGTAACGAAAATATCACTGTGTTATCAACACTGTTTCCAGCACCAATCTAAAACACAGCCCCAAACCAGCTACCGTGAAGAAATTAACTCTATCCCAGCCAAAACCAGCACAGAGGACAAAGGGAATAAATACACCAAACTGCAAACCAAAACTAATGTTTTGGCTTAGGAGGGGGGGAGGAACCCAGCCTGTATTTCTGGAGAGCTGAACCCTTCATTCCTGCTATGTGCTGTTTTCATGACCTCCACACTTTGTGAAAAAGGCTATTCTCCTACTTCTGTTAACCAGATTAACTCATGAGTCTGCAAAAATATTCATTTGTAAAGCCCACAGGAACTGCTGACGTTTCTCAAGAAACCCCCTGGGATTTCAAATTCTCATCAGCAGCATGTGAGCAGTGCCATCCCTGACCACAAGTTACCAGGGAGCTCTGCAGAGGAAACATTTCTGTAGGAGGAAGAGGTCTTTTAACAGAAACACCATGAAGCAAACTGCTACTCCCTCCCATTTCCTTCTCCAGCAGGCTCCCTGCAGGTCTTCTCCATGCTGGGCGAGTGAGACAAGAGGAGCACATGCATCACTCTTGCATGTAATACCCCTCGATATTGTCCAGGATCCTCCTACCCCTACATTAAGGGGATTCTAGGTCTGTCCTGGCCGAGCAGAATTTCCTGGAGCTCCTGTACCTCCAAGCATAAGGTGCATTTCTTTGACTTTCCTCAGTACAACTGAAGATAGCAATTGTTTCAAAGTCTCACACTTCAAGAGGAACAAGAGAACACACATGGCAGATATTAGTCCTATGGCCTAAACGCTGCCCAGAAGGCGCTCAGACACAGGTATGGTTTGGCACCAAGAACTTTCCCGCAATGGGACCTTGCTGCCTGGAGGATGAGGAGAAAGAGACGTGAATGTATTCTCCACCCTGGCCCTCTTCTGTAGCTCATCCCATGGGAACATATTTATCTCTTTCCTCCTTGGAGAAAGGAACAGGAGAAACAGGTCCACCTTGATGCTTTTTTGTCTTGGACATCCAAAGATTTGGTACACCAAACGCAGCACACATCTCCTTTGTTTTTAATGAGACCATTGACTCAGCTCCCAAAAGATATGCAAGAATTTTGTTTTATTTTTAAAATACATTACTGAAGCCAGAACTGTTTCTCCATTCACTTTTGCTGCTTTGATCTTGGCTGAAATATATTACAAGAATAACATCGAATGGAGAGCCCTGAGTAAAGTCCAACCCAAAGGAAAGCAGTATCTCTTTACAAGTGCACATTGACCATTCCGTTTCAAAAACATCAGATTACTTGTGCAAGGATCAGTGCTGGAAGCCACAATCTTCACCTGCACACTAGCTGTCAGCTGCAAGGATGTTAGATAACTGGAGCTGAAACTCTGAATAAAGCAGACTTAGCCTTGCAGAGCATGCAAGGCTTATGCCTAAAGAACTCCTGTAATACATTGTAATCACAACTGCATTTCAGCCCAGTATTATTTTCATAATAAGCCTGGTTTATAGAATTTTACATCCAGGTAAGATCTAAAGGGCTATTTCTCACAGAGTAGCTATATCCCACTCTCAGGGAAACCTCTTCTGTTTAACATCCACACTGCAGGTTAATAAATGCCATAGTGTCATTTCCTCCACTTGCTGGTTTTAGCTAATGTCAAAGGGTAACAACATCGTAGTAGGAACCAAGCGTAGAAAAGGGAAACAGCAGGCACCAATAATCTCAGGAAGGTTTTACATCCTTCATCCAAATTCTTCTAGGTTTACTTCATATCCACATTTATTTTGAAGAAAAGCTCTGATTTATTATCACTGTCCAATCCCATGTACTGAATACCAGCAAGTTGCTGGTGGAAATAACTAGATCTAGATGTCCCTCATTTCTGAAACCCCAGATCATCAGATAGCCTCCCCCTTTTCTAGAGTTGTACAATAAACGGAGAATAAAAGTGAGTTTGGTTCAAAGTTTGTTGGGGAGATTCACAGATCCATCTGGCATTTCTTTTTAAAAAGCAAAACAAAACCAAAAAACCCCCTACCACCACCACCACCAAAAAAAAAAGCCCCTTAAACTACTACTTCAGTAGTATTAAAAAAAGACAGACTAAAACTCCTTATTAATAATAATTCTCAGGTTACCATGAGATTTATATTGGGAACACTTGAACCATCCTTCCTCCCCTGTCCTGCATTTCAGTCAAATTATTAAAAAATACCACAACCATAACAGGCTTTAAGGAGCCATTGTGTCCAAGCCAATACACTGTGTTTTCCAGGAATAATAATTGTATCAAACAAATGAGCAGTGTGATCATGTTTATGGAGTGAAAAGGTGAATGAGCAGAGATGTTATTAAAATTGTACTTTTGCCTGATGTATTTTAGGATTTTTAGATTTCAGGATTTTTTGGTATTTGAGTGACAGATCATTGCCTAAAACCAGGCCAGTCCTCCATGTTGCAGTAGGAGTGAACAGGCAGGGTATCAGCCCACACCTCTCACCATAGCTGGCCCCACACATCCATGAGCCCACCACAAAGTCCTCCATCCTTTTGTAGGAGGATTCTGCATTTCTGGAAGTGTTGCTACACAAGAAAGACTCTTGTATTCACCGTTTGGAAGCAAAAAATCCAAACAGGCAATTTGAATCACTCAGCTGCACTCCCTGTTCCCCCAGTGAAGCCCCACACTAGAGGCACCCCTGTCGAGAATCAAAGCCCACATACCTACCGGCATCGGCTGAAAGTTTTTAACTCAGATTTCAGCCAGGAGGTGGGCAGTGTTTGAATGGTAGCTAACCAGTCAGGAGAGAAGGGAAAGAGCTAAGGCTCCACAGTGACAAATTGGTCCTGAAGCAGGAGGAAAAGCAAGGACATCCCATGAGTCCACCCATGCACTTTCTTGATTGTCCACCCCAGCTACAGGAAAGCAGCACCAAGACAAATGGGTACAACATGATCTCCCCCAAGGAATAGTTTTCTGCCAACTTTCCGTCTTGTATCCGTTGTCGCAGGCTGCGGATGGGCTGCCGTTCAGAGGAGAGGCCAGTGATGGATGCTGCCCTGACCTAACAGCAGCGAGGCTTCCAGGCCTTGACCCATGCAGGTTCCAATTAGCCAAAATTAGTCAGCTGTGGCCAGGGTTTGTCGTCCTTTAAACACCTAACTGTGTGAAAGCAACAGTCCCTTTCTCCAAGTTGCCCACTCAACCTTTTGTGGCCTTACACCCTTCCCCAGGGAGCCTCCTTCAGTTTTGTTTCTCCCCTTCATGAGCCATGCCAATCATTAAAGAGTCTTAGCAGCCCCATTATCATCCTGGGCAATTCTTAACTCATTAGGCTTTAAAGTTGTTGGACTGCAGAAAAAAACCCCAAACCAAGCAAATGCTTAAGCACGATAAAAGGATGTTAATGTTTTACCCCACCGACAATGACTGAATCTGTAGGACAATTATTATGGATATTTCCATGGGTTTAGTGTTACTTTTTCCTGACATGAGGTCCTTTGGATAGCATCTAATTAAAAATGGAGGAGTTTAATCTGCAGCCAACCTCAGAGCTTGATTTGAATTCTCCCACTGTGAACTTTCAAACATGGAAGCACGCCTGTTTGCACCGACGGGATCCAATATCCTGCCTTCGCAATGGAGTTTTTACTTTTTGGCAGGCTGCATGCCTGTGATTGTGCCAGACTGCAGCATTAATAATTCACTACCTGATCTGATCTTTCAGCATGAAACACAAGTAAAGACGACATTAAGTGCTTCTTGGACTCCCCTCCTCCGCCATTCTCCTGTTGTGTCTTCAGATTGTGCTTAGTCTAATGGGAATTTAGTATTAAATTAACACAAAAAGTCACGTCTTAGGAGGTCAAAACCACATCTACTGCTGAAGAGTGAAAGCAGGCTTTCCTGCTGAGTTTACCTTTAAAACCCACATTTTTATTTTTGTTTGAATCTCTGTATCAGAAAAACATGAAATGTGTTTAGATTAGGATGCAGGAGAGGATAGCAGAAATTTTAGACTCCTGATGAACAGCATATTAACACTTTTACCCTGGTTGCGTGAAAAGGCAGATTACCTGCAGAGATGAGAGGACATTTCCCTTCACAAGGGGAAGAAAACCATTTTCTAGCAAGATTTGCAAGTTTTTCCTCTGCATTGCAACAGAAGGAAAACCTTCTTTAGGAGAGAAAACTGTACCAAAACATTTTTATATGGTTGAAAATTGTCTAAGCCATTTCACTAGTGTCAGGTAACAGTCAGCCGCAGACACAGTTGCACTAGCTGAAGCAAGGAGTTGTGGCCGAGGTAATCCTGAAAGCTTTCTGCAGTGACAAAGCTGCTGCTACCCGAGTCCTCAATGCCCCAAGCAACATAAAGGTTTTGGCGAGCTACAAATATATTACATCCCAGGTCTTCCCCTTCTCAGGGACTAGATTTTGTCTTAAGTAAAAACAAACCCACACCCCAAAACCTGGAAAGTTGATGAAGATAACCTCAATTTTGACAAAACAGTTTCTTTCAAAGTGTGTTGTGGAACGTGCAGTTTTTCATGTAGTCCTGTGTGCTTTCTATTTGATACCTTAATTATTGCATCCCAAAAGCTATTACAAGGAAGGGAAAATGCTTTCTGTTCAAAATAGACTGTGTTGCTATTTTGCACTCATCTACTGTTCTGGTACTGTTATCACATTAACACTTAGAGATCCCAAATAAGGTCAATGCCTTTGTCTGTCAGCCTTTGTACAGTCAAGAGACAGACCTTGCCCCAAAGACCTTAAAATATAAATAGATAAGACAGACAAAGGGAGAAAGAAAGGGAACATTTCTACCATTGTCACAGATAGGAAATGGGAAGATAAAATGGTTTGCTGGAGGTCAGTGACACAGAACTTGGAAAAGAACACTCTCAAGTCTCTCTCAAGTGTCTTTAACCATGAAGCTGTCCAAAAGCAGCCTGTATTTCCTCCAGCGTTTCATTCAGGTCCCTGCAGAGATGCCCAGAAAAGGGAGCTATAAAGAATCGTTGCAGACTCTCAGAGATGGCTAGTATTCAAGAGGAACTTCTGAAAGGGGGCATGGCTGAAGCACTAGAAGTTTGACAAAAGCTAAGTCCAACAGCAGAGACTAAAAATCCCAAGTCTGGACTCAACTGCTAAGAGCACACAAATCTCCAAGGAAAGCAGGCAGGGCTGGCCCAGCCCCAGAGCTGCTCCTCAGTGTCCGTGTCAGCAGAGAAAAATGGGATGCCATGGTCAAGAATTCACTCTCCAAGCAACAAAGGCAAGAAAAATCAGGTAGCACCTGTGGGCAGGAGGGGAGGATGTAATGGCCTAAATTGATCTGCTTTTGGTGTGTCAGTGACAGCACAAGTATATGGAGAAGATGCCTAGTTTAGTTCCCCATGCCCCAGAAAGACTGATATATTAAAAAGACAGCAGGACCTGTCTGGGGCAGAATCAAAAGAACTGAAGGACTAAGTTCACCACTGCCCTTTTCACTTTTATGGAAAGTCAGAGCTGGGGGGAAAAAAAAAAAAAAAAAAAATCAGACCTTATGGCATAAGCCATTCTGCTGAAGAATTTGCACTTCAGCCCCATTTAGTGGCTGGAGTATGGCCTGTCATCTGAGATTTCCCATCCTTTATTCATTTTTCTCCTTGTGTCATGAAGGATGTCAGAGAAAGAGCTCTCCCTTACAAGCTTTATGTCCCAGCATATCTGGGGGCAGCTGGCTCTGTGATTAACTGTGTGCTGTGTGGTGGCTCTTATCCCTGACCATGACATGCCAAGCAGGTAACGTTAGAAGTCTTATGTTGAAATAGAGTTTATGAGTCTGTTTAGTTAACCCAGGTTAAGTTCTGCAGTTTCTCTCTGCTTTCTCTGCCTTCCCTCAAGCATAACTGGTCACAGGAATTTGCATTTTTTGGGTTTTTTTGAAGCCTTTGTCTTCACAGAGTTGCTGGTGTTAGATCACAGCAGGGACACCTACTGTAACATATAAACTAAACAGCAGCGCAGAAAAACTAAGTTGCATCTATATCACCAACAGCTTTCAGCATGGGATTTGTGCTCAGCATTGTTGCAAGACTATCTGCTCTGACCCAGTTGAAGAGGCTTCATTTTGGATTTAGAGTGCAAGTGAGTATCCTGGTCCACACAGCCACGAGAAGAGCTGGCCCCAGCTCAGCTCTGGATTGCTCGCTGGTCCATAAAAAGCAACGCTGGGATTTGTCACAGCCTGGGTGAGCATAAGAGCAAAGTCATGTTTGCATCAGGCTGTGCCTGCTAGACCACTGGGCCCAGCTGGAGGACAGAGGAGGGCTTTTGCAACATCAACCCGGGACAGGATCAATGCCAAGCTGTCACTAACTCCTTCATAAACCAGAGGGAAGAATAAAATCAATTATGACCATCCTGTAAAGCAGGCATAAGGTCTTCAGCAGAAAATAATTCCCACCTGCAATATGGGGGACAGGCACCAGCACAGCAGTACCCCAACCTATAATAGGGTCTTCAATTGCTGCTATAGCCCAAGAAATCAGAAGAGCCCATATTTTACCCAAACCACTGTCCTTTTCCAGTCCTACAACCTGTGACCCATCTTGGCTTTGTCATCTAGGTTTCCCTTTGGAAACTGACACTCCTCTTCCCCCTGTTACCTTGAACACAGACCTTCCTATTAAGGACCAAGTGCAGACTGTTGCTGTAGCTACTGTGGCCATCCAGAGCCTTTACCAATGTTTAAAGAAAGCTTGAATTACTGATGGATGGGAGGCTCTGGCTCACAGTTGTCTTTGCTGCCGGTTGCTCCATGGCTGTAACTCTGCCAGTTTATGCAGCCCCAGTGGGTTTGTTCTTGGCTCTTCCAGGGACATTGCAGAGCTGTGGGGATCCTCTGCTTTCTAGAGGGAAGGATCCTTCCCCACATGCATGGGACCAGACCCAACCAAGACCGAGAAATAAGAGAGTTAAGAGAAACAAGCACATAGCCAAGATCAGGAACACAGCCTGCCTAAACAAGATTGATGATATGTTGCATAGCATCAATTTGTCCATTCTTAACCCCGCTCTTGGAATACTTTGTTGTCTTTTTTCCCTTCCTCACATCTATTAATCTCTCCTCCACACTTCCCACAGACAGTAATATCTTCTAATTCCCTCCTCTCATTTTTCTCCCCAAACACACACAGCCTGCTGAGCAGGGTGGAGAGCAGAGGCCCCTACTAATTGGAATGGTCATGGAGATAGTTCGTCTCGCAAGAGCAACACCCGCAGGGCAGCAGGAATGCCCCAGCACCCCATCCTGCCTGCAGACCCACACCTGTCCTTTGTCACAGCTGGGCTGGCCAGACCTGGAATCTAATCCCAGGAGGGCTGGGGAGGGAGGTTATTTTATCTTCAGAGAAAGGCAAACAGGATGGGCACTCATCGATCTTGAGAAAGAAACATTAGCCAAGTCAAACACATGCCGGGGTCTGAAGCAACAGGATGTCCATGATGTAATGCCTGGATTCACCTTGGCATCTTTTAAGGACAGACTTGGAGAGAAAATGAAGAGATGTGAGCACAGGACAAAGAAAATTCACAGAGAACATTGACCAAACCTGTTCTAAATCAGTGCTGGCTCCCCACAACAGAAACCAAATTCAGACTTTCTACTGGCAACCATCACACACAGCACTGTTAGACACATGAACCTGCCACCATCTGTCCTGTATGACCACCCAATCTGGGTCCCCACCTATCACAAGTATTGTCTTCTACTGCCTTGAGCAATTCAGACATCCACCAAAATGCCTTTGCAGGGCCCGCTGCAAAAAGGTTTTCCTCTTATTTATTCTGTGGTAGTGCCCCTGGTGAGATGGAGATCTGACTGGGAGAAGAGCCCACAGATCTCCAGCTGCAGCCAGCCATGGCTCAGCGTGAGCTGAGAAGAAGGCACCTTGGCAGGAGATAGGACCAGTGGGACACCAAATTCCCCCCACATCACATATGATTTTGTGCTAGAACGGATGCAAGGACTCCTGCAGAGAAGCTCCTGCTGTCAAACTTACCTTTATCCAAGGCTATGAGACTGTATTTTTAGTTATTGGCTCAGACCCTCTCACTTCTGGCCAAAGAGCATGTAGGAGGCAAACCAGAAAAGCAGTTGTAACCACCCTCATGCTGTCCCTTTCTGGAGCCAGCTGACAGTCATCCCAGATCACCCAGTTCAGTCAGAGCAGCAGTAGGATGACATTGGGACAGCGAGAAACAAACAGCTCCAAGCTCAGCTAAAAGGCCATCTATCAGGAGCTGAGAAGTTACTTTGCCATTAAAAATGTTCTTTAGATAGGTACAGCACAAAACAAGCTTTCAGCTCTGGTCTTGGCCTCCAGAACCTGTGCCTCACAACACACAGTGGCTGGCACACTTGAGTTAATGAAACTGCTGAGACTGCAAGCACCAGTATGCAGAGGTCTGGTTTCTGAACACTCATGGACTGCCCAGTGGTCTCCATTAGGATTACAGTGGTCTGAATCAATTTCTGTCACCAAGGAAGGTTTACACTATCTCTACACCTTCACAAAACCAGTTTCCTGGCAAAACAGAAGCCAAAAGACCCATCACTTGTCTACAAAACCTAGCTGCCAAAGGGCAAACAAGGAAAGCTCCAATGGGCACAGTCAAAGGCAAGGCTCTGAAGTCTAGGTCATGCCAGCCCTCTGGCAGGAGCTCCAGCATTCTGAAATGGCCAGTGCTTCCCAGGTCTAACTGGCACAGATGGTACCAGGAGGAACCATCATCCTTCCCCTGCAGCCAGTTTCCCTCGCCAGAGAAATGGGAAGAAAAGAAACATAATTAAAAAGCATTGGGGAGAACTTAATGGATAGTCTACAAAATGGGTGGTGGCTCTGAGCTGAAAGTCAAAGTTCTGTTTGATCTACTCATTTACCAGAGCTAGTTCAGAGAGCTAACTACTGGCATGGACCTCAAAAGTTTATTTCCTTGCCAGTATTCCCAGGCTTGTATTACCTTCTTTAACAATAACACTATAAAATTAGACCTTCGTTAATGCTGAATTGCACAGTAATTCACAAAAGAGAACAAACAGACCTAATCAGACCATCCAGGCATTGATTAAAATGAACACCCCTGAGAACGCTGTAATAAAGATTCAACACTTCCAGTACTTGCCATTAGAGACCTGTCTTTTTGTAATGATTTGCTTCATTAAGCCAGCCACCGCGGATCTGCCATCCCTAGTCAGATGCTTTACGACACTCAAAACGATCGCAAGTGGGAGGCAACACACATTCCACAGAGGTTTCCCTTTACCCAGCCTACCTCATGTTCCTGGTTAAGAACTTTTAGTAATTACTTTTAATGCCAAAACACAATGGTTTTCAGCTGATAGGAGATCTGCACATTTCCAATGGGAAATGAGAATTTGTTTTAGAGGGCTTTTGCTGGAAGAATCCATTCAGTAAGTGGGGGGTCTTCCCATTCCCCACTCGTCCTGAAGAAGCAGTTCATATTTCCTTTGGAAGTTTTCATTCTTTCAGTGAAATATAGTTTGGTTTTAAGCTGGAAGTTATAGTTGTTTTGGCTGAAATATCACGTTGTTACCTCTGGGGCTTTAACAGTTTAATTTTACTCTTTTGAAAAAATATTAGAGAAACTCACCTAAATGGGAGCCTTTATCAGAGAAGGGCATTGAAAGTTTTGGAGAAACTTCTGTCTAATTAAGAATTGCTCTTAAATAACATTGTAGTCCTACGCAGATTTAACTTTTCCCTGTTTATTTTATTTACATTCTGCACCATGGTCTCTAGCAGGAAATTTGAGTCAATCCAAACCTCAGAGATATTAACAGCCCTTTCTTGAACACGCTACCAGAGATTTGTGATTGTCAACTTTGTCTTAACAAATATTTGAGTGACAAACCTTTTAAATGGAAGGGTTTTCAAAAAAATCTCTGTTCAGGTTCAGTGCCTTGTAAATTTGCATATCAGAACGGATTCTGACAATTGTTCAAGTTAGTACTGAAAGTGGAAATTGTATCTAAGCACCTATTGGGAAATATTTTTCTTGTTTCTTTTTAAATAATAAGGAAAAATGGGTTCATGGGAGTATTTCTGTTTTTTTTTTTCTTTTTAATTTAAAATAGGCCCAATTTGGAGGTCTACAGAAAATAAACAATTGACATAATTTCCCACCACAGAGACACCTCATCATGATTTTCCATTTATGACCAGCTCTAGAAGTCATTCAAACCTAGCAGTAAAAAGAAAAGTTGTTTTGAATAAGCACCCTTGCCTACCTCTGCGTCCCAGAGCATCTGAAGACCATTGCTGCCCGGGCTGAGTGAGCAATCACATGAATCTGGCTTGGCTTAGCACAGTAGGGAGGGAAAAAAGTCTTTCCTTTGGTACTTTTTTTTTCTCATACCCTAAAAAAAAAAAAAAAAAAAAAGTCCCAAAATCAACCTACTGATCCAACAGCAGCCAACCTGACACTTTATTCACATGCCATGGTGGAGCCAGCCCAAGTGTAGCACCAGAGAGAAAGAGCCAGCAGTAATTTCTCGTGTTTATTTTCTCTTGGTGTGCAAAGTCAGTGCCAGGCAGCACCGCTCACCTCTCAGGCACAGAGCAGGGCCCTCGTGAGCTGGGCTTGGGGCAGAGGGGGAGGCTCCGAGGTTTGATGTTCAGGAGGTCTCAAGTTTTCCCTAGCGTGGAAAAGCCCAGTTTTGACTCCCAGTTGAAAGAAACCCCATCACTATGCCTAGCAAATCCAGTGCTTCTGGCCTCTTTCTGACCTCCATGTCTCTAGAGGGAAGTGTCATATCAAGTGCAATGGAGATTTCTTTCACAATGGCCTATTTCCACCCAAAACCGGACTCATCATTAGAAGCCCTGGCATATCATCAAGTCCTGTGGGGATTACAAAGACTGCTATTCAGATACAGCTCTGAAGAGCATCTAAATTTTGGAGGTTTGCAAAGCCTTTAGTGAGGCTCAGCATGCTACCCTCTTCCTCTTCCCCCTTGACAGCTCCACAGAAGGCACCTAAGGGGCCTGAGCCATGGAGAAGGTCCATTGACTACCACCCACCTCCCAGTAGTGCAAAATACTTCTTCTGCACTAGTGAACACAGACAGGTCAGACCACACACCACCAGCCCATGAGAACAGCACACATTCACACAAGCACACCGAGATCCTGTGCCCCCTTGTTTCTCCCCCAGACTATTACCCACTGACTGCTCTGCAGAGAGAGAAGGCAAATAACATACAATGGCCGTTAAAATTTATTTTAAGTCAACAACATTTGCTCAAAATCCTGAATCCCTCAGCCTCAGAAAGAGATGAGCTTTGGTGCAAATCTGGGTCTCCCCCCAGAAAACACCCCCACCCCAACCTCCTCCAGCACCATCCCTCCCAGGGGCCATTGGACCCTCCTTCTATGATTCTGTAGAGCCAGGACTCCTCTTCCCCCAGGCACTTCTGCAAGGTCTGGTTGCTCAAAGCTCCTTACTTCATTCTTACCTCCACAGCTGCCATGAGGTGCTGGTTCTCCCTCTTATAAGGCCCCAGAAGACACTTGCCTAGGACTAATATGGAAGGTGGGCTGCTGAAAGCGTTTGGAGCCTCCCAAAGTCAGCTCCAGGACACAGTGCTTCTTGTTTTTCAGAGAAGGTCCACTGCACATGCACACCAGAGTAGGAGGTGCAGGGGTGGAAATGGGTAAGGCAAAAATCCCTTGAACTGGCTGAGCATCTCAGCAGAGGATCAACAAGCTGGTCTGTGTGAGGGCTGCAAAAATCAAACCCAGCCCCTCTGGCAGGTGGGTTTTAGGGAATGCAATCACTGGTGAAATTGGGAACATCTGCTAAGAAGAGCTAGGTTCTGCTCTTGGGATGGTCCACAAATCCCCAAGCACTGTGAAATTCACTGACTGCAACACTCCAGCCGTTACCAGTGTCACACCCACAGTCATACTCCCATGGCCCCCTGCCATCCTTCAGCGCAATGGTAGCTCCTTAGGGACCTGCATTTCTTCTTCCCTTGCACAGCAGAGGCACCAGACAGGAGTCCTGCGGAAGGTGACAGTGTGCCAATTTCTTTATTTCACCCTTTGTTTTCACTTTTTTTACAGTTATTGTAGAGCTGGGAAGGGCTCTGAGATATTTGTTCCTAGCAATCACCCTGATTATAATGTGGATGGGCTATGGCTCCATGTTGAAGCAGGTGAAGAGGGCTGTGGCATGTCTTGTCCAGCAGTTTTCCCAATATCAAGCTGATCCACCTCCATTTGTGTCCTCTAACAGTGAAGTGCTTGTTTTATAACCACGGTGGAAAGAATGCTGTGAGACAGATGTTAAAAACCTCCAGAGCTGAATGAAATGCCACTGCCTGCTGCACCACAGTGTAGGAATACCAGCCCACCTCAGCTGAGCAACCCATTCTGCAACAGCAAGGGTGAAGTTTTACTTGTACACATATATTTACCCAACAAACATCCATGATGCTGCCATGACAAGCTTAGTTTTCCCCTTCCCAGCAGCTGCAAATTCCACCTGGCATTAGTTCTTTTTGGTGTATGGGAGCAAGGGAGTAAAATTCGAAAACTAAATCCCTGCGGCGGGAAGGTTGGACTCTGGTGGGGTCTGCTGCAAGATCCAACTCACTCGCTAGCTCTGCAGAGGGGGGCAGTGGGTATGAGGGTCCCAGGAGGAGCAGAGGTGGATGGGCAGCCACAGAAGGGGCTTGAAGCTGTGCCCCTGCCTGGGAGAGCTGCAGAGTGGTGGGCACAAGGATGCAGCCAGCTGAGGTACCTCATCCCTGTCTTCCCTGACCAGCTGTTCAGTGGAGTTGAGCAGAGGGAAGAAGTCTCCACATGGCTTCTTTTGATGCAGCCCAGGATACGGTTGGCTTTCTGGGCTGCAAACACACATTACTGGGTCATGTTGAGCTTCTTACCAACCAACACCCCCAAGTCCTTCTCCTCAGGACTACTCTCGATCCACTCATCGCCCAGCCCGTATTTGTGATTGGGAATGCCCTGACCCATGTGCAGGACCTTGCACTTGGCCTTGTTGAACTTCATGAGGTTCACACAGACCCACCTCTCAAGCCTGTCGAGGTCCCTCTGGATGGCATCCCTTCCCTCCAGCGTGTGGACCGCACCACACAGCTTGGTGTCATTGGCAAACTTGCTGAGGGTGGGCTCAGTTTGCCTCTGAAAAAGGGAGACTGGAAGAGAAAAGCAGAAAAAAAAAATTATTAAAACAAAAATTGAGGAAAAATTTGGGCCAGTTTCCTTTTCCTAGTGTTATTCTTGCTGAAAACATTATAACTTGTTTTTATTATTATTATTTTCTCTTTGCAAATTAATTTTCAGCTTGTTATAGAGGTAAGGGGGGGGAACTAAGGCCAGGGTTGGTCAAAAAAACAAAAACTTTTTTTATTTTTTAAATCTCCATTGAATATCCATTTTCAAAACCAATCATCACCCTCACAAACAAGCAGCGCTTTGCAATCTTTTCAGTCTGCTATGTTTCTATGATTTTTTACTAACTGCATTTATTTTTCTGTTCACCTGTTTCAGGATTCTTTATTTGGGCTCCTGGCAGGGGCAGAGTTGATCTCACACACACAAACCCTGGCCCACAGCCATCCTGCTGACCACAGACAGGTTCCTATGGATAAGCAGAATCCTGGTCTTCAAGAGAGAGCTGCAAATACTTCCCTAAGCAGTTAAACTCCCCTGCTCCAAGCCAGAGGAAACCTTTCAGATTTATCTTATTGTTCTATTCTGGCCAGAAGAAATCCTGTAAGGAGTTGGGGCAGCAGGAGGATGCAGGGAAGGATATTTTCCTCCAGCCCAGGCTGCTTGGGAAGAGGTTTGTGATCTTCTGGGGTGCCCAGGGTTGACAGCGGAGCACCAGCCCTCAAGTGCTGCTGGTGCTCTAACCCAGAGCACTGGGGTGTTTGAAATTTCAATTATTTATGTGTTCATGCTGTGGGTTAATGCTGACTGACACTAAAACACTGCCTAGATTTAGCTTCATAAAATTTTTATCCCCACTATGAACTGCAAGTCTTTCTCCAATTTCATTTAAAGGAAACAGAGTATTGAAAAGCCTACTGAGGAATTCATGAGCAACTAGCTACAACCTCACTTTTCCTCCTAGCCAAATCCTGCGACTTCATTACCATGGCAACATATCATAATTTTAATTCCCTTCCTGATTGCTGCCGCACAGAGACCAATACATCTGCTTGCTTTCCTAGGAGCCTGCCATGCACTTTGCAATGGGTATAAGGTGCATGGCACTTGCTTCTTGAGGCTCGTGAGGGATCTAGAAAAAGATGCTGTGTCCTTTTTTTGGGTGAAACACCCAGAAAAGGTCAAGAAAATTCAGCAAACCCAATCCAGGCAGTGCTTCTGGTGCTCTGAGCTTTGGGCATCTCAAACGTGCAGACATAGCCCAGTGCAGTGGGAAGAACAAGCTTTGTGTCCTTTGTGGGGTTTTACGTATTATAGCAAGAAGGAAAGGCAGCTTCCACCACTATAATGAGAACTGGAAAAGGGATGAGGGGTGTTTATGAAGACATAGGGTCTCCAGCGATCATGAGTCTGTGCTTCGAGTTTTCTCTTATTTTAGCAATTATCACACTCAAAGACATTTACAGGATTATAATCTCTATTTGCCTTACCGCAGCGGATTGCAGGTGCTGGAGATGCCTTTCTCAACTCATTCACTGTACCTGCACAAATACAGCCTAGTTGCTGAGATCAAGCAAAGCTCGCTTCACTGGACCTTGGGGCTGGACTCTGCGCCAGAACCTGAAAAGGGACCTCAGCCTGCCAGCCGCACCCTCAGACTGATGATTATCTTAATTATTTATCTAATTCACATAAAATCAGTTGTTTGAGGCGGAAAAGCCTTGTTCAGACTCAGAGCCCATCAGGGAGCCCTCGGGGCAGGGTGGGTCACAGGCATTTGGTGCTGCTCTGCATATAGAGGACATCAGCCAGTGAGCATTACAGGAGGTTCAGATGGGCTGAGCCAGGGACCAAAACAGTTGCTCCATTGCTTGAGCACGGGCCCGTTAATCAACAGAAGTGATATGGTGCAGCACACGGGGCCCTTTTCGACCCCCGACTTGTCCTGGGCTGAGCTCTACAGCGTTGCCCTCTCGGTATACTCCAGTGAGGATGGAGGGAGCAGGTGTCTCTGCGATAGGCATTTCTGTGGGAATGTGACTTCCCGTTGGCAGAAAATTCTGAGGGTTTTTCCTCTCAAACCCCCCACATTTGACAAAGTCTCCTGGAAATTCCCAGCAATGACAAAGCAGCTCTGTGGATCAATAACTCACCCATGACAAAATGGCCAGCAGCAGACACCCACCTACAGGTGAGCCTTCGGTCTCTGTAGTGTCCATCACTCAGAGGTGCTGATAGAATGGACCTTCTGGAGTTTGGACCTGCCCTCTAAACTCGCTTAAACTGCATTATACATATAAATATATATTTATTATGTGTGTGCATATATGTAATATTTATTATATATATGTATTTATAATGCCCAATTTTGCTGCAGATATCTGGAGAGTCACAACTCATTTAAGCACCAAAGAGGCATAGGAGGTTCACCTTTCTTTAAGGGCAGGAATGAATACTTCATTGAAAAGAGCAGATTGAAATCTTAGTGGTCTCTGTGTAGCTACAAGCCAGCCTTTTCCTGCACCTCTAAAGATCCAGCCCTTCCTCTTGCTGAAGGGTTAAAAATTCTGAACAGAAACCACAGTGTTTTCCTTCTTTTTCTGAGCCTTTTTATTTAGTTACCCTTTCATTATTGTTTTCCTTCATCTAAAATAAAAGTAATCTAAGTAATTATAATCATAAAATGGATGTGAGCAAAATGGGTACTGCGGGGTTTATAAAATACAAATTTCCTTTTTCTGGGAAATATGGTCTCTCCTGCACTTAAAGCTTTCAAGCTCTGCCCAGGCTCCTAAGGTGGCATGAACCCCACAAGGCTTGTAAGGCCTCGAAGAGGAAATCACTTAAATATCCAGCCCTCCTCAGCAGATGCAGGATTGTAACCGAGTGCTTCAACAAGCGTGTGCTTCAGCGCTGCCTTGAACGGGGATGCTGTCCTGCACTGGAGTGGGAAAGGATCATTGTTGAGCATAAATTAATAAATGTCTAATAGATGTGTTTGGTAACACTGGGCGTGCATAGAAATGTCTTCAGTAGGGGCGAATCGTACAGCTCAGCTGAACTTGCTCAAACCTCACTGATTGCCACCAGGCTGAGTATCAGACCTGGATTAGGTAACCTACACCCAACCAGGGATCAGTTCCTCAGCCAACAAAGGACTCCATTTGCTTTGGGTTTTTTTCTTTCTTTTTTTTTTTTTTAAACTCTTTTCTGAAAATGACCCAAGAAAAACCTTCCTTGATGTTCACTAAGCAGTTATTGGAAAAATATCACTCATGTGAAAACAAGGAATCTTTCTTAAAGGTTTAATATATCCAAATTGCTCCAGCCCGGTCAAGTCCTCTCTTCTTTTTTGATGTTCCTTTATTTATTTTTTAACTGATAACTGCTCTCTGCATTTAAGTCAGGTAGAAAGGGGAAATTCCACTTTGATTTAGGAAAGGAAAACACCAGCTATTAGCCTGAGATACCACATAACCTCCATTAGAAATTAACTTTTATTTCCAAATTACTAGAAAATCCTCAGAGAATGGCAGGTCTGAACGTTGGGTCCCCTGGCTTCAGGGGAGCTCCTCGGTCCCCTCTGCAGTGGCAGGTAAGCAGCTCACAGCCTGGCTTTATGTTGAAAAACTACATTTCTTCTTTCATGGTCTGTTTGCCACCTCAGCACTGGGGTATGAACTGTATGGGAGGTGGCAGTGTTTGCAAATGAGGTATACCAGATCCTCTACAGTGTCTGAAATGGACTGCAGCACATCCCAAATAATTAACTTAGTGGTTATTCAGGTGTATGGACCAAAACTTTCTCCACAGATCCTTCCAGAGCTGTTATTTTGCCCAGAACAATCAACCAAGGTTTTTTGAGAAGACTTTGCCTCACAGCTCCTTCTTAAACACTAGTATCCTCAATGGCAAGAAATAAATTCTCACTACTTTAAATAAACCTAGCTCATTTCAGAAAGTCTCATAGCTTTTAAACTGAAGAATTTCTAACCATAAAAACATACATCTCTGCTGTCTGGCGTAGCCTCGCCATGCAACTGTCAGCATTTCCCCGTGCATGTGCAAAACCACAGAGACATCACGTTGTGTGTGATGGACACCCAGTGCGTGCGCACACACACACACACACACGCAAGCCTACGGGAGGACATCTGTGCAAATGTTTCTGCAGCAGCTGTGGCTGAATCTGGTGCCTGATTTGGAGGCATCCGTGCAGCTGAAACATCACCAGGGCTTGGGGGAGCTTCTTCTCTCCATTGTCTTACATTCACAGCAGCTTTGATTTAGCTGCAGAAAGGCAGGCTAATAAGAAGGGCAAGGGCTCAGTATCAGTCATGGGAAGGGTGGTCTAACCCATAGGGCATCTTGTCTTCAGCAAAGTAGGGATGGCTGTGCTGATCCTCCATAGCCTGGCTGTGTGATTTGGGCACATTGCTGAGGATGGGGATTTTCTTGAGCATCCGCACTGATGCTCAGGAGATGAAGATGCGTCTGGGCTGTCACCACAGTATCCCTGCAGTCAGAGCAGAGAAACAGCCACTGCCAGAAGATAGTACAGTTCACACCAAAGTAGATTACCAAGGTAGAAACATTTTCCGCCTCCCTTATATACAGAAAGCTGTGATTTAGAGTCTATATTGACAGAAGACTTGCACCTGCAGCAGCAGGTGAGATGTAGTCCCACTCCATCTGAGCTCATCTGCTGGGCAAACCCTGCAGGCTCTCCATCAGGAGTGCCTCCATCCTGGCTCTCTGGGTGAGGATCAGTGTGGTCTGATGCAGGACAAATGGCTTCATCACAGGTGACAGCAGGACCCTTTCAGGAAAGTATGGAACCCTGTGGCAGTGCTAGGAAGAAGGTAAGACACAGAGATGTGCCTGAGCTGACAACAGCATACCTGATTTCCCCAGCAGGTTGATGGGTCTTTGCTAAAGGCACCAGTGATCTGATTTTCTCCTTAGTTTTCTTCCCAGGTTGACCCAATTCCATAGCCAAGTGCAGGACTGACTCCTGCACACATACTTGTTTATACCTTGGTGAAGCTCTGGGAAGGCAGATGTACCAACAGCAGCCCCATGCAATAACATACATTTTTACACTAAGTACATTTTTTTTTAATGTGCTGATTTTTTGGCAATATGTCAGCAAAGTTAATCAGACCTTTCATTTCTCTAACCAGTTTTAAAGGATTTGTAATATTATACTCAGTTATTGGAGAGCAGCAGGAAATTGTTTGTCTGATTATGAATCTGTTATTTATTGTGCATTAAGAGCACAATCACCTCATGCAGTCAACAGCAGGATATTTTATCCCAGCTTTACGGAGTGGGGGTGGAAATCCACTGTCCCATCCTACCAAATGACATAAGCCTACTCTGATCTCAGAAGCCACCTCCCGAATACTAAGGAGCTGGGACATAATGGCTTTTAAAGAATATAGTTTCCAATTAGGTCATTGGTTTCAAACACAGGGTGTACTAAATTAGTAACATTTGGTGGTAAATTTCTTTGAAGTTCTCATTAATCTTAGTCTTGGATTTGAACTTTTCTTGGCCATGTTCCTTATAGAATTTGGATCCCAGTTATGTCAAAACAACTGATTAGCCCCACAGTTTGAAGGCAGGGGGGATTAGGTAGAGCGGGTGTTAGATTTCATGAAAGGCCTATTTACCTAGTCGTTTAGCATGACCAAATGGGAGGGCAGCCAACAGGGGCGACGTGTTGGAAAAATTCCAACGTTCCTGGCTCATTAGAGATCTCCACAGCAAATGGTAGTGTTGCATTTGTGATAACAGCCACTGTTCAGATTCAGCTGCCTACGGGGTCTGGACAAGGGCTGAGGACTTTCCTTGACCTGTGGTGGCTCTTCTGCATAATCAGACTGCCCACCTCTTTAGCTCCTGTGAAGTTAGTGGAAAGGAGGAAGTACTTTCAAGGAACATTTTCAGGTGGTGTCCCTTCTCCCTCACGAATGACCTAAAGCAAACTTCCCCAAAAAATCAATTGAATTCTTTCCATCTATTCCGACACTTTCAAAACAAGGCTTCTGAATAGCTCAGAATGACCGAAACCAAGAACTGTTAAGAAACTCAATAGGATGCTCTCATATAGCCTCTATCTACAGAAGCAATAAGTTTAATTCTTGAATTAATGAACCATAGACCAGAGGAGAAAATACACAGTGAGTCATGGCAGCAGTGAACCTTGGGAAGTTCTCAATGGGACATGCTACAGTGAATCAAACCTGCAGCACACTCGTGTCCACAGTGCACATCTCCTTCCTGAGGTTCCAATTAGTCAAAGAACAAAGAAATACACTGGGAGGCCTTTCCTGGAGATCACAGCCCAGCATTAGAGACCTGACAAGCAGAAGACTCAAAAGTTTCATGAAGAAAAGTGCTCTGTCTTACTGAAGCATGAAGCGACTGAGAGCAAATTGAGAGACAGGCTACTGTCAGTCCCCAGGGGACATCTGATCTCGAGCCAAAAAAGAGTGCCAGCCCTGGAGGGTGCAAGGGCAGCGCTATTTACAGGTCAGGTGGATGCGCGCAGGCTTGGCACAGCTTCAAGCCCCTTGTCATCTGTTGCAGTTACCAGTTACTTCCATGGTACCAGAACGGGCAGGAACAGCATTTCCAGGTAGTGAAGTTGTGTGAGACATGAGCCAGCCTTCACAAGGCTCGAGTGCTCTCAGCAATGCCCTGTGAACGATGCTGCTCCTGCTTGTGCTGCAAAACAGTGCCGGTAGTGGAACCGGCTACATCGGTTTGCAGCTGAAATGCATTAGGAAACTGCAACTGGTGCAGCAGTGGCAATGTTTTGTAAGGAGCCCTGAAGACACCAATAGAGCGCTCAGCCACAATAACATGGTATAAAAATAAGTTAAACTCATCTTTTCCTTGAAAGGAAAAAAAAATAATCTTGGGGCTGTGCTTTAATTTGAGGAAATGATTGGTTCAGCTCTTATTTTATATGAAACTCTTGCTTCTATCTCTACACAATCTATCTAAAACACTGCATCGGTGATCAGAAACTCCTCTCACACTAAAATGGAGTGAATGTCTGGGTACAGACCTTGTTCTCACCAGCCCTAATAAACACATTCAACCTTCAGCATGGATTCAGCTTCATTGGCTTTAGCAGGGACTCTTAACATTAATAACGTTTGTACATATGCAGAGGTGTTTGTAGGATCATGGCCACACAATTAATATAGAACTAACTTTAATAAGCCTAATTAGGGTCATTCCCCAGTCGTGTGAAAAGTAGCACTGATACTTATTGGCTGGGGAGGGAGAAATCACAAGTCTGATCGACCACATGTTCCTTTCCCACAAGTTGGTGACCTCAGGGCAGGACTTCAGAAATCTCTCCTATAAAACTGGAGCTACAGAAAATCGAGTTGGCTACATTTAGATGGAGCCATGGAAAATACTTTTTTTTTCAGCACAACATTTTGGCTCAAAACCATTTCTTCCACAGTTAGCAGCTCAGTAATGTCCCTCACGTAATGATGTCAAAGCATGGAAAAAACCAAGAGGAGGAGAAAGAGTGTGTAAATGCCCTTTGAGAAGGACTATATTCTAAAGAAGGGGAGCTTTCTACGGTGTTTAAGAAAAGTTACACAGGCAAAAAGAGAAGCGTGTTCTGGTGCTTGTTGTCTTGCCTTCTTCAGGAAGGCCAGAACATGGACGTAAGCTGCAGCTGAAGGACAGGTGGCACAAACCCAGTTCATTCACCTGCTGGCTTTGGGGCCTTGTTTTGCTACCGTTTATCATGTTCTTCTCAACAGAGCAGTCATTTCCTCCACTTGTCCTCATCTCTCTAGCTTATAGGACCTGTCCCCAAAACAAACCAACGACGCCAAATCCACAGGATGCTGTGGCCTTTCCAGCACTGCCCACCCAAACCCCAGCACCTGGGTCCTGCCCACGTGGCCAAATCTTCATCAAGAACAAAGACCTTGAGCTGTCCCTGAGCTTTCAAAGGAGAGGCTAGCAGCGATTTGAGAGCTGGCTGGTATCTCTGTGCCTCAGGGGAAGAGGTATCCTTTCCTGGGATGGACCGTGACCCAGCCCGACCCACAGCCACTGCCAGTGCTTCCAGCAAGAGCACGGTTGGAGAGAGCAGGCAGCAAACGTGTGTGCTCCACAAGAGAGGGAAGGTGGGAGTTTTCCAGGGTAAAGCATTTCCTCTGGTTCACGTCCAACTAAAAAACATTCAGTGGCCTACAACAGCTTCTCATCTGGCATATCGTGAACCACTATTTCAGCACAATTTACAGCCTTTTGGGGAAGGGAGAACTTGGTTATTTAGTAACTTCCCTGCTCGCCCTTAGGAAGGTCAGATCCTTTTGTTCCCTGCCAGAACAGTGAAAGCCGTAAACTACAGGAAGGAGAGCGAGTTGGGAGCTTGTACTTACAGTGCGGTGCACCTGGATAACCCTGCAAACAGCCATACAATGCAGGGAGGTCACGTATGGAGAAGCAGAATATTATGGGATTGATGCATCAGAGCATGGTACGCAGCAGCAGTGCTGGAGGGCAGCTTATGAGCTGAGTTACTGCAACACAAAGTACATGGACTAGATGCATTTTACTGAGATTTGGATGAAAACTGCTGCTTAAAACCAAGCATTCTGTGGACACCAGGAAGGGCTGATCCCCATTAATTTCCCCTTACTAGCCTTTTTTTCAGTTAGGAGATGGAAAATACCAAAGCAAGCTTCAGATTTTCTTCCCCACAGCTGCTGGTAACTTTAAAGCACAGTGTGGTACCCAGCTTTGCTCCCAGGCTGTGTTGTCAGCAGCTGCCTCAGCTTGCAGGGTATTGCAATGCTTGCATGGGCTTATAGCGTGGTAAAAAACCCCTAAGGCAGAAATGAGACTAACTTGCCAAGGAGGTCCCCCCCCAAGAGAATATTTGTTAATAAATTTTAAAATAATAAGGGTTTTTAAGGAAAAAATTGTTAGCAACATTACTTCTATGCTACCTTGTGTCCAAAGTTTTGTGGATATTTAATTGTTGTTATTTTCAGACACCTTAAGCAGGCTTTCATGGCAGAGACACTACAGCCTCCATCTAGGGGGAGAAGCTGGCTGAACACACAGCTAATTGTTTCACTGAATTTTCCCATGAATCTCACTGAATTTCCAACCAGGGGCTTGGGGAATAAAGATTAAAAAATCCTCCAGGCTCAGAAAATTCACAAGCGAGAGAAGGAAACATCTTCCATTGTTGCTATACATTTGTTAACATTTCATTTCACGAGAAATCAATACAGCCCAACCTGTTTCTGCCAAAAACACAAAACAACAATGGTCCAGGGGCTGAAGCCTACCCGGAGATTATTTTTATCACCCCATCGAGGTATAAAACAAACACTTTTCCTCTGCCTCCCTATTTATTCTGAACAATATTTGTCCAAGAAGAGCTGAAACTTATCTCCAGGAAGTTTGCAGAGGAAAGATAGTGGACAAACAGAGAATCAAGAAAAGCATTTTGAATAGTCCAAGCAAAGATGGCAAAGCAGTAGTTCCCAACATCATCTTCATCTCAGCTTGCTTGCTCAGCCTGACAATCAACATCTTATTATGCAGTCCTAACATTTCTCTGCAATTTAAACAAGGCATCGGTAATAGTGTGTGATCTTCAAGGTCACTTTCTGGAGAGCTGTCTTTAGCCCAGTGGTCGCTAGTTATTTAGGAATAAAAATGACAATTTCACTGAAGCAAATTACATCCTGGAAGTATAATACACTTCAGCAAGTACAATGGAAATGATCAGATGGGAGATCCAGTGTGGAATACATTAACTTTTGTGTGTATAAAGTAGGTTTCTGGAATCCAGAAACATTCCAATGTAGCCCTGAAAGAAATAGTGGCCCCCCTTCATTTGTCTCCAGGTACATGGATTTATAATTACAGTCCATTTAAAAAAGCAATCTCTTGCTATTGTATCTGGACACATCAGTCTATTTAGAGTGTATTTCCTTAGAAGTTCTCTACCTTGCAAAAAAGAATTAATCTCTCCCACAGACAGGGAAATATTACATTCTGCACATAAAAAGCTCCTTTAGACTATCATGCAATTTCCATTATTTCTTTTCCCATGCTCTTATCTGAAGAGAATCTTTTTCCTCCTCCATTCAGCAACTAGCTCCCATCTGCTTTAGCCAGTAATTGCCTGGGGTGTCACAGTAATTCCTGTGATGATTAACTGATGTCATCAAGGCCAGGCTGTGACATCACAGAATGAGCAGGTTTCTTTTGGGAGCAGATGGGTTTATTTATTCAGATTTAACCAACTTTGGCAAATGCCATTGTTGTGTGTATTTGCCAAACCCTCAGGAAGGACTTTCTCACCTCACAGTGGAATAGAAGACAAACTGAGGTTGGGGAAAAGGGAGAACATTTGGCAAAGCATATTCAAGTCAACTTGAAGTGAATGCTTGGAGAAGATGATGGCCTTTTACATATGGTGAAAAGAAGGCCTGATGGATGGGTGGTGATGTAGATCCATGGGTTCACTGGAACATGGCACCAAGGTAGTGACGAGACTGTCGATGGAAGAGGAACATATTTAAATTTACCTGCAATGGACTAGTAATTTCCAATGGGCAGCTTTTGATGCCTTTCCCCATTTCATAATGACTCCATACAGAATGACTTATAAAATGATCATATTCTTAATTCCTATCAAAGTTCATATTCTACCAGCTCAGCTTTGCAGATAAGTCTAACATATCCTAAGCCAGGACTGTGTCACTGACTTCAGTGAAGGAGGCAGAACCAGCCCTGGACAGGGTGTGCTCCTGGGTGCTGGGTGAGCTGCATCCAGGCTCCCAGGGAGGCTCACACTGGCTGCAGAGAAACCCGTTCACAAGTGTCTGAGCGGCATTCAGATTCTTGGGGCTTGCATTCATTAACATGCCAATTTTTGGTTAAGTCGAAGGGGCAGGGGGGGATCTGTCAAATAAGCTTGTAATTAGGATTTTTTTTCCCCTAGTAGAGTGACGGCTTTTGTATGTTAAGTGTATTCCTCCTAGCTACAGTGCACATGCAAAGAATTTTTGAGCAGTGTAATACCACATGCATGCAGGTTGCTAACTTGGAAAAGAAACCCCCCCAAAAAAATTCTAACATCAAGGACAGATCCCTAAACCTGAGCTAGTTAACAGTCTCCTCAGTCTTGCAGAGCCTTGTACTTCACTCAGGTCTTCTTAGATTTGAACAGAGTGGAACCCCTTGTCCTCTTAGCGTCCATCAGAGGTGTGCACCTCCGTGGGAACACAGTGGCTAACTTGAAAGAAGCGAAAAGATTTTAACTGTGTTCTTTTGGAGACAGTGGTCAGGACCACAATGTTGACTGGACTGGACTGTCCTTCACACATTTATTTCCAAACTGAGGCCTGGAAGGACGTAAGAGCCCCGTTGTAAGACCTCCCTGGCTTTCAGCAGTAGGAAACCTCTGAGGTTTCCCAGTTATTTCCAGAGAAAGGTATCTGTCATTTTTCCAGAAAAGATACCAACACAGTTGGAAACATCACAGCTGCTCCCTCCAAGAACATGTGTTGGAACTTTAACCAGCCTCACCAAAACTTTACCAGTTACATCTAAACCAACCTCAGGAATGGCAAAAGTGGTATGGAGGGAAGAAGCTAGGCCTTAAAGATGATGTCCTGGTCTACCCTATCCCAGTGATGGTGATCACTGCCTGGCTGCTGGCAGAGCTGTGCATTGGGAACTCCAGGAGTAGCTGCTCACACACCACAGAATGCCCCAGTGTTATTTTGGGGCTGAGCCATGCTCTTTCATATCACAATATCACATATCACAAGTGCCACATGCAGGGCCACGTCTCCCTCTGCTGACACCGTTATACACACGGGCTCGTGAGCCTGCTCATGTCACCGAGCTAGTTTTTTAGATGAAGCAATAGATATCTGCATTGTGAGATGCTAGGAACTTGGCTTCAGCCTCCAAGGAGCAAGGGTTTGAAGGTGATCCACAGGCTGCCTGTGCTCAGGTTGCAGGTTGCATTGCTCTACCTCATGCAAGATCATCTCACCAATAAAGCCCTGTACTTTGCATTTAATTGAGGAGGCATCTCACAGCGCTAGCGTACATTACATAACATGATGCGTTTAGTGGAAAAATCTTGAAACTTTCATGAAACTCCAAGCACTGAAAAATAATTGCCAAGACCGTGTGTTTGCAACTTGATATCTCTGCTGTGCTGCTTCTCAGAGTGGCTACAAAATTCAAAATAAGTCTTCAAGTCTGCCAACAGTTTTTGATCAGAGGCACTACATCAGAGCATCCCGTCTGGTAGGAAAAGCCAGAATAATGCCACCTTTAAATTAATTTTGAGATTAAGTCACTTTATTTGTCACACTCTGACCTCTCATTGACATGACACTCACAGAGAACGGTGAAGCCACTGCCTTGACATACCAGCATTGCTGGAGACCGAACAGATCGAGAAGAGGCATCCTTGTTCAGGCAGACCTCAGGAGGAGCAGAGGAGAAATGCTCTGCCTCGTAAACAAAGGCAGGAGCCCAGGGCTCTGCCTGCAAAGGCAAGCTTGCTGGTGCTGCAGTGTGCTGGCTCTGCCTGCCAAATCCAGCCCTGGTCGCTCCCAGATTCATGCTTGGCCCTTGCACCCATCTGCATGGCACCTTTGCTCTGCATCCACAGCCTTGGCCTCCCGTCTCCTGAAGCAACTTCAGCCCTGCAGGGTTATTTGCTCCCATGCCCAGCAAGCAGGAATGCAATGTTTCACTTCAAAATATCTCATTTTCCCCTAGGACTTCTCCAGAGCAACTAGCAGAGGTCTGAATAAGTCCGGCTCCCATTAGCGGTGGGACCACCCATGCCCTCTTAGCTGGGCAGAGGACCACTAAGGCACCTAAGGGACATCTGGGAGAAGTATAGCAAACACCAAGGGCAATAGCCACTGTGACCGAGAGACAAAAAGGGGCTCATAGGGTGTGCTATATGTCTGGCCATACTCTGCCAGGCTAAAAGCCACTGAAATCTAATATGTCAAGTGTTTCCTATTGACTGGCCTTAAACCTTGAGAGACAACTGACCGGCAGGAAACACATGGTTCAGGCATGTCACAATGATTTAGACTATCTTAAAATGTCCCTAAATCTTCATGTATTGCCCAATTTTATGGTGTCAACTGTCCCAGCACTTCGAAAGATTCAAACATCCCAAGGCTGGGAACAGGACCAATTTGCAGAAAGCTCACAGACACGAGATTAAAACCTAAAACATTAAGAGCCTTCTGGGGTTTGGGTTTCCCCCCACTTCCTCTCTCGCTGGAATCAGGAAGCGCAAAGAAGCAACTGTGAAAATAAAACTTAGTTTCTTTTCAGAAAGTTACTTGAACTTTCTGAACCTTATGTTTCATTCCCATTTAGGGCAAAGCTCCAAGACAGTTATTCCTGTACTTAAACCAGGTTCAGTCATCCTTAGTAATTAAGGGCACTAGATCAAAAATTAAATTTATTGTACCAGTAACACAACCACAATGGATCTTCATAAAATTTAACCACATGGAGAAGTGGGTTGCCTGAGATCTGCCATTCAAGCAGGCTTTATTGCATTTATATATAGAATCATGAAAAATAAATTAAGAATGGGGATGACCCTTTGTCTACCTAGAGGCCCACGAAAGATGTTTGCCTCTGATACAGTTTGAAAATTAGCATTTTATAGGGCCTGGGATGCTGCCTGACACACAAAATACTTTAAAATTCTGTAAATAATGTAAGTAAATTAACAAGAGATAGTGACTGCAATGAATAAAATATAAGTTAAGTACCTTTCCGTTTCCTCTGAAGCCTAGAGGAAAAAAGTGACTAGATTCAGCTCTTTGGGGAAAAAAATTGCAAGTACTTGTAGTGTTGGTAGGAGAATACACAGATAATTTAAAGAAACACTGAAAAGTCAGTCTGAAGCATCTTCAGTTTAACTATTAGAAAAGCCAGGCTTTTGTGGCAAAGATGAGTCCCTTGGGATGAGATTTAGCCTTGTCTGGGGCAGTCCAACACACATCAAGTGCTCAAGAAGATCACCAGGGATCACCAGGAGCCCACCAGTCTCCTTCAAGGAGGTTGCTCCTGGGGAGGCTAAGCACAGCTCAGGGGGCTTCCTCCTTCCAGCACGGGCTGCTGAGCCCCACCACAAAGTCTTCTGCTCTCTCCAAAACAAGTCAGAGCTCAGAGAGCCAAGGAAGAACAGGGAAGTCAAGTTCAGTGCTTCTTGCTCTGCTGTAAGGGATGTGACTGTAGCAGACATGCTTCAGGCTAAAGAGCATGACCATCACCAGCCACAAACCACTTCCCACGGTAGCACAGGGCTCTCCCTGCTTCATTAAGTTCACCTGGGAGCCTGGGCATACCTGAGCAGTCCTTGCATGGCTCTGTCAGCCTGATAGCATGTGGTTGTCATAGGACAGAGGTGAGCTTGGACCTCCCTTAGCACTGACTGATGTATAGATGGGGTTGCCCACTTGCTTGCACAGCCTCCTACATCCTTTTAAACAGAGAAACAGCCATGAAGATTTGATATGACTTTGGACAAGACAATTAGTTGCTCATCTGTGAAACAAAGCACATGTCCCAAAGGAGAGTTATGAGGTCAATTGCATTACAGTTGGTGAGGCATTTGGTTGACACAGCCTCTATTTTTACATTTACAGTTTGGATCTGGTCTTGAAGCCCTAACCTGACATCCCTGGCTAAGGCAGAGCGGGAATCTTGCAGCAGCATGCCGGCTCGGAGGTGCAAGCCTTATCAGATGGGCTGGAAATATGACAGCAAGAGCCTCTCCCAGGATGTTTTGGCTTGTGATCCGAGATGAACACCTGGAAGCCAAGAGGAGCCTGGAACAGATTAAATGAATTGGCCAGACTTTCTCATCTTGTTAACATGCTGCAGGCTTCATTTGTGTTTTGGGCAGGGATTCAGAGTGGTTCTTTATTTGATTCAAACCAGATAGCCCATCACAATCCAAAACTCCTGCTCGTATCAGCATCACCCAGATGCTGTCCCTGCAGAACAAAGTCTTTGTGACAAGAGCATCTCTGACAAAATCATACAGCACACACACAGACTAGGGGTTTGGTGCAGATAAAAACTAGCAGAATATTCCACTTTCTCTCTTCCTTTCCACCTTCCATCCTCTATTCTCACTCCTCTACTTCTAGTTTCCCTGCTCCAGATCACAAGAAGATTCAAACCATGGCAGCTTCCAAACCCTGCATCAGGAATTTCGGCTGCAGCCTCTGCAAGGACAAAGACTAACAACATCTCCTTGGAGAGCCTTAACCACAGGAACAACATGTGCCGTGGCTGGCATGCCATATCATCATGTCCCACTACCCCAGACAACAGTTTCTGTTAATTTTCCTCCTGAACAGCAACTTTCTTATCTCATATTTATGGAAGTGACTCAGAGGTCCTGCAGAGATCATGTTTCTTTAGCTATCTCATGGCTTCAGAGATGTGCGGCAAGGACAAACATGTCTAGATGACACCAGCAAGAATGCACACACACTGCCATAGCACTCTCCTCTGACCCACCATCCCTGTTTCACCCAACACTCACAGAAACTTTCTCTCAGGGAACACGATGTCCTGTAAGATATAAATTAATTTAAATTTAGTTGGGTGGCAATATTCAACCAAGAAAAGCATAACATGGCCAAGGACCCAGGATAGCAACACTACAGGCATGAGACAAGGTTTCTCTCTATGCTGCTCCTAGACCAAGTCGTTTCATGACCAGTGAAGTCCCAGAATGACTATTTGCATTTGCAGGTACCAAATAAGAGCCAAATCCTTCAAGAGAAAGGCAGCTTCTTCTCTTGCCTCTCCTCCTGCTAAGGACCCAACATCTCACCCACCATTTCTATGTGATTCATGCTGACAGTATGAAAATATGCTCCATGCTGGCATTAAACTGCTAACATCAATTACCAAATCAAGAAAATTGAAGGATTTTATCAAGTACCATTACTGCCAGATCTACCTCTGTGTAAGGCACTCCAGCAAAGATATAAATTGTTAGTTAAATGGTATGGAATGGGGCATATGGCCCTGCTGCTAGAAGAGAGCTTGGCTCACAGGTGGGGGAAATGGTCGTGACCTGTGCTTCCAGGGAAGCACCATTAGTGCCCTCTCAAGTCTCTGCACAGCCAGCCTGAAGCAGGAAAAAATTGGGTTCTACCCCAAACTCTGTCATTTATTCATTTTATGATGTTGGGCAAGGTACAGCCTCATTTTTGCCTCAGTTTCCCTAATTTAAAGTGGAAGTGATCCCAGCCAACTTCTGAAAACTGCTTTAATATTCATGGGGAAAAAAAACCAACCAACAAAAAAACCACCACCAAAAAGAAACAAAGGTCTTAGAGATTCATCAGTATGAGGAACCAACAACTATTTTTTCCCTTTGCAACAGCGGAAGTCTATGGTAAAGACATTATATGGCTACAGGCACTCATAGCTGGTAATGGGAACAACACAAGAAGTGTAGTTCCTTGTTCGATAATTTTGGTCAAAGTAGCCACTGCTTAGGGGCTTTTGTCTCAGAGGATACCAGGGTTTAAAGTTCATTGCTTTACAAGCAGGCAGAATGGGTTTGTTGTTGTTAAAACCCTTTTCCATCGAGAACTACCAAAATAATTTGCCTTCTCTACCCCCCTTCTTATTCCCCTGCCCTTACATACCAATGCTATTGATTTAGATCTAGCTTTGTTTAAATGCCATTGGAAGCCAGTGAGAAAATTTTGTCTGTCAGAATTCCCCCACCTATCAATTTTTTTTTTTAAAGAGTCCTGAAAGTCCAAGTTTCCTTCAGATCAGGGCAGCCAGCTCCCAGCCCCCAGCTCGCTGTGCCAGGACACCTGTGGGTGCTCCTGGGCTCTCAGCTTCATTTCAGCTCCTTTGTTCAGGAGGGGATGCGCACCCACAAACCCCCTGCCTTGCTCACAGGGCTTTTCTGGAAGACAGACAGTCCCAGAGAATCTCAGACACTATAGCACGTAAGGGTGGGGTGGTGGGCCAGTGCTTTAGGGGAAATTACAATTAAATCCTACTCAAACCTGGCTATCCTGGGCTCAGGGCTGGCCTGGATACTGGCTGGACAGCCCAGGGATTTCTGCTTGCATGCACTTTGGTGCTCTAAGGGAAGCACAGCTGAAGGGGGCTGCTCAGCAAAGTGTTCAGTAATTTGCTATTCTTGCGGCACAATCAGCCTGATTTACACCAGGAGCCGCTCCTGGAGGAGACCTTGACTTCAGACACATCTGTGAAGTGCTCGACGCTGCACAAGGGACTGCAGGAACTGTGCTGTGAGACCCAAAGTACAAGATGGCGCATAGGAGAGAATTAATCAGTCTGCTCTGAAGAAGATATTCTCCTTGCTGGGGAAGGAAACAGCTTTGCCTGCATGATGAAAAATTTAAGAACCCCTGGCCTGGCATTTTCCTCCTGGGGAGAGTTAAAGCAGCAGCCAGAAGAGAGAGGCAGACCTTTCCCTTTACATATAAACTGCAGATATGCTGCACCATCTCAGTGAGTTTCCTAAACAAATGGCCCTCCTTGCTCTCCTCAGATCCAGGGGGATGTTCATCCCTTCTCCTCTCCAGAAGAGAAACGACTAAAAGAGGAAGAAACCTTGCCTTTTTAGTTAATATTTTGCCAAGACTGAACTCTCAGAGCTGCACCGCCCCAGCCTGAGCCAATCCCAGCATCTCCCTTATGCAGTGTGAGCATTTGCTACACTGATTTTGCAGGGAAGAGGCTAAATTTGGGCATTTACTAGCCCTGGCATCCTTCCCGGTAATCCAGCTGAATCTCTGACTAAGAAGACGGTGTAGTTACAGAAAAGAGAAGCAGCTCCTTTTCTTTGGGATTTCACCACTTTGCCAGGTTCGAGGGGCTGGGAGCATCGCCCTTCTCACAGCTCAGTCCCCCCAGGGGTAAAACAGGGACGATAGAGACATTATCCAGGTACGGGCACTCATGGCTGGCGATGGGAACCACACAAGCAGTATAGACGGTGGCTGTATTCTCCTGTCCTGCCTGTCCCTCCTCAGCGGGAGACCCAGCTGTTTTCTCTGCAACCTCAGGACACGGACAACGCTGGGGAGGGAACTCTGCTCGAGGGTCCCCAGGGAGCTCTGGCCCTGGCCCTGCTCCATTAACCACCGCTGCTCAAATCCCGAGAGAACTCAACAGGGGCGTCAGCAAGCAGAGAGCGGGGCGGGCAGCAGCGCCCGTGGAACAAGCGAGGCTTTATACAAACATCTGCACCTCCGCTCCCATCGCCCATTAGGGCAAACAAAAACAAAGGCACAAGCTTTCCATTTTCTTCTTTTATTACCCACCTTAAAAAATAAAACACTGGTCAGCCACAGGATTCCTATTTTTATGGAGACCATCCTGCCACGCTATTGCTCCACAAGGACATTATTAATGCCATTTACAGCTCAGCTAATAACTGAGCCTCCGCCACTCTGTAGGTGAGAGCTATGGAGGAGTCATTACAAAGGTGATCCCAGCAAAACCTAATTCTGCCCGGCTGCATGCTGGCAAGGCCAAAGCAGCAATCGTTCTGCGTCCTGGCTGTAAAATCAAATTAAATTAAAGATCCCATTTCACCAAGGGCCTAATACTAATTTGTGTAACATTTCCATTAAACAATGCTGCCTACAGAAAACATACACTAAAGTACTTTGACGATTTAACAGGGAACATTCCAATAGGAAACATTATTAGATTTTCCTATTAAGCTTCTCAGGGCACACACTCGCTTAATAGTTGTTAATTACATTAGCAAGGCTGCAAATTCAGTCCTGGTGGAATCTAAGTGACTTTTGCAAAATTGACTCAGTCCTGGAATTTCTGTAGGGATAAAAGGTAAAAAAAACAACCCAACACATAGATAGAAAATTGGAACAAAGCCATCATGTCACCACTTTTTCAGCAGTGGCTTTAAAACACTTTAATATACTGGTGCATTTTGCTTTCACATTTCCAGAGTGGAATTTTCACTGATTTCCCAGCTTGGCAAAATAATTGGAGACAGCTCATGATATTTGATTAATGGATTTTCTTTTTTTTTTTTTTTTTTGCCAGTGGAAAGAATGGTTGAAACAGTAAAAAGGCTGAGTATTTCAGTTCGGTGTTTTTGTGAAGCCACTAAAAGTGTTTTGTATTTCTTTAGCACATGCTTGTGTTCTATTACATTCAATCAGGATTTAAATACACGCTCTGAGTTAACAAGGCATATAGTGATTAGCCTAAATCAAGATCTAATTACGGAAGATTGTTGACAAATGATTTCAGACAACATGTAAATGCAAGCCAAACAGTATTTCGCTTGCACCCAGCAGAATTACTCTTTTTGAGATAATTAGCTTTGGCCTAGATGTATCATACCTAACATTTGGGTCTATGCTTCCACAGACAGCTAACCTCAGCCACATTTTGGAAGCATCCCCAGTTTTCCATTGACTGCGGAGGCAGCCTAAGCATGGATTTAGGGCTCCACAGCTGTATCAAATTGCTTCTGGCTCAGTCCTTGATATTTTGGAGGTACAATTCCTCTTCCATTGTGCTGTCCACCCTTACACTCTACCTCTTTTTCACTAGTAAAAGGCAAGAGCCTTTGAAAGCTCTTTGACAGCCTAAAAAAGGATTCCCATTTGCAGGGCTGGGAATGGTAACCCATTTGCTAAGGCCAGTGGCAGCACTGGGGTTGAAACGTTCTCCCTGGGACCCCAGCCTTGCCTCAGTGTGCACATGGACACCCAGACCCCTTGGGGTTTGCATCCAGTCCTGGCTCAGGGGCTTGGCCAGAAACCGCGGTGCACAGCCCAGGCAGATGAGACCCGTGAAGGTTTTCTGACATTGTGTCTCTTGCTAAGTGCAAGCACAGGAAGGGCACTTATATGTACAATGCAATCTCTTAAATCTTAATTAGTCATACTGTACCTTAAATTCAATAATGGGCTGATGACTCAGGGCCCTGGAAAAACCTTTCTGTTCATTTAAACATTTCAGTATTAGAAATACTAAATACAGGAAGCACTTTGAATGTACCCAAAACCTTATCCTAATCCCTTCTCTTACTCTGAGCTTATATGATTTCTAACAGATGTGTTGCATTAATAATTAAGATAAATTTAAAGGAAGATTAGGCCTGAATGCAGGTTTCTGGAGAAGTGGGAGGTTATGGAGTTCAGCACAGTGCCACAGGAAGGTAAAGGACCCACCTGAGCCATATTTGTTACTTCTGTGCTGGAGGAACACCATCTCTATTTCCCCCCAGGCTTCACTGCTGTGTCTCCTGGCTGCTGGGTTATAACCTTGGTGGAGTTTTATCAGCCTCAAGAGCTGATCGTCATTAACCCTGAGGTTCCTACTCATTTTCACTTCTGCAGTGCTTAGGAGCTGAAGCGTGGCTCTTGCGGAGGACTTTCCAGTGCTGGGTCCTGCTGGGTTGCTGTTTCCCATCAAGGTGACGCAACGTGTGACAGGGTTCCTCCAAAAACAGTGGCCATCTTGTGGGTGAGCATCCTGTAAGAGCATTCACATTGCCTCATAGACTGGTGAATCTCCACAGCTCATTACACTGAATTAAGCCTGACATGGGTACACCTGACTCACCCCCACGCACAGTGTAGATGGAACACCTGGAGCTGCCCTGCTCCGCCTCTCATCACTTTGGCGAAACAAAAACCTGCATTTTCCTTAGATGTCCATCTCCAAGACTCATAACTTCCAGAGCCACCTGTCTCATTGGCCAGGAGAGACCAGCTCTCCCAAGACTCTCCAGTCCTGCTCCGCTCATGGGCTCTAATCCAGGCCTTCCAAGGTATGAAGGTGTCTCATTTTGACCTCTTCCAACAAGAGCAGGTACAAACACCTGAGGAGGACTTTGATGCCTAGGTACTGCTCTCCGCGTGCCCTGCCACTTCGCTGCACGATGCCCCCATGTCTGGTGAGGAAGGACTCCTGGTGCTGAGTACCAAGGGGGCTGCAGAGGGGAGACCATCTGGGCTGTGGAAGCTGGGTGAAGGTGGAAAACCATGGAGGAGAAGGGGAAGGTATTCAACATGGCATTAGTGGGTAGACCCTGGGTTTGAGGGAACTTTGGATAATTCTCTGCTCAGCCCCTTGGAGTTTGCCCTGACCCTTCACTGAGAGTGGGCGAAGGCCTCCAGCTCCGTTTCCACCCACTCGGGGCAGGTATGTGTCTGCACCTTTTGGAGCGCACCAGAGAGGAACGGCCATTTCCCCACAATGCACCAAGGAGGTGGAAACAAGACACTGCTCCTCTTGACATAAGATTTCTGACAGCTTCGAAGCAGACATACATGAACTGAAAGCCACTCGTTAGAAACCCATCTCCCAGCAATCGCTCATGTTCTGTCATTTTGGCTAAAGTGTCATTTAGACTAATTGGCCTTTTTCAAAGGCCAAATACTACTTATGAACCCCCCTTTAAAACTACATGCAGCCAATGACATCTCCAGTGTGAAGTCGTTCAGGCTTAAAAAAATCTAGTTAAGTAGATGATAACATCAACCTAACTTCTGCTCCACTCCAGGAGCTGTCAACACACAGAACTAGTTTTCTGCAGTTTTTATCATGAAATCCATGATATTTGGCATTTCTCTTAAGTCCCTAGCACAAGGACACACACTATTATATATGCAACTCTCAACTCTCTAATTTAACTCCATTTCTAGCATCAATGCTTGCAAGAAAAAAAAAAAAAGGACTCTAGAAATCACGACCCATATGTAATCGAGGCCTCAGAAGTAGAAGCTAATCCAAAGCAAACCACACACACACCCCCTGCCATCATGCCTGCATTTCCAACAGCAAAGATAGACTCAGAATCACTTAAGATATTGCTCGGCTCAAGTGACATGTCAGGAACAAGGCTCTGGCTCCAGCTAAACCCCCAAAGCAGCACTAAACCCCCAAAAGCACAGAGGGACCTCATACCATCTCACACATCCTGCTGTGTGCTGGGGCTGCCCAAGAGTCCAAGTTTGCCTGGACAAGACAACCCTATTTCTTCACAAAACCAAAGCGTTCCTCCAAAGAGGCTGAATGAGTGTAATTATGCCAGGTGTTTCATCCATTGCCCCCAAAAAACAAGCATTATGCAGGAAACACAGCCTCGGGCAAGCTGCCATGCCAGCAAGGCAAAGGACTGGAAAGGAGAGATAACCAGATAGGACAAAAGGGGCTGAGCCTAGTAAATGCTGCCTTTCTGGCAACTTTTCCCAAGTAGCCTTCTGTGATGGGAAAGAAATCTTGGTTTTGAGTAGCTGATGACACTAGGGATGGCAGAGGACAGATGCAGGAGGGAAAAGCACTTTGAAGTGCAGCTAAGCAGCAGTGTTCTGCTCAGCCCAGAGGAAGCCCCAAGCCACCACAGTCAGTGGGCAGCTGTGGGGGCCAAGGAAGGGAAATTCTAGCCTGAAAGGGGATATTTTGTTTGGGACAGCAGATTTGTTTCCCCCCACCAACCCCAGCTGCAACCCAGACGCTGTTTTTCACATTGCAAGATGTATTCAGTTCTGCTCACAGCGTGCACAGAATAAGGATGTTGGACTGACAGCTACAGACTGCCTACAATGGGCAATTCCACAATTTTAAGGGCACTGAAGGTACAGCTGAGTCTACTTTTAGGAATAAGAGGCTAAAACTGAAAAAAAAAAAAAATAAAAAATGCTTTTTCACCTCAAGGAAGACCTTTGCATCTATTCATATCTGTGCTCTAGATAAGAGAATCTAGTTCTCCAAACCAAAAACTCTCCTCCTGTAGATCAGGCAGGTTCAGAGCCCACATCTGGTCATCCTATGGGCTGCTCTCCTCTCGTTCCCTGCCAAAGGCCCACTAACGTCAGTCAGCTCCATCTGAAACTGCTTTATCACTATGAAAACACGCCTTGACTTTCCTTTTTGTTAAAACCCTTCTGAAATCTGCTACACCTTTGGGTCCTTCCTGGGAATAGCCCTGATCAACATTTGTTTGGGTGTTTATGCTATTCACTTAACAAGTAGCAACTCTGGCGCCTTTCTGCCATTCAGCACCCCATAAAAACATTGAAGTATATCATAACTTTCAGGAACAATCTTTAGACAGAAGCTGTTGCTAATCCACGTGCAGCACACGCCTAACCCACTGAATTTTGTCAGTGGGTCTAGGATTTCAAGGAGATGACCCTTAGGAGGTTGATGACCTGCCTGTCATTCCCTCTGCTTTCAGGCAGGCTTGCAGTGAACAGCAAGCCCAGACGCTTGCCCTACCAGCACACAACTCCCATTAGCATTGCCATCCACATGCTTATATTCATCCAAGAGCTGAACTCCGCTGACCTCGCTTGGCTGATGAGATCACAGTCCAGAAAGGTATGGCTGCAGGCCAGTGAGAAAACAGATGTCTACCATAGACACCACTCATTGATACTTTATTCCATTTATTATTTATTTAATACACACTCCAGGTCGATTAAGGTTCCGTTATTGTGAACTCTGTACTAACATTTTTATAAACAAGGTCTGTCTAAGAATAACTGGAGAGACTCCCTTGTCAGGGGACAAGATAACTGCCAGTAGTTTGTTGCAGGAGGAAGATTGTCTCGATGATGCTTTTTTTTTTTTTTTCCCCCCTCCTGGTTTGTTCTGTGCTTAGAAAGATTCTTATCCTCTGATAAGAAATACTTTGAAAGTTTTTTGGACCAGCAGCTCAGGGCCTTCTCCAGCCCAATGGTATCCTCCCCGAGGCAGAGCTTACCAGGAGTTCAGCGTAAGTCCAGTCTTCAGAATGAAGAGAAGTTGACAAATAGATTAAGTGCCCGAGTACTAGCTTTCCTGGCACAGTGCATGGTTACCCCACACACAGAGAGCCATGGGACGATTTAGATATTTTGCAGCAGAAACCCACTGTTTCTAACCCAGCCTTGCCACCTTTGTGCTGAAGATTTCACAAACAAGCTTTCTTCAGTTGCAGTTGAGGGAGATGGAGGAAACAATCAAGAAAAGATAAGAAGAAAAATGATTGTACCCTTTAACATCACAAAAGCACCTAACAGGACAGTGCAAAGATTGATCATGTGAATATAAAAGCAATTGGGGGCAGAAAGAGAAGGAAAAAAAGTCATCCCACTGGGGCAGGGAAGACTTCTGCCATTGCTGGGAGCCCCTCCATGGGGAAAAGCAGGGCTGGAGACTAAATTCTCCTTTAAAAGAGAGAGAGAGAGATGTTACATTGGCTGTAGTCTTCTGATGAAGAGAGAAATGATTACTCATGTACGTGCAACCAGAGCAGCTCTCAAGTTACTGCTGGCTTTGCTGCTGATGGGCATTTTATTCTCCCTGTGCTCCAGGGCAGTACAGGAACATATCCAGCACCAACATAATTTGTAGCAGCTTCCCAACAATCCTCAGTGAAAACCAAAAAATCAGTACAGGTGTGCCCCACATCCCTTTCCTGCATTGCATTGCATGGGTGAGGGCTAGGGAGCAGCCTGTGCAAATGCTTCCAAGGAGGTATTATCAAACGACATTTTCCTTTATCCAGGGATAATTGATGATCAGGCCATTAGAACAGAGATTAATGTCACAGGGTCACAGAAGATAGTCTAGAAGGGACCTTGAGGTCATCTAAACCCATCCAACCACCTTACAAAAGGCTCATTTCTGACAGATATTTGACCCCTTCAAAATAAGCTGGAAGCTTCTGACCAATATTTTAGCCAAAAATTTTCTTTGGCTGACTATAAAATACTTAATTCATTTCTCCCATATATAAAAAGTCTCTAAAGGCAATTTTTTTCAGGTATTTTCAAAACAGAATTAAACTCTTTTTACTGTGCTGATCAAAAGAGGCACTTCTGAGCTTTAGGTTGTTTCTAGCAAAATAATTCATCTTGGGACAACAAGAACTCCAGGGGGTTATTCTTTTCTTGTTTTTAAGCTTTATGCTCTGCCAAGAAATTCAAGTTGTTTTCATTTTAAAAAATTGTTTAGAATTGCCAGCAAAAAGAAATAATTCCTATTTGCACAGATGCGAGGACCATTCGTCTAGAACCAAGGACACAAGTTGGTTAGGGGATATACTGTGGCACCAGTGAAACAGTAAGGACACTTGAAGGATTTGCTCAGAAGAGTTTTGGTGCAATAAACTCTTTTGCACACTTTCCCCTCACCTTGTTTCTGCCTCAGTTCCTACCTGTGTTGAACCAGAAGGCAGGTATGCCAAAGGTAGGTGACAGACCTTCATTAAGTACTTCACTGAACTTGACTGAAAGGTGCCACCTAAGCGTGCAGCTCTGGGATGACTGATGTGAAAGTGTAATGCAGTGTTTCCCTCCCATAATTACAATTTCATCATGTAATAATAATAGGTAGTGATTGATTGTGACCCTTCACTGCTGCAGGATGTTGGTCATTAGGAGGAATTGATTGATCACTGGAGCTGCCATTTGGCCATGCAGAGCCCTTCCATTGCCTTTTAGAAGGGGAATGAAAGTCTCTAAATAAATAAAACTTTAAAACATCCCAGATCACTATCAGGAGACTCTTAGCCCCTTCCTACCCTCATTGTGTCAGTCAGCAGAGCAGGAGGTTACTAGAGAGCTGCCTCAAAAGGCATCATTTGGGTGCTGTAAGCCCACAGAGATCCTTCCTTGCCACAGTCACCCACCAGATGGGGAGACACTGAGGTAAAGGACAGCAGGGACCATCCCCTCAAGCACCAGAGGGACTGCGTCAGCTGGTGGCTCTGGCACAGGGACAGAGTTTCTGCTCTCTGATTCCTCAGGAGAGCAGAGGTCTAGTCCTCAGATAGGATTCGTATCTGCTTTAATGCTGTAAACAAGAACTGTGGGCTGAGGGACAGGGATCCACCTTTGATTGCAAGCTCTGCCACAGGCTTCCTGTATGTCCTTGGGTAAATCACTTCACCCTTTGCACTTGCAGTGCAGGGATGAAGCTTCTTGTGTCTGAATGGCAGAATCTTCAGGGACAAGGCTTGACCGTTACACAGGGATGCTGCCCTTCCATCCCAGTGTGGCCAAAGACCTCTTGGGACCTCCTATAACAGTCACATGGATCTTGTGCCCTAGGCTGCATCTCTTTCCATCCTGTTGAGAAACCCAGCAGCTTCCCAGGTGACTTTAGGCACCACTTGATGACGGTACATTAACAAACAGAGAGATCTGCTGTCTGACAGGGATACAGCGCCTGCACTCTGCTAGCATCTGCCAGAAGTGTTGTCAAGCAACTAACTGCCTGTAATTGAGCTCTCAGAAGTATCTGCCCTGAGGTGAGCCACAGAGAAATTTTACAAATGAAGATAATAGATGTTTATGTCACACATACACACCGAGAAGCAGCAAGCTACGATCACTCACCTGATAAATCCACCTTCAGCAGCAGCTGCAACAGCTTTGTCCACAGCTGAATTAGGGTCTCTCTGGCAGCATTCTGTGCCTCAGCAAGCAGAGTGAGGCTGCTTATTGCCCTGCATTGAACCATGCCTGGAGCTGGTCATAGTAACCCATATAGCACCACCTTTACCCCACAAATATTAATACATTTCTGCAGATTTCCAGACAGGATTCATTATCCACAGGCATTCACCAGAACATCTGGAGAAACAGGGCCAGCCACATTGCTAACATTAATCAATTCAGCTCCCTTGAAGTCAACATGGCTATGCCAACTTGCCCTTGCCAAGAATTAGTCAATCTTTTCTAACCTATAAGCTTTTCCTGAACTTACTGTTTATTCCCAGGACACATCATTATTTACACTTTTAAATAGGAGAGTAAAGGTGGTGAACAGCAAGAGATACATATGCATCCAGCTGTAGTATCCGAGTGCTGCACCAGAATTAACAACATCATCAGGGTAGGCTAAGGCAGAACTGGGACCTCTGCTTTCAGGATGGAAACAAAAGAGAAGCATGCAGACAGGGTAAGCAGCTTGCCAAAAACACCCCATCCGAACAATCCAGGAACACAAACCAAGCCTCCCAAAACACAGGATTTTGTTTCTGCTTTTTAGATTACCTCCTAATAGGGTTGTGGATCTGTGAAGAACCAGAGAAACTGCCCAAGCACCTGGGGTTTAAATGTTTGAGGTAACATTTTCAGAAATGATTGGTCCTGAAGCCCAGATCCCTGTTAGGCATCTAACTGCCAGCAGTGCCAGTGCAAGCAAATTGTTTTTATATTTTGAAGCTAGAGGCCATAGGAACCTAGTTCTCAACAGCTTTCTGTAGGAAAATTAATGCCAAGAGCCCAAGTTGCTTTTGAAAATGGGATTGTACAGAATTGGAAAAGCACCTCATTATAAATCTTTTAGAGTGCCTGCAAAATGCCAAGAAACACCCAGAGGATCAAAGTCTCCCACCATTTTTCTTCCTTGAGAAAAGCAGAAAGTGAAGTTGAGTCCTTGAAATAGCCAGAACTTCCAAATGTGACCTTCTGCAACGACATCCCAGCTTGGTCATCTGTGCAGATGCAAACAAGGACTGCTGGCTTCATCTTTAGAGAGCCACAGGCGAGCACAAGGGTTAATCCCTTTTACTGGTGACTACCTGTGGGCTCTGCCACAAATGGCAACACAGACACTCAACAACCGTTTCATATACTCCCTTTCCACAGGTAGTCCAGTCTTCATACCCCCAGTCCCAGCACATTGACCTCCTTACGCCAAGAGGTCCTGTGCAAGACCCCTCACCCTGCATCCCCATACTGCTGTACCATTGGAATCACATCCCCCTGACTCTCTGGAGACTGTTATTCACTGTTGATACATAAATACTGTGTATTTTCCAGCACAATACTTGAACAACTGAGTTGCCAAGCGCGTTCTCAAACAAAGGAATATAAAAGCAAATATACACAGAGGAAGTGTAATGAGATCCCTGTATTGTTACCCCTCCAGGAATGAATAATACCAGCCCAACAAATGGCATATGAATTTCCTGAGGACTGACAGCCAGCTAGATTTCTTGTACAACTGTATCACTTCATGCATCTGTGGCCACGTCAAGGCAGACGGAATAAGAGTCAATCTCCACCAGTAGCACAGGGCTACTCAGGATGGAGTGCAAGGGAAGTACCAGACTGCCCAGGCATTCGCTGCTATCTTTTGAAGACTTGTACTTAGCTTAGAAGCTCTGTAGAAGCAGATCCCACTGGATGCCATAAGCCCTGTGGGTCCTGAAGTCCCTTGGACAACCTCAACTGCAGTGTGGTAGGTGAGGCTGTTTTACACTGAATAGAGGATCTGGCCCTCCACGCTGGAATTTGAGGCAAAAACATGAAAAAAACCCCAAACAACCCAACCAGTATTATTCTGTGATGATCCTGAATTGTCCAGGTCTCAGGATCACCGCAGGAGCCCACAGCCCATACTGCAGATGGAGATGCAACACACCTAGAGATGCACATGACTGTGCCCCCAGCTTTTGGGTAGCTATCTGCTAAATTTGACACCACACTTCAGCAGGGCTGTCCTCCCCATGCTTTCTTGGTGCTGTGGGCCCTAGGAGATCTGGGCTTTGGAGCTTCCCCCTAGCAGAGCTGTGTTAGTACTTGGCTTGAAGTTTACTTTTTCCATCATTCTTGTGATTAAAGAAAGCCAAGTACAGTCTGACACATCTGCTGTCGATTCTGTTTTAGTCCACCACTGAACAGCAGTTAGCAGGGGTTTAGATACCGGTACAGTCCAGTGGCCCCAGCACATCTCCATATCTGCCTGATAAACCTTCATCTGCAATCTGCTCAGATATAAGCTGGGACATTCGCCTTTTACCTCCCCTCCTGCTGCAGAGGCACATCCAGCTGTTTAGGTCCTTGCTCCAATCCCCACTGCCCCATCTGGCTGCCTTATGCTGGGTCAGAATTAGCAAAAGTGTTAGTGCCACTCCATTTTCCAAAAAGTTGTTTTCTTAGTTCTTAACTACATGGAAGTTTTTGCAGAGCAGTTTTCCACAGGTGAAGTGGATTTTCCATGGGAAATAATGAAAATCTGAGAAGTGAGTCAAAAAACTCCTTTGTGGTTTAGGGGAGTTTTCCTTGTTGGGCTTTTTGGTTTTCAAGTTTTGCTTTGGCTTAGAAGGAGGGAAGAGTAAGACAGAGTAGAGCAGCTCTGCATCTCCTGCCCACTGAGATGCAGGATCCTGGATCTAGAGCAGGTTGGCCAGAGCCTTTCCCAGTCCTCAGCAGTGACATGTCACACAGCAACCAGAGTCCTCCAGCTTTATGGGCTGCAACCACATGAATGTGATTCACCAGCTCACTTTCCCCCTGTTCCTGCCTGAGCTCAACTTTGGGAGTTCAGCACTGGAGGCTGGCTGGTCATCCAAGAGGACACAGGTGAGAAAGGAAGACTATGGTAAATTCAAGCCAGCAGTATCTCTATTCCCCTTGAAAGCTGCTGGTGAAGCACTAGGGAAACACTGAGCTGTAGGTGACGTCTCTTATCCCAAACTAACCAGCAGCGCAATTTCAGTCCTGATGAGAGTTTAAAGAGTTGCTGCTAGTCATTATGCATTTATTATCTTGGTGGGCATGACCCACTGGGTTTCAGAAATACTTTTACATATAAAGTACCTCTAAGCAACCCCAGCCCATGCAAAGGGCACAGAAAGACAATATTTGAGGTATCCCTACACAGGGTTACCTTTCCCACTTTCCATATCACCCTTCAGCAATCTGTTTACTGCCTGCAGCTTCCTCCCAGGCTCGCCCTTTGAAGGTGGTGAAATTCTGCCAGCTGAGCTCTGCATGCCTGGCATTTCTGGCTGTGTGCTCCCTCCTGCTTTCCCCAAGGGAAAAGCAGCTCTAGCTGTCTGCCCGGGTCATCTGCCAACCAGGTTACCTTGCAGCAACCCAGGCTGGCTGGAAACGGCATTCCTCCCACGGGAGATGCAGTAGGATTGCTCTCGGTGACTGTGGGTAGCAGGCCCTGCTTCTGCAGTGGTTGGAAACAAAGGAATTTTTTGGAGGTTCAGGCCAATATATTTAAAGCACCCAATACTTAAATGCCTTTCTAAATTACCCGAGTTACTTTGATCTGCAGCCGGGACTGGAAGTTTCATAAGAACAGGTATTTGCTAATCTCTTTAGGTTATGCTCAAAGTTTGCCTTGACCACAGAAGGGAATCCGATGTACTGCTAGAGAAAACCCAGGCAGAGCATGGGCCTTTAAATTACAGATTTACCCATATTCACCCATGAGCAGCCAACAAGAAAGGTTCATCTCCAGTTCTTTGCTCTTGGAGCTGCCTGGGCTCAGGGATGGGATACTGGATGCAAACTACATGTCTGATCCAGTCCCGTATGGGAGCATCCTCAGAGCTTGCTCCAGGGACTTGGAAATAAGACAAATTTCAGGTAACAAAGCATTAATGAAAAACAAGACGTGAACCAAAGCAGTAAAGCAGGAAGACTGACACTTCCAATAACCAGGACGCACATGCCTGGAACAGAGCCGCAGACGATAGGTAAAGGAACCAAACCTAGAACTTCTGCAACAGCCTCTATCTATGAAAAAAGCCAGCAATGCTCTGTGAAAAGCACTTGACAAAATTCCCCAAGAACTGCAGAAAAAGCCTCTTTTTTTGTTAGAATAGAAGGCCAAACCAGAACCTGTACATCCAACTTGGTACTAGAAGAAAGAACAAGGGAGGCCTCAGAGAGCAAGGACAAGCTGAGATCCTGGGGTAGAGCCTACAAGGGTTCCTGGGGAAGGAGGCTAGAGTCATGCCATGAAACCCAAGCTAGACTCCCTGCCCCCTTCCAAGGGTGATGCAGAATTATCTAGGGATGCTGTTCTTATTAAAAAAGAAAAAAAATTTTCTTTGCTTCAATGCCAAAAAGTTATATAAAAATAATTCATGGCCAGATTAATGCAGGAGAGAAAGTCATTAGAAATCAAAAAATGAGATAATTCTGCTGTAGACATGAGTGATGGGGAGAAATAAATTATATTTGGCTGACACTACTTAATTAGTTGGAAACATGGTGCTTTCTTAAATTTTCTTTGGTGAAGCTTTTAAGCTTTTGACACATAAATTCCCAGCTAAATAACCTAGATGTCAAAGCAGCCAGTTGCATCTTCTCTGCCAAGCCATTTTTTTGAGCATATTATTTTAAAACTTGATTCCTTTGTTCAGAATTTTGGTTGCTACCAGGGCACAGCATGTAATTTCTGGCAAGAGCCCAATATCCAGATAGGACTTTGTTCCTGAGGACAGCTGGTACCAGTGTCCTCCCTACCGGCTCCTGGTGGGATAGGGAAAAGATCAAGCCAAGACAAATGGTGATCCCTTCATTGCTGTAAGCAGCTTGAATAACCAGTAACACTTAGCACTGCTGCAGTGCTTCTCATCAAGCATCTCAGAGGACTTAATGAGCATGAATTAAGCCTCCCAATTATAGCTGACTGTATAAATAGCTGCAAATAATATTCCTGGAGGATGCTTTTCAGTTTTTAACCAAATTGTTACAGTGACAGTGGCTGATTCTTCCAATCCTGTTCGTAAGCCCCTTCTCAGGGGGAGGAGGCAATTGTGGAGGCAGAAGATCTAAAAATCCTGCAGGACTGAATCATGGTCTGCTGGAAAATAAGGGAAAGCAGCAGTAAACAGAGCAAACAGCTTAGGGAGAAGAGTTTAGAAACAGCAAGACCAACCAGCCTACCCTGTCTTTGGTACCAGTTGCTCCCTCCCAGTGAATTAGCATATAGGATCCTGCAATGATCTGGAATAGGTGTTTTAATGAAATTAATTATAATCTGCATATGGGGGAAATCCTGACTGACAGAAAGATCTGAGGACTCGCGATGGCCATGAGGTTTTATCCAAGCTGAAGCTACCAACACTAACATTTGACACAGGAATTCCTCCCTCTAATAAAGAAGCCATTAAACAAGGTGCTGAACACTTACCTTGCATAGAAATGTTTGAATGATTTATAACTAATTAGTCAGTATTATTACCTTTTTAAATATATGCATTAGGAAAAGAGTTAACACCATGGTTCTTAACCACAGAGAGAAATTGGAGGATAATAAAATTTAGCTTTATTTAAAGCTATTAACAGACAGATCTAGTGGCTAAGTAAGATTTTTGAAAGAGAGAAAAAAAAACAAAAACTCAGAAAGGGAAGCAAAGCAATTCCTATTGCAATATCCTGGTGGTTAGGGAACTGGGACTGCCAGCAGCACAAACTCTCAGCCATCTGTATACCAGTCCCAAGGAAAAAAAAGCACTCATTAATAATGACTTCTTCCTGAAACCAGGCCCCAGTAAAAACTCTCAAGCTTCAAAGTTGTTTTAAATGCATCATTTTGGTCCAAAGCCCAATAAACATGGAACTACCTACAAACCCCACCAACTTTTTCAATGGCTTTCTTAGCACGGACTCAACTCCAAGCTTTAACAGCACTTTTTTGCCTTCGCAGAGCCTGCCCAGATGTTTCCCTAGTGCTTACAGGCTACCCCAGCTCTTTCCTTCCTCATTTTAACCTTCCCTCAACCTCCTCAAAGAGGTCTCCACACCCTCCAGGTGCCACATGGAGGTGCTCACAGCAGCAGCCCTTTCCCTTTCAGGTAAATTTCTCCCTGCTCCGTGCTTTCTCATCCCTGGCCTCTGCATCTCTGCAATGTGACACCCTTCTGGAAGGTTCTCTCAGTGCCAGACCCCAAGCACCTTCACTAGAAATGCCACATTCATTTGCACGACCTGGTTGATTTTTAGATGAAAGCAATAGCTCATCACCTTTCTTCCACTAACCTAGACAAAAATTAAATCCACCTTAGTTATCACCAGCATTAGCAGCAACCTTTCATTAGCTGCCTCTGCCTCACCTACCTCTCCATCAAACCACTCTCCTTCAAGAGCTTCCTCCTTTAGCAGAAGACCCCGAAGATACTAGAAGACCCTTCAGGCCATCTCCTCCAGAGCAAACACTTCTCTGTATTCAGGATGCAACCCCACAAACAACACAGACACTCTGATCTTCTAGATGGTCTTGCCAAAAGAGCATCTCAGAATGGGGCCCAGTCCAAACTAAGCAGGGAAAAACTCCCCAGGAGCCACAAGCCCAGGTGCAACTGGGAATAGCCTACAGGGAGATGCAGAGGACAGTACAGATACTGAAGGCCATTTCACAGGGACTTACCTCCCCTTCCCTCTGCAGCACCAGTCACCCTGCAAAGGAAAAGCACCCGCACCCTTTCCATCCTAGAACTGAGTAGCTCTTATAAAATACAAGAACGAGGGACAGCACTCTATGAGCTGTTGCAAAACCAGGTTGAGCTCAGACCTAGGCTGCCTACAGGACTGACATCTCCTACAGAATTAGCGGAGGAGCACCTGGTTTTGAATGCAAACAAGGTGAGGTGAGAATGAGGTAATTAGTTGCTCAACTCCGTCAAGCTGAGGTCAGCTCGCAGCACATCCAGCTGTGCCACTCAAAAGGTACATGGGAATTTTAAAGTAAAATCTACATATATATATTTTCAAAATGAGGTACCTATAGAGGTTAGGCATTGCCAGAGTTTGGGAGCAGCTAATTACAATGCTGACAAGCTGGAGGTTTCGAGGTTGAACTCTTGCTAAATCGCCATATTAAATCTTGTGCTCACTTTTGACTCCTTTTCTAGAAGGTCTCTGAAAAATGGGCAATCTGAAAGACTCCCATCAATTACTCTGCACCGGATGCAAGACTTGCTAAGAAAAATTAAATTGTTTTAATTCAGTTTAGTTAAGTGGCAATTGCTACATTACATAAATCTGTAATGTTCTTTAGGCGCTGCTTTGTATAGCGCTGGCCTGGGACTCTTCTGAATTTAATGATAATGAATTTTTATATCTTAAAGTGTTGAGTGTGTAGGGAGCAATAGCAACCACTGGCCCCAGAGGTTTGGATCAGCATCACTACTGTAAGTGCAATGCTTTTGAAAAGAAACTTGGCACTGGAAAGGTTCCCCACCACCAGCATAGAGGACTGAATTTGTCCTCCAGCATCCCTGACGCAGGAAGATGATTTCACCAACCAAGACCATCCAGTTTTTGCAGCAGACCTGAGGGCAATCCCTCAGGTCTCCTTCCCTGAAATGGTGTTTGATGAAGGTGTGTTCGACAGGACAGATCAGCCCACACACAACCCGACTGAGCAAAACACGCACACGTTCACCACCCGGCAAAGCCTCCGGCTCCCAGACACAGCCCTGTGCTGGGTGGGAGCTCACATATATGATTCAATCCTGCTGGCCTCAGCACACGCTTCTGGGCTTTGCCGTGGGGCCAGCACAGTTGCTTGGACATTAATGGGGTGGACATGCAAGTGTTGGGGGGCAGCACCACCAAACCTGGGGGGGAGACCACCTCGACCTCCGCAGCGTTGAATAAATACAACCGTGTCCATCGCTTGGTAAAATATAGCTTTTATTTGTTCATACAAATAGTATGAATTACCAGAATTTCATTTCCCTAGAAACATCTTTCTCTGTGTAAAATTAATTTGTGTTGTACATACCACAAAATAATCGATTTACATTTTTTTCAGATTTTGTTTTTTGTGCGTTTTTTTGTTTTTCTTTCCATTTTGTTCTTTTTCTTACAAATTGGCTACTCTATAGTACCATGTTACAGACAACACGTCACTAATACCTGTACTGCACTTCCGAATACAGGACTGAATGAAACTCAGCCATAAATTAATGTTACAATGTGGAAAAAAAAAAGAACTTCTAATCACACCTCCAAGCTTAACTTCAAAAAACGTTTTTTTTGGTTTTTTGTTTTTTTTAAATTATGACAATAGCACTGATTCCAGTATTAGCAACCAGATGTACACCACGGGAAATTCACCTTCATTGTCTTATTTGCTAGGTAAGGCCTTTACGTTAAAAGTCTAGTGCAGACTTCATTACGAAGGATATTGAGCCAGGGCTAACAATTTGCTTAAGGTTAGAAGAGTTATTATTCACTCTCTGTATTTCTACTTTCCAACAAGATTGCTTCACAAGAGCGCTTTTCAGCAGGGCTTGATTATACAAATTAAGCCCACACTCTGCTGTATAGCTGAGGAAGGCATTGGGATATTAAAAAGTTGTTTCCAGGAAAGCAAGAAGGAAGACGTAGGGGATGCAAAATCTTCCAGCATTCAAAAGCAGGCACGCACACGTGCTCCGGAGGGAACCACGCGGAAAGGCAGCCATGCCAACGCAGTAGACCCCAGAGGCTCTCGCCACGCAGCGGAAGGGCTCAGCCAGCGAAACCGCTTGGGGAAGCGGTGCAGTCGCGGCTGGGAGCCTACCCAAAGGCCAAGTGGAGAGGATGAGCGTCTTTCCACACATTGCGTAAGCCAGCTAGTAGGGTGACTGAGGTTTTTAGAACCAAACCCCACTCTTTTCCACCAGGAAGTATTTCCTTCTCCCCACCCCTCACCCCCCGCAGCCCCTTCCCCTCAGTCACCCAACAGCAGCAGGGTTTATGATAAAGCAGAGCCACTTGTGCATTCATCGCCTGTCCTGGCAGCAGGGAACAGAGCCGGGGACCTGGCTGGAGCTAAAACCAAAGACCCCAAACATGCATAGATCCAGTCACCACTCAAGGTTTGCAGCTGTGTTCTGCAGGACGGGCGTTGTGTGTGTGGTCTGTCAACCTGCGCAGCTCAGCAGGTCCCACGCTCATGCCTGCGACCTCTGGAAGTGGGACTGCGTCGGGCCAAAGCATCGCTTTGTCGCTAGAAATGGCTCAGGACAAAAAGGAGAGGATTTGCCCAACTTTCCCTGTTTGTAGGATGATGTGCCTGGAGGCAAACCCCAAGGAGGGATTTGCATCCTGCTCACAGCAGGTTTGCTAGGCAGCTCAGTCCTGACATTTAGCTTAGCATCTCCCTTTGCTTGAGGACACCCCAGTGCACTGCACCCCATGTATGAACCCACACATGCCTCACCAGCACTGAGGGAGGTGTGAGTCCCTAAATCCATTTGGAGATGTGACACTGCTGAGCCACGCCAAGAGCCCTTAGGTTCAAACAAAGCACTGAAGGGCAGCACTTTACCTGCAAATTCCTCCAGCAGACCCAGAGGTGGGTATCCACCTGAGCAGGACTCGATTGAGACCCAGGGAGAGCGCAGTCCAGGCTCCAAAGAGCCTTTTCATCACCAAACAGCCGCAGCAGAGAGCTGTAAGGGGCAGGCAAGAGCAAGGAGGCTGCAAAGTAAAAGAAACATCTGGGAAATGCCACTGAAAACACCCCACCACAGCTGGGCATGGCTCAGCAATGGGGTGCTCAAAGGTGGTTTGCTATGGGTGACTGGGGAGATGTGCAGGTCATGCATTTATACAGGCAATGCATATGAAACTAGAGCATTAACACAACTCACGTATGCTCTGCCCATTGGTGCATTTGCTGTTTTGAGTTTTACTTACACCGCCTGCTTTATGCAAGTGCTTACATGGTAGCGTCATGAGATTTATCCAGCCAGCTCAGTGCTGTATCCAGTGTACTCAGTGCTGTACATCATTTCAGTGCTGCAGGTGAGGTGCATGGTTTTTTGTTGTCCAAAGACAATATAGCCCTGCTTCTGTTAAAAATTCAAGGAGCAAATCACTTCTGCTGCCACCTTGCTCTGAAAATGTTCCAGTTGAGCTAGCAGAACCCCCAACAGTAATGATAAGGCATCGGCACACATGGTGCTTATCAAAACGTTCTGAGCACACAAAACATGCCTAGAGCTCTCAGGAGAGCCCTGCCAACCTGTCCTAGTGCCCCAAAGCATTTCGTTCCACCTGAGGGGAAGGATCTCCAGGTTACTGTACCTCGGTTGATGGTTAAGTGCTCAGAGCCTCCTGTCCTGCCTGGCTATCGCCTCTGTGCTTGCCTGGGGCATCGGGGTGGGGGGGTTGTACCTGGCTACGCCTGGGCTGACAGCAACACCCCAACCCAAGTACAGCCCAGACTTCCCCCTGCTTTTCTACAGATTCATCCTTGTTGGCAAAGCAGCACTTCTTCCTGGCTCTAGGCAAACGCTGCTCCTTGGGAGAGACCACGGACAGGGTGTTGGACCAAAATGTAATGGGAATCAAGGGGGACAAGGCTGATGTTCCCCAGTCTTAGGCACCGAGAGCTGCTCCAGGGGCTGCAGGGCTGGAGATAGTAGTGCTGCCTGCGCCGTGTCCGGGGACACCCTCCATGCTGGGGATGGCACCAAGCAGAGACCTGGGGACTTCCCGTGACCCCGCAACGCTGCTGGCATCTTTGGTGGGCGGACGCTGCTCCCCGCACTGCCGGCACAGCCACCTCCCCGCAGTGCCCTGCGTGCACAGGCACTCCTGGAACGATGCTTCTTGCAAGTCATTCAGACCAGCGCCGAGCGTGTCACATACAGATACATGTATTTTTACATTAGTCCTGCAGTAAAGATTTAAAATGCATAGAGGGACCATGGGAAAGAGCCTCCTTGACAAAAGGCAAGAAAGATAAGTATACTGAGGAGACAGCTCTGCCCATGCAACAGGCTCTGCGGCTTCTCCGCTGGAAAACGAGCACGTTACCCTCCCGGCAGAGTCCTGGGCTGCAGAGCAGGAGCTGTATGGCTTGGGGTTCCCGGCGCTTCACAGCCGCCAGTAAAACGCACTGCTGCTCAGCAGAGGTATGTGGGTTGTAGGGAGATGACCAGCCTCCCTCCACACCCACCCCAGAGAAACCTCCCCTGGGGCTGCAGGACTAAGTGTTAAGCTGTGGGACAAGGGAGCACAACACCGGAGCAGAGACTGGGACACTGGAATAGGGAAAGCAAGTGTTTATAAAGGCCAGATACCCGTAACAAAAATAAATTTGTGCTTTCCCTCCCTCCCCGCCCCTCCCCTGCCACCCTTGCTTTTTTTGATTTTTTTAAATACAAATTTTGTTTAGGAAAAATGGAAGCACCGTCTGTTACAAACCAAAGCAAAAAGAGGAGAAAACAGAAGGGTGGGAGGAGGAGGGAAAGGAGAGACATATTAGAATTAAACACCGTGGAATGTTAAAAA
>JAVJGG010000002.1:27884769-27899345 GCA_035590195.1 Aviceda cuculoides
GGGGCCTCCTTGGTGACGAAGTAGCTGGGGGTCTTCTCCATGGTGATCTGCCCCTCCAGGGTCCTGGGCATGAGGTCCCTGCAGCAAAACACACAGACATGGGTCAGAACGACAGGTAACAGGACCAAAAATATGCTTATGCATATATATATATATATATATGTTCACACACAGATACAGAAGAATTCTTCTCCCTAAAATGCCTCCACAGGCCATTTAGCACATACAGATAAATCCATCTTCCATTGATTTAGGGATTAGGGGGGGATTATTATTAAAGGCCACTGTATTAGAAATCCAGCTGAGTAATCTCCCAGTTATCCATGAGTGGATTAGCTGGGCTACGCTCTGCACCTGGAGTGTGGCTACATGTACCACACAGGCTCCAGACCGGTCAGGATGAGTCCTGAGCTGCACCAGGTGGCTTTCCTGGCTCAGCTCAACACCAGAGAGCCCTCAGGTCCAACCCAGGGCTCGTTTTCCCCAAGGTAACGAGAAGAACAGTGTAACAGAAAAGCAGGACCTCACCGGAGCACGTCCACCTTGCTTTCCCTTAGCATCCCAAATGCAACACTTTTCCCGATTGAAGCAAGAGGGTGCAATCTGTCCCCAGCTTGTCAACAACAGGACCTCACTCAACCATAGGGGTCCTCTGGCACCCAGCTTCACCTATTGCTTTACTATTCCCTATCTCTGTGCAGACTTGTTCCCTAATACACACTAGAAGGAACATCAAGAACTGCTGGTGGCATCTTCAGCACATCCCAGTCCGGCACCCAACAAAGACAACCTCTCCCCTCCACTGCCACACAGGCTACAGCAGGTCCAGGACACAGGATATGACCATGGAGAACATAACCTCAGCTCATGGGTAGGACGTACCCTCACAAAATACCCTCGAAGCCTAAAGCCTGCAGCAATTTCACTTTATTCCCTGGCTATTTCTAATTAACCACGTGGGGGAAAACTAGAGAGCTTGCAGAAATGATGGAAGTGGCACGAAGCAGAAAGAGTAATTTTTTCCTATAATTCATTAGGCAAGCCTAAATATCTTAGACCATTTGCCAGTTCTTTCCCTTTATAACCCAATGGGACTCATTTGCTCTGGGTTGCAAGACAGCTTAAAAAAAAAGGCAAGAGGGGAGTCAGCCACAAAATTAAAGCTATAAAACTTAAGTTTTCAAAGCATCCACCCAGCACAGAGAAATAACCAGCCAGTGTGTGATCTGCAAGCCTCAAACAGCGCTTCCCTCAGACACACGACACTGCACACAGAGGCTGTTTGCTCCCTGACGGCCATCTCCTCCATTACCACTTTTATGCTTCTACAGCAATGACGACCATGGGCTCTTGCAACTAAAAAAGTGACTGATAATTTGTGCTAAAGCCAATGATTGCCCTGATTAAGAAGCCAAGGGAAAAAAATGACCCATCTGTTCTGAGGCCAAATAATAGGAAAACCAGGAATGAGAGGTCTGATTGAATCAAAAATCATAACATGCTTATGAAAGTTGGTCAGTAGCTATTTATGCAACTGCTATTTAGCTTACACTGTAACTGGTATTTTGCTTCATCAGCTTCTGCAATTAACTTTATGCAACGTGTTTACTGGCAAGGGGCACCCAATGACTACACCTCCACACTGCAGGTGAGGTGTGCTCAGCGGCTCCCCAGAAAGCCCCTTCTCCATAGACCCACGGTGGGAGATGGTCCCCATACCAGATGTGCACGGGTCACTGGGAGAAGTGGTGATGGACAAGCTGGACTGTGGAACAAGGGGCTATCAGCTTGTGGAAACCCCCAGCCATGCCCAAGGGTGACGGCAACCCCTAGGGCTGCGATTTCAAGGCCATGCAAGTGAAGTGTTACATGCAGATAAAAATCACACTGGTCCACCAGACACCTGGGACGTGAGAACTTCTGGAAGTCAGGAGCCAGCCTGTGCCAAAAAAATAGTAACCAAAATAAAACTCTGACTAATCCTTCACCTTTCTGGCCAACTCCACAAACCCGTAACACCATGGCAGAACACAGCCAGTCAGTAATGCTCAGGGAGCAACTCTTAAATCTAACGTGGGCTGATGTGGATTTCGACAGTCTACTCATTAAGTGGTGTCTCTTTTTATGGCCACATTAAATCCAAGTTCTACATCCTGCGCTGGCCACCAACCGCTTTCCAGATTGATTTAAGAGGCTGGTTTCAACCCATGAAGTCCTTAATGGGCTGGGACCTGCCTAGAGAGGAGACTGCTTCCCAAGATGTGCTCGGGACAGCCATGCTGCACTGAAGCCCTTTGGCTTCAGGTCAGGTCTGTCAGATTGCTTGCTCTATGGGGCCCTGCACCTGAAGACCGACTTCTCCTCCAGGACTGCTACAGTCAGTATTTATCAGTCTCCTGGGAACAATGCAAGGGTTATTTTTTCCCCCTTGCACAAGAGAGGCATTGAGTAGGGCTGGGCCATGGAACAGGAGGAAATTGCTGGGGGTGGAGGTGCTGAGTCAGTTGATCTGGTTGGGAAACACAGGCTTTTAATTAGCATTTCAACAAACAAAGAGGAGTACTCTACAGAAGTGGAAGACAGCAAGGAGCAACTCTTTGAGTAAGAGGCATCCACCAGCCCAGTGTCAGTCCTTTTCCAGACCAGTCAGCACCTGAACCCACACTCTTGATTTGCGGTTGAGGATTCCAATATGTCTTGTTTCTGACAGAGCTGAGAGCACTCAGTTCTGTGCAGGTCTAGACCCCCCAAAATTGTTATTTTTGGAGAGGACCTGAATCCTTGGCATTTGCAGAACATCTCACTGGTGACCCATCACAGCAAGAGAAGCAAGACAAGGCACACCATTGACACTGCTACTGGTGTCTGGCTTGGTCAGCACAGGCTAAGATGAGCTGAGATAGAAACAGAGCCTTCAACCCAAGAACAAGAACTGAATCCACCAAAACCAGCCTTCAGCCCTAGCTCCAGCACTCCCTTCCTTCGTTGTACCCAGACAGGTGCCAGGCATAGCCCAAAACTAAGATCCTTGAAACTGCCTCAGACACCGCCTTGTTTGAAAAGTGGCTGCATAAAAGCTAGACAGCAGCAAGTGAAGCCAAATACTGTGGCCCACGGATGTGGTTTGAACCTCTGACAGCATCACGTCCAGGAAAGTGAAGTTTTATTGTATAGGTCTGTCTGTTGTGATGAGCTTTCTCATGCTTTCCATAATCTCCTACAGAGGCATCAATCATCGTGCTGGCAGCCAGAGACAACAGAGCCTCAGGGACAGGAGGAACTGGTAAGTTGGCTGGTCTGAACTCACACAGGTGGAAAAGTCACCAAGAAGCATTTATTCCCATTCAGACCACAACTGGAGAAGGGCAACTTGGCTGACGTATAGCAATGCAGCTGCAACACAACATGCCGGACATAGGTGTTGGTGGAAGTAGGACCAGACTTCAGCTCCAAACACATCTGCTCCTGGGGCTCCAAGACAGCAAGGGCTGCACTAAACAACAGCCATTGTAGAAGGAGGGGAAAGAGGAGCTGTAATGGTCAGAAGAGCTGTAGCCACCATGCCCTGAGCAAAAATAACAGCAGAAACCCACATTCTGCTCAATGGTGCATGCATAGTTCAGTCCTGTGGCAGTTCGTGGCAGCTGTGGAGTCCTCTCTTCCCGTGGAAGGTTCACAAGCATGTTAAGGGACCTGGGCAGCTTCTGCCAGTGCTGTTTGGTGCAAGAGAAGAATGGCAGAGGTGCAGCTACCACCGTTGCCCACACAGGAGAGGAAAGGGAGATGATAAAGGGAGTCAGGCTGTGGGAAACGGGGAGCTCAACTGAGCCCTTGGACAAAAGCTGCTGCACCAGTCAGGACAGGGCTGGATGGAGACACCGCCGAGGGCTGTAGCGGATACTGCAGTGGAAAGTAAAGATAGTATGAAAAGCTTGGCAAGCAGTCCCTCCTGCCTTGTTATCCTCCTGCCTTCTGGCAACCTGGAGTTCAAAGACCTCTGGAGCCAGCATCTGCATCCAAATCATCCCATTTCATAGTGTCTATGAACTGTCTAATCCTTTCAAACCCATGAATACTTCTGGCCTTGAGAACATCCCACAGCAGAGAGTCCCAGCACTGAAGCACTGCTTCTATCTGCCATTTGAACCCTCTCCCTTCATCCCTGCTCAGGAAGGGATGAGGCACCTGCTTTCTAAAAGCCAGGAAAAGGAAAGCCAGGACGAGGAGCACCAGCAGACTCCCGGCATCCCTTATTCCCCACCAAGCCCAGCCAGCAAAGCGCTGGCAGGGCTCAGCGCTGCTCTGCTGACTTCGGCAATGCTGTCGGCAGCGTCGGGGGTCCCAGCGAGAGGAGGGAGTTGCTGCGTGAGCACAGCTATGAATTTTCCACAGGCAGAGAGCAGAGCCCCTAACCCCGAGCTATTAACATGTCAAGAGGGACAGAGGAAAAGCTTTTCTTTTAATGAATATTTCCTCAGTGAAGCCTGCACCCTTCATAGGTGAAGTGATAGGCTTAGTCTAAAGATGGATTGGCCTACTTTACCTATTAACCACTTAGACTAATGTAATAAAGGCTCTCTTTATTCAAACAGCCCTAATCCCCAGCCCCACGCAACTCTGAAGCCTAGAATAAGAAGGGATGATAAAGCGAACCCAGCCAGGCTGCTGCTTGGAGAGGCACTGGTGCAAGATTTTGCATTTTTTTTTTAAGTGCAAACTTCTCCAATGTAAAAACTGGACCCAGAGCGAGATAAATTTACAAAGTGGGGATGACAGGTGGCCACACGGTAATCCAATCCTGAAGCCTAATGCCCTTTGTGGCAGCTTTTGTCTGCGCAGAGGGGCTCTGGGCTAATCTGCTGCCACTTCTCAAGGAGGAACGGCAAGGGGCCGCAGGCTGGGGGGGCCAAGGGGACCTCCGCAACCTGTTGCTGCATTATTCGCCGCAGGTAGGACAGACCAGCGCGCAGGGCAGAGCCCAGCAGTCATTACTGATTTCATCCCTGGGGACGTCTGTTGGTCCCCCCCACACACCTCCTGCCATTTGCAAACACCCGCTGGGATAAACCTCTCTGGGGTCTGCCGCAGCCCGGGGGTCTGTGGAGATGACCGCTCCTGGCCGTCTGCCCACGGGGAGGTCACCGTCAGGCTGCCCAGCAGAGACCCGGCACACTCAGGTGCTCCTGCTGCCAAACAGGAGTCCTGGAGCCGAGCGGGTGATGAGTCTTCCTTCCTGGGGAGGGTTTCGTGCTGGATATATTCCTACCCCGCACTCAGAGTCACCCAGCATCGCTTTCAGAGATGTTCCCCCCACCCCAGGGTGCTCAAGAGCTGAAGTACCACTGGTAAGTGTTAAAATTGGGGTGCCCCATGCTGCAGTGATGGTACCCTCCAGTTTCGAACCTCTCCACCTCCAGACCATCCCCTGCTGAATCCTTTAAGCTGCCTCAGTTTCCCTCTGCATGGACGACAAAATTCTCCTAGAGGAGATGGACAGCTGTGTATAGGGTATCGTAATAGCAAGAGAAGCATTGTTATGGTCAGGATAAAACGTCGTAGCATCCGGATGCAGCTATGAGACGAAGACCGGGGAGCGCTCGCAGCAGTCCCCGCAGCAGATCTGCCAGCGGATACAGCAAGAACCTCCTTTGGTGCAGAATTTCTAGACTTTCCCCCCGCAGCAGTTCCCTAGAAGCAAGGAAAATGGGGGAAAGGGGAGAAAAAGCAAGTCAAACTATTTTGGACATCAGCCACATTCACACCCGGTTCAGGCCTGTAATCCAGAACCATCTCCTTTTCAGCCTGGTGGTGCAGACACAGAGCATCCAACTTGTTTCTGGCCAGTTTCTACCCAAATTCCCGACTGGTGTTTCAAGACAAAAAAAAAATTATTTCTTCCCAGAAAACCAAATCTTGTCAACTTGACTGTTTCTGGGGAAAGCACCCCCAAATCCTCCCAAAAGGCTGTCTAAGAAACCACCTAGATTAGATTGAAAGCTTATGGTGAGAAAGTGAATAGAAATGCAAAAGGTGGACACAAAAGCTCTTCTTCCATCCTGTGAGGAGACAGATTTCTAGCCTCCAGAGTCATGATAGGGAGTTTGAAAACCTGAGGTGACAACAAGCCCAAGCAGCATGACCCAGAACATGGTACAATTTGGTGCACATGATGCATTTGTTATGACTTTTGCTACATTTCTAATTTGCAGGTTGGAAAGCAAACAAGCCTGCTGATACCAGCTCGGAAAAGCTTTAAAGGAAACAAGTGCAGATGATGAGGCAGATTGAACTCTCGTCCCCTCCCACATTGATGCTCTCCAACCTGCTGCATCCTCTCCTGTCCTATTCCTTTCCCCAGGGGCGGTTTTGTCTCCTGTCCCCATCCCAGCATGGTCCCACTCAGCTTTGCTCCAGTCAGGATCCCACCAAAGCCAAAGGGCTTGTTTCAAACCACAGTCCATCCATCCGCTGCCTTAAATCAAACACACTTTCAAGGAGGGCTATACTGCCATTCCCACCCTGCACAGCCAATTCTCATCCTAAATCCCTCTGCTTCTCTGACTCTTCCTCTTGTCCCCGTCTCAATAAATAAATTTAGGCTCACTTGCTAAACCTAGTATCTTGAATAAGAGCTGTAGACACCCAGAACAGGACGGGGGTGGCATCTCCATTGCTGGCAGTTTTGCCTTCCAGCCCACCCACTCTGCCAAGGCGATACCCAGTTGTTCCCAGACTCCAAGGCAGCAGGTTGCTGTCAGAAAGCAGGAAAAATGTACAGTGGTGAGCAGAGCAGCCAAGGGCTGGATTAAAACCACACACTTGTAGCCTCATACAGGCACCTGACAGTGAGGAAGAGCTCTGCAATGCTCTGGGAAGCAAAAACCAAGAGCATCCCCAGCATCACCAGCTCAGCTCTGAAGGCCACCACACTGGACCCTACCTGGCCCTCCTCACTGCAGGGCTGATCACAAAATCATCAAATCCCAGAAATACTCCTTAAAAGCAAGAACCTGACAAGCATGGGGAAAGACTGTTAAAGTAACAAAGCATTTAATTACATCACAGAGCCTGCCACCAGCATCAAGGTCAACTGGCTTCAAAATTACCCACTTGGTTTTGACTCCTCTTTCTGGTGGCAGCAGCTTCAGATAGGGGAAGGAGGAAGATGGAGGGGGAGGAAGAAACAGAGAGAGAAGCAGCAATACCAAATTGCCCTTTGGGGGTGGGAACGCTTGCTGGTTTATTATTTGATACATCACATTTTTCTTACCAAAATTTTCCCTGGCTCAGGCTGCCGTTGCACCAAGGACCTGTACAGTAGCACACAGCCTCTCCTCTTTTTACGACCAGCGGTAAGGGCAACATGTGCGCCTTTGTCTCGAGGAGAAGCCTGTTGTTTGGGTTGGCAAATTATACAACAATAAAAGGGAACGGCTGGGAACCAGCCTCGGCCTTTTTGAAACGGGTGTAACCCTATCCAGCTCCGTCAAACATTCGCCACGACGTTTACACAAACCAGATGATGGGAATTAATGAACTTCGGGGGTGAGGAAGGGGTAGGTAAAGGAGGAGGGAAAGGGGGAAAAAGTATGTGGGCTTGAAATTAATGTTTTTCTCGCTCTCCTTGCTCCCTGCCCCCAAATCTGCCAGGTGCCCTTCACCTGCTGGGGAGTTTGGGGATTAAAGGAGGGAGAGGAGGGTAACGGCGTGTGAAGGGTCCCCATCATGAAGCTGCTCCGGGGCTTCAATGGATCCAAAGAGCCAGTGGCCACAGGTGGCATCACCACATACCCCACAGGAACAGGCTCTGGCCTGGCTGTGGAGTCTGATCTAAGTTCTTTTGATGCAGATAAAAAAATCCCATCAAAGGCTGGGGGAGTGGGGAGACGTGGGGCATCGGCAGATGGTCCTTTCGCCCCCACTCCATGCAGGCAGAGCCAGGTCATGCCAAACAGCCTCGGCAAATCAAAGCAAGCAGTGCCTCGAGGAGGGACAACGTGCTGCTGCAATCACGAGGGGCTGGGTTTTGGTTTTGGTTTTTTTTGGTTTGATTTGGGTTTTTTATGAAAGACTTTATCTACCTCCCCCAAAGTCACTGCATTCAAATCAGATCTAGGAGCCACCACAGTGGTTTGACCCTCCCCATGCTGCAGTTGAGGGACATGGGGCACTTTGCCCGGCCACAGCCAAGAGCAGATGGTTTGCAGCAGCATCTGAGCACCTGACCTGGAGAAAGTAGGGCCTGATCCATGCACAAAACCTGGAGGATTTGTGCCTCTGGGAACAGCAATGGGTGTGATGAGCTGAACCAGCCTCTGCCGCAAAGATCACCTCCCACCCTGTGCCAGGCAAAACCCACCTCCCTCCCAAACGCCTCCTCCACCTCATGGGTTTAAGTGGCTTAATTAGAAGCACAGACTCATAACCAGGATAATGACATGTTATCCCTCACAGGGTTGCTGCCTTTTATAACAAGTGTCATATATGGTGCACTGTATAGCTGCAGCCTATAAGAGAGGAATAACTTACAGCAGCAGGAACACTCGATGGGAGTCTTGTCTGCAAGGGAACAGGGTTTTTACTTTCACCAGAGAGCATAATAAAGAGGCCAAAGAGCCACACAGCCTCCTTTGAGACCAATGGGTGATGCAGACATTCCTGAGACATGCCCGTCCTTGGCAATGGATGCAAAGGCATGAAGTTGGTCTTGGAGGCAGCTGGCTGGAGCAATCCCCCTTCCCACCCCAGAGTGGATGGTCCATGCTGGTAGCCTTTGGGAGGAAGGGCTCAAGGGAACGGGACCAGCCTGAAAGCTTGGGAGAAACGTATCCTGCTTGCAGATGCTCATGTGGATGCGCCCGCAGGGTACAGCCCTCTCCTTCAGGCCAAAGCCCATGAGGCCCTGGCATCTCCAACCCTGGCCATAGGAGGACTAGGGCAGAGCAAGAACAGGGCAAGCAGTACCATCTGTCCCCCACCACTCTCCCAGCCTCCATCCAAATTCAGCTCTGGGGCTTTTCTGGGCCTGATGCAGTTTGTCCACCTAATAACCTTCAACTGATCTCTCTTCCAACCCCTTGACCAGGTTCCTCCTGAACCCACGCAGACCCTCCACATGCACAGCCTGCCCTAGGTCCTTACTTTACCTGTTCTGCGCCTGCTCCTGGCCTCATGCCATAGCCCCAGTCCTTGCACTGTCACACCAGTCCATCCCTCCCTCTAGCTCCAGTCTAGCTCTGACTTTGTAGAGTACCGTATCTTTCCCCCAAGACATCTCTTTGCCAGGCTGAGGTCTCCCAGCCTGCTTGGTCATTCCTCAAACAGAAATTCCTCCAGCCCTAAAGGAACAAACCCAAAGCGTTGCCACTGTCACCAGGTGGATTCATGCACCAACTGAACATGGGCTGCAAGGATATGAGGCTTTCTTTGGACTAGAAAGGGCCAAATTTTCAGTTATTTCCTCCCCTCTTCCCCCAACAACAGCCCAAGATGTTACAACCGCTCAACAAGAACCTTCCCTCCTCCTTTGCTGGAGACAGGCAAGATATTCATCAACTTCATCAGTTCATTATATAGGCCCTCCTCTTTATGTAAACACCGAAGCCTCTTTCTGTCCCCCATCGTACTTAAAAGCTCTGAACTTCCACTAAATAATTACCTTCACTGGGGGGAGAGGGACAGCACTTTACATATCAAAGGGCTGCTTTGGAGGGATTTACAATAATTTAAGATGAAGTGGTAAATATTCTATTCACTCCAGTTCATCTCCAGTAATAATTATAATCCTATTAGCAAGGTCCCAAGAAAGTGATTGCATTATCATCTAGCGAGCATCTATGTGGATTTCTTGGAGGGGTGGGATGGGGGAGGCCATAGGCAAGTAAAGAAGTAAAAACAACAAAAGAGGCAACTGCCAGCACCTCCCCTCCCCCAGAAGGATTTGGTCTCCATTGTCCCAATGCTTCAATAGTGCTTTGCTCTGAAAATAAGAGCTTTTGAGTGCAGTAAGGGGGTGGGGCTGAAATGAGCATCTTATTCCTCTCGGTCACCCCCTGGTTCCCTTTCATTGCTGTGGGTCCCCCCGATGCCGCTCCGGCCAACAAAGAGCACACGTTGCTGTTCCTGGCGGGCGCGGGGGGCCTGGAGCAGCGCTGCGATTAAAAGCTAATTGCTGTTTATGGGTGAGTTCTTTAGAATATCGCCCAGCATCACTGGACTTCACTGCCCACTGGTCAAGTCATGTGAGATTACTCTAATCTGTCTCCATTTCCCCCCCAAAAGGAAAAAAAGACTGGTTTTGTTTAAAAGCAGAGCAGGGAGGGGGCAGTTCTGTGAAACTCAGGATTTAAGGGGGGAGAAAAAACCCTAAACCCAGCAGGACACGTGACTGAGCTAACTGGCAAACTGGGACTAAAGACTTCTTTCCAGCAGATCGCAGGGCCAGCTGTCTCTGCCAAACTGTGTATTTTATTCCTGCACCATGTTGCCTCTTACTACACCCTGCTGGAGTGTTTAACTGGAATTTATCTCTGCAGGAGTGCCCCAGTTGCACCAGCGTAATCTCCTTCCCTCTCCTTTGGCACCTGAAGGCCACCAGTATAACTCCTCACCATCTCCACCAGAAGCAGGTAGCTCAGCTCTGCTCACCCTGGCATGGATGTAAGCTACTCTAGAGTTGGCACTGATGCAGGGCTGGAACAAGCTAAGATTACTTTCACAGTGTCCAAGAGTTTATTGAAAAGCAGTAGAAACATTTTTCTGTATAAATTAAACAGACAACAGCCTGAAAGGAAAGAAAGAGGAAGAATTTTAGGCATCTGCAGAGATTTCAGTGTTCACAACTCACTGCTGGGGAAAAATAAATTCTCCGGACTGCCTCTGCCTCTTACTCCATCACAACCAGAAGGATCAGCCATTTCTCTTCCCTCAAAAATTTACAGCCTTGAGTTAACATTATGTGTACTAAGCTCCTGCTATGCAAAGATTTGGTAGATCCACTTACAGATTCATTGCAAGACAAAGCTCTGCTCTCGGAGCCTCTTGCAGAGACTGCTAGTTTAACACTTGTACTAGAGATGTTAATTCTTGAACTCAGCTTTCCTTGGCTAGCACCGATCCTGCCCTTCGTGGGAAGCTGAAACTAGTATCTGCTGAGCTTGGACTGGCTCAACACCTGCAAACACAGAAGTAACGTCCCCATCCAGAAAAAAAGGCAAAGCGAGAGAGTCAAGGTCTGAAGTTACAAGCTTGACTGTAGAAAGAAAGAAAAAAGGCCAAACCCAAAATGCAGCTCTTGCAAGGCTTTTGCTGCCTCACAGTAGGCTTAAGCAAAGGAAGCCTGGCTTGGAAGACGCTTAAAAGCTGATAAAGAAATCATTGCTGGTGAGACATCCAAAACACATCCATGGTACCCAGGTGACGGAAGTGTCTCCTGCAGCAGAGGACATAGGGCCAACACGGCTGTCACTTGACTTCAGCCAGGCCCAGGGACCCAGATCACAGGGGTTTGGCTTCAGGTCCAGCAGGAGAACAACCAGGTTGTTCCCCACAGCTCCCATCACAAAGCCCACCAACTTGCCGTCAGCTCTCTCGCCACGCAACAGCAGCTCAGCCACGTCCAAGTGGCACCAGTGTCCACTGCTCACACCACAGCCTCTTCCCTCTCAACCCTTCCCTGCCATCAAGGCTCAGCCACAACCATCAACACAGCAGGAGCATCAGCCGGTGCCGGCGGTGTTCAGCCATCAGCAACGCACCCACCAGCCCAGCCCAGAGTCCATAGCCCCAGACTGCTCCCACGCCCACCCATTTGCTCTCTTAATTTGTAGCAATGGCACTAATCCTCTCCAAGAAGTTAAAAGTCCACAGGCACTGCTACTCGCTGGTCTTGTGGACTTCTCTCCTCCTCATACGTCTTGGGAAAATGCTTCCTTGCAGTAAAGGCAGCAATCTCTATCAGGTTAAACACCACGGACATGTGGATTTGGGGGAGGCAGAAGCAGGTGTTGAGGTGCACAGAGCTGGCACTGCAGACTGCGTACAGCTTGCCGGCTTTCAGCTGGTGTCCCAGAAGCACATGTTTCAAGGATTAGATGCCCAAACCAAGTAGCACCATGACTCATCCAAGAGCCAAACTGCCCATCACTGCACATGGAGCAGAGCACCCTCCTGGCTCCCCCAAAGGGATGCACCGTGGGGCTGGACCCCACACCTGGCACAGGACACCACGCTACCCATGAGCGGTCACACCGGAGCACCCCGGGGCTCCTGCCCCTGGCTAGGACACCAGGAGGTATTCCTAACCCAGGTAGCCCGTGGGAGGTTATCCCATCAGCCTCGTCCCTACAGTACCTGCTCTTCAAGACCCTTCTCCAGGGACCCGTTACGCCATATGCTGGTGGTGGGGAGCCCAGCAAGCAGAGTAAATCTTGGTTTGAACCCAAAGGACACGTCTTGTGCATCTAATGCAGGGGGAGATGGTCACTTCAGGTACCCCCTAGTCATCTGTATGCCAGCTGAGCACCGCTGCAGTGTTTCTGTAGCCATGCTGCAATAAGAAGAAGTTTCCCAGAAAAGGCTTTGGTTCAAGAGAAGCAACTCCTGGTTGGGTCCATTCTAGGGGCAGGGGGGCCATGGGGCTTACATGGATATAGATTTTTATGGCACATATAAACCGACTTGCTGGTTAAGTAAGCATGCAGTGACCACTGCAGCAGCCTCTCTCTAACCACCAAAACCAGCTGGATGCAGGTGGCTGATCCTGGTACACCAAGGCTGAACGTGCAGAAACACCAAAAAAATTTCCAACCAGGACAGGACTACAAGGAGATGAACTTCAGCACCCCTTCCCACACTGTCCTGCTCCCCTGGGGCACTGCCAAGCCACTGCATTTCACCTGCTCCAATTTTGCTAGAAGGGGGGAAAAAAACCCCAACCCAATCCACAAACCAAAGAGCCAACCCCAAACTAAATGTTGCACAAGTCAACAGCCACTGAACAAAACCGACCCAGCAAGATACAGGCAGGACCATGTTCCCCTATTGCCACGTTCATAAATCACAGCCCCGCTGAGAGGTCTTTTGTGTTTTCCCCCAACACAGAAATTAATGCCCTAATCTGTGTGTCTGCACAGGCAGGTAACGAGTCACGCTGATAATGCCGCCCTTTGTTAAACACCCGTGCAAGCAGCCCAGCGTTTGCACAGGGAGGTCTTTGCTTGCCACCTTGACACGCATTTCTCCTAATCAAGCCCAGCCTTCCTGTGCTGGGGCTTTACAGCTGCGATTAGAGGAAAAAGCCTCCCGATAAGCCCCCAAGCCCCTTTCTGCCCTGAGCGACGCCCCAGCTCACACCCCTTGGTTCATAACCGATACTGGGGGAGCGTGCCAGTAATTCATCTGCCCTCAGGGTAAGACATGCCAAAGGGGGGCTTAAACCACTGTGCTGGGTTAAGAGCCCCAAAAGGAACTGGTGCCAGCAGCAGCTGTGTGATGGCTCTGCTCCTGCTCCTCTTCCTCACCGTGGGCATAGCAAAGCAGGGAGGGGAGCAGGGAAACTGCTTTATTCCCCCAGCAGTGCTTTCCTCCAGGCACTGAGAGCTCTTGGAGCATCTTCCACGTGATGGCTGAGCCAGAGCCCACTAGCTCCTCCACAGCACATGGGAGGGGAGCTTTCAGGTTGGCAGGATCAGGGAAGGCTTGAAACAAGCCTTGAGACAGATATACATCTACAGGTCTTCAAAAAAGCCATGTGGGATCTCTAGGAATCCACCTTCTGCACCTAAGGGGATCCTGTGGCCATCCAGTACCACCTGAACAGCAGAGGCCTTTGAAACTACAGCTCAGAAAGCAGCCACCTTTCCATTTTCACTATGGAAAAAAGAAAGTTACAATTTTCTTCTGCCCTTTTTGATAATGCATGCATGTTCCTAACATAGGCCAAGTGATGCCAGCAAGCTGCTGCCAAACCCCAGCTGCCTGACTCCACCTGCCTCTTCAGCAACACCCAAACCAGCCATGTAACTGTGCAGCACCGAGGTTCCTCCTCAACTCTCTTAAAGATAAGCCAATGTCCCCTCTGACTATCAGAGGATGGGTCACGTTCCCGGTGGCCAGTAATGGTAGTGAAGAACAAACTCATCAAAGGACGAGCTATGTGGGAAGGAGCCCAACCAAGCAAGCATGTCCTGTACTCACCAGCTGGCTGCTCATTACCCTGACCATCCCATCGAGTGAGTCAAGAATTCAACATTGGTTTAGACTTTATTCCAAGCTGAGCCACCCAATTGATTGGGCAATACCAAGCACAAATACAGGCTGGGCAGAGAATGGATTGAGATCATGCTTGAGGAGAAGGACTTGGTGTTGGTTGATGAGAAGCTCCACATGACCCAGTAGTGTGCGCTCACAGCCCAGAAAGCCAACCGTATCCTGGGCTGCATCAAAAGAAATGTGACCAGCAGGTTGAGGGAGGGGATTCTCCCCTCCGCTCTTGTGAGACCCCACCTGCAGTACTGCGTCCAGCTCTGGGGCCCCCAACATAAGAAGGACATGGACATGTTGAAGCAAGTCCAGAG
>JAVJGG010000002.1:27913203-27925635 GCA_035590195.1 Aviceda cuculoides
CTCTCCCGCCGCCGGCAGCGCAGGCAAAAGCAGCGGCGGAGGCGGAGCGGCGGGGCCGGACCGACGGGCAGCGCCCCCAACCTATCACAGAAGGCGCTGTGCCGCATAATGAGCCGGGCGGAGGAGCCAATCGGAAGAGGGGTCGGCTGGCGGGGGCGGGGCGGAGGAAGGGAGGAGAGGCGCTCATTGGCTGGTGAGGCGGCAGCGGGCGCGCGAAGGGGGGCGGCCCGGTTTACCACAGCTCCGGGGCTCGCGCCGTCGGGGCCGCGGCTTCATCGTCCTCCCTCGCCCCAGCGCTGCCCGCGAGGGAGGACGATGGGAACGCTGCGATGGTGCTAAAGCACGGATTTGGAAATGAACAGCCCCCCCCCCCGTGTTGCTCCACATCACCCTTTCCCCCTCAGGCATAAGCAGTGCCCGCAGCTTGAGTGAGCGTTTCGGCCATCTCCTCCTGCCGCGCTGGTCCTCCCGCTCTTGAACAGCAGACCCCAAATATCAGAGCCCCCAGCCCTCCTGTGGATGAGGAACGGTGTTCCCTTTTCCAGCCCTTCGGCCCCGCTCTGTTCGGTACCCACCGCTAATCCAACATGGGTAAAACACCGTGACGGAAGGGTCCTCAGCCAGCTCAGAAGCCCTCAGAAGCCCTTTGAGATGTTCCTGCTACTCACCTTCTGGCTCATCGGTGGCTGCATCTCGAGGATGGGTGATGGGATCCCTGTAAGTGATTGGGAAAGTACTGGGGGGTGAAAGGTGCTGTCTAGAGGAGAGGCGGTGGTGCTGAGGCTTTTATCAGCCGCTGTCCCCTGCCCAGCACATCCATCCAACATGACGGTGGAGCATTATCAAGCTCTAATACCTTATGTTAAGCAGACTCCGCTCAGGTGTAAATTCCGCCTCCCCAAAGTGGGTCTCCAGCATCATCTAGTGCTGTAAAACCACAAAGGAAGGGACATTTGTGAGGATTTCAATTTACAGACCACGGCTGGGCTTTCAGACACTCTGGCTAATGTTTGCTAATGGGCATTTCTCTCCCCACCCTGGGTGAGCCAGGCCCCAGATTCACATGGTGAGCACCCTGGCCCCTGTGGCCTCTGGCTGGGGCACCCCATGCGTTGTCCATCCCCCAGGGTTTCCACTCAAGAATGTTAATCAGACTCAGCTTTATTGCTAAACAAGGTTTAATGATGAAATAGTAAGTTTAATTGCTAGACTAAAGACAAAGCTTCAGAGGTCTATCAGCTGCACAGACACAAAAGAGAACCATAAGACAAGATAATGCAATTCTGGATTACACCTGTCAATCCACATTTCCTCCAGTTCCTTTAGTGTCTCAGCTAGATTAGGATGACGACAACCCAACCTTTCCACCCGGCAGGCATGTCCCCAAGAGTTTACAGCTGCACACCCCGGTGCGATGGCTGTGTCCCTCCTCTGGAGGCTGCAGGACAGAAAGAGAAGTAAGAAAGTCCACATACTCCTGCCTTGTCCCTGGCCAGGCTGGGATATCCAGCCCCCTGTTCCCCCCATGGCTGCAGAGACTTGCCAGCTGGGGGTCGGGCACTGGGACACCACTGTATTGGGGGCATCTCAGTCATTTCCTCCTCCTCCTCCTCCTCAAAGTATTTGGATTTACCCATTCTTTTGATGTGTGTTGTCTTTTTGATGAGCCACACCTTTCACAGCACTCTATTTTCTGAAATCCCTGCCTGCACAAATACCTGGTGAGATCTGTCACAGGCCACGTATTGGGAGTAACATGTAGAGACCAAGCACAACACAACAGCCCGTGAAAGCCAAATTAAGAGTGTTTGGCCAAGGAGACCCTTCCCACGACACCATCAGCTCTGGGACCCTCCTTTCTAGGACCAGATCATGCCAGTGTTTTCCAAGGAGCGGTGCGGATTTTACACATGGAAGCACCTTAGTCAGCATTCATCCAGCAAACACGTAACTTAGCAGCTTCGATGGATGTGTGCAGCATTACTACCAGGTTTTTGTCAGAAGTTGCATAAATTTTTGTACTGAATTAGCCTGCTTTCAGACCACTGTTGCTTTAAGTGCACACACAGGTTTTGCTGGAACCTCTGCTTTTTGTTTTAAACTTTTGCTCCTGAACAAAAGGCAAATCTTTTCCCCACCAAGGGCCTTGATTTTCTTGTGTGTCAGAAGCGATACCATGATGCTGACTTCTTCATATATCAGCTTTACATCAATTCATGAAAAGTGTCACGGCAAAGTGAATTGTTCCGATCACACTGGCTATGGTGTGAGCATCTTGTAAAATCACAAACTACAAACTAGAGTTTACAAACTGAATAAACCAGGCAGATTGAAGAGGGGAAATAAGACCCTGAGAGGTGTATGAGTTCTCCAAAAGCTGCTCAGTGAGTTAAGACAGAGCTAAGAATAGTGCTTGGGCCACCCAAACCCCCATCAGTGCCACTGGTTCCCATCCTTCCTGGGACCAGGTATTTGCAAAGCAGATTTTGGGATGATGCAAGGAGATCTTTTGTGCTTCAGCTACGGAATTAAACAGTGAACAATTCCAAAGCATTTCTCTGCTATGGGATAAAATAGATGGCACTGCTGGGCTCTCTGTGGTATAAAGGGTGATACCAACCAAGCAGAAATGCAGTTGCAGGAGGAATTGCTTTCTAGTTTCTCTCTGTGTACTGGTAAAGCTCTGCCAGCTGGCCCAGACTGGTAATTGTGAAGAGAATTACAGAGGACACTTCTAGGCAATGCATGAATCACAGTTGTGGGCAGCAATTGTTCCACAGGTGACACAGGCTGGCTCTCCTGGACTCAGATTTACTCATCTCTTTACTCAGTGTTTTGTACAATTCAAAACAGAAAACCTGCTGCTTGCGCTCAGAGGTTGCTCCATTGCAAGTTCCTACACCCATGAGGTAAGAGGAAAACCATTCAGAGGGAATAATTCTCCTTGTTCCTTACATCCACCAGCACCAGCCAGAATAACATCAACAAAATGTCACAGAAAGTTTGGTTTAAGCCCTTAATATATGTCAGCTGTAGCTTGTAAAAGTTGGATTGGCTTTTTAACAAAAATAGCCCCAATATAGGTTTTATTGTAATTGTATCTTCAACAGTTGGACGTTAGGAGTTTTTTCACTAGGAACGGCAAACAGGTAAGTGAACAGAAACAGCATCCGAGCAAAGGTGGGTCAGGAGGATGGCTGAGATCACTTCGTCTGAGCTCTCCCTGGAGCAGGGGGTACAAGGGGGAGCAGGTTTTGGCAAGTGGCTTGGGAACCAGTTATGGCTCCATCCTCCAGACTGACCCACCTGCCTCCAGCTGGAGCCTGCACATCTGCTCCGCAGGGCACAGGTCTCCTCCATACCTGCTGCCACCTTGAGAGCAGGACTCCAGCAAGGCTCGCACGCTTGCTCTTGGCTCTTGTAATTTGTTTAATGTCCCACATGCAGCAGTTTTGGCAGGAGCACTTGTGTTGTGCCCCACTGATGAGGGCAACAGAGCAACAGGGGCTAGACTGTGAAGAAATCGGGGTTGGAAAGAAATGGGCACAAACAGAAATGCAAGACTGGGTTTGCTCTGTGCTGTTGCTGCAGAGCCCTTGAATCATAATAGTAGCTGTCGTGCTAGCTGGTTAATCAATAAACTAATTGAGCTGCATCCGTACGGTCTCTGGATCCCATTTCTTGATGACTGATTCATTACACAGCACAGGGGAGATGCAGCGCCTGACAAGGGGTCATGGTGGCACTTAGTGGAGCACCACTGAGATGAACCTGGAGGGTGCCCAGCTCTGCAAAACACACTTGTTAAAACAGGGCAGAAAGCAGAGAGCCCAGCACACCTTCAAGCCGAGAAGATCAAAGTCCCCAGCGAGGACAGGGGAAGGGTCAGGTCTGCGGGCTCACCTCACCAGCATCCACCCTGGATGACTCTGGCCAGGCCATGTGCCCTGCAGCTGCAGTCATGTGCTTTCCAGCATCTTCTTGGAGTCTGACACAGGGCAGCATCTCCCAGTGCTGATCCTATCCTGTTGGCCTGATGCTGAGTTTCACCTTGTTGCTTCATCTCTTCCCAACTAGAAAATCCATACATCCTTTTAGCAACTGTTATTTTCCTGCCACTGAACAGGCCAGTTCTGAAATGCTGAAATGCTCAGCATCTTCTGAAGTACAAAGACACATATGTCAGTGACAGGGCACACACAGCTCTGGACACAGCCAGACCTGCTGGAGAGAGAGATAGGAGCAGGTACCCAAAATCAAGCCAGAGTGCTCTTGGTCCCAATCCAGACATGATGGTGTTTTCCATGGCACGGTCATAGTTCTGTTTGGAGAAAATTCTCCATTTCATGATGTTAATCAAGTGCATGTTCATGGCAAAATAAGGCATTCTGGAGCGTGTAACCCTGGAGTACTGCAGCATACAGTGACCTGGCCAGAGAGGAGGTGACCAGCCAACACCCCCTCCTTTTGGGGAACATACAGCACCTAGCACACTGAGATGTAGGGCTTTGATGTAGGGCTTCTGCATGCTATCGTGTGTCCTCTGCCATGTGTATATATCTATAATGTTTTTTTTTGTTCTTATTGGTCTTTTGCAGTGCTCTGAGATGTTCCTTAGTCATGGGTCCATGTCCCCAGCCCTTGCCCCCTTGGGGGGGTCCCAGGATAAGAGATCCTGCATATCTTCATTCTACTTCTTCCACCCTACTAAGAAGTCCTTGGTGCTGTCCCCTCTCTTCCTCTCTGTCGTGTGTGTCCTTTGCAGTGCACCCTGTGGGCTGGTGGACTGTAGCTATTTCGGAGCAGAAGGGAGCTGAGGATTGCCGATGTATAAATCTTGTGCGTCTGTCAGCAGCCTCCTCTTCTTTTGTACTGCAGCAGCTCCATTGCTGCACACATCTGCTGGACTCATATTAAAGTCATGATAGTGAGGTAAGAGCTGGGGAAAAGGGCCCAGAGCATTTGGGATTTTATCCTGAAAAATGCATGCGTTAGTATTAACCCGCAGAGGCAGAGCTTGCAGTGAGTGTTGCGTGGGTGAGGATTGCTGGACCGGCAGCCAGTGACCATCCCAGCTGCAAAGAACCAAATGGCGAGACTGGGCTACCCTGGGGGTGAAAGGCAGTGGGGTGACTGCAGGTAGCATCACTGGGACTCAAAACAGGTCAGCCACTGGCAAGGAAAGTGCCTAGGGCTTTATGCAATCTCTCTGCACATAAGCCCAAGTGCCACGTACTGCTCTCGAGTCCTCAGATGTGGTTCTGTAACCACACCAGTGCTCAGGGACATCTCAGGGACATCGCTGCCTCTTGCAGCATTTTGCTGTCAAGTCCCAGGCGTGCTCCCACTGGGGCAGCGGGCAGCACCGCTGTACAGATGTAAGAGGAGATCTTGTTTCTCTCAACCCGAAACCATTTCCTTTCCCCCACTGCCCTCCCTCCCCTCGCCCCCTAATTCGTCCCTAGGGTTTTAATATCTATTTCTCCAAGTGCCACGGGCCAAATTTACTGCTCGCATAACTCCACCGACTTCAATGGAGAAGAGCGTTTAGGGTGCTCCAAGGAGGCGTAAGTAGGAGTGATGTGATGGAATTGAGTAAAGGAAAATATAGTCTGACTGTCAAGAAGAGTTTCCTACCAGCGAAATCTATAGACTGTGGAAGTTTCCCATGGGAACAAGCAGAAACCAAGTTGCTGAAGTCATTTTAAAACAGCACAAGAGAATAGGAAATCAGCCCAGTGACTGGCCAAAAGGAAAGGCGAGATGACATAATGCTACTTCTCCTTCTCTAATTTCTGTGGCTGCATTGCTTTGTCCATCGAATTATTTTCATGTAACTGATTTCTCCTTGTTTTTTGAGCGATGAGATGGCCCTTGCTGCATCTGGAGATGTTTCAGTTCCTTCGCTAAATTCTGTCCTGGATTAAAGCAATACCCACCGCAGCCCCCGTTAGTCCTGTTATTCCTGCTGCTTGCAAACCTCTTCCGGGGTCTTTTCAAGCTTCTTCCCTGACTTACCTGAGTCTTTGGCTCCAGTTCTTTACTTATATAGCTGTACAAAGTGAGTCAGTCTAATTTGGGAATAGTGGCAGGGCTCATCCGGGCCAACACAGAGGCACACCGGGCTACGGAAGCTATCAGACATGGATCTGTAAGTTTCCGGCAAGCAGGAGAGAGCCCAGGGATGAAAATCTTCCTGTCTTCAGGGATCGTTTAGGTAGATTCCTGGTAGATCATCTGCTGGGAAATCATAAAGGCAATTAGCACATGGTGAAACACTGCTTTCCCTGGTGACTTTTGGTTCTGATTAACACCTGCCTGCCTATTTTGGGCTCGGTGTATAAAACCGGGTCTGCACAAGCAGTGGGCATGCCCAGCTACCACCCGGTGGCTTTTGCAATCTCTTGCCCACGGAACTTCCTAATGTATTTATGAATGACTTAACATTCGCTCACCGTCTCAACATTAGCAACTTAAAGCTCTACTGCTAGCAACCTCCTACCTCGCTCAGTTCCCAGATAATTACAGATTAGAACCGGCTAATTTTTATTTTTGTAAAGCTGTCAGAGATCTATGTTTGTTATTATTGTCTCCTAGGTTGCCAGTTGCATAAATACATATGTAAAAACCCCTTTGATCTCTAAGTATAATGACACAGATTTATCAAATGTTTGCCTTTTTCTGTCTCTTTGAAAAGGCTGATTTATGGAGTGCAGTCCCTACCTCCCTTCCTCTCTTGAAATATGAAGTGTTTGTGAGCAGCCAAGGTAATATTTAATATCCTGCCAAGAATCCTTTGCACTTCCTAACAAATGAACTACAACCTAACCAAATGGTTCACATCTGTTTAGCCTCTTCTCCTTTTTAACTAAACAAATTAGCATTAGAATACCTGGGAGGCACACAAAGTCCCTTTCTAGATGACAGAACACAGACAATTATTAGCAAGGGGAGTAACTGTACTGAAAGGAGCAGGCATGGACCTAGCAGATGTTTTCACATCTCCTGTAGTGTCCATGAATGACCCGCACCACAGCAGACATGCTGCCACGGCCTTTTGAAGTGGGCGAGGAGTCCATTCACAGTCCCCTTCTGAATGAAATTAAAGGCAGCGGCCTCAGCTAGTTAAATGTTTCATTTAAACCGCTTCCAGCAAAGATAAGTTTTGCTGGGTGTTTTTTTTCCTCCCATAAATGGCTAAAATAAAGAGCATTGCCCCACTCCTCCCCACCCATATGCCAAGCTCGGCGATAATGTCCTGCTCAGGAGGCAACAGGCAGCTCTGCTTTTATTTCTATTTTCACCAGTGGCTTCTTGTCACAAGAGCATCAAACCACCCAGCCTCATTGCCCCTTCTCTCTGTGAAATAAGGTATAAAAGGTTGTTTGGGTTTTAGGAGAATCGCAAGGCGCAAATGAACATCTGCAAAGTATATTTTGGTTTATTACAGGCTTCTACAGTCTACACATAGGCAATTACAAACTCACAGCCCTCCAACCATGTGGGGCCTTTCAAGCACCCCTGTTCCCGCTGGAGTCTCAAACACCTTTTAATCAGAGGTTCAGGAGCAGGTTTTGGGGCTGAGGCAGGATGGGATGGTGTGAGATGGGCTCTCTGCTGAGCGCTCATTTAATTGGATTCATTGCTGGAGGAGGGAGCCAAATGAAACACACGTTCTATTAGGGCTAACACTTAGTTTTTGTTGTAAACGTTTTGAAAAAGAAAACACTCTAAAGCCTCACAGAGATACTGCTATTAATATATCATCTGAATAATAAGTGATTAAAACCGACAACAGCTACTATGAAAACGTGGCTTTGTAGCACTGGACCGCATGGGACGCAGCAGGGAAAATCATTATGAACACACCAGCGGGGTGCAATTATAAATAAAAACAGCTCTGTAAAGGCTACAAAACCAGCAATAATCAGTCCAGTCTGTGGTTTAGTCAGGGCTAAAGACATTTACGGAAGGTGCTATTTATTACCAGAGACAGGGACACCACTGGATTAAGGGGTGCAACTTCAGGATAAGTCAACAGAGGGAGTTCCCTGCCGTCGCGGCCAAGTGAGACACAGCCTGCACATCCCTGCGAGCGGCTTGGATCGCTGCATGTCCGTCTGTCCATCCCTCCGTCCAGCACGGCCTTCCTGCAGTCCCCACTATAAGCAAAGCCAACGGAGGGCCAGCGGTGCTGGAGCAGCGTGCAGAGTCAGAGAGTGTCTTTGGCACAGGGCACGGCTCTGAGGACAGATCCCAGCAGGGCTGAGCCCTGCGGGTAGTTCATACTGTTGTGCTCCTTCCAGTGTGGTGGCTCCTCATCTCACCCGTGGGCAGCTTGCGAACATTCCCTTGGAGCAGTCCTTGCAGGAAGCCCAGCAAAGCTGCTCCCAAGCGGGAACGTGGGATGCAGCACAAATGCTGCTGCAGATGCTGGGTGACGCCTGGGGACCAGAACTGCCAGGTGGCAGAGCGGCAGCGCAGAGGACAGACCTCTTCCCATCCCCAAATGGAAGCATTTGTCATCTAATGGCAAGTCCTGGAGGCAATGCCCAGGCTGGCCGAGGTCCCCGGGGCTCCCACAGGGTGGGGACAGACCTGCACCCCACGCGGTGCTGTGCGCGAGAGCACAGGGGACAGCCGCTGCGGGAACATCTGCCTGCAGATGCTTCTGCTACGCTCTTCCCACTGCTCATTTTTGAAGTGAGGAGGGTTAATCAGCCTCACTCCTGATGTATCCCCAGCTCCTGCCAGTCCTTGTTCCCACTGAAAGCCAAGTGAACGTAACAAGCAGACAGTGGCCCTAGGCAGCAGGCCAGGGGCATCAGACAGGGGAGAAGAGATCTAAATAATATTCCTCTCTCTGCTGCTGGATGATATGTGGCCCCAGGCATCCCGCTTCCCCTTGGCATGCCTCAGTTTCCCTTCTGCACTGGCTGGCATAGGTTTGGTGCAGGGATGGCCAAGGGACAGCGTGTCGGTCAGCCAGCTCTTTGGCTGCTCTGCAGTGTAAGTATCTGTACTAACCTCCAAGTTCAGCTGATAAACTCAGGCTGTTCCTTTCCCCGGTTTGGATGCCGTCCAGCAGCTCCCCTGGAAGCACGGCGGAAATGCCTTAATCACCTCGTTTGTGTCTCTGTTTCAAGTTTAATTTGATACAGTGCCTCCTCTCCCCAGCCAAAAAAAAGGATCCCAAACATCTCCCAGCCTTTCTTGCCAGCACAAATCTTGAACTTTCTCATTGCTTAGAAAACAAAAGACGAGTCCCCGTGCCAGCCACTTCTTTGCGAATGGGCTTCGACTGCCATGTACCCATCTGCATCTGGGCAGCCAGTTCCCATGCACTGGGACAAGAGGGTCGGCGGTGGAGCCTGTCCTGCCTGGCTGGAAGCTCTGTCCTCCCCTGGCACCATGGTCTGGTCTCCACCCCACGCCACCACTCCTGCAGGGATGCCTTTTTCCTTCTCCCTTCTTGCTTTTCAGAGGAGGAAGGTGGGCAAGATGACCCTACTGGTCACAGCTAGGGACAGTTTGGTGTCAGTCTGGGAGACTGGAGCCCTTCTGTTTCTGATCACTCGGGGCGATTCCCCGAAGTCTGTGTTTCTGTTTAAGAAAAGACAGTCTGGCTACAGCTGCAGTTTAGATGGGTATTTTATAGCACATATTTCATGAAAAAGTGTATCAAAGGAAGCTGTAGTTACAATAGAAATTGTGAAGACGGGGAGGGGGGACAGAAAGGACTTTGCCATGCATCCTGGACAGAAAAAACAGGGGAAAAAAACCCTCAACCGCACACACTTCTGAGACACGTGAAAACCTCCCTTCAGGTATTGCCCTCTGCCTCGCTCCACAGGCAGGACTGAAGCAGGGCTCCTAGAAAAATGGTAATACAGGTATGAACTTAAGAGAACTTTCCCAGTTATAGGGGAATCCTCCTTTCTGGGCACCTCTTTTTAGTCCCTGTGCTCCCCTAAAGCACAAGGACCATGGCAGCAGCTCTCCACAAGCTTCCCAGTACGGTCTGTGCCTACCATGCTCAGAGCATCACTTCGGAGGTGTCAGCAGCAATGCTTCAACAAGCATTCGGGAGCGGTAACCTTTTAGGGACTCAGGGAAACACACGGTACCTTCCCAGAATGGATAAATGCACCAACCTGAACCCGCACGAGCCCGCTAACAAATTGTCAGTTCTCGCTCCAAGGCCTGGAGGTGCCAGAACTGGTTAGGAGCGGTAGGAAAAATGTCTCCACATTGTGGGAAAACAGCTTGTTTTGCCAAACTTGTTCTGTGAAACTGTTGAACTGTGCCTTTTTGAAACACTGGAAACTAAACCCCAGCCTGAGGCGCTGACCCAGGCTGGAAAATCTTCAGCGCAAACAGTTAAAGTCTGGAAGCAGAAAAGCAGAGGTGACGGAAAGTGTACAAGGCAGAGCTGATGAGAGATGTTCCTGCCGGGTCCTTTAAACATGTGTGCTTCTGATGGCGGTCTAAATGGTTTGGGGACACTGCACACATGCTGTGCTCGAAAGACCTCCTTTTCTCTGGGTCAGGGAGAATTTGACCACTCTGGGCCTGACAACAAACAGCCTTTCGGAGGGGCAGGCATCCTTGCAACATGGCAATCTAGACCAACGCAAGCTCTAACAGAGCACAGTAACTGTCTCACATTCAAGAAATATTGCAAGCTCAGTTGACAGAAGGGTTTGGAAGGCAGCTCCAAAGCTTGCTAAATTTTGCGTTGAAGCCTTGAAAATCTGTAGTACATTTATTTCAGAGAGGACTAAAAAACATTGATGGAGCCACCAGTAAGTCACAGTCTGAGGGACTCTCACGGAGACAGGTCCTCAACAATGACACTTCTGACCTCACAACTCAGCTGTCATCTTTGACTCCAAATTAACAACACGCTACTTGGGAGATGATGAACATTGGAATCAGACTCGGACTTGGCTTTAGCAGGTCCAAGTCCTGGACACGCACCTATGGGGGACAAGCCCTGATCTGCAGGACTGACTTTCTCCATGACTGGAAGAAGAAGTAGCAGCACCAAGAGGCAAACAACTAACCCACGGCCAATCCTGCCAGCACGAGTGGCATCCCACATCCCACGAGCCCTCGCCGGGGCCGGCTCTTTGCCTGGTTAAGAAATACCATGACTACAAATGCCACTGGTGACAGCCGGCAACAGACCTTCTAGTATTACCACTTCCAACAGAGCTGCTTGGTAGGAAAACAGTGCTGATATTTCTGTTTTAAAAGCAAAGTGTTCTGTAGACAGCCTGTATTTCCAAGGGAAGGGGAATATCTAATCACCTCTGGAGAGCGACCAGCACAACACACTTTCTATCTGTAATGATAATGATTTCTAATAGTATCACTCTGTTTCCATTCCTACTCTCCTGGGATCATCACAACTGAAAAGGACGTGTGTTTTGTGTAAGCCTTGAAATGCCGTGGCCTGGCTGAGTGGGAAACGCTGCTGGAGCCAGGAGAGTGTGAATGTGTTACTCTGCTGGGGCAGATTATATCGGAGATTGATACAGGAAGCGAGAAAAAAAAAAAACCCAGTGGGGGAAACGAGAAGGGAAAGAGCTGTGCGTGCAGGGATTGGGTTTCCTCATTCATGCTGGAACAAAGCGCAGAGCCCCACCAACTGCCTGACTGGGATGCCTGCCATGCTGAGGTACCGCAAGCGGGTTCACGCAGGACCTGGGGGCTCCTTGCAAAGGCAAGAGCTCAGGGCAATTTGCAGCCGCGTAGCTCACCTCCTCATACTGTCCTGCAAGGCAAGCGTTGTGCTGAGATTAAGTGATTTGCTGAAGGTCAGAGCAAAGAAGAGATGTGGGGGGAAATCCAGTGCCAGCTCTCTGCAAATGCTCCTCAAACCACTATCCAGCGCTCTCTTTACAAGACCGTACAGAATAACGGGTACGGGACTGACAAAAACATGAGCTGTTTACTCGTCCAACAAGGCGAAATACCATCATCATCCCTATTTTACAGATGGAGTGCATTTCTTCAACAGAGATCTGGAAAGAATGAAGATCCCCTGAGCCTTAGGGCTACTGTTTTATCCACAAAACCACACAAAAGCTTTCAAATCCAAATAGACTAAAACCAGCTTCATGCCCTTGAGTCACTGGCTCAGATTCCTCTTTGAGCTTCAGCACAGGCTTCTGGTGGTGCAAAGTTGCCCGCTGCAACAGCAACACTTCGATGGGACCATCTCGCCTACCAGCAGACCCAGGGGTTGGAGGGACATGGCACATTGCTGCTATTTTTCTCACTACCACATATATAGCAGGTATTCTCCAGGAGGGCCATTTCATGGGGAGATCCTGAGTAACCAGGATAATAGAATCATAGAATCACAGAATCATTTAGGTTGGAAAGGACCTACAAGATCATCGAGTCCAACCATCATCCCTGCCC